>OY744520.1:111742619-112140119 GCA_963556195.1 Sepiola atlantica | reverse complement strand
ATTCGTTGTTCCTATGGTCAGTGGAATGCAACTATAAATATCTCTCTCTTTCTCTCTCTCTCTCTCTCTCTATATATATATATATATATATATATATATATATGTGTGTGTGTGTGTGTGTGTATGTATATATAAATATATGTGTTTGTATATATATATATATATATATATATATATATATATATATATATTACTTCAGTGTATGTTCTCACATATCAAGGGACCCTTTTCCTGGGTTATACTTGATCTCTATAGTCGATATATACATATCCGTGTGTTTTATTTAAGTTCTCCCTTATCTATCAAACGTTGAGTCAGTAAAGAAATTAAGAACATTACTATTTCTCCCTAATTACAAGTAAAATATTTTATAGTATACATTTCGTGTAGTCTCTTGGTCTTACAAGATTCTAGGACAATAATACATATAGGCTCGTGGAGTATCAAGTACTGTTACTAGAGGCAACATTACTTAGAGTAACTGAAGCATCCCTCGCATAAGCATACCGAAGGGATATTATTTTTGTTTCGAATACTATGTTATTTTGAATATTTGGTTCGGGGTTACTTGTAAGGAAAAGTATTCTCATGCCAGTGTTCCCTGTATAGATAGACCTTAGACACTCGAACATGTCTAGCAGGCATTCAAATTCTCCGTGTGCGTGTGTGTATTAAATGTATTATTATATATTATATTTAGAAATTGTTCAAAGCCCAACAAACAATGCGATTGCTTTAAAAACAAATTTATTTATTAAAAAAACAATTTTTAACGTAATATGTCATAATCATAAGTAATAACTATTTTTAAAAATTATTCTTACTAGTGACGTATTAGTCTTTTAGAAATGGAAATCGATAGTGTTAACGGTTAAAGTTCAAATGTCGACAAGTGAGGTTACGCTGGCTGCGCGTGTTGAGATAAATAAATACAGTCGCACCCTTGAAGCATTGCTGATATTTTAATTAAATGTTGAAATGGCTGAAAGCCAAACATATATACATGTATAGATAGTTGTATGTCTTGTATATATGTTGTATATTATTGTGTTCTTGTATCGATATAATTGTATTTCTATTTAATTATGTAAATACTCTATATAAATATATTTTAGAGGGGCTTTAGGAGTAGTAATGTTTTTTATGTTTAAATGTATTACTTTTATTCATTAATAATTTTTTAATGTTAAATTATATTTCATCTGTATATCGGCATGAATTAAAATCTTACCAGACTTGTTCAGGAAATGGCTGATATCTGCACACAGAGGTCGTTAGACGGCCATAAAATGTAACGATATCCCAGCAGCAATTATTCATTGTAAGAAGACGGAAGATAGTTAAAAACACTAACGGAGTCGATCACCGCTCGTCCGTTCCTGCAAGATGTTTGACAGAAATGCAGTTCATTATATATATTGTACAGTGGTGTAAAATTATTTTACAAACAGAAATTCCCACATGAAGTTAGAATGAGCAATGAAAGGGAATTCTTTATTAGGAGTTAGGCTGACGTGTAACAGAAGTTCTGTCAAGTGAGGAACGTGGAAGAGTAACTAGATTGTTTGTGTCTTCTGTGTTTTAGACGTCATGGCGGGCGAAAGAATGTTTTCGAAACGCTTTCCGAACCTCCACAGTTATTAGTTAGGAGAATGCACTCTATCTAGATGCGCTTGCTGTAAATTGCTATAAAATATAAAGTAAAACCCAGAGAAAATAATGAGGATCATTGTTGTTCTTGTTAATTGCTTCTATAATTCTAGCTAAACAGAAAACAAAAGAAATAATAAAAATACTACTACGAGTACTACTGTCAGTACTACAAAGATACGTCACTATGCATTGAACAAACTACTTATCACGAGTCAACGAGAGTCGGCTGTTATCTGTCTACAAGCCATCTGGTGGCGAACTTAGAACTCTAAACGCATTATTCCAGGACTGCGTATGATGTGCCGCTAGATACATTCATAGTTTATCCGAGACTTCTCTTGACCATACAAATACCTTCATCCGCTTCTTTATCAAATCTTGTTTTTATTCTGCTGGACTATCCTCCTCTCCGTTCAATCTTTTTGGAAGTACTGATTTAGTCGGCGATACCCCAACTACGCAGCAGCTGTTTCAGGATTACATAGTGCCAGCTTTCATCGACTGACCTGAGATCCAACACCACACAAGCATATCGTCGCACAACCATATATATTGCAACGAATCGTTACCTACTTTTACCTATTCACTTAACATTAAGAGGGCATGGGCGAAACATAAGTTGTTTAAAATCTGTAAAAGATTGGTTATCGATTATCTCTTTTGTGCTTCGTTATTTTATTCCGTTCTCGTCCTATTGTTGTGATCGGTCTGACCAGCTGTCGTGGACAGACAATCGCCGATAACTGATTGCATCCGGACACGCTGAAAGCGACTCAAGCCGAAGCCGACGGCGTGTGTTTGCGGAACTGACACATGGCAACCTCCTGTGAATTGAAATTTCCAAGAAGGCTTTCAATAATAAGGATTCTCTTTACGGACAAGGATTTGCTGGTCGAGGGGCGGATTAGTTATGCATAACTTTACTGCAGGGATTTCTAGTAAAAATACAAGTGTCGAACGAAAGTAATGAACACTATAAAGTTATTGTTGTCGTTTTGTAATGTAGCAAGTTCAAATTTGAGTATGTAAAAACAGAATTTTCTACATCAGGCAAGAGTAATAAGACATCGAAAAACCGGAAAACTCTATTAGAATATAAAGAGTAGAAGTAGAGCTACGTGCACAGAAGGTTGCGTCGCAGAGGGGAAGTCGGTAGTGTCACGTAGCGGATAAGCTGATCAAATATTTCTCTTCTTTCGGAACCGCGAAAGGGAGCGGTCGTTATTGAGACCGCTGTACCTTTCTTCCTATGAAGAATGGGTGCAGGGAAGACCCACAGGGTAGTATATATGTATCATGTATACGGTTTTAAAAAACTGAAGAAAAAATAGAAGCGCTCTTAAACATTAAATGATCGTGTGCTGTCTTTATCAATGACTTTTACAACCGATGTTATTAAAAACAACAATGGCTGAAACAAGAAAGAGAAAAAGAAAGAAAGCAACATCAATGTTACGCCTACTACTGCTACGTATAATCTGCACAAAATGGCTCCAGCTGTTTATATGATTTAGCAACCGTGCTGAAAATCTGCTAAGATCGAACAATCGGTCTACCTTAGTGTTACAGGCTGGATGCTTAAATATTGGACGCTTAAATATTAGACGCTTAAATAGTGATTTGTGCTTACAGACCTGTGACGTAATTGATATAAGTGCTAAGTAATAATCAGTTCTAAACGACAGCTTTCTGAAGGTTGAAGATTTAATACTCAGTGCAAGCGAAACTAAGAATAGAGTTACGAATTACTTAAGACTTTTACCCGGTCATGTCTGATGGAATGAGAGCAAGCTACCCCCGTGGATTAAATAAAGGCTTCCGTTCGAGATTCTGTACAGATTCCTGAGTTCGACAATGTGCACCAGTAAAAGGTCGGAGGTTACATAGGCCGAAACGTTGTAAAAAATAATATTTATGATGAGAATAGTAGTCCTAATAATCAAAATAATACAAATGATTAATCCGCAGTAAAAAAAAATCCGAAGCATAAAATCTATTAGAGTCGCTTTTTATAGAGATGTACCAACCTAAAAATCTGTAGGATTACGTTCCGGTGTGTGAAAAGCTCATTCAGGATCACACCAAGGAGAGGATCACCAAAGTGTCCCCACATCTAATTGAACGGCGATAAAAAAAAAACTGTTGGGCATTCAAAACTGAAACTTGGTTGACAAATCCATTTGGTAGATCTCGTTGGTTTGCCCAGTATTCAAACATATTTGTGATTAGTCCTCTGCATTTTTATTCAGACCGATCAGTCTCCTGAGCATCATGAGTAAGCTGCTTGAATCTGTGTTGAACCAAGAAATTGTCAACCATTTCTGAAAAAAAATCTTCCTAGTGACGAGTAATGCGGATTTCGTTCTGCAAAGTAAACTGATGAAGTGCTAACTTTAATATCACATAGGATCAGTGAATCTCTCGACAGGGGCTTTGTTTCTGGGGCAAAAACCATTGACATAGCAAAGACCTTCGATAGGGTCAGTCTCAGAGGGTTGCTTGTCAAACTAGCTAGTTATGAAATAGCTGGATATTTTTTCGAAATCATCGAATCATTTCTCTCCGTTATGTTTATAAAAGTAATTTTTGATGAGCAAGAAAACCGTAGAAACGAGGAATCCACGCCGGCGTGCCTCAATGATGTATTCTGGGGCGAACTCTCATTAATGATTTGCCTAATCATATTCTCAGATCATATTCTTAGATCAAAAGGATATATGGCAGCACCTTGCAGAACCATGGGTATCAAGATCGTGCTTATTCTGAGGTGGTGCCAAACAGATCACTTTTCTTGCCTCGACACAGGTCAAAACCGATTATGGAAATCAAGTGGGGGAGATCACTTTCTTATTACAACCTCCTTTTCACATAAAACTTGGCTAGTTTCTTTCTACGTTACCGTTATTTCCATGGAAGGCGCTTTACGGGGTTCTAATCTTTGGTCCCCTATTGTAAGTCATTCACAGTAAGAAATCGTAAGAAACTTTCTATTTCCCACTCCATGTCACTAGCGTCAGACGAATATTCTATGTACAGAGTTTGTTTTGCAATGGCATCTCCCCTGTGAACATATTGACGCATGATTACTCTCCTGCTGATTACAACTTGATCATTTCCAAATCGAATGTCAACAAATTATTGTCTTAAAACGCCCCATAAGCAAGTAATAAAACGTAGTTCATACCATTGCTCAATGTTAGTACTCCCATAGTGTTCATCAGATTTAGGTTGATAATCATTCCGTCTTATTAACTCTTAACTTTAAATGTCTTTTAGCCTTGATAAGTGGTTACTCAATAGTAAAAACTAAAAAGGTTAGATACAGACTGAACTTTATTTGTATCAAATCTGCTTCGATTATGAAAAGATTTGTACAATTTATTGAAGACTAGCAGGGCTACCTAAGTAGTAGAAATTAAAGAGCATGTGTAACATCTTTATATAAAAACTTCAATCTCTCTTCTTTCCTTAGCCGTCTTTCTTTCCCTGGTCCTCATTATTTCCCTCCCTCCTTCAACCCTCTATTTTCCTTTTTCCCCAAATGATTCTTATCGTTTTAAATGTGTTAAAAACTTATAATAATGTAATTCACGTAAATTCTTTTTACTAAATATGTATTTTATGTAACTGGATTTTCTTAAAGAAATATGCTATGTAAACAAACATTTTAGATGAAAGTTATTAATTATTCTTACATTGTATTTTTGATCCCGAAATAAAATTATATTTTATTTTTTCAAGACTTTAAAATCGAATTGGAATGCAATGACTTAATCGCTGGCGGCCGTGTTGTAATTTCCTATAATTTGCTTTCGTAAAATAGTAGCAATACTTTGATTAGCGTTTGTCGCTTATTTAAAAAACAATACCAAAGAACTAAAAATTTAGAGGCGCGTCCCTGGCGCTAAGAAACGTTAAATAAAATTAAAAGTTATTTCAAATTATTAGGTAATTAAATTAAAATATGACTCAGGATTTAAACATTACTATAAAATATCATGAAAAATAACTGAAAACAGTCCCCCCGATGAAATCTACCCCATGGACCCCTAAGGGGTTAGTTTATAGATTCGGGAATATTCCCATCACCTTACTCTGTGAATTTTACATATAAATGCACTTTTTCCCCGACTCCTCAATCTCTCCAGCTATCCCCCCTTCCCAACTTTTTTTTCACTCCTCCCAACCCTGAGAAATATTTTAAGTTAAAAAAGAAAAATTTGGCCCGACCCCTTAAAAGTTCGGCCCGACCCCTAAAATTTTCCCCGACCCCTCAATCTCTCCAGCCCCCCAACTCGTTTATCACTCTCCCTCAACCCTGAGAAATATTTTAAGTTAAAAAAAAAAATTTGCCCACACCCCTAAAAGATTTGGCCCGACCCCTAAAATTTTCCCCGACTCCTCCATCTCTTCCCCCACCCCCAACTTGTTTTTCACTCCCCCCCCCCTTAACCCTGAGAAATATTTTAAGTTTAAAAAAAAAACGAAAAAATTTGGCCCGACCCCTAAACAGTTTGGCCCGACCCCTACAATTTTCCCCGAACCCTCAATCTTTCCAGCAATCCCCCCTCCCATCTTTTTTTCACTCCCCCCAACCCTGAGCAATATTATAAGTTAAAAAAAAACAAACGAAAAAATTTGGCACGACCTCTAAAAAGTTTGGCCCGACCCCTAAAATTTTCCCTGACCCCTCAATCTTTCCAGCAATCCTCCCTCCAATCTTATTTTCACTCCCCCCCCAACCCTGAGAAATATTTTAAGTTCAAAAAAAAAAAAATTTGGCCCGACACCTTAAAATTTCGGCCGGACCCCAAAATTTTCCCCGACCCCTCAATATTTCCAGCTTCCGCTTAACTTGTTTTTCACTCTCCCCCAACCCTGAGAAATATTTTAAGTTCAAAAAAAGAAGAAAAAATTTAGCCCGACCCCTAAAAAGTTCGGCCCGACCCCTAAAATTTTCCCACAACCCCCCTCCCAAATAATTTTTCACTCTCCCCCAACCCTGAGAAATATTTTGAGTTCCAAACAAAAAAAATTGGCCTGACCCTAAAAAAGTACGGCCTGACCCTTAAAATTTTCCCCGACTTCTCAATCTCTCCAACTAATTTTTCACTCTCCCCCAACTCTGAGAAATATTTTGAGTTCAAAACAAAAAAAAACAAACAAATTTTGCCCGACCTATAAAAGGTTCGGCCTGACCCTTAAAATTTTCCCCGACCCCCTAATCTCTCCAGCCCCTTGCCTTACATTTTTTCACTCTCCCACAACCCAGAGAAATATTTTAAGTTAAGAAAAAAAAAATTTGGCCCGACCCTTAAAAAATTGGACCTGACTCTTAAAATTTACCCGACCCCCTAATCTCTCCAGCCCCCCAACTTTTTTCCCTCTCCCACAACCCTGAGAAATGTTTTAAGTAAAAAAAAATAAAAAAATATGGCCCGACCCCTACAAAATTTTGCCTGACCCCTACAAATTTACCCGACCCCTTAATCTCTCCACCCCCCCCCAACTTTTTTCTAATCTCCCACAACCCTGAGAAATATTTTAAGTTCAAAAAATTTTTTAAAAAATTTTTGCCCGAAACCTAAAAAATTTGGCCTGACCCCTAAAATTTTCCCCGACCCCCTAATTTCTCCAGCCCCACCCCCCAACATTTTTATCACTCTCCCACAACCCTGAGAAATATTTTAAGTTAAAACAAAACAAAAAAACAATTGGCCCGACCCCTAAAAAATTTGGCTTGACCCCTAAAATTTTCCACGCCCCCTCTAATTTCTCCAGCCCCACCCCCAACTTTTTTTCCAATCTCCCACAACCCTGAGAAATATTTTAAGTTCGCAAAAAAAAAAAAAATAGCCTACCCCCAGAATTTTACCCACCCCCTAATTCTTGCAGACCCCCGCCCAACATTTTGTTCACAACCCTGAGAAATATTTTAAGTCAAAAAAAAAAAAAAATTTGCTCCGACCCCTAAAAAATTTGGCCTGACTCCTAAAATTTTACACGACCCCCTAATCCTTGCAGACCCCCGCCAAACAATTTGTTCACAACCCTGAGAAATATTTTAAGTCAAAAAAAAAAAAAATTTGGCCCGACCCCTAAAAAAGTTGGCCTGCCCCTTAAAATTTTATCCGACCCCCTAATCTCTCCAGCCCCCCCCAAACTTGTTTTCATCCTCCCACAACCCTGAGAAATATTTTAAGTTCAAAAAATTAAAAAAAAAAAATGTGGCCCGACCCCTAAAAAATTTGGCCTGACACCTAAAATTTCCCCGACACCCTAATCCTTGCAGCCCCCAACTGTTTTTCACTCTCCCACTACCCTGAGAAATATTTTAGGTTGAAAAAAAAAAAAATTTGGCCCGACCCCTAAAAAATTTGACCTTACCCCTAAAATTTTCCCCGACCCCCTAATGTCTCCAGACTCCCCGACTTTTTTCCCTCTCCCACAACCCTGAGAAATATTTTAAGGTCGAAAAATTAAAAAAAAAAATTGGCCCGACCCTTAAAAAATGTGGCCTGACCCCTAAAATTTTCCCCGACCCCCTAATTTCTCCAGCCCCACCCCCAACATTTTTATCACTCTCCCACAACCCTGAGAAATATTTTAAGTTCGAAAAAAAAAAAAAATTTGGCCCGACACCTAAAAAATTTGGCCTGACACCTAAAATTTTCCCCGACCTTTCAATCTCTCCAGGCCTCCCCCCCAAACTTTTTTCCAATCTCCCACAACCCTGAGAAATATTTTTAGGTCGAAAAATTAAAAAAAAAAATTTGGCCCGACCCCTAAAAAATTTGGCCTGACCCCTAAAATTTTCCCAGACCTCCTAATCCTTCCAGCCCCCCCCACCCAATTTTTTTCCAATCTCCCACAACCCTGAAAAATATTTTAAGTTAAAAAAAAAAAAAAATTTGGACCGACCCCTAAAAAATTTGGCCTGATCCCTAAAATTTTCCTTGACCCCCCTAATCTCTCCAGCGCCCCCTCACCCGCCAACATTTTTTTACTCTCCCACAACCCTGAGAAATATTTTAAGTTCATAGGAAAAAAAAAATTTCGCCCGAAACACCAATATTTCTTGGGATCGTTATACTTAAGAAGCATCAACATTCGTTTGAAAATCAAGGAGGCCTCCTGAGTACTACTGAAATAACTCTTACCGGTGGCCAGGTGCGGATGTGATTGAGCAACCCTTGTTTCACTACACACTCTTACCGTAGTCTTCCTATGATGTTATTGATTTATCCGGACAGAAGTTATGGGATGACCTGATATAACCGGACACAATTTAGGGCAAGACCGGGTACATCCGGCAAGGGATTATGAAACAGGTGCCGATGTGATTGACCAATCCTTGTTTCACTACACACTCTTAACGTAGCCTTCCTATGATGTTATTGATTTATCCGGACAGAAGTTATTGGAAAACCTTATACAACCGGACACGGGATTATGGGATGTTTTCAGTGACTCAGCATTTTTATCGGATTAGTACATAAATACATTAGATAATTTCCAAATTAGTACTAATTAACATTGAAATATAACTGAAAAGGCCCCCCCCCCCCGATTAAATCTGCCCCATGGACCCCTAAGGCGTGGGTTTATAGATTCGGGAATACGCCCATCAACTTACTCTGTGAATTTTACATTAGAATACACTTTTATATTGTATCTATATTCTCTAACATTTTTTTCTATAGGGCACACACACACACACACACACACACAAACACACAAACATACAGACATTCAATTTTATATAGAAGATTTTTATTATTATTATTATTATTATTATTATTATTATTATTATTATTATTATTATTATTATTATTCACCTACTTTGCCACCATACAATTTTCAAAATCTCGTAAAAATAGCCAAGAGGAATAATTATTAGTAAAGCTAATCATATATACGTACATACTTTATCTTAATAAAATTGTGTGGTCACATTTATGTGTGCGTGGTTCTCACCTCTACGTGACTTCCACATTATTTTTATTTATTTTTTACTATTATCTGATTACATATTGGAATAAAAGTAGCGTAAATTCAAAAAACGAACCTTAAAAAAATTATATTTAAAAAATAAATTAAATTATGCAATAAGGACCAGGTAACGCTTATGATAGTGGTATTATTACAAACAAACATATAATACACCAGTACTCTTAAAAAGAACGTAATGCCTAAAAGGATCGTATCATGACAAACGAACGTATACTAAACTATCACCAAAATGAGGAGGCAATGCCTGGGAGGTAATACTTGCGAAGATGGTTACATAACCACAGAACAGATACTACACTACCTCCACGTCCTTACATGAAGAAGTAATGTCTTCAATGATGGTATAATCACAACATAACATATACTAGACTCCTTCTTCTAAATTGAGCAAAAACAGATAGTACATTAGTCTTACATAGTAGAATGAAACAGTGTGGGTAGCGAAAGAGAGTACAATTGTTCAATAAAAAGGTGTGGGTAGCGAAAGAGAGTACAATTGTTTAATAAAAAAGTGTGGGTAGCGACAGAGAGTACAATTGTTCAATAAAAAGGTGTGGGTAGCGACAGAGAGTACAATTGTTTAATAAAAAGGTGTGCGTAGCGAAAGAGAGTACAATTGTTTAATAAAAAGGTGTGGGTAGCGAAAGAGAGTACAATTGTTCAATAAAAAGGTGTGGGTAGCGAAAGAGAGTACAATTGTTTAATAAAAAGGTGTGGGTAGCGAAAGAGAGTACAATTGTTCAATTAGTAAACGTAATAGCAGAGTTTCGACTTCAGACAAACAGAAACAAACTTTCCATTTGCTGTAGATATTAAAAGCTCACAAATGGATCCTGAGGATCTGTTGCTAGAAATGATCCATTTGATATCACGATGCCTTCGAGGTTATTTTCTCAGGTAAAACAACAGTTTTGTGAATAAACGGAAATACAGTATTTCACCCAAGGGAAATACAATCGTGAGCATTTTGCACGAAATTCTTTTAAATAGAGGAATTCCTGGCAAAAATAAATGGAAAATTATAAAAGATTACTTAGGAAGATTACAAGCCCAACATTTGACATTCACGATAAAACAATCTCTCAAAAGTTATGGACATAAATTTCGTCTTTACCTCTCTACAATAAATACACATGAGATCTTATTTGGCATTTTGGCTAGAAAAAAAGTGTAGTATCTGTTCTGATTTTACATTTTTGTCTTTTCTGTGTCGATTTCTGAAGGAAGATGTCCGCTAGACTGTGGATTAAAAAACTATTTGTCCCAACTCAGAATGCCTCATTTTGTGGAGTTGCACCCCCCTACATTTAAAATCTACCTTGTGTCGACCTTTGCCCTCGCGGCGAGGCAAGAAAACAGGGAAACTTTATTTTCATTCGTTACACGTAGTTGTCTGACTATACCCCATTTTAAATTCTGGGGTGGTCTCTAGACTCGGGTTGCTATGTTCTAGTACTCACAATTCCATAGAACTACTTTGAATATTCATGTCGACAATGCCTACGTGGTCCCTACTGTGTGTGACCGATTCATAAAAGAAGAACTGAGGGAATCAATGTCAACAAAAGAACCAAACAGAACAAAAGTTTAAATATGCGATTTTTACAAATGGCTGAAATATAATAAAACAACATAATTTTACTTCGCGTTTCACGCGTAATTATTTCATCCGCAACACTCTCAACTCCTCTCTCTTCATATCTGTTAACTCTTAGACTAGTCAACGTTTCAGAGGATAGGAGTGCGTGATTGTTTATTCAAATAAATGTAATCACAGACAAGATGTATATTCCCATCAATGACGATGGAAATATTTCTTTAAGATCTCTTGGCAAAGGTATACTGCATCATACGAGTTGCTCCCGTATTGAGTTTAGCGTTAATTTACACTTGAGGTTAAACGATTTATCGAATTGATACAGTCGCTGATTATGAAATCAATAAAAAACCTATTTCTAAACCTATTGAATCTGTTGCTTTCAATTATACACTAATTCATTTTAATAAAGGCATGAACCTACATTTCCCGCTAAGCTAATCATAACATAGTATTTTTTAAAAACTAAAATGAAATAATAAATCGTTTATAAGAAATTTTAAATAATATGAAAATGGTTGATATGCCGTAAAGTCACAAATAAAAGTAATATTAACCTGCCAAATATAATATGCAGTCTTGGATTACACTAGTGAAGTAAACCAATTTCCCGGCGCACACGTGTGTGAAATTCGTTCCTGCATACATATCTGGACAGTGAAGAGCGTGGGATGCCAACAGCGCCAATCATTTCTAACATTTAGATTTCGAGTGCCAGAGAAAATGACACATGCGCCCCCCCCTTAACTGCAAAACAAGAAACCATTTTTCTGTAACGCTGTCTGGTGCGCAGTTTCCAAGGACCCACATTCTGAAGAACATTAATTGATTACTTAGCGAAAATTTAGCCAAGCAAGGAATGGACCGACTTGCTAAATCCGAAGAAAACTCTTTCTGACAGAGAAAATGTTCTACGCGAGAGTGGCAAACATATTGATCTATTTTTGTAGGCGATTCCCAGAGGTGAGGGCAGTAGAAGACGATGATGATGATGATGCGAAGGGACGACGCACTCCTTCTTTTTCCACCTCTCTCTTGCTGGGCTCGCGTGTGATATATTGAAAGTATTTTCTAGAAGACACGTCTACTTTGTTTGCACTTACAGTCTGAACGCTTTCAAACGCAATTATTGCAAACATCTGAAACATTAATACATGAATAAAGGGGATTTACTCGCTCGGATACATATTTTCGCCATGTTTCTATCGCGTGATAAATTATAGAGATACGTCAACAACTATGTTATACAGGGGGTGTGGTAAGTAAATTCGTATTATTAAGTGCTCGTAATTTATTACTAGAATATAATTCTTACAAGAAATGAATATGACAAAGTTTATCACATGAGGTTTTATTTAGAATTCAATATGGATGCCAACATTGGCAATCACCTTCACAAGCCACCTGGGAACCGCATGAACTGATTTAACAAAGTAATTCGATTTTAGTAAGGAATCGCCATTTATCAAGGCTAAACTCCACTCGAAGCTATGGGATAATTCGATGGAAAGATTTCCAGTTTAATAATGATTTACATCATACTGATTTACTCAAATCGACAGTCGAGGAAACAGCAATACTTCCCCTCTTGTCAGAAATATCGATCATGGAATGTGAGGACTAAAAGATAGAATATGTGAGAGTGTTACTTGTAAAATCAGTTAATGCGGTGCCCAGGTGGCTTGCGAAGCGGGTGGCGAATGCTGGCGCCCATATTGGATTCTAATAAAACCCCATGCTATACACTTTAAAATCATATTCATTTCTGTGTAAGAATTATATTTCCGTACAAATTTCGAACACTTAAAAATAGGGTCTTACTTTTCAATCACCCTGCATTTGGAAGATTTTGCGTTGGTGCTGAGATCACCAGGCGGATTGTGGACCCTGGAATGCAATGGCTAATATTAATCGGGTGTGGTGTCGAGTCACTAACACCACTAACAAAATGAATACCATTTCCTCCACATTATCTAAGAAGAAAGTAATATCGACGAATAAATCCTCATCGCTAGGGGAGTAAACAAATAAACATAAATATAACACAACTCGTGCGTGTAGAAAAATATGCGGATGCTGACAAATACAACGACGAATTTTTTACAATAGTTTACAGGGAAAAAAGGCGAAAGAAACAAATAGGACACAAACAAATGTTACCTGGATATTTAATTTTGTATTTAAAAGTATTTTAATTCGTTTTTTGTTCAATCAAAAAGTTCGATCAAATATGTTATGTTAGAATAAAAACAAAATGGCTGACAGAATTTCTGCGACTTGCTACGAGGTTTGATAATTTTGTTGTTTTTATGCATTTTTTTTCAATTAGGTAGGAAAGTAAATTTGAAAGCGTTTGGAACCGGTATTTATAGACTATCTTAGAGAGAAAAATAAATAAAAAGGGTCTCCGGCAAATTCCGGCTAAGAGTTGTCACCCATTATGAAAATGTAGGTAAATTCCATCGTACTTTTATCGGATTATCAAAATGCAATTAAAACCCATGAAAATACTTAAAAACAACAAAAACTTATCTATGTAAGTAAAAAGTAACTTTTATTACCTTTTTATTACATTTATTTGTTGCCTATTTGCTTCTTCCGCCCTTTTTTCCTGTAATCTATTGTTAAAAATCGCCAATCAAACTAATACATTCATAGCGTGAAAGATGGTTTATTTGATGACCCCTCTTTGGTGAAACCCGAGTAGTAAAGTTTTGCTTATATTTTTGAACTTATAAATCTCTATACTTATAAACATGCGTCATCTCCAGATTTCACAGTGAGATTCTGATTTCACACGATGCGAGAATGGTTTCTAATATAAAGAGTATGTGTATACGATCGGAATCGTGATGTTTACTAATTTGCGTATTGCATTGAAAAGAGCATCGCATTATTTAAATATTCGTTTATATTGCTTTCGATTCCAATGATTTTATTTTTCATTTTTCTATCAAAGAAAAGTTTTTATATCGTGTAAAAATTCCGGACATTTTTGGTGAAATTTCCCGTCAATTTATTTCTGGGTTAATTTACTTGATTTCCAACAAATTGTGATCCGGTTATGAAATGTAAATATAAACTATACACACCTAAATAAAACACCACACACATACACCGCGTGAGTACACCCTCACAAAAAAATAACTGACGGACGGAAGTTTTTGGTTTCCTAATTGTTTCCGGGCAACGCTGGAACACGAGTCCAGCTAGTCTTATGTACAACTACGAAGATGCCAATTGTTTTTAATACATTTAAGATACAGTTTTTCGATGTGTATGTCTTCTTCAAAGTATGAATTTAAAATGTTCTGGTTTGTATGAGTATTTCTTATAGGTGCGTTATATTAAAGCAGCTGTAATTTTGTTATAGACGATCGCCCATTAGTAAACATATTATAATTTCTACATACACATGATGTTTACACAAGTTACAACACTCTCTGATACACATACACACACACACACACACACACACACACACACATATATATATATATATATATATATTATTATTATTTATTATCTATGTACGTGTACATTGTGTCCCTTTTAAATCAGGACTCATCAGCATAGAGATATGACTATTCACTACCGGTCGTACGATTCGAAACCCTGGATTACAAGTATTTTTCAACTTAAATCCAACGTCGTTAACCGCGCGGCCAATATTTTAATAGCCGATAAACAATGATCATTTTAACACATTTAAAAGCACACGATATCCAGGCATTCTTCTTCTATTACAGAAGGAATGATGCATATAAAGCAAATGACGTCATATATATATATGTGTGTGTGTTTATGGCAAGCAAGCTACAGATAAACGTTTATGTTTCATTCACGGAGTAAATCATCCGACAAGTAGCCGTATGATTTTCCCAGAAATAAATATAAACACTATCTTGTGTAGCTTATTTGCCATAAGTATATTTTCACATTACTGCTAAGCTCTACTGACATGTTGAGTATTGTTGAAGTAAATACTGAATATATATGTATATATATATATATATATATTATGTTATATTATTTTATAATATGATAATATGAGTTTGTGTACACAAAATAGTAAAACATTACATATGTGATTGTATAAGTATACAATTGAATAAACATTTTATAAGCTAAAAGCCGAAATAATTAGAACAAAAAGAGATTGCCACAGAGACTTGACCCACATTCTTAAAAACGTAAAGAAATTTCCAACTAGTAAATACTACATTCGTGTGAATCAGAATGGTAAAACTTTATCGACAGGTTTGATACTATTGTCGACATTCTTGCAGGAGGGACCACGTAGTGGTTGCCAACATCCCTAAGTGAAAGTGGTATTATGGAATCGACTTAATACGAACTTGGCACACCCAGGTCGTCAGTCCGTGACGTTATCCACTTAACCACCGTCACGTCTAACTAAAAATAAAAAACAATTCCGAAAACAGAACGCCCCCCCCCCCGCGCCCGCCGCGTAACATTATCTCATAGGCTATTACTTCGAAGGCTGGATTAAGTGTCGATTCACATTGTCGTTGTATGCCCATTTATCGTAAGATTCATTTTTTTTTAAATGGCGCATCTTCGGTACTTACCTTTTTACTGATGTTTTTTTTCTTTTTTGTGTACAATTACCTATTATGTCACTAGTAAATTCCAGGTGTTTAATTATCTAAAAAGATTTTATTTTAGATTTTAGAGGGGGTCAGTTTACTATATGAATTTAACGTAAACTGATCACTTACTTAATGGCCATCACCATTAAAAAAAAAATTATGCGTAAAATTAGCGATCATCTGGCTAGAGAACTCGAGATTTAGTGTTTTGTTTTTCAAAATATTTAAGATTTTAGAGGACGGTAATGTTTCTTATATAAATTGATCGTAAACTGATCTCCCACTTTATAACCATCGCCATTTTAATGAAGGAAAAAAGTATAAACACATCTAAAATTGGATTTAATGAACGAATGGCTACTTAAATCCTGAAAAAGATAGAATGGCTCATTTATTTATTTTTTTTACAAGTCCTTTGATTTTTTTCCTACTAAAATGGTTCTGCCTTTTATACTTTGATTCTTATCTCATGTTCAAAAATGTCCTTGCTAAGTTCTACTGTGGAGCTCATATAAAGTACCTGAAAATGTCTGACTTTCAAAGTGTGGTATCGGAACGTATCTTCAATTTGAGAAGGATAAATCTTTAAAAACTGTTTCTAAGTAGATACTTAATGGTTTTAAACCAATAAAGTGTGTATAAATAATTGCTATATTACCTAGGTTCGAAGTTGCCTCACTGGAAGATATGGACTCGGATCATATATCAAGTAGAAGGAAAATCTTATGTAAAACCTTCGGTCAACGTAGTGATTTCAGTCATCTTGCTCCAGCTTGTCACTGAGACCAGGCTGTGTAGAATGAGAGCGTTTATTCGATTCGCACAAGAGAACACCACGTACATGTATATGTATATTCACATTGCTTGACAGTAAAATCTGTACCGACTATGTACTTTAACCAATGCAGAAACTCTTGTGACCCCTACTTTGTTATTTAGTCCTCTAATTCCACCAAATAAGCCAACGATAAGTGTTATGGATATATATTGACCCAGAAAACAGTAATTCCCCCCTTTTTCAGAAACATCGCTCATAGAAAGTGAGGACTAAAGGACAAAATAAGGGAAGCTAGAGTTACGAGGCTGCCGAAAGTAAACTCAAGACCACTTTCTACTCTCCTTGGGATAGCTTTAGATCTTTAATCTGGGAAATCCATCTACATGCCATTTTAAGAAGGAATATGTCCTGTATCGCCTCCGATGCATCCAATTGGTTAACAATTGGTATTGGGAGTTTTATATCCTCTAAACCTCTAATAATTCATACAGAGACCAAATAGCCAGCCATGGTTCACCCCTGGATGTTCCATTGTCATTATAGGAATCACTATTTCATATTTATCAAGAAAATAGAACACGCACTTAAAACTTCTGTAAAGCCACATCCTAATGATTTTTATTAATATTGTTGTTGTTGTTCTTCTTCTTCTCCTTCTTCTTCTCATACTACTAAAAAGAACAAATACGCGTATGAATCATTATAGACACTCTTGATTTTGCTATTATCATTGGTCTCCTCGATTCTTTAAAGAGTCAGCTATTTACAGCAGGGAACACGAGACGTTGCCAATATCCATATGTAAAAGTGGTGATATAGTACCGACTTAATTCGAACTTGGCACATCCATGTTAACAGCCTGCGTATCCATTTCAGCATGCCATCTCTGAATGCTTGTTCTTGTTCTTGTTCTTGTTCTTATTCTTATTCTTATTCTTATTCTTATTCTTATTCTTATTCTTATTCTTATTCTTATTCTGCTTCCTCTTCCTCTTCCTCTTCCTCTTCCTCCTTCCCCTCTCTACCACCGCCAGTCTTCGTGTTGCGGCTTGAATTAAGAAGATAATGAAAAGAGACATAACTCAAAACAAACACAAATAAGCAAGTACGATTTTTTTGAAAATGATTAAATATGAATATTGGTAATCGCAGACGACGTATATCTGGTGAGCAGATGGCAAGCAATATAATAGTGTTATCTTAATTGATCATGTCACTTCAAATAAATAGAATACGAACGAAACTTAATTGGACTAATTAGAAATAGTGGTTCAGAAATAATTTTATTATTTGTATCAAAACTTAATGTTCAACTTCAATTAGGCGTAACAAGTATCTGTTCTTAACATTGGCGCCATTACTTAAAAGTATAATTAAATATTGATGTTGTTTATATGTTGATAGACACGCGTAAATATTTGTTCATTTAAAAGTATGTTTAATTTATTAAAACGTAAAGGTTGTATGTTTAACCTCTTTCCTTTAAATTATTTGCATTACATGTCAAGAAGAACACATGTTTTTTTATTTGCCTGATTATCCTCGTTTAATTTGATTCAAAAATATATTTAAAAAACATTATCAATTTTTTTAACGATAGTTTTTTTTATTTCATCCTGTTAGTTATATATCACGTATTCTCTCTGTAAGCATTGTAGCTGTGTACACAGATATGCACACAGACACAGACACACACATTATATACATATATATATATATATATATATATATATATATATATATATATATATATACATGTATATATCTATAATTAAAAGAAAAATATAAATAAGGCAGAAATCGAACTTTATTTGTTTTATTAGTAAGTATGTCCATAAATGTTTCAATTAAATGTCGTACAGCATTAGTTTTGTAAAGTTAAATTTAAACTTAACATGAAATTATTTATCTTTTTCTCAGTATCCGTTTCAATTTAGAATTCCAGGCGACAGTACAAAAATAAACTAGTGAAAAGTAATGTTTATTTTGTGAAAATAAACACACTACAAATGTTTAAACTGATGACTTGTATTTAGAAATAAGCATTATAGCAAATATATCTAGAAATTATCCTCAACAAAAAACTAAAAATTATCAAGACACATCAACAACGAGAAATTATCGGCTAATGAAGCGTCTCGGGCTAATGCATTGAGTTTCAGTGACAGAACACTAATAATCGGGCTAATAAATATGTTGATTTTACCTAGCCCGTGCATACTCAGGATAACTACAGAATAGATTATTATTTATTCGTAAATGTGTAACGTTACGCACTATTAACCGCTGTGTAACATAATACACTATCTTACATAGTGTCGTGATATCCCTGGGCCAACAAATATGCGTAACAGTAAACAGCTGTGTTTTGTTGACATGAAGTAGTAATCAGCTCAATCGTGTGTGACGTCTATTACTCCTTTTTATATAGAAGTGTATTAGAGTCTTTCTCTCGCTACGCGTGCTTCTTTGTTCTTATGGTGGCTAAAATTATTGAAGCAATTAAAACAAAACATCAACCATTAAATCACTCTTGCCTACCATACTATACTTTATGTTACGTATATTTTCTCTTTAAAATACATTATTCTACTTTTACAATAATCAAACTGATCATAGTAATACCACATAGGACCAGTCTTTCTTACAGGTTTGTTAAGTGTGGGTGTAAAGGAAGAGCTCTGAAAAATACGTCTGAATTCGATAGGATCGGAAGCCAAAAAGAATGATTCCACTATTTTCTTCACAGCGTGTTATTATAGAATTTCTGTTCATTATGTCATGGTCTGAACACGGCAGCTTCATATTACCTCGATATTTTTTGTGGAAATTTCCGCTTCACTACTTAATTTAATTGTACTTTGAAAGTTACATTTTACGTCATTTTAAGAAATCTATGTCAAAATATTTCTGCACATTATCCGCCTCAGCAAAAAATGTATAACTTGCAAAATACACTGAGTAAGCGCTTACAATGTAGATTTTTTTTATTTAAAAGTTTCTCCAAAATAATATAATTGTCGGAATATAATGATTTATTATAATTTAGTTATTTTATCCTAATTAGATTAAACTGTGCAAATATATTGTAAACTTTTGCTTTTCAAAATAATGTGAAAAACAAATGTTTAAACGATGGGTATGCTTCTCTTAATACTAAGATAAATTTTGCCTTAAATCTGTTATATAATACCGGTCATAATTCATTTTAATTGCTGTGTTTTTATAACGTATATTGATAAAATATCTAATACGTTTACGTTATTGGCATTATCTCCTAGAATATTTGAGAAGACTGCGGATGTGTTATTACAAAATACCTTTTGGTACTGTATACACTTCGCCACTTATCACGGCGGCTTTTTTGAGGACCCTTTTTAAGGTTTCAGTTTTGGGGTGAAGATTTTGAGAGAGCCGAGTTTTATAGAAAATTTTAAAGAAAAACAATTTACGTAATATTGAAATGTGTGAGAGAGCGAAAGAAATTTTATGTGATAAAGAAACAAAATAATGAGTTCAAAAGCATAAATTCACAAATGAGATATTTTATATATGTTTAAAATAGAAGTCTACAAAGACAAGAAAACATAGAATAATTGTTCATATTTGAGTGTCCTTGCCGAACAAGAGGGTTCATTAGTTTAGATATCGAGGAAGCCTGAGTCGATAATTTAAGGGCTGTAAATTTTCCACGGTTCTGAAAAATCGTAATGAAAACTTCCTCACTCAATTACATGAATTACATGAATTACATATCATTAAAAGTTACTAAATCGAGTCAATAATCATTTGTTTACATGTTAGAACGTTCAGTGAAAAATGTAGAAAGTATGAAAGTTGATAAGTTCATAAATTTGTTTGCAATCAGCAAACGACATTGAAAGGGGATTCACGCAGTGTGTGTGCACGTAAGACAGTGAAAATTTAATGCATTGAGTCTGTTTGTGCGTTGATGTTAGTGTGGCCAGGTGTACGTGAGTTTTGAAAAAGGCCCTACAAAAGAGGGGCAATTGGGCTGGAGAAATGTCGATGTTAGCTCTCTCGTGGATTTTGGCTAAGCATGCAGTTAAAAAAATGTGGCCTTATATGGGGTCAAGGTGACTCTCAAATAACATAAAATTCTATAAATTCAGAAAAATCCGATGATTGTTTCAAAATATTATTATCAATTTGTTTAATTTTAGCGGCTGCGTGCGCCGGTGATAATCTGAAAAGTTACCCTAGCTTACTTAGGCTGAGAAAATAATAATTTGTTTTTATTTTTGTGGTAAAAATAATATATTGCGCTTCTTTTTTTTTTATCTGTTTTCAGTTTTATTGTCAATATAAAATCAGTGTTTTTTATAAATGTATTTTGAAAATAATTATTGTGTAATAAATATTTTCAGATTACATCGTTAAATAGTAATTAATTTACAAATAATACATTAGTGATTTTTATAACTGAATTTGAAATATATAACCAATTTACGATCTAAATAATAAAAACAGTGTTTTTATAAATGTACACCATCTAATAATGCCGTATCTAATAGAGCATTAAAACTATCTATATAATTGTACTTATTTATTTATATATTTATTTATATTCATATACTTACTGAAATAACCTTAATACGAATAAACTTAAACACTTCGTTCATTTTTTTTGTTTTAAAAATTCATTTTTTCGGGTGATTTATTAAGAAAACAGAAAACACATTACTATTTGCCGGGGTTATTAAACTCGTTTTTTTGTTAAGGTTATAACCGGCGTCAAAATTCTGACGCCATAATGACGTCACATTCGGCCGCCATAGTAAGTGACTATTATACTATTTTTTTAAACAATTAGAATTATTCTGTCGGTCAATATCCACAGTCTTTTCAAAAGCATTAATACAAAAAATATGATAACGTAAATGTAGAAGTGTTTATGTTTTTACAGACTGGTTTTGTCGTCTTGATTGTTGTTATTATAACGTTCCGGTCGTTATTATCTCCAGTCTTCCCCATACATCTTGTATCGAATTGAGAAACCGTCATGAATTTGTTAACCAAGTGTAACGTAACAACCCCACATTTTTCCTTAAAGACACCAACTAGTCATGTATTACGTGTTTTTTACTTATTTCCTTAGAAGTTCCACATACTTTTGAGACGTAGACGTACCTTCAACTCTTCCAAGTGTAATGTTGATTAAAATATTTATGTGTGACGTTGCTTTATATTGTTATGTGTCATATATCCATTATCTCCGATGAGGCGATTCTCTCGTAATTTATCAAGATTCCACGTATAAAAAAATATGGGTAAATATGCACTTACTTGGTATTTCTCGATAGAGCATCGTGTAGTAATTTTGTGCAGTAGTTTGTTTAGCAGGTTAGAATGCAGAGGGTACTTCTTAAGAGAAAATTGTGTTATATTGTTTAACTTTTATTGCTTACTGACACACTCATTTCGATATGTTAAATGAGACCCCTAAGTCTCAACTTGTGCTATACTAGCGAGTACTTAAAGCTGATATTGAAAGTCAGTTGTTTTCAGAGTCAGAGCGTGTACCCACTGCACTTTATTGTTAACCATTCCAAAATATAAAGTTGTTTTTGATAAACTGAGTTACAACACATATAGACTTCATATTTTATTTATATATATTAATACTAACTTATTTTAACTGAATTAAAATATTAATGTGCACCGTCAATCAACTGTAATTGTAAATGTTTTAATTAATATAATTTATTGATCAGTGAATTTATTTTGGTAAACGTTCCTTATTGAAATAAATTCTTGTAACTAGTCGTAATTTTAACATATTAATTCATATTTCGATATAAAGAGTGTGTCTAAAAGTAACGAAACTAAGTGCGGTATGTGTGCTATGAGGAAACGAGTAACAGTGTACTGTGTTAGATTATGAGATGATATATTAGGAGAATTTAACTAACTTAAGCGATATGTAAGTATTGCGGGTGTTCTCAGATACTCGTCTTATTCAAGACGACAATGCACCTACTCATAATGTCCTGGACACCTGGTGATACCAGATCAGGCTGCCCTGTGGCTCCCTGAGACGAAATTCACCTACATTGACGTTTTTGTTTTTTTTTGTTTTTTTTTTGTAAAACTTAATTGTGTTCTACAAAACCAAAAACAAAAACAACAGCCCCTCTCCCTTTCTCCCTCCCCTTTTTTATTTTATTTTTAAAACTTGAAGCATAAATCTTTTACTATAATGACCAGATTCGGCATTAAATAACCCAAAAAGGGTTGATATGCCGTAAAACAAAACTACCAAACCAAAAACGATGATTAAACATTTGAAGATATAAAGAACTTGAAGCATAAAAACTTTTACTATAATGACCAGATTCGGCATTAAATAACCCAAAAAGGGTTGATATGCCGTAAAACAAAACTACCAAACCACCTGTCCTGGACACACACTAGTCTTGGCTGATAAAGATATCGCCGTACACAAGTAACCTCTGTTTTGACTGACTTTTGATCAAAATCTATTACATGATTTTAATTCTAGAAAATCTCTGAAATTTAAGTTTTAAGTTTTAAGCTTAAGGGGTCTTAATGAGAAATCGAAATTCAAGAAAATAGTGTTTTCAAATGGAAGATTGTGCCCATAGTATTCCCGTTTTAAATATTCCTAAAAACTGAAATTTGAGGAATATTTATTTGATGTAAAATATTCATTGTTAAAATTTCACAAAAACTGAAGACATTTGAATTTTTATAAAATATTTCCACTCATTTCCCCCTTTTTGCATCAAATAAAATATAGTCAAAATTACCCATCCTTACGCATAGAAGCTGTGTTTCAAGCATCATAATGACCGGTGAATAATTAAGGAATAAATCCTATACATATAAATATATAAATATATACACCTAACTAACTTTATAAATAGAATATATAATTTTTCAAAGTTCTTTTTTCCATGTACGCACGTTTTCTTTTTCTTTCTCTTTTACATCATCCTGATTTCTTTCTTTTGGTTTCTACGAGCATTTCTGCCTTTTCTCTTGCCTGAATGATATTTGGCAGGTTTGACCGCTAGAGCACGCAAGATCCAGCGATATGTGACGTGTGCTTCTCGGGAAGCAGATTAGACCTGGCGCGTAGCTGTTACACGATGGCTGAATGATGGTGCAACGGTGAGGCCTGTCGGATCTCTTCGGGAAATTTGCCATACAAGATAACACTCAAAATCCTCACGTCTTACTCAAATGTATAAATTCAACGATGTCTTGCATTTATCCGCCTCGAACTGAATTTACATCATGTCTTCATTATACATAAGGTTACGTTGTTACGTCTCTCTCTCTCTCTCTCTCTCTCTCTCTCTCTATATATATATATATATATATATATATATATATATATATATATATATATATCTTCTTTACTCTCTGTCTCCGTCTCTCTCTAAGGTATTTATTCACCCTCTCTCTTGTTTTATTTATTGATCTTAAGTCACCGTGTCTCTATCTTTTATTAAGGATATATCTCTCTTTCATTTGTTAAATCTCTGTATCTGTTATTAAACGTATCGATATCTCTTTCGTTACATATCATTCTCGGGTATTTCTCTTATTAAAAACACTATTAGGGTTACTCGGCGTTGCCCGGATCTATCTCTTCCCTAGTCGCCTCATTTCACCGTTCCCTCTCCCCGTTGCCTCTTTCTCTCTGTAACTTTGGGCAGAAGCTGTTTCTTCCCCGGTTGCCTGTCTCACCTGCGACCCCTCTCCCAGTTGCCTGGAACAGACACTGTCTCTTATTGGGTCGCCCGGGGCAAAAGTATGACATATTTCGATTAAAAGTACCACCACTGCCTTAGCCCTTCCTTTCCTTCGATGTATATGTAAGTAATCGTTACAAGAAAATTCTTATGGGTCAGTTGGATTATAACGCTCGACATCCTGATCGTCGTTCTTTATCCGTAGTGGTTATGCTACCGACGTAGAGAACAAAATCAATAGGAAAATAGGTCACTTAAACGTTGTTGTTTTTTGGGGATCCGCACATGCGCACAATGCGCAGATGACTGGAAAACGAGGAAATTTGGTACCCCTACACCGAGAAATTCTGTGTCAGTTCTCGATATTTCTGTCGAGTATCTCGTCAGTATTTTGCAGACAAACAAACATAAGCAGATACACACAGACAATTCTCCTTAATATCATAGACCTAGAAAAGTATCCTCCCTACGCTCGTATAGGCCGGCCATGAGCAAATGGATATACTCTATATTACCCTTAAACAAATTATTTTTTATTAACACTTTTCCCAATTTCATATGTAAGATATACGGACCATGACCAAGAGCATATTTTCTATATTACCATTAAAAAAATAGTGAAAAAATTATTATTTGCGAAAAAAATAACATCCGTCCTAAATATAATGTAGTAGTTTTCTTTTTATTAACACTGTTCGCAATTTCTGATGTCAGATACGGCGGCCATGACCAAGTGCATATATCTTCTATGTTACAATTCAACTAATTCATGAAAAATAATTTTTGCGAACAAAAACCCTTCTTGCCTAAAATATCATGTATATATATATATATATATATATATATATATATATATATATATATATATATATATATATATATGCTCTGATAAACTTGCTGCTCTGGTGCCCTCTAGATGTAAAAGTAAATACACTCGACTAACACGGTAATCAGCTAAGTCCGATTCATTCACTGTTGAAGTCCCAAAATACTGGTGAATGTTCTACTGCAATATCTCTTTCTCTCGAGCTGACGGTCTTTGTAACTCGCCCTGGCTCCCTGTTTCCCCGACTGTACCAACATGCATGAATTTACAACTAAGGTGAACAAGCATCTCGCTGCACAGCTCCTTATTTAGGACGACCCCCTAAACTATCACCCTAATTCTCAGTAGCCCCTTACGTCCACACTGTCAACATGCTTTTTTTAGATTGAACAAAGTTTTTATATATATATATATATATATATATATATATATATAGAGAGAGAGAGAGAGAGAGAGAGAGAGAAAGGGAGAGAGAGATAGAGAGATGAATGAACGAAGACCAATACATATGTACGAATAACAAATCTATTCCATCTTCGATTGTTAAATACAAGGTGTATTCGATAAAACATGTTTATTTTTCTATCCTTAATCTAGGTTTAGCAAAGACAAAGATAAAAATCTTATCATCAAAGTAATTACATAGATAGATAGGTTTGCAGGAGAATAGCCAAAATTCAAAATTTGAAAAATTTAAGAAACGATATAATGGAAAGTAAGAGTGTGTGTAAAAAGGTTATCAAATTAAAGAGTCCGTCCAGTTGGTCAATGTCCGTTGACAAAATGTCCGGTGACGAAAAATTGAAAGATAGAAATGGGATTTCGTGGAGACTGCGTTGAAAATGTTCAAAATGTAGTAAATGCAATAGAATGATGTTCAGTTCAACCGTAGATGAAAAAGCACTTATTCAGATGTCATTTTGAGAATTAGGGCCATTTTAAAATACTTCCGTGGACCGCGAATGAAAATGGTGTTTAAGGAGTTGAGTTTAGAGTTAATAATATTTTTACTTTTAGTTGCTGTAGCAATCATAAATGTTTCTAATGTTCATAGTTGTCAGAAAGCGAATCATAGAGTGTAGGATTTAGACGTTTTTAATATTGACGAACCTAGGGAGTACGGAGTGTTTTTACGGTTTAAGTTTTTATTAAATTGGATACGGAGGTTCCAGTGACATGGTTTTTATTGTGTTTAGAGGAGTAGATATGGTTTGAGATTCGTGGCTTGATGGGGAAAGCACTATCATCAATGTAAGTGTGTATTTTTTATGGGGTTGTTATAATAGTATTTGTGTTATTTAAAGTATCGGGAGTAGTTTGGATTTGAAAGCTGAAACTCTGGGGGCAGAGTTTTTTTTGTAAGCGGGGGTTGTTGGTTAGTGCATGGATACCATTTAGGGTGTCGTTTAGTACAGGGAGTTGGGGATGTGGAGTGTTATAGAGTGAGTAGAGAGTTTCCATGCTGGTGTTAGTTCTCATTATCGCATTTTGGTAGAATTGTCTTAAAAAATCCGTTTAAATACGGGAACACTCCCCCCTCTCGAACTGTTTACTTACTGACCAGAAAGCTACTGTATCAGATTATTGAAACCCCACCCCAACTCCTAACTGAAGCCAGTCCAGGCCTGGCATTATATTGTTGCTTACTAGCGATGTTCTGTAACTAAACAATCCCTCCCCTATCCTACTCCCAGCATCGGCCATAGTTCCATCAACTTAACCTCCTCCTCCACTTCCCTAATTTCACACATCTTTCCCACTTTTAGTATACATTTAGTCTCATATATATATATATATATATATATATATATATATATATATATATATATATATATATATCCCATCACGTGTATGTTATCGAATCAAAAGTGCCGGGCAAGACTATTTCAAATGTGTAGGGTAAGGGAAAAGGGAAATAATCAATGAAAATCTGAAAAAAAATATTTAGACACAGTCACTAATCTGTATCTATGTCTAGACAGCACATACAAAAGGGATAACTGTAATCTTTGAAGAGCCCTCGGATATAAATGAAACTGATGAGGCAATCAAGTGTTAATCACGGGAATGGGACACCTTGATCTTTGAGAACTTCTTGCAGTTGTTACCAGTTACGCACTAACATTGTTCATGGAGATATGCACCCACTATTCCCTTCCAACCATGAGTAAAATTGCACTCTGTGTTTAATTCATCATATAAAATGAATCATTTATAAGCGAGGTTTGCGTTTTGTTGCATTAAAAACACAAATAGAGTCCATACGCCGTAAGAGAATCGCACGTAACCCTACACCCGCCGATATTCAATATTTAAGCGATTAGATGTTGTGACGATATTCTGATTATTGCCTTTATTAGTTTAATCAAGAAAAAACATTATTACACGTACAGAATATTAATTAAGTCTAATACTGTTTATATTAAGAAAATGTGTGTAACCACTTCTCGTGTGTCGACTCTACTCGATATTACTTTTTTATTTACTATTTATTGTTATTTATTGAAATCAACACTGCAATAGCGAAAAATCAAACTATTTTTTAAATCATAGTTAAAAAAAACACAGTAAAATTACAAATTTAAATCAGCCCGAATTCATTTCGATGTCTTAATAAACAGCTTAACAATTTTAAACTTTTATTAATAGTTGATAAAAAGTAATCAATTACTTCGTGGATATTCGATTTTTGACAGGAATTGTGAAGCAGCTAAACTGTTTAATGAAATGACATTTGTTACTTTTAAATTCTTAGAAAATCCTCATATATTACAAGATCTAAAGTTTTTGGAAGCTCTATATATCTAATCATTTTGTAGAGATTAACACAACATAGGTTAATAACGGTTTTGTTTAATTGATAATTTAATGACCAAATGAAACCGTTATAATTACATTGAACTTCTAAACTAAAAAAGAAGTGTGTCGAGATTCGTCACGCTTACCTACGAGGAAATACTTTAATGGTGCGAGGGGACCTGATTTTGACAACCATCATCATCAACGAAAAAATATATCTTTAGATGAGTTTTTCACTCCAACACCTAGTCGCAGTCATCGCCCTTACTTGCAGAAGATGCACCATCGTCGTTTAAGTCTCATAACGTAGTATTTACTGTCTGTGTTCTTGTTCCCTAGAACAATCTGCACGTGAAGGTTGTGATGGTGCCTACACTACCAAGGTTATAGTTACCTTGGAGACACATTCAGACGCAATATCTACTAACTGTCGTTTTACGTGGCTTGCTGCATTTTGACACTTTTTTTAACCAATAATATTGACTAATTGATTGGGAATCCTATAATTTAGGCAAAAATAAACGAAATTAATACCGCGTTAGTAGGCTAGTTTATAGTGCTGCGATCTGGTCGATATTTAATCGGCTGTAAATTCAAATATCCGTTAAACAGAATCAAAATAAAGAAATGTGTTTTCAGACAAATTGTGTATATCATGAGAACTCTTTAATTTTTCTTCTCTTTGATATAGCTCATGTGGTTGTTGATGATTTTTAGCGATGCGTGAGAGTGGGGTCGAGTTCAACCGAAGTATCCACATTTAGTTTGAGAGATACTTTGACCAAACGAAATATATAGTCACATTCTCATTCACGACAAAACGTGCAACCCGCGATGAAATAAACGTAGCTAATTTATTTTGTTGTTGAGAAATACTAAACAGAAATCTCAATCACAATCCAGCTCTTTTTAATTTGATTATTCTGTACTTTCAATGACCCCTTACAATATCCCTCCAACGATTGCACTATCAATATCCGAATAATCAGAGAGTATATGTTAATTTCCCACCTGACGGTTTCTATTTTCAGTTTAAAAATGTATTAATCCCGGATGCCCGAATATCTTCCACTCTGTTTTATTGAAAAGTTATTAATTTGACCTATGCATCACATATACTATTCTACTTTCATTACTTATTTTGTAATAAATAAATTAGCAAAATACACATTGATAATTACTGTCTGTTCTCAAGTCAAATCGACGCGCATTTCTTCTTTCTTCACAGAGTTTTTTTTAACTCAACTCTTAAGTATGTGATTTCGTCTATTTTTCTGCAATCTTTTACAATTCTCGTCTAATAAATTATATTTATTTTCATTTTTTATCAAACTATTCATCAACAAAATATCTGTCATCAAATATATCCTTATTACCCAAATTTCTCTAACGACTGTCTCTTCTGCTTGTAGGTTATTGACATCATCAATCATATTTAGTGTGGTTCAATTAATCTACACGTAACAAACGATATTCTATTTTTATTGTTTCCATGTTTATCAACAAATAAAGTTCAATATATATATATATATATATATATATATATATATATATATACATATATATATATATATATATATATATATATATATATATATATATATATATATATATATATATATTAACATTTTTGAGAAACCTGTTAACACACGCGTGAATTTATATCAATAAATAGAAAATGTATTTAAACATTTTTTAAATATATTTTATAAATCCGAATTTTCGGTTTAACAAACCCTATACATGGTAAACAAACATTGTATTTTTTATTTTTTTTATTTTTCATGGTGAAAATCTGACGGCGTGGCCAAAGATTTACGATCTCCTCCGATGTTATTGGATATATCCGACCTCAGGACAGAAAATATTTCAAATACGTGACGAGGTTAGGACCCTTATCCCCATCAAAGTAGGCCCCTTGTGCTGGCACACACTTAGCCCACCGATCCATCTACTGCCGGAAACACCTCTTGAAGTCTTCCGTTGGGATAGTGTTCATCTACGCCGTCGCGTTAGATTCAGCTTTTGAGAAGATGTGATGTGTTACACAAATTAAGGTATGGTTCAACCGATTCAAAAATGGCCGCACATCAGCGGAGAATGACCAGAGTTCTTGCAGGCGCCAAACTGCTCGGAGTGCAGCTGTTGTCAAGAGGGTGCGAAAAAAAGAGATAATACGGAACGCGACGGCGGAGATGAACACCATTCCAAAAGAAGACTTACAGATGTGTTTCCGGCAGTAGATGGATCGGTGGGCGAAGTGTGTTCAAGCACAAGAGACCCCGTCACTATTTAAAATATTTTTCTGGCCTAAGGTCAGATACATTTTGTATATATTTATAACACATTACTAACAAATAGTTCAAGGTCTAACTTATGAAACAACTTTTAGGCAAAGTTTAATTTTATTCGTCAACTATTCAATGCTTTTTGTAAAAAGATTTCAGTTTGGCCTCACAATACGCCTCTGTTTTCGATATCTCTTTTGCATTGGAGGCAATTATCTTTTTTCAGCAGCTTTCTTGTGAGGTTTGTTAACAGCTAGTAGTCGCTATGGTCTTAACACAGTTGTTGCTCACTAAGCTTACTATGGATTTCACTAAAAAGTAAAGTGGTATTTCCTCCATCAACACACGAGATTCAGACTTTTACATTGTTTTAAAATCTGCAACAGTAGCTTAACTTAAATATTTTGATTAGTGCCTCAATCTATATGATCAGCCCTGAAATTAATTGAGTGAATATATATATATATATATATACTAGCAAATATATTATCCCTCCGGTCGCATATTTTTGCTAGGCTGAGAGAATAATACCATGATGAACGAACTATATACACTGACCCCTCAGAGAGGTGTTAATGCCTGGGAGGATATCGTGACAACAGAATAGATAGTACACTAACCCCCCCCCCACACACACACACGAAAATGGTAATCCTCGGAAAATGGTATCGTGAGAAACGCATGTATACTATACTGACTTCCCCCTCAAGAGGAGGTAATGTCTGAGATGAGTGTATCATGACGATTAAAAATATACTACAGAGAATTAAATAAGCAGAAACCGTTTTAATGTTAATATAGGTGGACAAAATCTTTTTTGTACTTATTTATTTTGATAACATTTAAATCCATGGCATGTGTCATTGTCCACGTGAAACGCTTAAATGAAAATTGTCTGGTCAAAATATAGTCGCCATCTTTATAAACCAAGATAAATATGCTTGCTAAGTAAGAACGATAAATTTCATAATTTTCTAGTTATAAAAGACATGTTTAATATAAACTTGAGTTATCGTTCTTCCTTCTCTAGTATTATGCTAAACGAACATATACTACACTGACCCCCCCCCCTGACAAAGGATGATATTGTTTTGTTTTGTTTTTTATTCTGTGAGGAGTCCCCCATACACACCCTTAAAACGGAGGCGGTAATTTCTGGTAGGACAGTCTTATGACAAGAGAAGCCATAATACACTACACCGCACATTAAAAAATATTCAAATGAAATCATTTTTTTTAATTTAAAAATGTCTAGTCACAAAAAAATATTTGTTTTGGTTCCTTGACCGTTTGGCTAAGATCAAAGTGTAGTATCTGTTTTCGACATATAAGCGATATTTGACACTTTACTAAAGTCTGAAGAAAATTATCTCATTATAACAATAACACTATCGATAAAACGATTGCGTATGCCGAAGAAAATTTGACTATGCAAAAGAGAAAATTATAATACCGAATATTAATTTATTAAAAAATTAATAAAAAATAAATATGCTAATCAACAATATCGAGATTTGTTTGAGTGAGTTTTAGATGACTATATAAACGGTATTTCAATATATTCTCATATCATAAGAAGTGCATTAGCCTAACCTGTGTTGATGTTAATATAATAAGGATAGATAGACAATACCTTCACATTTATATATATATATATATATATATATATATATATATATATCACTATCATGGTTTTTGTTCACTCCTGATTTAGACAAGCACGATCTTATGCGGATATCCTAACGGTCATCACTGAACGCATATATCATATACTAGACAAGGCAGGTGAAGCTAGGGCAGTAGCGCTGATATATCTAAAGCCTTTGACAAGGTCTGGCACAAAGATACTCTCTTAAAAATTCACTCATATGGTATTACTTGACAAATGTTTAATATAATTAGATCCTTCCTTACCAAAAGAAAGATTCGGTTGTGTTCGATGGGTGTTCATCAAGGCAACATGACACAAATGCTGGTATACACCAGGGATCCATCTTTGGCGATTTATTGTTCCTGATTTTCATACATGACCTTCCTGATGACATCGAGTCTGAGATAGGTATATTAGCTAATAACACCATGCTCTACTCTCGTCATATGGGCTAAACGGACGCATACATATCCGAGGCCATGGCCGAATCCTTAGAATCCTAGGCTGTAGTGGATTGGAACACTAAATGTTTAGTAACTTTTAATGCCGCAAAGACAAAGCTCCTTTCCTTCAATAACTACAAGAAACCTCTTCAACCACCGATTGCCATGGAAAATAACACCCTACATGAAGTTCAACATCCAAACTACTCGGCCTAACATTCACAGGTAACATGAATTTGAACAAATACATTGCAGACATTACTAAGCTGCTGCAAAAAAGGTGGGCTCCGTCTAGCGTGCTAGTAAACGTCTCACACTTGACATCATCCTGGATCTCTACAAAGCAACCATCCGTCCATACATGGAGTATTGTGGCCACATCTAGGCTAATGCATCATCAACTAGTCTCTCCCTCTTAGACAAGGTCCAAAAAAGAGTCGCCAACTTAATAGGCCCTTCACTATCCACCAAGCTCCAGCCCCTGTCCCATCGCCGCAATGTTGCATACTTGTGCTTGTTTTACAAATACTTTAATGGGGTATGCTCCGATGAACTTGCTGCTTTAGTGCCTCCTCAAAGTAAATAGACTGGATAAACCCGACAATCAGCTAAATCCCATCTATTCACTGTGGAGGTCGCAAGATGTCGGAGAGCCTTATAATCCAATAACTTTTTCCGTGTGCTACCGGTCTCTGGAACTCCCTTCTGGCTCCCTGTTTCCCCGACTGTACCGACATGCAGAAGTTAAAATCTAATGTAAACAGACAGCTCGCTGCACAGCTCCCAACTTAGGATGTAACCCAAAACTTGCACCCTAATTCTAAATAGCCAATTACGTCTATAGTGGTGGCCTACAATGTTTGGGGTGAACTATGTTAAAAGCAAAAAAAGGAACCCCTCCCTGGTGTCCGTCCACTTTATTGGTGAGTGCCACCGAGAGTGTTTGTCATAGTCGCTACACTAGGCACTGTGGATAGGCGACGCTATTTACCTATAGTTAGCTGTCTACATACAGCGCCTGGTATTACCAAATAGTCACCCATCTAGTACTGACCAGGCTCACCGCGCTTCACTTCGGTGATCTAGCGGGAGTCTGTGTGTCATAGAGAGAGACAGTTTAATATAATTATATCCGGATGTTTATCTTTATAAATAGACCTTGCGCAAAAGTGTATTTTTTCGGTTATTCTTCTAACTCAGTATAGACTATAACAATCTAGACAAGAGACGGAATATATGCCAGATTAAACTTAGTGTAGTGTCGAATTTTGATTTTCTGATTATATCAATAAAATTTCATGAGGTCATTTCGGCTATATTAATACCTAGTTTATTAAGTGCTATGTAAATGCGGTTGTAAATAGAGTGAGTTTAATGTTTCTATTTAGTATAAGGCTTGTTGATGAATTGTTTTGTTTTCGAATTGAGTCAATCTGGATAGATTTCTTTTTGAGTTTTGTATAAAATACGTAGGATACTGTAATATTTTGAAAGCGTGTTCAATGTATTTATATTCCTCATTTATATATTGCCTATTCTTAGCTCTCTGATCAAATCCCCAATTAGAATGCCCGTTTTTACTTTATTATTGTTGTGCAAATATAAATGAACATATTCATCATTATTGATTTAGGGTAGAAATTATAACATAATTTATTATTGTTATTAATTTTTAGAATGTTAGAAAAATGGATAGTTTTTTGTTTCGATAGTAAATTTGATGGTAGGTTCCATATAATTTAGTATATTAGTAATTTTTTCTATTTTAGTGTTTTTTGGAAAGAAAACGAAGATGTCATCTATGTAGCTGTAATATGCCACATTTTTAGGTCGTCTATATTTAAAGGGTCCGCTTTCAAGAAATTCTAAAAATAAACAAGATAGGACACCGCTGATGTGATTCCCCATGAGTAGGCTTAATTTCCGCATACAAAAGAAATTATTGAAAGTAAAATAAGTCATAATATTAATTATGTTTTTACTGAAAATGGTGAGCTGATTTTTATTTTGCAGAGTTGTTTTTTTGTTAGTGGGATATTTATATATCATTATTTTATGCCTAGGCTGTTTATGGTTTCATTAGTAAGATTAAGATTTTTTTTAAATTTCATTAAGTAGACTCCGAGAGTTATTCAGTGAGTAGGACAAGTTGTACCTAGTAATGGGGTTAGTATTTTAGTAATGGCACATCCAATTTTATGGGTAGCACTGCTTCTCGGTTGGTTTATTAAGTAGATTGCCGGAATTTTCTTAAGTGATAACAGTTAATTCTACCTAGTAATAGGGATAGTATGTTAGTAATGTCACGTGCAATTTTATTGCTAGCACTACCGATATGTGAGATTATGGGGCGCATTAAGGTATTACTCTTGTGGATTTTGGGTAGACCATATGAAGTTCGAATAGTTGGGGGGAGTAATCAATGTATGCTGAACCAGGTTTTATTATTGTTTATTAGTTTATTAGAGGATTCTTTTTACATTTTTCTATTTCTATATATCAAAAGGGAATTAGTCTCTTCATAAATGTCTTGATCATGTAGGAGCTGGAATATATTTTCTTTGTATTTAGATTTATCCATGATAACAACACCACAACCTTTGTCTGCGGGCGAGATGAAGATGTTCTGGGTTTTTGCTAGATTTTGTAGTGCGTTTATATGTCATTCAGGTAGAATTGTGTTCATGGATTGTGTAGTAGTAGTAGTGGATATGATTCCATGGATAAAACCCTTAATGAAATCCGTGTCCCTGTGTATGTAGTTTCGAGCGACAATGTTGGTTATTATTTTGAGGTAAATTTCGGTAGCGAAGTGCAATCCGAAACTGAGGACTTTTATCTCAGTTGTGGAGGGAATTGTCTCAGCGGGATTTTCGAGGAGTTCATGACGTCCTATCGATATCCATCTGCTATTGAAAATTAAGTTGTGTAGATTCTAGCTAAGTTTACTATTGTTAGTAAAGTTGAAAAGGGTGATCCACTGTGTAATCTTAAGAGATGCAATCTTAAAAGAGGGAATGGTATTTGTGTAGATCATATGATAATGTGTTCTCAATATTTCGAAAATCAGAACTTTTATGTTTTTACAGAAGTGCTGAAGAATTTAGGTAATGTTCAATATGTTGAGAGAAAATATGATGAGAGTGTTGAAATGATATGATGGTACTTTTAGGGATAACCTTCTTGTGAATGGACTTAATCATAATAGAACTGCTGTTGGTATTGTATTGTGGGCTACGATGAACGTGTTGCTGTATTTTCTCAGTTTCGTCTTGTAAGCACGGTCTTCCATTCAGACAGTATGATAAAAGAAAGGATGAATTAATCCGAGAGTATAAAATAAAAAAGGAAACGGCGAAAGAAAAAATAATTTTAAAAATTTAGTCAACACATCCGGGTCAGCTATTGCTGACCATCTTATAAATAGCGCCGAATGTGCATCTACTTACACTAGTGACTGTCATTAGTAGATCACATTCTTTATTCCACCTTAAAGTTCTGGAAGCTATATATATATTAAGTCAGTCAAACCCTCCATTTGTAAACAAAAGCAGTGGTTCTAGGACTATTTGTGATCAACTAGTGACCCCTCCCCCTTTTTTGTCTGCTAATCTTATCACTGGTCTTCATTCTACCTTTTTTAGTTTTTAGTCGTAATTACTTGAATAATTTCCACGTAGATACTCTGATGAGTGTGGACGAAAGCCGGCTTAGTATATTCATACATTTTTCAAAACATTATTTCCTTTCGTTTTTATACTTTTTCAATTTCATTCCACCCGAAAAAATGTCACAAACGTCTGTATTCCTTGCTGTAATATATATATATATGTATATATATATATATATATATATATATATATATATATATATATATATATATATATATATATATATATGCATTCATGGAATAAAAGGAAATGAAAAATAATAAAAATAATAAATATAAAAAGTCCTTACCCGTATATATATATATATATATATATATATATATATATATATATATATATATATATATATATATATATATATATATATGCTAAAAATATACAAAATATACATACATATAGTATTGGGAAAAGAAAAGGAGAAAAGATAAAGAGACAAAAGAGAGGATCAAAATAAACTAATTTAAAGGAAGATAATCTATCGTTTCATAAATGTATCTTATTTTCATTAATACTCTCTTTAGATTGGTTGGAGATACATAATAGAAACCCATTCTTTTTGTGATTGTATTTGTGGAGTGAGCTATAAGAGCTGATTCGATTAATCGACCGTAGATTTGTTAAGTATTGTTTGAATAAAGATGGAGTTATTAAAGTCAAAACGATGATCATATAACATTGCATGAGCACATAAGGCGGTGAGCGTGTTGTTGATTTTGATTGCTCTTTTGTGCTGATAAATTCTCTTGTCTAGGTTGCGCTGGTTTTCTCCAATGTAGCCCTTATCACAATTCAGACAATGGATGGAATATATGCCAACTTGAACTGTGAGTGTAGTGTCGAATTTAGATTTTCTGATTATATTCATAATAGTTGATGGGATTATTTGGGCTATATTAAGCCTTAGTTGTTTTAAGTTCTTTGTAAATGGAGATGTTAATATAGTTAGTCGGTAAAGCTCTATATCTATTTATCATACATATTGTTGATGAATTGTTTTGTTTGCACTTTGAGTGAATATCTATAGTTTTCTTTTTGAGTTCTGTATAACATACGTAATGTTTTGAGAGTGTGTTCAATGTATTTATATTCCTCATTTAGATATGTGTCACTGCATATCCTTAACGCTATGAGGTAATATCCGATTATGATGCCCGTTTTTACTTGATTATTGTGTGCGAATATAAGTGAACGCAATTATCATCATTGGTGTGTTTACGATAGATGTTATAATCTAATTCATTACTGTTGTTTATTAAAAGAATGTAAAAAAAAACTATGGAGTGACCGCTTTCTTTTTCGACAATAAATTTGATGGTATGTGCTATCTATTTTAGTCTATCAGTAATGTTTTCTATTTAAGTGGTTTTGTGGAAGAAAATTAAGATGTCATCTATGTATCTGTAATATGCCACATTTTTTGGTAGTCTATACTTAAAGGGTCTGCTTTCAAGAAATTCTACAAATAAACAAGATAGGACTCCACTGAGGCGATTCCTCATGAGTAGGCTACATTTCCGCATATGAAATAAATTATTGAAAGTAAAATAAGTTATTTTAATGCATAAATGTTTAATATTAATTATGTTATTAACTAGAAATAGTGAGGTTATATTTACTTTGTAAAGATGCTTTGAAGTAAATAAAAGCATTCGTTAGTGCGGCTACTCTTATGTAATGATTTTATGTGCAGGCTGTTCATGGTTTTATTAGGTTATGTTTTTTTTATTTTATAAAGTAGATCTCGAGTGTTATTCAGTGAGTAGGACAATTTGTACCTAGTAATAGGGTTAGTACTTTAGTAATGGCACATCTAATTTTATGGGTTCTTGTTCTATTCCTACTCTTGGCATTTTTTCACTGTTGATAAAGCCAACAAAATAGTTAGGCGACACGTTTAGTTTTAGGTCGTCAGCTGTTCCGTTTTAATTAACACCATTGGATTTATTTATCGTTTCATTCATCATATTATACATATATATATATATATATATACATACCAAAACAGTCTTTTATATAGGTAACACAAACGCACACACATGTTACCCATAAAAAATAAAGCAGAGATGAAAACCCGAACATTGTGACAACAGACAGACTTCTTACCCATTACTCTATCAGAAAAAAGTACAATACCGTAAATGCTTATATTAAGCCTTTTCCGCTGCCGGGAGGTCTCTATTCTTCTACGAAGAGCAATCCATTATCACTATTAGCGACCGGCCATTTCCCTTTTGCAAAGTCCACAACACACCCAATTGGGGGAGGGCATATAAAGTCAGAGAAGAAGTATCGGTATCTTTTTAAACGTGGGTTATTTATCGCAGTTACAGTGAGATTTAATTGCAAAATTAATATTCACAGTAGCAAAGCTTTATTATTTACTGATCATGTGTAAGCGATCGACGTCATCAGATGAACTAATTTCCATTTTTCTTTGCAAAAGGACATCTCACTAATCAACTATTCAGTTTTATTGTTTCTTTATTCAATGATTTTACACTTTCCTATAACACATACTTCTATTTACGAATATTTGTGATATCGTGTATAAAGGATATTATGCGGGGAGTGTTTTTCCGATATTTCTCGGTATTTTTCGGTATTTTCCGGTAAATTTCGTTGTAAAGTTTGTAGCTCTTTATTTTCGCTCAATTTTCCCGGACAACACCAGGACGGGGCTTCCTTTATTCATTATAAATTGAACGCTACTTACAACGGATGATATGTTCAAGTCGTACATGGGTAATAATAACTGTAACAATATATATTTTCATGTAAACGTATTTAGTTTAACAAAAGTGAAATAAGAAAGTCATCGACACGAATTAAATTTCTAATTAACAGAAATGACGAAAATGAATGTTTTCTATATACGTTTCTCATTCTTTTGTGATAAATTGAAAAAGAGTTATTGTATGTATAGATAAATTATGATTCAACTTTTAATAAAACCGCATAGGAATATACGATATCTGAAAGGATATTAATTTATTGGAATGCATTTATAAAAGAAATTGCGATATAAAAAGCAGCAACTGGTTAATTCAGAAATTCTTGAAAAAGGTTTGTAATGAGTTTGAAAATGTATCATATTTTACATTTGTTAACATAGGAAATATGTTCAGAATTGTGTGACGATTTCTCAAATACATATGTATGTGGGTTTCTCGCATGTATGCCCCTTACACATTTTTTCCGTTACTATTGCTCAATCGTTTATTGACATAAAAAATTCAACAGCATAAAGTATCTCAAATAATTTTAAATAAATATTCAAAAAATATTTTAATTACCAAATCCACTCTGCTTTTTCGTATACATGGCATCTATTTTAATATTTTGTTAATAGTTGAAAACATGATTGAATAATTCGTGACTAATCTAGATTTGCAAGCAAGTTGGAAGCGTTTACACTATCAAAATAGAAAATAATACGAATTATCATTAAAACTCTTAGAAAATCACTATATCTTACAAGATTGGACGTTTTTGAAGCTATGTATATCAAATAATTTTAAGATTGAAACCATGTTACCTTGAGAAGAGTAGTTATATTTTATAAAAATCTGATTTAAATGAACATACAATGACAAAGCATAATTACATTTAAGTTTCAAAATCATTTATATAAATTAAACTTAACGAAACAAAACTGAAAGTAAAGAGACTCACGGGTAAAGCCCGGATAGGTAGAGCTCTAGCGATATTTAAGTGGTATGTAATAGGTCACGTTGAATAAGACATTTCAATTAGAATATATATTACAAAGAAATATAGCTAACGTGTTTGGGGAAGTGACATCAAGTGCAGGAAGTCTCATTCCTGCTTAACAGAAAACTTGTCAAATATTTCTCTTGTTTCGAGCTGCGCAAGAGAGCGAAAATGTGTAGGACATTTGCACCTTCCCCGTCTGGTAACATACTGGGAAAAGACACACGAAGTATTATTGTAATACCCAATTATACTTTGCACTCCAAAGTGAAAAAAAAACGGATTATAAACCCAAATTGAACGTGTACTGTTGTCATTAACAGGTTTTACGGCCACGGTGGCCGTAAAACTGTTTGTGACAACAGTACATCAAGAAGAAGAACATTTTATAAATTTATACGCATCATGACCACGGCTGCAACAACAAAAAAGGAAATAGAAAGAGATCGACTCTAGCGCGACGGCATGATGACTACTAATACTGTTTCTGACAATACTCAGGCGTCACAACTAAGTAGGTTGTTGCAAACGTGTTAACAATGCAACTGTCTGCGATGCGCGCCATGCATGCATTTTATGCATGGTCATAAATTATTCGAGAATAATATGATGGATGTGTAATGTGAGTCTTAGAGACAGGCTCAGTTCTGCTGATCTCGGAGGAAAATTAAATATGGATAGTATAGGGTGTGCGGACGGAACAGAAGACTTCGATGGTATGGCCATGCTGATTCAAAAAGAATGAGAGTTTTGGGGTTTATTGATGTAGAACAATTAAAGTAGTAGGTCAAGTTCACAGGAAAATTCCAATGACAAAACTGAAGGAAGTGATATCAATTGACTTGAGAAAAGAGGGAGAAAAATTGAGACCTACCTAGAAATACATTGCTTTGGAAGTCAATTGCTTAAAGCCGTCAAACGCAGGTCATCATGAAAAATAGACGTTAAACCGAATATGATGATAATGATAAAATAATGTAAATAAACTCATTTTCGATAAGGAAAATGATGTGTAACTATTTTACGTAATGAAAATTAAGTTACGTAAAACAAGGTTGATGAATGGAGTGTAACTGATGAGATTTGGTCGCATTTTCAAGTATAAGCTGGTTAATTTTAACAAATGGTAAATGGTAAAATTCGGTAAGTGCGTTAACTATAATAAACAGTTGATGTTGTTACTTAGCAGAGAGTGTTTACAAATAAAATAAAACATTTGAGGAATACTGTTAGCTGATCGGAAAACTGGGGTGGTGTTTATTGTATTTCGACCAGCAAGTAAGTACTTTGCTTCGTCCTCCCAGCGAGATCAATTTAAGAGCCCACTGAAGATATATGTGGGTAATGTCATAATTCAGTAATAAAAAATAACAATGTAAAATATTTTGTTTCGAGTCGCCATATCCTGCTGAAATGAAACCCGACAATTGTTAAACTATCTACTGCTGCATACACCAAGTAAGTGCAGATTTGTAATAATTTTGATGCTTGTAATTTCATCAACCATAATAATGGATACCTGACACGTAACCATAATGAGCAACACACGCATAACTATTTGAAGTCCATTACAGACATTCTAATTTTGTAACACAATCAAACAGATTTATGAATATAAAAACCACATTACACATACAAATTTGAACTGAAGTTTAAAATAACAGAGTTGAAGTCACGTTACATTACAGACAGTCTACTTGGATTCCAAATAAATTAAATAAATACATCACAGATTTCATATTTAGTACTGCTACGTCACAGACGTTGCACTGTTTGTATGCGGCTGTATAACAATAAGGTTAACATTTGAAAATTTTCCACGTAATATAATGAAGTAAGCAAAGAATGTGAACTCCTATTTAGAAGTTAAAAGTTTAGAATTAGGACAGGATATGACGTCATGGAAGGATTTGATTGTTTGATTAGGTTTTTTTATTTTACGGTATATCACACCTTCTCTGGTTAATTTAATGACACATCTGGTAATTTTAGTAAAAGTGTATATGCTTCAAGTCATTTTTATCCTCAAATATGTATCGATGGTGTTGGGTTTTGTTTTTTTAATACAGAAAAATTGTTGTTTTTGTTTTTAGCCTTTGAATTTTGCAAAGAGAAATGATAAAAACAATAACATCGATGTTTGGTGCATTTTAGATCAGGACACCAGTATTTTCAGAAATCTTAATCTGGTAGAAATAGTTCATGGGAGGAAGTACGTGGCAGAAAAGCTAGAGTGAGTTTTTGCCTCTGGAAGTGATCAAATGTCTGTTGCGAGTTCTCCTCCACTCTACAGAGATTGGAAGATTGAGATTAGATGCCTCTTGGTGTACTTGCTGCAAATTCCTTTAAATAGTAAATCTAAATTTCAAGGCAAAAAATGGAGTTGATAGTTTTTTTTATTGCTTCAAGACACAAAGAGAATAAAGAAGAAAAGGTTACAATCTCTGCGACTGCCACAGTACCAATTGCATGGAGTATTGTTGCTACACTTGGTCTAATGCACCAACTACTAGCGTTCAAAAGAGATCCACTAACATAATACATCAACGGAATATGTTCCGACGAAATTACTGTATTTGTGCCCCCTCAACGTATATGCCTCCGACCAACCCGTCAAACAGCAAAATCCCACCCCTTCACTAAAGATAACACCAAGTTCCGGAACGCTTTCAACTCTAATAACTTATTTTCTCGAACCGCTTAGATTTGGAACTCCCTCCTTGCTCCGTGTTTCCTCGACTGTACCAACATACAGACATTTAAATGTAAATCATCTTTATACAAACCTCACAACTTTAAATACCGCTATTAGTCTGACCTCAAATATACAGTAGCCCCTTACGTTTCAGTGACAACATGCCTTGTTTAGGATGAATAAAAGTTTTTTAAAAACTTAAGAGAGATGAACAGCTGTTTTCTGTTTCCATTATAACAGCGTCTTGTTTTTCACATTGCATTACATCCCACACCATGCTACCCACTACACCATGCCACATAGATGTATGCTACAGAAATAGTTAAGTAGAAGACGACATTTATTTTGTTTAAGATTTCATAGGAATGCCTTCCAAATAGCGAAACTATATTAACTTTTGAATGTAAAAAGCAACCGAAAACATGCAAATTCAAGACATTTAAATAAAGCTGCAGACGTGCTGTTTTATTCATCTAAAATCAATATTTCATTTAAAAACCAATAAGTACAAAAGTAAAATTAGTCATGTCAGAATTGCCAACGACTTTTGGGAAGCAGACAGCAATAAAGCGAAAGGTAACATAATAAGTACAAAAAATATTTCTTATAATAAAATTTGTCGAAAATATATTTCTATTTCAATAATAAAAACTGTTTGCATATTGTAATACAATTTTCATATATTTATGCTATGCATTAGATGTGAAAATCTATCTAGAATCTTGCGTTTTTCGAAGACCAACGGATGCGTGTCCAAATAGCGATTTTTAAACGTTGTTACAGTAGTTAGATGCGGCATTAAGCCGCAAGTTCGAGGAAACAAGCTCCCTCGAGGGAGCACTCTGGTCGGATGCAAAAAAAGCCAGAACGGACACGTCGAAATTGCCAGGTAATGGTGCCGCAGGTTACCGGCATATACACCCTACGTCTTATGATGTCATAAATAGGCAGTTGAATATGTAACATATAGAACCCATATGTTGTTTCTGAAACGCGAAAGAGAGCGGTCGGATTTGGAAAAGCTGCTCTCTCTCCCATTCTCTTTCTCCTCTCTCTGTCTGTATGGGGGATGAGTGCGTGAATACCAACAGGGGGCTTATGTATTTTATTTATTTGCCTCCTCCACGAGGAATTATTTCATACAAAGTCGTTTTTTAATGTCCGGAAAATCCAGCTCTCCCAAAAGATGCACTCTGGATTAGTACAAACAAAAAAAAATTGCTTTAGTCTTGAACAATGTCTTCTTCACTGATCAGGAGCAGGGCAGATTACGTTTACTACCAGAAAATATACCATACTTTGATCTCAGCCAAAAAATAACAAGTATATTTTAAACTGTTAAAGCAAAAGAAAAAGTAGAGCTAAAAAGAGCGGTTGTAGTTTTGATAACGGCTCCGCATCATTGATGAGGGGTGAGTGCTGCAAGAGCCACGAGGTAGTATGCATGCATACTGTAAAGAAAAATAAAACAAAACACAATGAAGTATAACAGGAAAACAAAACAAAAGAAGGGAAAAACCAAAAGACAGGAATAAAACAAAAGATAGAAATAAAACAAAGTAAAAGAACTTTGAAACCTTTAAAATTGTGTGTTGTCTTTTTAATAACATACAACCGTTGTTAAAGAGGACGACAACGACAACAAGAAATAGGAAAAGAGAGCAATACTGCAATGACGCCTACTACTGCTCCGTGTTATCTATGCCGCAAGACTTCAGCTGTTTACGGGATAAGCCATCATCCGCATGATTTTCTGGCAACAAGGATTGGTCTAACCCTATTTCTACAGACGAACATATTAGTAATTACCTATACAACCATAGCTTTTCCACTACATCGAAGGGCTGCTTATCTCCCGCCAAAAAGCGTATTTATTGTGTATGTTGTAGATAAGAGTTGGCATTAAAAGTGGGTTTATTTGACTTTTCTCGGGTCTTTTTAATCCTTTTGAATAACTAGTGACCTTCCTCACTAATCACGCCTGGTAGGAGAACGGTTATGTACAGATAACTTGACTCTGCTTAAGGTAGTACTCGATTATTTAGTTCCGACTAACCTTAGGCGCTTTACATTATACAAAGTATATGTTCTTCATATCTTTTATTTTTCAGAATTCACTCAAGTAGAGTCCCTTGGCCAACTAGACCTTACTGGACCCTCTCCACTCCCATAATTTATTAGTTGTTTATTTGGTTTTACGGCACTTAACAAATTTCAGAGTCATTTAATCCCGAATCAAATTCTGTTGGTAACATATTTTATACTTCAAGTTGTTAATATCGTCAAATATTTGTTCATGGTATTTGGTTTGGCTGTTTCGTTTTTCAATCTATCATACATTTTCTTATTATTCAATGCCAGATCCAATCATTTTGGAAAAATAGTTTATACTTCATGTACTTATTCATGGTATACGTTTGTGTTTTGTTTCATTATATTAATAAGTTTTATGACATTAACTTATTATTTCCTACAGTACTTCACACTTTTGGGGTTCTATTTATTCAAAACTCTACGATTTTAATAAAAGTTTTACGCTTCTAGTTCAATATGTTTAGATGGATTAATATTCCGCAAGCAATAATTCCGATTTAATATACAGACTAGCCAAAATAACCTCCCTACGGTCGTATATTTATGCTAGGCTGCCGTGTCTTTTCCTGCTGTGACTGAAAGGTTCCACAGTCAACTGAGCGGATTCAGTGAATTGTTTAAGTGAGTAAATTTGAAAGACATTAATAAGTTCAGTGAGTTAGACCAGTCAGTAACGACTAAGACTGCAGGCCTCAGGATCGCGATTTCGATTCTCTTAGCTCAATTTGAAGCATCTAAACCCTGATTTCTAAAGAAATAGAGTACCCATAACGGTCTAAATGTGTGTGATATACGAACATAGTCAAGCTTAAAAAAGCTTAAAACAGAACCGTCAATTAGCTTAAAAGTAGTACCGACATTACTAGGGACAACATTTTTTATCTTTTCACTGACGTAAGGTTACACATAATCCCCTGTTTTAAGAATGCGTTTAATGGTTGTGTGTTCATTCTGAATAGGGTTAGATAGAAAATTCCCACTCCCTTATGGCCGCCATATCTGAAATCGCAAATTTAACCGGTGTTACACCCCCCCCCCCCCGCCAGAAAAAATATCGCATTATATCATAGATTTCAACCGTGCTTTTCGCACGTTTTCGTGCGTAATATTACTTGGGGTTTAACTTGAAATGATTATTCGGTTAATATTATTTAACAAAACCAACAACATAATACCAATCCTAACGTAATTTATCGCATTCTGGGTGGAGGCACTATTATAAAGGTAACCAAAGTGGGTGCTCATTTTACGATAAATTTGTAGATGGAAAATGGCTTGACGTTTTTTGCGGATAGGGGCATTTATAACGACAACTAACAGAAGGACAACGGGGTAAAAGAACAAATAAGCAACAGATACATGTGACGAAAAGCAAGATAAGTTATTCTTCTACTAACCTGGAGTAGTTTATTTGTGTTTTAACTTAATTTAAAGTGCGTTTTTGTTCAAAACAAACCTGGAATCCACCTGTTCAGAGAACGAAAAAAATGGCTGAAATGAAAGAGTTTCGATAATCGCTTAAAAACGAAAAATCGCAAAATATTGTTAGAACTTTACATTTTCCCACGATTGGTGACATTTATTGGATGTGGTTCTAACACTATTTTGTATATTTTCGATTTTTCACCGATAATCAACGGTCCATACAGGGCTCATAAATAGCCATTTTGCTTTTTGTTTCAACTGAACAGGTTGATATGAGGGTTATTTTGAACAAAAACCGCTTTAAAATAAGTTCAAACATAAATAAACTTATCCAGGTTTGCAGAAGAGTAACTTATCTTGCCTTTCGTAACATTTATTTGTTACATATTTGTTTTACCCCTTTTTCGTTCTGTTAGCTTGTGTTGAAAATGCCTAAAGTTCTTTTAAAATAATTAGTTTTAAATTAAAGAAAAACGCCGTGTGCGTGTGTTTCTTATATATATATATATATATATATATATATATATATATATATATAGAGAGAGAGAGAGAGAGAGAGAGAGAGAGAGAGAGACTGAGAGAGAAACACAGAGAGGGGAGAGCGAAGGAAAGGGAGGCAAAATTCTCATTCCCAATGTTTCAGTAAGCAAAAGAAATAAGTAATTTAATGTGTAAACCTTCTTACAATTTCAGATCGATGAGATGCTAAGATGGGATACTGTCGACCTAAAAGTTCAGGTTTCGATTTCCAATCTTGGCGAAACGTTATTTATTCTTTATTTGTGTATTATTTAGTGGTTAAGATGTTCCCTAATGTATTTCTTAAGTTTACAAAAATTATCTGCTACGAACAGACAGAAATCCTGACATCGTGACAGGGAATATTCTCCTAATATAATAAGTAGATGGGACTCTTACAGGGGTTTCCAATCGATTCCTCACAATCAGATCTAGGACCGCATTGGAGTAATTTATATTAGTAATTAAAGAGGTAGGCAATTAGAGTATGTAGAACACATGTTTTAAGTATAAAAATAGAAAGGGTTGGAAAAGATGAAGTCTGAATAAGTATGATGTAGTGGGATGGGTGTTGGGCGAACACGTTTCCTACGTGTGCCCGAGGGAGTTTAGTGTCGTTCCCAAGTACAGGGTGCCCCCCCTCTTCACAAATGGCACCCATTGGATCCTTAATGAAATGCACAATCCCTTTTGCAATCAAACAATATTTCGTACTAATATACTTCAGTTTATGCTTGACTTAACTGACACATTTAAGTCATGAATCTTCAACAGCCATTCAATGAGAAGCACAATTCGATACGACGTTCAAAATGACAAATTACTCTGACAACTCCCTCTCTTAGCATTCCCCTAGTTTTAGATATGATAACTTTCTACAATTCAGAAAAACTCTGAGGGTAAGTTTAGTAGACATTTCTTTGAAATACTCCAGCAGATACACTTCTCGAGGTCGATGGTCTTTTAAGCATGAAGCTTATTAACGATCACACCTACTACTGATGAGACGATTACCAAAGTGTCCCCACTTGTCATTTAATGGTTATAAAATAAAGACGGTTAGACATTTCTGACTTGAACTTAGTGGAAGTTAACCATAGACTAAAGTGTATTTGTACTAAACATCGTTGAATTGCCGAAAGATTTGTGAATTTTATTAGCGAGTCTATGGCTGGTATTTGAGAGAAAGCCGTTATCTTTACATAATCGAAACGTTTACTAACGATATTTAACCTGAGATAGAAAGATTTATGTTATTCATTGCTTTCCTAACATACTCAGACCGGAAATGAACACAATGGTTCCGGCTGAATCTTGAAACCGGGCTCAGCGATTTCACTAACGTTTTTAAAACGCCATCGAGGTCCACTCACTCTATTTTGACGCACCTTATATCATACATCCGAACTAGAGAAAATGTGTACACCCGTTGCTTGTCATTTACATGTTATTTACAATTCTTTAAACGAATCAACATTTCGATATCTTTTGTTATGTTCGACGGAGCGTGTTTTCCTCTGAGGTTTCGCTCTTTTCACGTTTCGTCACGTTGTCTTTTATTCCGTTTTTCGTTTGACCTTTTATTGTCGACAATATTTATCGCTTTTCACGACCGGCATTCAAATTCCCTTCGTCCTTTGTCACGCAAAATCTGTCCCTTAACGCAACAGATACGATAAGACAGATTATTGATGCTAGGTAAATCTAAGCGGACTCGCTAAATGACACACCGACTTTAAAAAAATATATATATGCTATAGTATACCTAGCGGAAGTAGCCGACTTGTCTCAGGGCTACTTAGGAGAATCAAATATACATAAACAACCAAATTTATAATAAATAATTTATCTATTTATTTATTTTGAGTCACCATTTATCAAGGACAAAAGCCACTCGAGTATATAGTGTAAAGAGATGAATGCATTGTAAGTTGAATGACGAGAAATATTATGTGAGAATTGAATTGCATGAATAGAATTTTTTTAAATTGAATATTTATGACAACGTTTTACGCTCATACTTATCATTCAATTAGTGAAGTGTTCAAATATAGTTAAAATAGTTAAAAGCTACCCAACGACTCTCATTAGTTACCTCACCAATGTGTACAGTAGGGCGCTACACTTTTACTGAAATTACTCTACTTTCCCTTGACACTAACCTTATAATAATGAATGTTTAAGCAAGGGGACATCAAGTTGCATTTCATTTTAGTATGTGCTATGACTTAGCCGAATATTGAACTCTAGCCTCCCGGCCCATTAGCGAACACTAAACATTATGCCAAAAGGGCCAGTAAATTTCAGTAATGATTTCTTCACTAATAAAAAAAATATATTATTGTTCATCATAATCGAACAGCGTGAAGATTTAGATCGTCAGGTTTTATGATTTTAGAAATGAAATGTGTCGACAATTTCTACATGAATCAAAAATAAAACAGTTAAAACAGTTAGAATTTATGTAATTAGTGAACAAATCTAATCCAATATCCGAAACAAAGTATTCGTCCTAGCGACTGCATGCGTAAAACAGTAAAGGGTACGTTCACTAGTAAACGGTGTGATGATTCGGATGTACAAGCAACGTTGACACGTACACATGAATTAAGGGGTCATGGAGTCAGCGTTTTCACTCAGATTTCACCACAACTTGCTGTGGATGAAAACGGATGTGGCGTCATATGGCTTGCAGAGAGAGAAAGAGATGTGGAAGAAGTGGAGAGTTCGATAAAAAGTGTTCAGCGGACAGGGCGTGTAAAGAAATGACTTACGAACCGATGAGAAATGAAGAGGTGTATGCCCCCAGATGCCCGTAGCCTGGAATGAACCCCCTTCGCCGCTAGCAGATTAGAAGGAAACGTAAACAGCTCAATAAATTGTCCGTCTTTAAAGTAAGAATATTCTTTTCGAGACGAGAATGCACCTCCATGGAGAAGATCGTAGATGAATTGCCTCAGTCCCGGTAGTGTAGTAATTTAATTTACAAGAACTCTATCTGAATAGGGGGAAGCGATGCAATTCTGTGTGGCGTCGATCAAGTAGGAGAAGACATGAAATCTGTAACTGTTTTGCATATTCAATTTACATTGAAGCCTTGCATTTTAATTGGCTGAGACTGCAATGAATAAAAGCGAATGAATTGCGCTCCTCTGGTCGGAGTGAAATGGGCAAATTGGGTTCGCACAAACGTTTTTATGTTAATAGTAACCGTGTTTTGTTGTTGAAAACTACCATTTTTATTACTATTTCAAGGGCGATTTATTTACTTGTAAGCAACGGGGCTATTCGTTTACATTCCACTATAGTCGTGAAGGAGCTGCCACAGCAGGAATTAAATAAATAATAAATGCACAAATAGCTAAAAGAAAATCTTATAAAAAAACGCATAAGTGTGTTCAATAATAACAACTTATTTTTGTTCTTTTTTGACTAGATATACAAATATTCACATTTCGAAAAGTGTTCATCTAAAAAGTAAAACCTGGTATGTAAGTAAAATACTACCAGATTAGTTTCATCGATATACCATTAAACAGTTGTGTTGTTTGGGAAGTTTAAATCATTTCGATTATTCGGTCTACTGTTCTCATTTTAGATGTTATTCTCACAACGATTCTATACATTCTTATGTACAATATATACTCCTAAACTAAAGTAGCTAAGGTTAGGTATATACATACACACACACACATATATATATATATATATATATATATATATATATATATATATATATGGTAAACAGCTGATGATCCTCGTGTTAATATTAGACGCTTAAGGTCTTTAATGTTTTTGTTTAACTCTTAGCTACTTACCCCCCCTTTTTATTTTTTATTTTGTATTTACTTATTTTTTATTGATTAATCTTCCAACGAATGTTAAGTCTGCAATATCTCGGATTTAGTTAGTTTCTCTGGGAATTTAAACTGCATTTTACTTTCTTTTTTTTGTTTTTGTTAAATATGACTCAAATATATATATATATATATATATATATATATATATATATATATATATATATATATATATATATTCGCTTGTTAAAACATAATTATACCCTATTTCTCTTCTTTTCGCATAGTTGTTACATTGACCGCCTGAACTAAGGGGTTCCGACTTGAATTAAATGTGCCTTGTATCTGGGATTCGAACCATGCGTCCGGCAAAATAATTATCTACACACTGACGATTCTCTAAAAAGTCAAACATATATGTATGTGGATAAAAATTAAAAATAGTTATTATAATATTATTTAATAGCCCTCTTTACGCCTGTCCCTTTAAAATAGATAACAAAAAGTTGCCAAATTAATCCTTAAATGCGATTTCCGTCGATTGGATTTGTCGAACACTGTGTAGCAAATTATGTTCGCTTATGAAAAGATAAATATACTTAATTTTTAGGTTGCTCACATGGGCTAAGGTGTTTAGATTTTAGGTAAAAGGGGACTTATATCTGAGGTTCGAACCGGGCGACAAGCACAAGAGTTACGTCAACGCAGACCATTTCCTTAAAGGATAAAACATATATGTTAACAATAATTAAAAATATTTATTTTGATATACATTAAATAGATTCCTTTTTAAGCATGTACAGAAATCTGCTACACTGGCTGGTCGATGTTATGGATACTTTAGTTATTAGAAATTAAAATCTATTCTGGCGGAAAAGTCTGATCTTTCAGTTACATGTTTATATTGAAAAAGAATGAAAAGAAAGGAAAAAAGAAAGGAAAAAGAAAGGAAAAAATGTAAATTCAAAGCCAGAAGGTCACATGATAAAATTTAAAATAATTGAAAAATACTGTTTGTAACCTTTAGTTGACTGGTTAGAAAGTTGATCTATTTATAGCGTTGGTCTTGTATTTATTCAAGGTGTCGAATTGTAAGTTTAAATGGAGGAGTAGTGGAGTTGCTAGGCCGGATATTACAGCTTAAAGATGGGAGGGTGCGAAGGTCAAGGCGAACAAGGGGAAAGGAAAAGAGGATGAAGGAAAGAAAGACGAAGGGAAGCATGATTTTAATATTCAATATTAGAGGCTGTCTAGTTTTAGGAGAGAAGGGGAGTGATGGAAAATCTTTTAGGTAATTGAGTTTATTTTTCTCTCTATATATTTTTTATTTGAGTCTTAATAGAGATTAATTAAGTTAACAATATAATTAAAATCAAATTTTGTAATAATTACAAGTAAATGCCATTAATAATAATAATAATAATAATAATAATAATAATAATAATAATAATAATAATAATAATAATAATTGTAGTAGCAATACTAACACTAAAAATACCATTACACCTCATACTATTCCACATCCCGACGGTTTTCAATATTATTATTATTATTATTATTATTATTATTATTATTATTATTATTATTATTATTATTATTATTATTATTATTATTATTATTATTATTATTATTATTAATAATAATAATAATAATAATAATAATAATAATAATAATAATAATAATAATAATAATAATAATAATAATAATAATATAAAAGGATCTTGGTAATAAAAATTGTAATAATTTGAGCTTTTATGTATAATAAAACCGATAAATAATACAAATAATCACATTGATATGAGTAGTGTTTTACCAAGAAATAAAACCAACAATAATAATAATGATAATAATAATAATAAAATAATAATACTAATGACAATGGCAATAAGTAAATTATAAATTATATAAAGTGATATAATATATTATGTATAGATTTTCATTATTTTTTAACAGTGCTCAATACGTGAGTAGATCTTAATAGTAAAGGATGAACATATATGTATGGCAATTACTAAACGAGAATAGTGGAAATAAAAGAACGAATCTGATTAATTATTTAGCAAGACTAAACACCACGTTGATATTTTTAATGGAAATCGCTTCAGACAAGGCATGAGGCCACTTAATGTAAGGAGCCAACAATCACGAATATGATTATCGCAAAGACAGGCGATGCCTATTGACCATAGTCTTTAAAAGAATAAGATTATAGGTAGGAGGAAAACACTCAACAGAAAGAGAGTTCTACAAGCCTGCAGTTCTTAGAAAGAAGCTACTGGAATAGGAAGCTGTATTACAATGCGGTATCAAAACAGCGAATTGATGGATACCACTAAACAACGAGTCGAACGACATGGAACAAAAGAAGCGGGAAATCGATCAGATAATTGTGAATAACACATGCCATAATAGTATTTATAGAAAAGACTCAGACTAGCAACATTTGTGAAAGAGATGGGTAGAAGAGAAGAAAGGGTAGGGCCAATATACATTTCAGATACGTTTTTGCACCTTATCAAGAACCCTTAAATGGGACATAGATTCACCAGCCCAAATATGACGATAGTACTCCATACATAGTGCGATTGTGGATTTGTAGATATAGAGAATAGCCTCAGGGGTGAGAAAGTGTTTGGGGCGATAGAGAGAACCAACTTTACGAGAAGCAAAAAGAGCAATTGATCTAATGTATGAACTCCAAGAAAGATTTGATGAGAGAGAAAGATCAAAATGTTTCAGAGTCGATTTTTCCTCAAAAGCAGAGCTATCCAGGAAGTAAAGAGCCACGCCTACGATTGAAATACACAAGCTGTGTCTTAAATGAATTAAATGAAACAAGCTATTCCATCCCCCAATTCACAAGTGAACACAAGTCAACTTTTAGATCAGCTGCATATTTTGAGTGATCCGCGAGAAGCAACACCAGAATAGAGAGTGTTATCATCAGCATAGATGTTAATCTTCTGAACAATATTCTCTGGAGAATCATTTATACAGAGAAGAAACAGTGTTGGGCCTAGAATAAAGCCCTGAATAACACCAGCATTGATAGGAAAAGAGAAAAAAAGAACGCTCAAAGTTACTAGCAAGCTTCGATCAGAAGGAAAAGACCTAATAATGTCAAGAACATCACCACCAATACCACTATCATAATATGTGTAGGTGACCAGAATGTCACACTGTTGAACGCCTTCGAAATGTCAAGCGCAATGGCTGTATCCTCTCCTGAATTATCCATAAACTGACAGATCCGTTCAGTTACAACAGTTAAAAGATCAGCAGCTGAACGAAAACTACAAAAGCTATACTGAACATCACTAAAAAGGCCCAGACTTTCCAGAAAATTAACAAGCTTGTCGTATACCAACCTTTCAAAAAACGTTGCTAATGATGGAGAGGAGACTTAGTTGGGTCAAACCTATCACCAGCATTTTAAAGATAAGGACCACAGAGGACTCTTTCCACCAAAAAGAGGAACAGGACTTAGACAAACAGAGATTGAATAATTTAGAGAGGATCAGAGAAAGTTCAGGAGCACAACGCTTAGGAAAAATAACAGGACTTGAATCAGGACCGGTAGCGTTAGACTGGTCAAAATCAGAAAGAACCCGAGCAAATATCTTTGGAGTGATAATAACATAATCTAGACACTGATCAGTTTTCAAAAGAAAATTAGGAAGAACAGCGCCAGAATCATCAAGAGAAGAATTGTCAGCAAAAAAGACGAGATCAGTCCTATCCTTAGAAGATGAAACAACCTAAATAACATTAAAAATGTGAGGAATAGCAGTATTGACACTATTAATAACACTATTATAGATTCTCCAAAAATCACGAAGCCCAACCCTTTGAGATGAGATATTTACAAATCCTTTGAGATGAGATAGAGTTACAAATCCTTTGAGAGTAGCAAGACTTAGCCTCAGAGATTGTTCTCTTTCAGGCATTGCTGGCTGTTCTATGGGATTGTCTAGAATTCTCAGAACTGCTCTGACGATACTGATTAAAGTAATGGTTACGGTGGGCAATGACGGAGGCACAAACAGATGAAAACCATGGAGAGGTATAGGGTTTGATTTGAAACTTACGATGAGGAATTAAGATGTCAATTCTAACAAGAAGCCAGTCAATAACCTCCCTAGCAGCATCGTTCTATGACATACCAAAGATAGAACACCATGAAACGTCATATAGGAAGTGGCGAAGTCCATCCCAATCAGCTCTCCTGTGGTTGAACGTCTTCATATAGAAGACTTAACCAAAAAAATAACTTCAACATTAACAACCGCATGATCATTAGTCCCCAATGGAGGAGAAGAGGATATATAACATGAGTCATGAACAGAAGTGAGAAGAAGGTCAAGTAAGGATGGTTGATGAACATAATTATCATGAAAACGTGTGGGGAAGGTGACAATTTGGGAAAAGTCATGAGACAGAAAAGTTAATACAGGTTTCATCAGCTAGATCTGTGCGGTTAGAGTGAGGGAGCCAGTCAGAATGATGAGCATTGAAGTCACCAAAAACAAAGATGGAGCTTGAGGGATGAATTTGCAATGCATCATCAATCTTGCTGGATATATGATCAACAACAGAGCAGTCATTGTCAGAAGGAGAACGGTACAGAAAGAACAAATAGAAAGTGGAGTACAGCAAAGACAACCTCAGACAGATAAAAGGAAACCCAAGAGATTCAAGGTTTGGGGCACGTGACATGGGGATATCCTTGCAACACCATGCAAATGTGTGGAAGAGTCTAAGTGGACAAGAGGCAAATAACCATCCACATGTATATCGTTGCTATTAATAGAAGCTTCCAGATTAGTCTCATAAAGAGCAAGTATGTGAGGAGATGTGTCCAAGAGACAGGACTGAACATCAGGAAATGTTGACCTGGGACTTGTGATGTTACTATAGGAAATAGTAAATTGTTTATTGTGTGGATCTGTAGAAGGCATACTAATAAAAGGAAGGAAGGGTAGAATCACTTCAAGACAAACATAGATTGAAAGAGACCCAACCAGCAGCATTCAATCCCCTGGACTCCAAACAGGCTAGCTATAAAAATAAGCCCGTTAAAAGTCTAATAGAAGGGACAAGCTTACTAGACATGCTGGCCCAAAACTCTACCCCTAAACTGGTTGTATGGTTAACCATCAACCAGTGTTTTATTGCGACATCATCACGCTCAAACAGAGGCTAAAGATGGCATTCTCCCCAAGATATAATACACCATCCTGTCATTTTAAGAGTCTCGGCAGCAGTAGTGACATGGACTATGCAAGTATTTACATACCCACATATATGTAAAACTAGAGTGACTCTTTTTTATTTTTAGTGTACCTTATAGTATACTTTCGTATATTTAACAGTAATAAATAATGATATATAAAAACATTCGATAAGAAATAATCTACACAATTAGCTTAACGATTCCCTGCGGGGATGGAACTAGGACTCCTTATTGTATCTTAATAAACGTATTATGATGTTGGAAATATATATTCTAGGCAACACAGCGAGTAACATTGTCACATTATTTGTTTTGTAAATGTTCAAATTTAAGGTGCATATATATGAAGTTTTTAAAAATTATTTTCATCAGCCGATTATTATGAATTTTGGAATATATACTTTCGACATATCGGTGAGTTACATAGGCACACATATTTTGTAAACCTCAGCATTTCAGAGGTAAGCTCACCAAAACTTGCACCGACCCTTACAAATCGTTAAAAATAATTTAGATGCAAAAATATTAACAGAGAAATTAATTGCTGTACATCAAATTTCGAGTTATACTAAGTAATACATTATAAATGATCGGTACGCGCGCATGAGTGCCAATAATATGTAGGTGCTTAATGAAATCTTAAACTATTGAACTTATTATGATTATTATGGAATATGTTTTCCACGCAACAGGTTAGGGTAACGTGCACACATTCTTTTTTTTATTTTGCAAACACGACCATTTAGGGTAGTGATACCGAAACCGCACCATACCTTAAAGGAAGAAAATACATTAAATTGTAAAACTGTGTTTGTAGCTTAAACCAGTCGTGAGACGTGTATTCTACGAGTATATATATATAGAGAGAGAGAGAGACAGACAGACAGACAGACAGACAGACATAGAGAGAGAGACAGAGGAAGAGAGAGAGAGAAAGAGAGAGAGAGCGAGAGCGAGAGTAAAATAATACTAATATATTTTTTGTTTTATAAACTTTTATGTATTTTTAAAATATATTTTCTATATATTTTCAAAGCTAAATTTTATTACCTGCAGCAATGTCGTTGCGGTAATGGTGGTCTGACTAGAAAATGTTCTTTGAAAACTCATGATTTAAGGACGAAATATCACTCCTTGTTTTTAAACTTTAATAAAATCTGATTAATTTCTCATTTTATTATGCCATTCAATTGATATATATATATATATATATATATATATATATATATATATATATATATATATTTGTGTTATAGCTTTTTCAAAGCGCGAGCATTCTCCAGAGAAAGTAATAATTACTGTCTTACTATAAGTCATATATATATATATATATATATATATATATATATATATATATATATATATATATATATATATATATATATATATATATGAAGTACAGTCGATTTTCCCTTATCTCATTTGCTATGGTTTATAACTTTTGTACCCAGAAGCTTTATATGCTAATATTTTCAGCCAACCACCTAGGCTAATTTTTGGTGTGTGTTTCCAAAAGAATGTGCGTTTGTTTCCTTTCAAAATTTATCACATTTCTCTGGGAAAGCTGCTTCTCTCTACAGTCCTTTACAGACTAAGTCGCAGGGATTTTCGGTCGCACACTTATATCTACTACCACATCTCTCGGAACACCGAGGTATGGTTTACATGAGATCATGTTTTAGAGTACACACAGTCTGTCTTTTATTTTTCACGCTACTATTTTACTCTGTAACAAACTATACCTTTACAACCTATATAATGACCGCTGTCTTCAAGTTCACATTCCACTTTCATGGAACATCAGGATAGCAGTTTTGTAATACTACCATAGTCACTGCAGTATAAATACTTATACATACTTAGTATTTTTTATTTACGTTTATTCAGCATTTTTAACATCATACGATTTATGTAACAACACATATATTTACCGGGTCACTCCGGAGAAATTAAGCTGACTGAGATTATTATTTATTTTTTCAGAACTCGAACTCTTGGCTGACAATACCAGATTACGTTTCAGATTATAATTTCGAACGGTTAACATTATTCTGTCTGCATAACAAACATGTTTGCTTCAACTATTTTTTTTACTTTACTTCATTTATTGATTTAGTTTTTCTTAAATTATTATTCTACTTCGATTATAGACATATTAACTAAACGCCTCTTTGGGTAAGCTTTTCGTTTTTATAGTTTTCCGATTAATTTGCTTGATCATAACAGAGTGTTCTTCAGTTCCGAATGATTATTGTGTGTGTGTTATTCATTTCAAAATCAGTTTCCTTACTTTTTCCTTTGTCTTTGCTAATATTGGCGGATACGTATACTTATTAGATCATAACATAGTATACTATTCTTCATAATCATTTACGTGTATTTTTAATTTTCCTTTAACAAATTATACAATGTATGTCTGTACATCTCATTACGTTTCTTTTTTTGCATGTTTGTATTTTTAGACAGCTCTTTTTGTCCTCTTTTTTCTGTTTCACTTTCGGTGACACTGCATTCCAACTTATTTTTTAAGCAAAAATGTCTAAATGACTATTGCTTTCGATTAGGTCATATCCTTCTTTTATTTATCGTAACGGTCTTTTTATAGAATCACTCCAGTATCTACGTCGCATATAGCTTTTTTCTTTTTTTCCTTCACTTTTTGCTTCTTGTAGATATGCTGCTAATTTTGTATTTATTTTTGTTTTTTTTTACTTTTGGTAAAACTGCCTTCTTACTTCTTTTTTAAACAATGACAAAAGTACAGCTTGCCAATTAAACATCTACCTAAAAACGGTTTTACATTTACATCCTGTTGTCTGCCTCCGCGCCGGACAACAAGAAAGAAATAACACGAATAAATGAATTTTATTATCGATTTATTTTGTATTTTTCTTGTTTTAGTTAAGTAAAATTAACTTTTAAATGTTCTTTGTCTTATTTTAAGCAAAACTGACCTTCATTAAACTCAATACAAACATTTACTATGGGTAACCAATATAACTTACTCATGAACCCAAGTTAAAAGCTTCCCCTTCAAATGTTTCATATCAGATTTATAGGGTTTGCGTTCATGATGGCCAACCATGAGCAAAAACTAATGCAATAGTTCAATGTTGGGGCCCACAATCTCTTCATTAAGTATACTTTCTCGGTCAACCCGGGACATGGGTCTTGCTAGTCTCTCTCTTTTTCTCTCTCCCTCTCTCTCTCTCTCTCTCTCTCACTCTCTCTCTCTATATATATCTGTATATATGTATATATATAAGGTATACTAGAGTATTTAGCACCACCATTTTACTTTTTTTCATCTGCATAAAAGATCGTTTTCAAAGATTCTTGGGCTACTATGGGAAAACTATATTTGTGATGTCTTTGTTTAAACAAATACCAGTTTACATGTGTTCATCAGAGAAGAACATATATTTATTGAATTGTTTAAAAGCTCAGGTTAGCTTTGCTCAAATTTCAGTCACCTTGGGCAATAGGCACCATCTCTCAGTTAATGGCATGCCCTCTATCACATCTACAACATTCCTCAGTGTCAGAATCCCCCGATGTGTACAATGTGCTTCTTGATTGTGGTGTTCTTTTACCCTTGATTTTCCTCTTTCCTGTTAATCTCTCACGTCTTTTTGATGCTGTAGCAACCTCTTTAGCGGCAGATGTGTCCATGAGCTTCGTGATACTTTCATCTGCCGTGAGACTCTCCCCATATGGAAATCGCTGTATTTTAGCTTCCTTTTGCTGCAGATTGAAAGTGAGGAATGATTCGTTTGAGACATAAGTATTTTAATAAATCAGATGAAGATGATGAAGTCAACAAAGAAACAGGCATGTGTTAGGACGATGGTCGTGGCGTTAGAGGCAGTGCAGACACTAGAGCAGCTGGTGTGTAGAAAGATGTGGAGGGGTCAGCTTTAACAGTTACATGAGGCTGACTTTCCGCAATGACCATTTGGACATTTAAATGACATATGCCTGTGCAACTGAATCCTGCGATGATGATATATGGTTTGAAGGCTTTATCTCTGAAAGCCTTAATCAGCATGGGAAAGTCCGTCTCTCCTACTGGTCTTGTATGGGCTCGGGCAAACTTGAAGAAGGACTGCCACTTAAGTTTTCCAGGCCTGAACACAACACAATTAAGTTGCTGCAGGTTGTGTCTCACGTGAGCAAATAGTTGCAGCAGCACAGCATTGTTTGCTCTTGCCTTTACTACAAGGGTCAAAGAGAACTGTGATGCATAACCATTCAAAAAACACGAAGGCTTGCCTTGTCACTAACGTCACGGGTGTTGTTAAGGAAAATATTTTCAAACCAGTCCAAAAAATGTGTGGCCTCCACCCATACTTTCGAACTGACTGTATAGATAGCACCTTAAGGTCAACCCTGCTTCCGTGCCTGGTAAGGGTTTTCCCCTTTGTAGAAACATAGGGTGTAAGTAGCTTGCCACTAGCAGATGCTGTACAGTTAACTGTTATGTTCTTCCTTACCGAACCCCAGATACTTTGATTTTGTTTTTTATCCTATTTCTACTAAAACCTTGTAAAACACTTAACTTTCATCTCATACCCAAAATATCTTATATTTAACCCACAAGTAGGGTCCCGCAGGTACAACCCTGATGTATCAAAGTGGTTAACTTAGGAGTAAAGAGAACAAAGAGTTCGTCTATACTCCCTAAAGTTTCCTAATTGAAACTTTACCACAGGATACACTTTCGTCTCATATGCAGGACAGTTTTTATTTAACCAATAAATGAGGTCCTGCAGACATTACCCCGCTATGTCTGTGGAACTTAATGTAATGTCTTACAAGAGGCTAATCTATACTTCCGAAAGTTTTGAAATTGAACTTTCACTACAGAATACATTTCAATATCATGATCAGGGTAGCGTATAATAAAAACATTGGTGAGGCGCTGTAGATACTACAATGTTTGGGTTCGGTTCAAGTGGACCCGAGTGTAAATACAACTAAGCTGTTATTCTATAATTCCCAAAGGTTTCATATTGAGACCTTACATACCGAGGACAGATGAAAGGTCACTCATAGAGGCTTCTGACAGGTTTTAAATAAATTATTTTATTAGTTTTATCAACACTAAACAAGGCACATTGCTGCTGAGATGTATAGGGCTACTGTGGAATTAGGGGCTAGATTTATACGAACATCCTAAATGGGGATTTGTACAGCAAGATGTTTGTTCACATCACTTGTAAATTTAAATTTCAAAACAAAAATATACTATTATATCTCATTCGGAAGACAGCTTATATTCAATCCAAGTATTATATTAGCCGCTTTGTAGATTTGAGGCTAAGGGATTATAAGGGATTTCTCTATACTTCCGGAAGATTTATAACTTAATCTTTGCCACAGGATACACATTTATGTCATACCACTACTTAGGACAGAATAGATCGGGGACCTATGGCAACAAAAGAATGATTTTGCACTCCAAAGCGAATGTGGGTTTATATAATAATGAAGACAGTTGTAATTAGTGAAACAGATCTGAATATGACATTGCTAGTACATAAATATTTTGCACTTTTGTTGCCGCGTTATTATCATTAGACTGTGCTAGTATTTGGGAGATCTGGGGAAACGTACACTATTACAGTATGTCCTTCTGTTACTTTTTATTAATAAATGCTTGTACCGCTTTACATAACATCAAACAATTTTGATTGTAGTTATTAAACTATAAAGGCGCTTTTTCGTTCAAATAACTGCATTCGAATTAAGTCAACCTTGTTTAAAAAAGCCTTTGAAAACAGCGTAGTTTCCCTTCCGCACGAAATCAGATTTGATCTTTAGAAATTTATGGCGGTAAATTCACGTTTGATGTATTGATTTTTTCCCGCCTAAAATATTCAATGAATTAAACCGACAGTAAACAGAAAAGCATAACTGCCTCGAATATTCTTTTGAATTCAAATTTGTTCAAACATTAAAAAAGAAACATTTAAAATCTAAGGGACAGTTTTGATTGAAAAAGAAACAGTTGGAATTTATGGCAAGGATTTTGATTAAAATACGTTTAGAGTTGAACTGACAAGATCAAGGTTCAACTCGCGGTGCGCTTTAGCTTTTTAGAAAACAAAATAATCGATGATCAAACATTTGAGCGCGAGAGTTTCAAATTTCCAAGAAAGTTAATTATTTGGGGATCAAATAAAGGTTAATTGAATCTAACTTTTTTAAAAATTTTAACTAGAAATTTGTTATATTATCAATAAAATGTTGAAACGAAAACACAACAAAAACATGTCGATGTGATTCAGCTGAACGTTCAATAAATAGAAATACAAATAAATGCTTAGCGAAAAACGAAAAACAGAATTAAATAGTAGGATGGTAAGAAAATAATGTCGGTGTTGTTTTATAAACTCTCATATGTACACATACTATTATATAATGATATCATATATGTACTAATCTTACAGAGTTGCTCGGTTTGTACCGAGTCTTTGATTTGATACTCGTCTGATTTGTTTAGTAGTTCTTAATACTTTCAGTCAGCCATCTTGAATTAGAACCACACACATTCGAACCAGAACAAGAGTATATACCGAAAAAACGACGCCTTTTGTAATGTTTCGAGGTTTATTCATATTTCTTTTATTATATATCTTATATTCAACTGTACATATTTAATTTGATTTGCCTATCGTTAGTAGGTCTTCGTTATCATGAACGCGCGAATTTCGACCTTGGACAAAAGCTTTTCAATGAAATAGCCACATATTCTTTATGTTCCACCGGTTAATTATATTTCTTTTATCATATGTACTTTATTCTAATGTTACATAGTTGACGGATAGACAGGTACGCGTTGGTTTTATGGTTTGGTTCGTCATGCAATTATTCTAGCAAGCACTACACACGTGTCGACTGAGAACAAAACTTTATAAAAAAAAAACACATCCATTCTTATGTTTCACTGGTTTGGTCAACTTTTCGAAATCTAAAGTAGTTAACTGTGGTTATTTAAAGTATTAACACTCTTGGATGGGACTGGATGCAGGTATGTAATCTAACTGTCGAGATATCACTGCAGTAAGCAAGATAAAATAACAAAAGCAGGACAAAAAAAAAACAAAAGCGACCTAACTGTACTTCCGGGTCTAACGCCACTTCCCACGACTCAGTTGGTAGGGGAAATAAAGTAACTTACGTACACCTAAGTATACAGTATTAATTAGACCTGTCTTCATTACCTGCTTTTTACCCTACCTCTTTCATACACATCGAATTACAGTGGTACCCTGGCCAATGAACCCATTTTTCGAACCAATTTATTTTAATCCATAGACAATGTATGATAGTATTTCGTAGAACGTCAGATGTACTCAAATTTGCGTACTGTGGCCATTACTCGCCGTTAATTTCCTGTGATACCCTGATACACATGATAAATAAAGTCTATCTTTGTAATTCCAAATTTTTTCATAAATATTTGTAAATTCTGAAATTCTTATGAATATTTAATAACATATAAAACAAATACTGCTCCAACGGTCACAGGTAGTGTAGTATATATAAAAGTGGATTACTTCTTATAAATTATACCCAAGATTGTCTGTTGTGTTTTCAACTTTCGGTTGTATGTTGTTGCTTGTTGTTATTCTTGTACGAGATTTTGTGTCATCTTTCAAGACTGAGGGGCTGTCCGTTCTAAAATCTAAGCTTCTTATTTATACTTGCAAAAGGATTAAGTCGAGACAAAACAGATGGAAGACACAAGGGGTCTATTAAATTTGATCTTTGTTCAAAATCACTGACCACTGTTTAATAATATTTTGTCACCCCAAATAATTTACATGTCCTCCCGCTCCGTGTACAGACGGTCCTTGTCTCTCTCACACGTTATATCTCTCTTTTAGAGCCATGTTACGTCATATCATTTTCTATTAATTACCACAGTTTAACAATCCTAAACTCGGTCTGATTAAGTTGACCATGGCTAACATTTCATTTACTGTAGTTCTTAACTTACCATTTTATAGAATAGTAAGTCTCTTCGTCCAATTTCTAACATTTCCATCAACTAATATTAGATAAAGAAAGTTAGAATTTAAATTATAATTAAAGTTGAAAGAAATCTTAAAATAGAATTTACTAAAATAGAATTGCATTAAAGAACTATTATAGTTTGATAGCACACGCGAAATATTAGCTGAAATAAGATCTTAGTGTAAAATATAGACGGAAGCCGGAGAGCATTCTACTCAAGTAGCTTCTTTCCTCGTGCTGCTGGCCTCTGGAACTCCCTCCCTGCCCCCTGTTTCCCAGACAGTACTGACATGCAGAAATTTAAAACTAATGTAAACAGACATCTCGCTGCTCAGACCCCAATTTAAGCTGAACCACCAATCCTTCTCCCCTTTTCCTTTTTCTCAGTAGCCCCTTACGTTTACAGTGGCGGTCTGCCTTGTTTGGGGTGAATCATGTTAAAACATTTATTTTTAAAAGCCGAATAATTAAAAAATATTACTAACGAATACTCTAAACGATGAAATATAAACATCTGAAAGAAGTCTTAAATCGCAGAGTAATTCGGAACTTTCAAAATGCAAGTTCGAGTTAAGTCTTGGGAGTAATGACGGCAGTCAACGGACAAGGGGCAATTAAAACAAATAAGGTTTTCAAAATATATGGAAAACTGTATTATAAATGTTTTTCTTTTTCGTATTCATTAATCTAGAATTACGGCGGGGTCCGCCAAAATGTTATTATAAATGTGATAAAAGACGGTGCTCATAAAAAAACCCAAATCGGAACTAATGCGGAAGCATATGCATGACGTAAGCATATAGGTAAATAGACAGACAGAGAGACGAGAGAGAAAGTGAGAGTAGAGTTGATAAATGACAGCGAGAACGTGGAACGACAAATAAGACAGATAGAATACGGGCCAGTTTTCGCTAAGTCAAAATCAACAAAACATAGACCGCAATTGTAGAAGTCTCTCAAATAAAGCATAAATGCAGTGTCAATATAATTCTCCTTTTTGGCATAGACATCAATGAAACCAAAAGGAAAACATGTTTTACAATCAAAAGCAAAGTTGTATGCGTTTTCTTTTTTAGTCGTGTACGAACTACCAGCGGAAAAAGTATTTTAATAAGAAACTACTGCACCACATCACGAACAACAAAGCAGCAGGAGCAAGATGGAGAACTGATCAATCAAGTGCAGATAGCTTTTCGGATTGCGTCTCATCATTAGAAAGTAATTTAGTTAAATGAGCTCACCGCTCAATTACCATTGTAAAATGTTGTAACTATCAGCATTTATTTAAAATAAATAAGTGTTGGCATTAAACTATAAGAGTCGATATATATATATATATATATATATATATATATATATATATATATATATATATATATATATATATATATATATTTATTTTTGGTACAGAAAATTAGTTAACATCAGTACCATAGGTGTCAAGCTAAGAAGGTGTTAACCATCTGGCTCTCTTCAGCTTATGTTATACTTGGTAAAGAAATGGGAACGCACCTATTGCTCTCGTTTGGATAAGTTATTTGCTTTAGAGTGTTAAATATAGTTGTTTGAAATGTTGTGTTAGGGATAGAAATATGAGGTTTAAAAGTTTAATAAAGTCCGGAAAGTTGGGATATTACAGTTAAGATTTAAAATTTAAAAAGAATTTAATTTTTTTATACAAGTCCCGCTATCTTATGTGTATGAGGAGAGTATATCGGCCGTTATTATTTTGAAGGGTTTAATTAGTATCATCTAGAAAGTGCTAAGAAGAGAATGTGAGTTTAAGAATTAAACTTTCAAGAGAGTAAAAAAATATCAAATTCAAATTCAAAACCTGGATTAAAAGGCTTTAAATGTTTAATTTTTCCAAAATAAGACTGTAAATTAAAATTTAAATTTAAACCAAATCAAATCACGTAAGCTGGCAATCAATCTAAGGGAAGTAACTCTACCGCATTCTTAATAATTCTGTATTCGAAATCTTTTATTTATACTTTACATGTAAACTTATAATGGAAATAATAATCATAATATATTTATTAAGTCTGATGTAGACAGAAGAACAATGATTATGTCGTAGATTGATACTATTTAAGAGATTTTAAAACTCTGCTGTTTTATTATCATGGGATAGGTATATTTTTCTCTTAATAACGGGAAAAATTATTTTTCATATCTTTGTGGTGTAATTTTTTGTTTTTTTATTTTAGTATAGAGATTGGCAATTAATATATTTATGGAGGTTAGTAGGTGGGTAGAAGTAGGTATTTTGTGGGACTATTATCGGGTTATGTATTAGGCAGGGGGTATTATTGGTAGTCTTTCATAGTTACCGGTAAGTCCAGTTAATAAGCAGTGCTGGTGTATTATGAATGACTACTTTAAATATATCAACTCTAACATTTAAACAGTTTGCGTTTGAGTCAATGATGACCCATAATATGTGATATTTTTTCTGCATTACACAGAGGACATCTTTTGTGGCTGGAAAGAAAAACTGGTCTTCTCTCCATTACTTTCCATTTGATGGTAAAGCGTGTCCCTTCATCTTTAAGTTGCCATATCTGGGTCTCGAGTGCCGTGTTTGCCTTGTCTTTGTATTTAATACTTTTTAACCTCACATTTCTTTCCCTAACGTAAAATTTTAAACAACTATATCTAACACTCAAAAGCAAACGTATCCAAACGATAGTGATACGTGAGTTCCCATTATTTAGCAGGTGACAACATAATCTGAAGAGAGCCGGATCGTTAACGGCTTCCGAGCTTAAAACCAATGGTACTGATGTTGTACTAATTTTCTGTACTAAAAATAAATATCTCTCTTTCTTTCTTTCTTTCTTTCTTTCTCTCTCACTATATATATATATATATATATATATATATATATATATATATATATATATATATATATATATATATATATATATCGTATTTAATAATTTAATTCCAATACTTATTTATTTTGAATAAATGCTGATAGTTACATCCTAGAATGGTAATTAGGCGGTAGGCTCATTTAAATAAATTACGTTCTTATGAAGAGACAAAATCCGTAAAGCTGTATGTACTTTATTTATTAGGTCTTCATTCTTGCTCCTGCTGCTGCGTCTTTGTTGTTCGTCGTGTCGTGCCGTACTTTCATATTAAAGTTCGTAACTTGTTCTCACACAAAGAAACGATCATTTTTCACAGTTTCTGCCATGCAATTGAAGTTAGCAAAAGTGGAGTATATAGTATGTACTGGTTTGGGAAACTGAAAACGGGCATTCGAAGTTTTCTGTATGGTATCTCTAAGGTACGACCAAGGGTGTTGGCTTGGCACAAGGAATGAACAGTTCTCTCCGCATACGTTTAAATGCAAATAGAGAGATAGTGACAGATGTATGCTTATTTTGTGGTGAGCTAAGTCAGCAATTACATTGATCGATTTAGTGTTAATGATTTTTTAATTTGAGTTGTAGAAATGTGGTCCAATCTTTGGATTTTGGATGCTGGTTAACCTGTCCTAGAGACGACACTCCACCCTGCACCGCATAGATAAAACAGTGGGCAGGTTACGAATAGACGATGATAACCACCACACATCAAATGGGTTTGGAGTTATTTGGGGTGAGAGGGCTCTCAGGCCGCACATCATTAGGCAGAAAGAGCCAGGCATAGGGTCAATTAAAGAGATACCGTATTAGTTTTATATGTTCTATGTAGTCAGGTGGACCTGGTTTGGTAATCCGATGTGTCCCGGTGTTGGTGTTAGAAATAACATTTTACCTTTTTACCGTACTGTGTCGTTAGATGGGGTCCGCTACGATAAAAGGGGTTGTGAGTATGAAAGACAGGTGATAGTTCTCGGACATTCGAAAACGCAGGGTCTAAATGTAGTAAGTGGTAAAGAAACGGTACCTGATGTAAAATTAATGACTGGCTATATGGACGTGTGTTTCCCCTTGTATCGCGGTAATACGCGTAAGTTAGATTAATTGGAAATCGGTCGTGTATCGATGCAGTATAGAATTATATGGATGTGTGATGAATTCGTAGGGATTACATGCAGACAATTCGGTGCAAAGAGTCAGGCTGTTAGGAAAAAAAGGGCATCTGGATATGTACTATGATGTGATTGGAAGATTTGCGTAGTGGATGGAAAGCGAAGTGATCCATGCAGTTGTATACTGACATAGCATGCTGTATTGAGCAATATTGGTCGTAAGTGGACGTGACATATATCCCGGGAAGAAATGTTATTTGAGCCAATGAGGAATGCCGGCCAGTTATAAATCTAAGTGAATGGTTATAGAGATGACTAAACAAGTTGAATCCCAGTAGTAGTGGTCCTGTCCGGCTCTGGGTGTGTGAAAAAATGAAAATCCTCGGATAGTGTTTTCTGTTATATTATAAGGGGTCTTATTTTGAAAAAGGTTACTTCAGCTAATATGGACTGTGACTGAGGTCGAAATTATCTAGCTGGCTGCATATCAGACTGACATAAACTGTAGGGAAACAAAACTGTTTTTCACCAAATGAATAAACAGACAGGCGACCTTAAGATAACAGAAACAAAAGATTGAAGTTATGATGACTAATTTGTTGGTGTTCTTACAAAAAAAAACGATAGTTTTGCATAGTTTCTGCCGTGGAAAATGTGTTGAAACCTTAAGTTAAGTCTCGGATGGCACGAAGAAAGCAAACCCCCTTATCTGCCTGTCTAGTATAAATATGCCTTCCCCTTAGCAAGTAATAAATAAGCAGTTAATAAGGAGTTAATAAGGAGTTAAGACGTAACTAAAGAGAATACGGTAGAATTTAGTTAATGGTATCACGAGAAAATCAATAAAAGTCTCTTTGAACCTTTACAATTCTGTTTTCGACTCCCCTCGTTGCAAATATTTTTCACGGAGATCTTCGCTAGAGCGATCACGGTATAACTAAGACGGGGAAAAAGAGAAATCAACGCGGACACACGAAGAATGAAAATAAGAAAATGAGTTTACGGAATAATATGACAGAGAAGACGAATCACGACAAAAAAAGAAAACGAAAAAAGTAATAGGTAAATTTCGATTTATTTTGAAATGAATATTTCTGTACGATGAGTAAAGAGAGAAAATATAGAGATAAAAACCCACGGCATACACACGCATTGACAATATATAAACTATTGCTAAACTCTTCACCCCGCATACAATATCAAGAACACTTTATTGGCAAGAAAACAAGAAAAAAACAGATACACGTATACATATGATGAGCGTATAACAATTGAAACACACGCACCCATACGTAAAAGTTTAAAACACGCACAGTAAAAGATACCACATTGTAAGGTCCACGCTGTACCCGCATATATAAACTAAAATACGCGCCCATCCCACCCCTAGTTAAGTTATGTGGACTTAAGAACTGTAAAAATACTTTTAAGACTTTTAGTAGCGCTTCAAGTTGTTTGATTGTTTCAGAGCCGTTACATATGATGTCGATTAAAAAAACATTTAAAAAGAGATAGTGAAGAGAATTTCATTATTGAACACTCTCCCGGATACATAATAAAGAAACACGGTCACATTCACACACCCATACGTTAAGGTAAAATACGTGAAAAGCTAATATGTTATAGAGAACTATCAAACAAGTAAAAACGACAGTTTAAAGGTTTCTAATTAGCGTTTAATAATAAGCCGTATCGTAACAAATGCCGATTAGATCTTGTTAAAAAGATTGGCAAAATAAATTATTGTGTACACATTTATGAGCCATAAAATGTTCAGTAATTATTGTTAAAAGTAAATACGCCGGATTTCAGTAACTATGAGCGCGGTTTCGAATCTCGCCCAAATTAAGTCATGCCGAGGAGCTGGAGACGGTGAAATACGTGTCCGTGGATAATTCTTATATATATATATATATATATATATATATATATATATATATATATATATATATATATATATATATATATATATAAGAAAAAGTCACCAATTGGCCTGGGGTTAAATTATTTGAATCAGAGAATAGATGAGTTTGAAAAAAATTTTATTCAGGGAGACACAATAATGAAAACATCTCAAATTAGTATTTTTCTGCTCGCTATACCGCCTCACTTGATCCCGTAGAATCTACGGTTTAAATAATACTGTGATGATGTTACATTTTATTAATAATGAATTATTCCAACATATAGTTCTATGTTGAATCTTATTTCCTTTGACTTTGAACAGAAAAAGAGAATGACAGAAGCAACAGTGACAGTGAGAGTATAAAATAAGAACGGGGGGGGGGGGCTGTTAAACAGCAGATAGTCAGAAAGAGTGAAAATAATAGATAGACACTTAGTAGAGAGTAGATTTAAAATTATGAGTAACAACAATTAACATAGATTTTTTAAAAACAAAACTCCATTCACAAATTGAGGAATATTTGAGGATATCTTTTGTGTGATTAGAATATATAGGAAAAATATTTTGAGAAATTAACATTAATTAGTATAATAATTCCTTCTAATTTTATGGTTTTATCTCCCGCCCTTTTTGTTAACCAATACGCTCAGTCTTTAATTCATCTAATTCACAGGCTCGATCTGATGTTCACGTGTATCTTATTTTCTTCTGTATTATTTCAATTATCCAGACTACTATTCTGATCTTGGTTGTTATTTTCACAATGTTTCGGCCGCTGTAACCTATCACCTTCTTCAAATACATATTTTCAAATTTGGAAATATTGATGTACAACTCGAGAACATATACGGAATGTTTAACTAAATCGTTTCTTCAAGCCACATTAGATCGATTTTGTTCATTCCGTCAAACGCTGATGTTTATTAAAAAAAGTTTATTGCAAATAGAAAGAACAGTCACAGAGAGACAAGTTACATTTCTACGCATGGGGAGCGAAAGATAGAGAAAGACAGACAGATAGATAGACGGCTAGCTCATCCCGATTCACCGCGTTATATCGTGCGTGTACTAGAGACGGCAGCCGGGACATGTCTTTCCTGCTTGAAGTTTCGCAAGCCAAGAGAAGAAAATCTCCGCCCGGAAATCCCATGATCATTAAGGTGTCACTCAGACTTTTCTATTCAAATTTAACTTTTAAATACTATTCCTTCGGTCTGTCTTGTTTGAATTTGGAAATAGCATTCTCGTCGCTCAATCTAACGTAAGATTTAAATAGTATTTTGTCGGTCTGTAATGCTTATGTTTAAAATAGTATTCTCATACGTCTGCAACGCTTATATTTCAAATAACATTCGAAAGGCGCAGATTGAATGAGCAATGGCTTCATTTCACCATTTATCCGAAACTCGTCGCCATTGACTATTATCAGTATTTGAATTGTTCCTCTTTCACAGCATCAATCTGATTCCGGCGGCCATATTTATTTTACTTGGTGTTCACCGTTTTCCATTATTAACGCTGTATCTCATAAAATCTCTCGATATTTCGCTCATTTGCTGACGTCAGCTACATCTGAATCTGGTTACCATCTTTCGTGTATCTTTCTTTGTTTTTAATTCACATTTTGTCTCCGCCATATTCATTAGTTTTTTGCCGCGGGCGACACAGTTCTTCGCTAATGAAATGGGAAATACTAATCTTCCATAGTGTACTTCTTTTCTTTATTTTAGTTTTGATGGCTTTGAACTAATTAATTAATTTACAAGAAACTAAGTAATACAAAAATAGCGACAAGTCTATGCGAAACAGTGATCAAAGTTGATCATACATTGACATTATTCGTAGTTGACTTTCTCCTTTGTTTTTCACATGCATGAGCCATATTTTACCAAGAAATAAATAAACAAAGACTGTTAAGGGTATATCAAAGCATGAAACTAAACAAAACCACATACACAAATGATGAAAATTTCACATACACAAACACGTATATTTATATATATATGGAGAGAATTTTAGTGATTGCTGGATAAAATTGTAATGCTTACGAGAGACCACCCTAGAGTGTCTAAAGTCTCTTTGTACCGGAGTTTATCTGCATAACCTCGGATGAGGATAGTCCCTCTTTAAAGTTAACCATAACAAAATATTAAAATTAACATATTATTCGAAGCCCAAATAAAATCCACTCAGCATGGCTATCTCACATTGGCTTAGACGAGGAATGCGTTCTCGTAATGATTGTGCCTCAAGTAACAGCAGTAAGTTGGTAATGACACCAGACTAGATGAATTATAGTCTTAGAATCCGGTAAAACCAAGAGACCACAAGAAAGATATACTATAACCGAGTTTACTGGTCAATTGGGGAGAGGAAAATGTATTCAATTCACTTATTTACTAACTCAACGTTTGAGACGCAAATACAAACTTTAATGGAACATTCGAATATAGAGATAAGGTGTTATTAGCTGCAGGAATGGGGCCCCTTGATTTCTCAGAACTTATATAGAATTAAAATTAATATATATATATATATATATATATATATATATATATATATATATATATATATGTGTGTGTGTGTGTTTTTAATTTTGTAACACAAAGTACTTATAATAGCTCAATAGTTTAAAGCTATGCTATATTTCGTATTTTTATGTAGTTCAATACCACATCATTATTACATAGGACAGATTCACGTCATCTTTTACAACTTATTTTTTTAATTTCGCAGACAATTGTTTCGGCTAACATCAATATATTTGTAAAATGCTTCTATGCATTTATTTATTTCTTGGTGTGTATCCGCAGTCAAATTGTACAAAAACAAATTCAAAAAACTTTTTAAACCTTTGCGATTATAACCCGAATTACAGTCAATATTCATTATCAATTTGTTTTTTATACATGGAATTATGGTCCCTTTAAATCTTTTTAAATAACATGTAGGTATACTAGCTTTTTATATTTCTAATCATTCATCATTGGCTATCATTATTAATCTAACTATTCATAAAATTAAAGTACATATTTTTATTTACCGTCTTTGTTATTTTGTCCGGTTATTTTGTTTTTTCTTTAGTTTGTTTTTTTTGGTTATCATTTTCTTTCTTTCATTTTGTTATCCTTTTTTTCGCACTTGTTGTGTCAGAAAATTTAGGTGACATCCGTTTTGTTCATATCACCGGAAGTATGCCTACTATTATATTTTCTAGCCAATCAATGATAAATATTCTTAATCATTCAGTAATGCTATAATTATTATTCTAAATATTCCTAAATTAAGACATATATTTTTTCACAGATAATCTTTAATTATGTTCAACCTTTCACATCTTATTCTTATTTTTCTCTTCCTTTGTTATATGATACGGTGAGTTTAGGTGACTTCCGTTTTTTCCGAAATACCGGAAGTAAGCTTACTCATCAATTTCCAAACCGATAAATATTTAATATTTTTAACCGTTTCCCATTTACTTTAATTATTAATCCAAAAGAATTCTTAAAATTAAAACATATTTCTTCTAACTTTCTTTGTTGTTTCCGCCCAGTTATTTTTTTCTCGTTTTTTCCTATCTTATTCCTTTTTTTTGCTTCTTTTATTCTATTATACGTTTTCATCGGTGATTTTTAGTGACTTACATTTTGCCCGTATGACCGGAAGTATGCTGATTTTTCTATATTTTAACAGATAAATATTTAATATTTCTAATCATTTCTTATCTAGTATAATTATTAATCTAAAAATACTGTTGTGTTGTTGTTATTCACTTAAAGCAAGAAGTGATACGAAGCAATGAGAGAACAGAGGTCAAAGAAAGGACAACAACAACACGATGTTACTTGTAGGTCGCCCGGTGCAAATAAGAAAGATTACGTGTCCGGCGTTTGTTTATATACAATCAGAAAGAACAAGGGAGATAATTACAGATTACTTAGTTACAGTGCAAGGGAAATAACTGTTGTCATTTCCAAATGTACGATTGGATATTACACCTCTGTCTTTCTCAATTAAATGTACGCGTGCTTACGTATGGTAAGGGGAGGGAGTACAGTCCATCATTGTACATGGGGATTCTCTGATTTCAGAGGGGAAATCCTCAAAGTATGTTTCACCGATTAAACAATTGTCTCAGTCAAGGAGGAATCGTTTTCTTTTCTTTCTTTTTTGTAAAATACACAATTTCAAAACTACTTACGTCGTCTGCAGGATGGGGGGGATTCGACTTTCGATTCTTCAGAATCAGAATCTGTTTCTTCTTCAGGGGAGCGGACGGAATTTCTAAGACAGAATAGAGACTTTACTCACTTATCTAACTATCTGATATAGTCCTCAAGACGTATCGGCGGGAGCCTTTTCCGTGTTGGATTGCGTCTTGCCACTGGTGGATTATGTTTTGGCGTTGCCGGTATGGGCGGCACTTGCGTCTGGCCTTCGTGTCTGGAGTCTGAGTTTTCCTGTTGTGTATGTGAGTATAACTCATCTTGAGAGTCTGATTCTATATTTTCTCTGGGAAGATTACCTGGACTTATCCGCTTAAAGTGAGAGGAATTCCGGGTAATTTGGTAGTCTTCTCTATGTGCTGTCACCATGCTACCCTTTATGCCGATAATCGTCAGTTGATTCTGGTCTAACGGTGGGGATAGCTTGTTGAGACGTTTCTGCTTGACAAGTACTTTGTCACCTAGGCAAAGAGTAGAGCCCTTTGTCTTTCTTTTTGTGTCAGCATAGGTCTTCATTTTCCTCTTCCCTCGTGCATCATTCTCCGCTATGTGAGTGTGAATCAACTTTGTCATGGGTTCTTTCAGAACAGCAGGTATGCCGATTTTCATCTTCCTTCCAGTGAGGGCTTCGAATGGAGAAGTTTTGGTTGTACTGTGGGGGTGGCCCTGTATGTCCTTAGAAAATTAATTAGTTGGGTTTTCCAATTCAGGCCCTCCACAGTGGTGGCGCGAACATACTTGTTTAGTGTTCTCATAAACCGTTCGACCTCTCCATTCGCCTCTGGCCACGCAGGGGTAACTCTTCTGTGGTGGAAGCCTGCCTGGGTGGCAAAATCCTTGAATTCTTACCCTTGGAATGGGGACCATTGTCAGTCTTGACAATATCGGGGTATCCTTGTCTGGCAAAGATTGCGTCGAGGCGGGGAATGACCACTTTTGCTGATGTCGATGGGAGTATCTCTACTTCTGGGAATCTGCTGTAGTCGTCGATTACGACTAGCACATAATCTTCAGATGGGAAAGGACCTGCGAAGTCCAGAGAGATTTCAGTCCATGGGGCAGCAGGGAGGTGTGTGGTGCGTATGGGCTCACGGTGTGATGATGTTGAGTTGGTAGCTTGACAAGGGATGCAGTTGCGCACTTTCTCCTCCACCAGCTTGTCAATTCTATGGAAACAGACCTTATCCCTCATTATCTGCTTCGTCTTAACAACACCCTGGTGTGTGCGGTGGGCTATGTCTACGGTTCTCTTCTGCAGGGTTGACGGGACCACCAGGCGGTGACCTCGAAGGATGAGACCATCATATGCAGATAGTTACTCTTTGACATATGTGAGACAGGATAACTGCGGGTCGTTACATTTTCCATCTGAAAGTGCAATCATCACTTTCTGTAGCAAGGGGTCTTTTCCCGTGGCTAGCTTCACCTCTTCGAGGGTGATCGACTTAGGTATGGAAAGGTGAGCCACGTATCTTATATACGCCTCAGCCGAATTGTCTCTCTCGGGTTTGTGGTGAGGATATCGGCTGAGGTAGTCGGCGGGGTTCTGGTCATCTTTTCCCGGCCGGTATACCAAGCTATACTCATATTGCATAAGGCGTAGGCGCCATCGTTCGATTCTGCATGTAGCTGGTTTGAAATTTTTACAATACCGAGAAGTGGTGTGTGGTCAGTTGTGATGGTTAACCTTGACCCATACAAATAAAGATGAAAATGCTCAGCAGCGTATACAACGGCTAGCGTTTCTCTCATCCGTCTGCGAGTATCGCTGTTCCACATCTGTGAAAGCACGGCTGGCATAACACAAGACTTTCCCGTCTTGTGTAAGCATTGCCCCTAGTCCAACGGGGCTCGCGTCTACCAGGATGTTTGTCTCCTTGTTCTGATCGAAGTAGACCATAACTCCAGCTCCAGTCAGGGCTTTTTAAAATGTTATCACTGCCCTCTCTTCTGTCTCTGACCACCTCCATTCTCTGTCTTTTCTTGTGAGTTGTCGGAGTGGCTCGGTGACAGTGGCATAGTGCGGGATGAACCTGGCCACATATTGGGCCATGCCCAAGAATGAGCGCACTTCTCCAACGTTGGTGGGCGATTTGCAGTTTGTAATTGCTGCAATTTTGTCTGGGTCTGGTGACACCCCTTTTTCGCTGAAGGTATGTCCCAAAAATGTTATCTGTTTCACAGAGAAAAGGCACTTTTTCCTGTTTAGCCTGGCCCCGGCATTCTGTAGACGTTCCAGCGTGGACCTCAAACTGGCATCATGTGAGGATTGGTCACGTCCGTAGACGATAAGGTCATCTGAGAGGTTTTTGACTCCTGGGATGCCCCTCAAAAGACCCGCAATGGCATTTTGAAATATATCAGAGGCTGCATTTACTCCGAACAACAGTCTCTTGTATCGAAATAGTCCAGCATGTGTGGTGAACGTGGTGATTTATCTGCTGGACCCCCCCCCCCAGCCTTAATTGGTGGTACGCGCTCGACATGTCCAGCTTGCTGAACACTTCTGAGTGGTTTAAATCTGAAACAAGTCATCCACGGTCGGCATGGGATGTTTGACCCTTTGTATAGCTTCGTTTGCTTTTCGCATATCTATGCAGATTCGCACGCCGCTTGGTTTTTTGGGGACTATCACCACGAGACTTATCAGGGGGTAGGCCCAGTAACATCCTCAATCACGTCCATCTCCTTGAGGCGTTTTAATTCCGACTCGACGTCCTTCCTCACGTGAAAGGGTATTCTTCGTTGTCTCTGTGTCACCGGTGGGATCGAAGTATCGATGTGCAGCTTAACAGTGGGTCCAGAAATCTTTCCCATCTTTCAGTCGAATAATGAGGGGAATTCACATCGAACGTAAAATTAAAGGATATCATACCCAGTGCCTCAGCAGAGTGGGCACCGAGTAGATTTTGTAAATCGTGTCCGAACAAAGGGTTTTCATTGTCGATGACGAACATTTTTCCTTTGCAGCGTCTTCCTTCAAATTCGATGGGGGTAGTGATAAATCCACGGACTGGCATGGATTTCCTGGACATATAGGCAAATATCTGTGTGGCAGTTGTGTGTACTTTGGCCTGTACTGAAGACCGTCGTACATGCGTCCAGACATTATATTAACACATGCACCGGTATCCAAAACGATGGTCACTGGGAGGTCATTAACGAGGATGGTGGCTGTGGGTGCTTTTGTCGACGTGGGAGTTTTTATTGTGTAGACAGACTCATCATTCGACGTAGAAAAGTATTCAATATCATTTCGATATGAGTAAGAAATTTGTCTTACCGGTTTTGAATTGCACACTTTCGCGAAGTGGTTCTTTTTCCGGCAATTTCGACATTCTTGACCTTTCGCTGGACACTTCACATGTGTTGCTGAGTATCCACAGTAGTGGAAAACACGTCCGGCGTTTTTGCCACGTGGCTGGGTCCTCAGAGTAAACTGGCGATTAATGCCTCGTGTGTGTCCGTAGTTGCGTTTTTCGTCGGTATTTTTTTTCCTTTTCTCTGCGTGTGTACTGCCTGCTGTCTCGTTTATTTGACGACAGGGCATGAACCCCCTCCTGTCTTTCAATGGCTGCGTCAAGTGTGCGAGCTAATTCAATTGCTCTGGCCTCGTCTAACACTTGTTTGAGTGTGGAGTCATCTCGTAGTGCCCTTCGTCTGACCTTAGAGGATGAACAGACTTAGACGATCTGTGCGAGTATCTCCCGATCTGTATCCATGAAGTTACACGTGGACGCTAATGTCCTCAATCTCATATGAAATGAGTCTAGATTTTCGTCAACATTCTGCGATGCGCGTCGAAATTTGAAGATCTCATAAGACATATTTCTTTGCGGTGTGAAATAGTCGGTCAGTGACTACTTTGCTACTTCGTATGTGTTTGCTATTTTTGATCCATCTGATTCGACGGTTGCATCAACGCCTTTTTGAATATCAGTGGAATTGTGGAAAATATCAAAAACTTCGTCATCTGCAAGGTGTGGCAAACACGCTTTTTTCCTACGGTCTTCTTGAATATCTAAATCCACGAACACATTCTCAAGTTTCTCCAACCACTTTTGCCAACGATTTGCGTTAGTACTCGGATTTTCGTGGACGCTAAAACTTCAAAAATTGGGTATTCCGTTGTAAGACATTTTTTTTTAATGAAAAAAAACGTCGATTTTTCTTCGTTTTTTATTATTATTTTTTAATAAAAAAACGTTAGCTCGTTTACTGTGAGTTTTTTCGTTTGAATTCTCGTCGCCAGTGTTGTGTTGTGGTTATTCACTGAAAGCAAGAAGTGATACGAAGCAATAAGAGAACAGAGGTCAAAGAAAGGACAACAACAACACGATGTTACTTCTAGGTCGCCCGATGCAAATAAGAAAGATTACGTGTCCGGCGTTTGTTTATATACAATCAGAAAGAACAAGGGAGATAATTACAGATTACTATGTTACAGTGCAAGGGAAATAACTGTTGTCATTTCCAAATGTACGATTGGATATTACAAATACCTGAATAAAGATATAGTGCCACTGGCTTTCCTTTCGCCGAGTTATTTATTTATTTGTTCATTTATTTATATACTTATTTATATTATGTGTTTATATTGGTAAGTTTAGGTGACTTCTAATTTCCCTTATGACCTGAAGTATATCCACTTATCTATTTTCTTAAGCGATTAGTAATTAAATACATCAACTATATTTTTATAATATATGTTTATATTTTCTATAATAAATAAAATTAGGTATCAAATTTAGTATTCTCCTTTCATTACATTTTTATTTTCGCCGTTGGTAAACAGTAACTTGCATATTCGTCAATATATATATATATATATATATATATATATATATATATATATATATATATATATATATATATATATATATATTAAAATGAAGTAATAAAATAAGGTGTCAATCAAATTTTATTGGAATTCAAAGTTCAAGAACAAAGTATCCTTAAGTCCTTAGCTCATGAGTTTTCAAAGATAATTCTTCTCTTCAGAGGACCATTACCGCAGTTATACTACTACAGGTAATAAAATTACGCTTTGAAAATATATAAAAAATTATATACACAAATACATAAAAATACATAACTTCAAACATATCAACCCAAAAACATACTTTTTGTTGAATCCATACAATGCATCCAAGTCATACAAATTGAGAAACATAATCAGGAAAGACATTACTCCAAGTTATAAACAACAGTCCATATACGTGAAATTGAAGGAGCTGACAAAGTTATCCAGTCTCGAAATGTGTCAATATTCAATGTTAATGATAAATAAATCAAATAATATAGAAAGTTCAATTAAAATTCCAAAATCCCGATATGCGCAACCCAAATCAAATCAAAGTTCGTTGTTCAATTAGAAACCCCGTTAAATCCGAACTGAGCAAAACAAGACTGAATCCCGGTCGCATCTTGCCAGCAGAGCGAAAAAATAAGTAATCTTCTCTCCCCAGCGATTAAACCAGACATGACAAATCCCTAACGAACAGAAGGCGATATTAAATTGTCTACATCTCTGAATGACTTTAATAGATCGGAAATCATGTCTGTGTTACATCCTGTTTAAGCCCGCTTGATGAACTCAACGAGGAAAGCAACATGCAACCCCTCCATCCACCCCACCAAAATTGGATGCTACCTGTCTGGGTCGAGTGAGAATATTCTATGTCAAAGGGGAAGGGGTTAACAAGTTAAAAGAAAAAGAAAAGGGAGTTAGGAAATATAGGTCAGATCGTGTAATCACGTACACATCCAAAATTATTACTTAAAATCTAGCTTACAGTAAAAACCGATTTCACAAATCTCGCCCTATCAAATAATCTAGAATAGTTATGAAATTAAAAATTACGAAGTTATTAAATTCCAATAATTTTATAGTTTAATTTAAGATTTAATTTTATCAGGTTTGAAATTATTAAAGTGTTTAATAGTTTAATTAAAGATTCAATCCTATCAGCCCAGGAATTCCAATTCAAGGTTTAATTTTCCCCAATTAAAAAGTTTAACTTGATTTAAGGTTTAATTTTTCCTAATTAAGATTTAATTTTCCCAATTACGAAGTTATCAAAATAATAAGAACTTAATAATTTAATAGTTTAATTTAAGATTTAATTTTATCAGATTAGGAATGTTAAATTTAAGGTTTTGTTTGCCCAATCAAGAAGTTTAATCTAAATTAGGGTTTAATTGTTCCTAATTAAGAAATTGTAAATATATTTAAGGTTTATTTTTCCTGATTAAGAAGTTGTAAAGATATTGTAAAGATATTTAGAAACTGAAAATTTAGGTATATAAACTTTTACAACCTCAGAGTCTAAATCTTTTAGGCAAAGAAGATTAAAAAGGACCCATCTCGAAGACTGGACACCCCCGGTTTCATTGCTCGCCCAAACAGCTACGGCAAGACTGGTGGTGGTTTCCATATTGCATATTTTAATTTCCTTCCATGTCGACATTTGGAGACTAATTCATTTCTTGAATTTATCAGATTTAAATGTTTAGGTGCAGTAGCTATCATTACGGCTTCAGAATTCCATAGACCACAAGTTCTGGATCCTGGGCTGTATGAGTTTGATTTTTTTAGGATGGACCATTTTATATTGTGTGGAATATTATTTGATCTTAAATTTTTAACTAAAGTGGTCAGGGATGTTTTGTTGTTACCGACATCGTTATTGAAAGAGTAATTATGCATGGAGATGCGGGATTTAATTAAATTTGCTGTGGCCTCAATATATGTGTGTACCCTAGGATTTACCCTTATTCCCGCGCTATTTATATTCCTATTCACAGGTCTATTTCTATTTACTGTATTTTCATGATGTGGATTAGGTTGGTTGATTGATTGTATATTATTGTTATCGTTACCTTCCATTGGGAACTCATTATCGGTTTGCTGAGGTAGAGGATGGATATTAGAATTGCTAGGTCTAGAGTTATGGTGCAAATTAGTTGTAGTGCTCAATTGTGGAATTTGATTAGGGGCTGTATTTATGTGGTCTCTATGATTCATTATAGAATTATTTTGTTCAGTTACAGTACAAGCATATACAATATCAGAAAATTCTATAGATGTTATAAGTGTTACTCACTTATTTCATGATTTTTACATTAGAAATAACACCAATCTTCTGAGCTAATACTTCATTGAACTTCTCATAACTTTCTCGGATAATAATTGACGTACAATTGATTAATTATTTTATAGGTTTTTAATATACTCCTATGGAAGTTTGTTTTTATCTATGTTAAGTGGCCTCTTGTTTTTTTATTTTCTCCGAATTTCTTTCTGATGACTTTTCGTTTATTTCTCCTTTTTTATTGTATTGTTTTGTCTTATATATATATATATATATATATATATATATATATATATATATATATATATATATATATAATTTTTATATATGCACATATAAAACAATTGACTTGTCCGATAGTACTGGAACATGACATTTTACTGAGGGTATTCCGTATGTGATGTTATGAAGGGCGTTGACGAGAATACGATTTTGAGTGTTCAGAACAATAATACCGAATAAAATATTTCCAAATTTTCTTGGAAATGATCAGACGCCAACTTTGTTGATCTTAATTCTCTCTCTTTCTCTTTCTCTCTCTCTCTCTCTCTCTCTCTCTCTCTCTCTATATATATATATATATACATATATGCACAGGGTGAGTCAAATACACGCAAAGTATAAAGTCTTTATTAAATGTATATTAAATCATATTAAATGACACTAAATGTAATCAAAAGAAAAATGAGTTAATATGGGTTTTAACATCACAACAAATGTTCAATTATAGCACCTTCTTCTTCAATCACCATATCTGCACGTTTCAACAAATTATTCACAGCACGCCCAAGTTCATAACAGCAAACTTTATTTACCTCTGAAATGATGCGACATCTGAGCTCATTAAGATTGTTAGGCCAAAATCGATGGAATACTTCAGCATGCCGCAAAAATAGAAGTCCAGTGGGTTGAGATCAGGCAGCCTTGGTGGCTACGGAGTTTCGTATCCTCGGCCAATCACACGATGTTCTTGAAATTTTGAAGCCAGAACATCTCGAACCAACAACAAATAGTGATGAGGAGCTCCGTTGTATTGAAAGACAGAAGTCCTCATTTTTCGTTTTCTCTGTAACTGAGGGATGAGATGATCGCGAAGCATGGCGGTATAATTCACTTGATCGATTGTCGAGTCGAAATAGAATCGTTGAAATTTATATTTAGCACCAAATGTAATCCGCACACACAACTTTTCTGGATGCAGGCTTTTAGATAAATCCGCATTTGGATTTTCAAAGCTATAAAATTACACAATTGTGGCGGTTAAGCTTGTGGCTGCCTCTACAACAGCACCCACACGATTTTGCTCCAGTGGCGGCCTGCTGCTTTATACTAGATCATGGAGTGGTTTAGTACTCTCGAATTTTTCATAACTAGTGACAGAGTAGATTTAAAAAAAAATGGATTATTTCGCATGGATTTTATCTTTTTGCATGCTCTCATTGTTGATATTGCATTCCAGTCAAGTTTCCATATATATATATATATATATATATATATATATATATATATATATATACAGAGAGACAGAGAGAGAGAGAGAAAGAGAGCGAGGAGAGAGAGCGAATTATAGAATTAGTTTACAATAACAAAACCATCAGCTTCATGCGTTAGCGGATCGGTTTCGCGATCTTAGATGGGGAGCAATGATAATCTATTGGATTTAGGAAAGACAGCCGATGTTGTATCTAACATTTGGCGGTAAAAGAGGCGATGAACTCAATGATGTTCGTTGTTTTATTTTTTTATTGACACTTGCGGTTGGGAGTAATAACATACATTTTGTTCTAGAGGACTTCATTACATTATGACACCGTTTCGTATGATAGGAGAGAGCTAGCGGATTATTTGGATATTCGGCGTCTGATATTGGGAACAAAATGTTAAAGAATTGTTAGGGGTGGCAGGAAAGTGCAGTTAAGTATCTCAGTTTTTGATAATGCTTCGGGTATGGTTTTAAAGAGCAATTCCTGAGGGTTTAGAGTAATTATCAAAGAAGCTGACGGTTGACAAATTGCTGCTTATGAAATCTATCCAGTGGCACAACCCTAATCTCGGTAAAGGCAGGATAATTTTCCCCTTATATATATATATATATATATGTATATATATATATATATATATATATATATATATATATATATATATATATATATATATATATATGAGAAAAGAAAGGATGACAGTAATCCGACGTAACGGGAAATGAAAAAGGAAAAACCCAGAGATATATTTTATATATTCATCAACGTTTCGTCTTTGTTGTAAGACTTCCTGAGAATGATAATTTTAAGAAGAATGTCATGCAAGTACATCGAAATGTTGAATTGACAGGATGGGTGCAAAATTAGAAGCCGTGGTCACTAAGAGCGCTGGACGAGGGTCCAGGCTGCGAGAAGTCAGTAGTGGCAAAGAGTGACTCTTTGTCACTACTGACTTATCGCAGCCTGGACCCTCTTGGTTTTTCTTTCTTCATTTCCTATATATATATATATATATATATATATATATATATATATATATATATATATATATATATATGTATATATATGTACATGTACAAGTGGGTGTGTGCGTTTTAGATAGAAATAAATACAGAGAGAGAAAACTATGGAATCCATACTTGAAAATCTATGTCGTAAGTAATACACATTTGTTGGATAAATATATTTTTAAAATTTGTGTTCCATCTTTTTCTGTTGTGCACAACAACCGGAAGTGACTGAATGATTTAATGCAAATGAAGAACTTGGAAAAGCTGAATAACAAATGAAACGAAAAAAATATAGAAACTCTTAAAAATGGAGAATAAATCTTCCCGAAAAAAAAAGAAACAAAATGAAAACGTCCATTTAAAATTTGTAAACCGCCGCCATTACACAAAGTGAAAATGGCCGTCTGTCTGGGTTAGTTGTTGAAAGAACATCCAATGAGACCCATAAGACAGAATACATTAACTGCTTCAGCGAAGTCGTTCGAGGTGAGGAGATAAAAGTTTGTTTTATTGTTGTTCATCGCAGTGTCTACCTTGAATAATAAAACGTTAAATATCAAAGTGTGCAAACTCAATATCGTAAAAGCGTTTTTATAAATATGCAAACGGATGTAACTAAAAACATCACGATTTAAAATGTTAATAAGACCAAGTTTATATCCGCCAGCGCAGACAGAAAAAAGGTCAACATTTTTTTAACACAGTTTATTCAAAATAACCACTTTCATGCGTTTCTTTTTTTTGTTTAATATTCAAAGAATAAGTTATTTTTTTATTAAAACAATAATTGTTAATCCTACGGCTGGTAATGGGCAGTTAAAGTATCAAAGATCATTTTTAATTTATAAAATTCATATTATTTAGATGATTTATTCTAATATTTTAATCTTGCTTATTATTGTAACAATGTTTCGGCCGATCTAACCTCTTACATTATTTATGTGTATTTTTAGAACTTCGTATATATTTTATGCCGAACGTTGGAAGCCATGCGGATCTCGAACTGAATCTTTTATTTAATTCACGAATGGAGATTGTTCTTTTTCTGTCAGCAATTACCAGGTTTATGTTATAATTGTTTTAGGTTATTCGTAGTTGTATCGCTTGTATTAAGAATGAAACCTTCAACAGTAAGAGTATCTCACTTAAAACTGATTATAAATCAAGACCTTTAACCGTTGCGCCACGCGATCATGATAATAATAGTCTGAATACTTCAAATATTATTTTAATGTTATTCGACCCAGTCTGTGTATACAATTATTCTTAATCTCATGTTTCTAATAAGTATTTAAGTTTAGTCGTGTCGACTTCATGCAATTATAGTTCTTTCTCCGGAGTATTTATTTACCTCCTCTCCAGGAGGTAAGGCACAAGGCCAGTTTTATCTTACTTTAAGTAAGATGTGATCCAATTTTTAATGGCTAGAGTGCTCACTTTCTCGGGCGCTGGCTTTTCAAACCCCACTTTCCCGACCCGGTACTTCATCTTCGGACGTATTTGACTATTATACATGTATCTGTAGATAGTAAAATGTTCTATGGTCAAAAGTATTTTAAGGGTTCGAATTCAAGAAATAGTTAGAAAAAGGAAAACTACCCAAAGATGCAAAGAACAAATAAATAAGTGAAATCTCCGTTCATCTTCTTCTATTTTATAAAAGAGAGTTGTCTGTTTGTATGTTTGTATGTCTAGAAAAGGTTCCCAAATATCCATAAAGTTAATATTTTCTTAAACAGCGTTGCCTCGGACATATTATATCGAACATTCAGAAAAATATATTTATTATTTGAGTGTCAACTTGGCCTGGTTTTGTAAATTAAACGTTATTATGTAATAAGTAAAAAATAAATCAATGTAATATGGAGTAATTTTGCTGACTCATTCTCTCGCACATGATGTAACAGTGAGATGTAGGCGAATTACCAACTCATACTTCTAGACATGACGTCATGTGCAATCACAGTTAAGCAATGCTTATAATTGGCAATACTAAATGGGTGACGATTTAGAGAGAACCAGCTAATTTTTATTTTTCTTCTTCACAATAAGGCAATGCCTTGGAGTGTCGACATTCGCCGCCAGGCGCGCATCAAGCGATTACGGTAAAGCCTTGGGCCATGTCGCCATTCGCCGGTAGGTACGTTTAAGGCAAAAGTCTGGGAGAGTGTCGACACTTTTGTACTATAGAGGCGCCGCCGTAAATTGTGGACTCTTTTGTACAATAGAGGCGCTGCAGTAAACTGTCGACTCTTTTACATAACAAAAATAAACCAAGGCAAGCTACCCAACACGCCCGAATGCCAACGTGTAAAATGCTCGCAAATTGAAATCGTTAGTCAACACTCTCACGAATAATTCTCTAAACAAATTGGTCTATTATTATTTAGTGATTTAGACATTTCACACAATTCATTATCAGTGATTCCCCACTGGCATTTCTAACTAACAAGAACAAGTAGTGTTCCCTGGAGTCTGGGTGACAACAGGTTTCTGCAGAGACTCAGCACTCTACACTCTCTTCGATAACTACCGAAATGATTTTGAGTTATCATTTACCATTGCTTTCTCTGGGGAAACGACCATTGCTCATCCACTGGGCCGGCAAAATCTACTATTTTGGCATTTTTTTTTTCGTATTAACTAATATTTTATCTGGTCTCCTTGCTTTGATAAATATGTTTGGTTGTACATTCCTGTTCTAGATGTCATGTGCTTTTCGTTTTCCAGTACTGTCTCAAGTTTGTGTCTGTACCATTTTTCTGCATCGTCAAAATGCAGCCGTTAATATAGTTCCTAATATACTACATTATCTTACTCAGTCATGTCTGTTTTGGGGGGAGGGGGCTAGTTTGCTGATTATTATTATTCTTCTTCTTATTATTATTATTCTTATTATTATCATTATTATTATTAGCAAATATATGCGACCGGAGGGAGCATCTATTTGATAGTTGTTTTGTTTAATTGCTCAGTAAAATGTGTTTGTTTGTTTTTTACAAAAAGAAGAAATAAAATCACCCCATCCTTTATTTTAATAAATAAAACACGGAATAATAAAAACAGTTTTAAAACAAAATTTACTTCTACGGCGTAAAATGTAAAACCAAAAAAAAGACGAGGAAAACATTTTAAATACATCTGGAAATCTGAAAAAAAAACAATCATGAGTGTATATTTGCGAATATTAATTTATTAGAAGCTTTAAAACAAATTAATTATGTAAATTTGAAAGACGAGCAGTGTTTGGGGAAGTTTTGGAATGAGTATATATATAGGAGCTCATAAGTACATATAAAAAGAGAGCGATCAAAACTAATAATATAGTTTATAACAATTATTAGAAGTAATAGTATAATTATGTGCTTCAAACAGACAGACAGATACCAAATCTCTATTATTAATAGAAGTACAATATTACAATTAATAGAGGTAATAATATAGCGTCGGCTTCAGAATGATAAATACCAAATCTCCATTAGTAATAGATTATTAAAATGTTTATTATTATCATTATTTGCTCGTTAGGTGTACTCACACGAGTCATTATCAGTGATTAATCACTGGAAACAAACGGGAGATATGCCTTGAAATTTGAATGAAAACAACTCTCCCCAGAGTTTCCGCCGTTTACGTCTCTTTCGATAACCGTGCAAGATAAGTTTACGCTATAACAGCAAACGAATAAACACTTGGGCAGTTTATCTGGTAAGATAATCCAGGTCTTACTAAAAATAGACAAAAGAAGAGCTCAAGGGACATGGCGAAAAAGAACAACAAAAATCTAATTATATGCACAACTCATTGCATTGGAAGGACTATGTTGAACGGCTTTAAGTAAGGTTTAAAGATTTCGTAGATATTGCAGTAAAATGGCTAGAGAAATACATAAGACAAAATATAGATGAGCTGATTAACATTGTACCTAACAGCGCTATGACGAACACAGCGGGGAGCAACGAAACGCGTAAGGAAAGACGGGAAAGAGAAAGATGTGAACAGAAACAGCTATATGGATTATTGATTAAATTGACCAAAGAAATTGCACAACAGAATATATGAACATGGCGAGATAAAGGACACTTGAAAAGAGAAACAGTATTGATGTTCACATCTCTCTAACACAACTCGATCAGAAAATAACTGCATTAAAACCAACTCACAGGAAAACAGCCATTGCAAACTCTGTGAAGACAGCGACGAAACGGTAACCAACTTTATAAGTGAATGGGGCAAGCTCGCTTAAAAGTAAGACGCACATAGACTGGATGGAATTGGCCAAGTACTGCTTGTAAATGTGCAAACAGGGAGGCAAGTAATGAGGGAAGAATTGAATATTAAAACAAAGAAAATCGCTCACAAAGATGTTAAACTGTTACTAATTCATCAGAAGTTCTGATAGTTTGTTTTTGTTGAACACATATGAACACAAAAAACACTACTTGAATTTACAGCAACATAGCATTTATTGGATGGTATAAAAATAGAATAAAGGAATCAGCCATTATGCTACATATAAAAAACACACTGTGAAGAATGGAAATTTAAATATTATTATTTCGCCGCTGTCAATATCCTTTATAAATTGCGTTTTTTTTTTCGATATTATTTGTAGAGATAGAAACAAGTTTAGCTTCAAATCCGTCGGAAATGACAAAAAACAAAAAAACAAATCTAAACATCTTAATTAAAATTCCCATAAAGACTATGATCAGTATTGTTTTTCCTCAAATGAAATTATTTTATTTTTTTCTGTATGCGTCAGCAAGCTATGGCGACAATAGTCTGTACGTCTTGAATAATGAAAGAACTCTTGTATTCGTACAAATAATCTACACTTTTGGTCTGGAATATGAACACACGTGTAAGTGGAAGTTCTAATAATTATTATTGTATCTTATATTATGATAAACAATTAACTGTAAAAAAGAAATATTTTAATTTCAGAATTAAGTAGGGAAATGTAAAAGCTATTTTATTAAGGAAGTACAAACTGACACTTCTGTTTAAAAAAGTAATGCAAACCCTTTGCACTCGAACAGTACTATTAACTGGACAAAATAGTTTCATAAAAACAAACGAAGTGATATACGTTATATTTCCGGCTATAATACAGTTAACAAAAGAAAATTTAGTCAAAATAAAACATCGATATATCAAATGGATTGCTATTTAGGTCTGACTTTGAAAATCTGACACGATACATTTATATGCTAGCAATAGTAGCATCCCCTCAACGGACAGGGGTCGTAATACTGCTTGATAAATGGATAAAAAAGATGGAGAGACAAAAAAGAGAGAGCACGGCCCATATTTCAGGGCTCGCCAAAAACGTTTTGATTTTGGTTAATACTAAAATCAAAATGTATTAATTGATTTTACTTGAAATGCTGCGTGTATCAACCTACGTAGAAACTGTTCGACCCCCTTTTTTATGTACATCCGTTTCTTAGTAACTCACTACACAACTTCATGTCACAGAAATATAGCTGTACAATATGCGTCGTTTTTTTTTTTACTACTAAATCAATACAATAGTTTAAAGAATTTTGAACCATAACATTCCTTCTACAGCATAATGCAATTGACTTAAAACACTAGAAGGTATGGGACTCGGTGTTGTCTTCATTTTTCTCTGTTTTCTTTTCTTTTACTTAAGTATATCTGAAAAAAGTGTTCTTGCTCGAAGCAAGCGTAAGAATCTTTGAAAGGATTTTGAAAAGTCAACTAAGAGAAAAATTGGAAAGACGACTTATCGGATAAATTGTAATATTTTGATAGGCGCAGACTAACAAATTATATATATATATATATATATATATATATATATATATATATATATATATATATATATATATATATATTCTTTTCCACGTAGCTTCCACATAAGCTGAATGAAAACGTCTGTGAAAAAATATGCCCGGAAGATTGGTTTTATATGGAAGGGACAATAATTTAAGAATGCGACAGAAATGTATATATATTTACCTGGGGGTAGAGAAATAGTAAATATGTAAATTTCCCACCCTCAGGTCGCAGACAGAAAGATCGATATAAGCATTCAAAGTTAAACAAATTTGACTTTTTCTTTTTATATTTATAAATCGCTTCGCCACAATACGTATTGAATATTTCCGCAGGCTCTGAAGGTTGTTTTCTTAACCAATTCGACAAAGACATGATAATACAAATTGGGAAGCGAATAATTTGTTATAGGCCAAACTGGATACCATCGCAGACGATAGAATATAGTTTGGCGATTTTAGAAACATTCTTTCCCATATTTCTTCCCTATATTTTTTCTTCTGGCAGTTGCTTGAGTCTGGTTTAGATTGCGTGACAGTTGTTACCTAGTTTTCTTCTCGCTTTCTTCTTGTGACACATAGAGGATGTTGACTGTAAAATAATTATTTGTTAATCGACTTAATTTACCAAAGCATAATTAAGTAAAATAAATCTAGGGGCATCCCAGTTGGCGGCGACAAATATATGTTCACGAACAATTAATTAAAAGTTCATAGTCTTTGCATTCGAATCACAACCGAAAATATACAAAATAAATGTTGTAATAAATCAAATTACACTTAAAGATGTTGTATTTCTCACGCTAAGAATGACTACTGGAAAAATGATTTTTGTTTGTTTTGATATTACAACCAAATTATTAAAAAATCATAATGGCGCACCAGTTGTATCTGATAAATACAGACAAATAGTAACATTTTCTCTATTTAGTAAGACTCACCATCCATAATTGGCTCATTTTAGGTCTGAGGTTTTGGGTCAATAGATCATTTCATTAACCTATCATTCTTAGGAAATAAATAAGGAATAAAACTTCTTGAAAAATTCGACCTTATCTTATGAAAAAAATAGGAAGTTAATTCATAAGAAAACGAATCAAGATATAGCACGACTCAAATTCCATAACTTGTCTTTTTTTCTGCAAAAAGAGCAACATGACTTTACGTGTCTTCCAATAAATATTTGTTATTTCTTACGTCGATTTCGTTTTCATTTGGATGTCAACAGCAACGACAACTTGCTCCAGTTTTCGACTAAGTTGCTTCAACACCAAAAGTTCCGCGGATCTTGTAAACACAGCCTGGTTTTCGAATATTTCGGAGAGCGCTAGTCGGAGCTTTATGAGTCCCAGAATACGACTCTGGCTGACTTCCAACACACATTGGAGTCCATTAAATTACCTACTAGACACTATCCTGGATTGTATTGTGCCTCTCTGTACACGGGTTTGTCAGGACAATCTGACATGAGAATACGTCACCCTACAAATAAACTCTGACTAAATAATAAAAATAACAGAATATTCGATGCCACAACTAGGATCTTATCTACACGGTTATACAATGCTGCACCTTCTGCTAGGTATGTTACCTCTAATAACAGCATTTAGCTGGATACTCCTCCAAGATCAGATACATTATTGTCTTACAATTCAGAAAATTTCAGAAAAGACCACAATACAGATACACTATAACATAATTAAGTGGACAATTGGGGAGAGAAAGATTAATGTACTTCGCTTCATTACTAACGCAACGTTTGAGAGGTAGAGAAGAATCTTAATTGAGCACTCGGATATCTATGTATCTCATATAGAAATCAGGTGTTAGCCCCAGAAAAAGAGCCCCTTGATTTTTGCGAACTTACTGAAGTAAAATGAAAACAAATCCCCTTACTAGTTTAAAGCTGTTTCGTTCTGGGGACTTAAAAGACACGTTTGACAATCTTAATATTTATCGATTTTATTTTCTTAGTTCGAGTAAAATTCCCAACATGCGAATTAATTTTGCAAAGACGAAAATTTTGAAAATGTCAAGAATAGCTGTCGTTGGATCTCCGCGACACAGCGAGGTATGAAGGGTCTAGTAACAGACGTAGCAACAAATTGTAGGTAGCTGCCCAGCAGTGGTTGTTAGTGGTTGCACATTTACTTGTGTTTGCCGCTTTCCAAATGATTTTCGCGGCTTATTCTGGTGCTAGGTCAGTTAGTTTGCGAGTAAGTGCGAATAATGTTACAGTACTTGTGTTTAACATAACGTGAGGAAAATTATACAAATTCGGAGATAGCATTACAAATGAGTAAGACAGTATATGACCGATATAAAGAAAAGGCAGATTAATATACTAGTATAGATAAAGTTTGTGTTGGATTTATTGTCATTGTGTTATCCTTTATTTTCATTTCATATAATTTATTGATAGGTGGAGAAAGCTGGTTGCCAGGTCATCTTTGTCGTCCCAACAGTCATTCAGATCACGGGACAGATAAAGTGACGGGAGATGAGAGTGTGTATTATTTATATACTAGTGTATATACTCCGTAAAAATGGCAGGAAAAATGTATACTTCACGAATGTTATCTGATATATTACTAAAATATTCATATAAAATCATTGAAATGCGTCAGTAATTAAAATTTCAATTTTATATACAAAAAATGTTATTATAATTTCATATTAGCTACCTGAGATCAAACACCTATCGTTGACTTTTTATTATAGAGTGGATGGTTTATTTCCACAATTATTTTAGGTGGTAGGGTAAGTCTTGCTATTTGCTTTTTTGCCTTTCCTCAATATTTGAAATAGTTCGTCTGCGGCTTAGTTAAAGACACGTGTTTTACTCGCTAACTTTTGCGTGACGGGATGAATTCATATTAATTCATATACAAATAAAAGCACATTGTTTTTTATTATAGTATAGAAGATTTGCCCGTTTATATTTTGGTAATTATACACAATTTTAACCGAACTGTTTTTTACCCTTACCCTTTCCTAACCCTAACCTAACCATAAAATAACCCTAACCTACGTGTAAGGTTAAGTTAGACAAAAGTCAGTTAGGTTCGGTTCAAATTCTCTAGAAGCACCGATATGTTTAATATTAACAATTTGATGATTTTCAATAATCGTAAATCGTCGGCCGAGAAAACAATCAATGACAGAGTTAAATAAAGAATGAGTATCTTAACTTATGGACTTTGAAAGAATTCAGTTTTTGAAAAGTGTATGTTTCTAACATTGAAAAACAACACAAATGTCTTTTAGCACTCTCAAAAAAGTCAGAAGTAAAAGACTGTTCACGTCATTTCCGGAACACGTCAGCTAATTCTTTTTTTTACTTTTAATGATTTTTTCTACTTGATCTTACATTGTAAAATTTTGTATAAGCAACAACATAATGTGACAAGATTCTGCATTATTTGGCATGCTGTCTAGAGTGTACGCAATACGCTGGGAGACCTGGGTTCAATAATCGGTATAGTAAAACGAAAGACTTAAAAAGTGGTACATGATGCCCCCTTGTTAAACACTTCGCATTTTAAGGTGAATGATAAAGTGTAAGTTGAGTAATCTAAGGAAAAGAGTGGCGCCCTCACTTGCATCTCGGTGCAGTAGCCAATGAAAAGGAAGACTTCGGGTCGCCCTCAACTATGGTCGAGCACTTTACTTTCTGTATCATATTTTCAGAACTTTCACATTTACTATTTCTCTTAAACTGAACATAGCTGAAACAGAGACAGACAGACATACAGACAGATGCAGGTCTCCCATGTTAGTGTAGACTGTATGAGAGAGGGTGACCTCCATCCAGTATAGAAAATATAATGAATACTCTCTGTAAGGATACCTGGGCAGGATTATATTGTGAAGCAACGGTTGTGCAAACTCCAACTACACTTCTTCTCTACTGTTATTGTCTGAATCCAATAGCAAGAAGAAGTCTGGGACGACTGGAAAAAATGCCGAGATAAGCAGATAGCCCTTCCACATACAGTAACTAGTAACCAAAAATGGTCACCCAGTATTAATGACCAATCTCACTGTTGCTTCACTTCAGTAATCTAACGGAATCCGGCGTGTGAACGTGAGTATGCCTTACATAGACTGTATGAATAATGTTTAGTTAGATGTAAATATATTTACAAATATGCCCTTTAAATGACTACCCAAATAGTGTGCACTGCGCTCTGAAAGGCTGGAGATTGAAATACTTTTTACATTGAAAATAACATAAATAAGAAGACGGCACTTTAAAAAAACAGGGCTATATCGACAGAAATGTCTATCCATCGCTGAACAATTACTTAGTACCGACGTTAAATGAAACAGCTTTTCCATTTTTCCGACTTAAGCTTTAGGTCAATTACACCCACTTATCCGTGTTAAGAATAGGTGTAATAATTTTCTTAAAATCAGTAAGTGAATCAACTTTATTTTTTAAGAAGCTTTTCAACTTTCTGGTATATTTCAGTGGCTAAAAACTAAAATCCTAACCCTGACCTTAACCTAAACGTTATCAAAGTGAACTTAACAGCTTTTGTCAACGCGATTAAAATCAGTTGTAGTTGTGCATTTGCATGTTTAGTTTCGTTAGACTTTTGATACTTTTTGACGGCTTTTAAATTGTAAACTGTTTCGACCATTTCCGGTCTGTTTCGTGAATCGTTATCGGAAACATTTGTGTCGATATGGATTATGCTCTGTTGAAGTATCAAGAAAACGAAACTGCAAATGTAAACAGAAATATTCACGGTATAATTTTCAGCGAATCCACTTTATTCCTGGTCACCCGTCTGCATCTTACTCCTGCTGAACCTCTCCTCAAAAAGCGAGGCGATGTTTTTATACCCGGGCTTTTGTTTGAGTAATGCGATCAATCAATCAATCAGCGCGTCTCACCAACTATAATAAACGACTAACGTTCTCACTTTCGCTCAGGAGAGATAACACATTTTTTGTCCAATACGCGAGGAACGTCTTGTTATCTTGTAGTGTTACCGTCGATTCTTCTAGTCGCAACAAGTCTTTTGTTGCACGTGCAACCAACTGCGTTGTTCATACGTCAGCTTGTCGTAGCTCAATTGGTAATGACGTTTACTTGTAAGGGTTTGCTTGTAACAGTAAAAAACCGTTGTGTTTTGTCGACTAGGCAGCTGTCATCTGTCTTGCTCACGTCTTTTGGTCTGTCTTTTTCGGAGTTTTTTTCTCTCACTGCCATTAACATCTACCATTCTCTAACTCATTCCCTGTCGTGATAATTAATCATCCGAAAATCAGCTGTTTGTTTCTCAACTCAAACAGGTTAATTTGTATAAAATTCCCTAAAACATCTTATATTCGTACCATTTTAGTTTGACATAAGGGCATTCAATATTTTTACAATGTACATAAATATTATCTGTTGAACTTGTTTGGTAAATCTAAAACATCTTTTTTTCTAAAATCCGGAATTAGGGAATTTTTTAATTTAAATTTCAGGACGAATATGGCAATCGAATATCTGTTATGCGAAATACGAAAATCGGAAACGTAGGGAAAAACAGAAAATGCTTCTCAGGCGGACAATTTAATTGAAACTGTCATTCTCAGAGAAAAATAATTCCAATAGATCTTAGCCCTTACTTTCAGTGGTCCCAAGCACGACACAAAACTGTCACATAATCTAATCACGTGGAAAGCCGCCTTTCCTAGACCTCTCTGAAGTTGTTTTTCATTTTCTACTTCGGTCTACCATGTTTCCCAACCATATGAATTACTAAAATTATTTCTATTCAAACATGGGTATGAACCGAAAATATACCAGGTTGTAAGGCTATGATTTGGGAGCCTTAGAACTGTGTAGTCCCTCAATAGTTGCAATTACCCTCAGGTCAACTCAACCCCGAAGTGGACGTGTCTGTCAGAATCGCATCAATGTATGTAGGCTATCTTTTTATAAATTATATGCCTACAAAAATAGTCCCTGTCTGTATCTCTCTCTCTCTCTCTCTATCTATCTCTCTCTCTCTCTCTCTCTCTCTCTATATATATATATATATATATATATATATATAATTTTTGTACTTATACAAACATTGTTACTTACATATGTGCATACATGTTTCTTCAGCGATTTCATTAAAAATTCAGCTATTTCGAGCCATTCTTAAACCTGAACATGAAAGAAACATTTCAGATAAAAATACTCTGAAAATTCTTAATGTAATAGCCGCTGAAGCATGTATGCTCATATGTAGCTAATAATGTTTGTATAATTAACAAAAAGTTATACTATATATATATATATATGAATGTCTCACAAAAGCTTAATGTTGAATAAAATTGCAGATGAAACATGTATGCACATATTGAGCAAATAATGTTCGTATGAATAATATATATATATATATATATTTATATATATTATTCATACATATAGTAATACAGCTCTACCTATTAGTGAGCACTATCTTATAAAAACCGGGCTATCATTGGATTAACATCTAGGAAAGAACAACAACAGTACAAGTAATATATATATATATATATATATATATATATATATATATATATATATATATATATAATATTTAATTATCTACATACGTATACGTTTCATCCTTGCAGAATCGTCATTGTAGTATAAACCATATATACCGGTCGCACGATTCGAACATCGGAACAAGAGGTGTTTGTTTATAACTCTAAATCCGACGTCTTAACCTACTAGGCCGTCATCAATAGTAATACGAAATCATGCGTAATAAACTTATTTTGGTCAGTAAGCGGACATTTTTCTAAGCAGCAGTCAAATAGTGTTCAACACAAAGGAACGTTGAATTATAGCTAAGTTTGATGGCTGTCTTATTTGGCATCAAAGAGTCTAGCAAAACGGGGGCAATAAATATTTACATATATATTACTTATGAGTTATCATTTATTAAGTACTGTGCACTATGTGATTTATTAAGTACTATGTACTATGTGATAACAGTTAATGAGATGGGTAAATTAACTGTAAAATTATGATTAATGTGATTGATAGGATTGAAAATAATGTAATAAGTAAAATTTGATGAGTTACGAAAACGGCGAATGACAAGAGTTTATTGACATTAGATTTTGAAAAAGACCATGTTGTAGGCATCAGTAAAACTATCTTGTGTATCAAATAAATGTTGTGATTTACACATTTTTTTATATTCTAGTAAATCATTATTTTATGAAATAACAAATGCAAAGAGTAAATACTAAAAAGACCGATTTACAAACCCCTTTAAAAATGTAAAGTTGAGGGGACAATGTTTTTGTGGGGAGGTAGTTCTTGGAGCACACATATTTATTCATATACTGTTATACTCCTTAATTATTTATACGATAGTTATAGCTATGCACTATAGGATATAATTTAAGTTTATGTCTATTTTTTTTATTTTCGAAACATGTGTGTTTCTGTGCTTATGCCACGATAACTATGTGCCATTTTAAATCCATTTAAGATAGGGGTGCTGCGGACAGGTCCAGAGCAAGAAAACCTCAAGTAACCCCCCCCCCCTTTGCTGATAACGCCTCTTATAATCGAGATTATATTGTTAGTAAATATATGGCAGGAATACAGTTATCAATAGAACTATATGGGATGGTCACAACCTGTAAATTTACTTACTTTTCTTTAATAATATAATAATAAGTAGATAGACATTGACGAGTCGACTCTGTGGAAATTAACTAATCTTTAATCTTGCATCTATAGACACTATTTAACTCTTATCCTCTTAACTTCTAGATAGAAATTAGATTAAAACTATGTTAGGTCACTTTCACCATAACGTACAAACTTACCAGCTAGGTTGTGATATATCATCTGAGATAAGATATTCCTGACTCCCATCTAACCCTATTGCGCCAGACAGCAATCTACCACTTCAGAACGTAAAACTCTTCTATTCCCCCAACTTAACTTATCCCTTTCCCTCTCTGTATTTCCTAATACGGTCTGACTGATTCTCGTTCTTCAGTTATAAGGGTCTGGCCAAATACTTCCATGCAAGACAAAAACTTAATAAATTCTATCCTCAAGTTAGGTGTTTACCCGATCACTTGTTTTCTGTGACTGTCTCGACTCTACAGACTGGCTGATAATTCGAACTTAAATTAGTGAATGGTTGTGTTTGACCGTTTTTTGGACCCTAATCCAATCGGATTACATTATGGAGAAACTGTATGTTTAACTCTTGATTACTAGGATTATCAACGCGAAGGACCTATTTTTAACGGTTAGACATTTAAAATGTACACAATCTTCCTCAAACAAACCCTACCTACACTTTAAAAATAATCTAATTGAAAATTGGACTTTTAATTGTTCTATCCATTCATGTGTCTTGTTTTATGCTCACCTTTGTCAAACTGTTTATTGTCTTGTATGTGATACATTTTGCTCATAGAAATTGTATTCCGTTTTTATTCATATTTGGCCCCCCCCCCAGTGCACTCCCACCTGTATGTTAATCCCATGGACATGTCTGTTTATTTTCTCTCTGTCTAGTTTACTTTCATACTAATAGTAATTCTCACATATTCCAGCTTTAATGACGGCAGCAACGTTATTATTTATGCTGTTGTCAATATTGCTTTGATGTTCTTGGATAGCTAGTACTATTATTTATCTTATCTAGTAATATTCTGTTTTAGATTCATATCCAATACAAAGATTAGTGATTCGATATGAATGACTTTAACTTTGATCATTATTATCACTAATAAGATTATTATTACTATTAAAATTAGTATCTTCATTATAAGTTGTATTATAATTATTGTTACAATTAATGTATTATTGAAAGTAGAAGTATTATTATTAATTTTTACATAATTAGTTTTATCATAGTCCATATGATAATTATTCCTATGATGCATAATTATTATATTGATTGTATTGCTGTATTCATTGTAAGTATTGCTATAATTACCATTGTAAAAACTATTATTACCATGATTATTGGTATAGTTAGTATAACCTTTTTACAGATTAATATCATTACTAGTAGCATTTATACAAAATAATGGTTGAACATACATAATATATGTTCCATGTGTTCTCTGTTATAAGCTGTTAAGTTTTTTAATGTATGTTTACTAAGTAAAAGATGATGATGGTTTCACTGAATCTTCTGTTAGTATCCTAAGTATAAACTGTTGAGAAAGCGCATATTGTTAATCATAGCTCATTAGGTAAAACTAATTCGAGCTCTCGGCACTTGGAATGTTTACATTGAGATATTACTTACACTCAGTCAACATCGTATGATAAGCGCAGGGGTAGGAGCGCCGACTGTCAGCTCGACGGTTGCGTTTCAATCCCGGCTTGAGGCACTAACTGGTCTAGCCGCACTGAAGAGCTGTGATACAGCGAAACAGTCTGTATGTAGATGACTATATATATATATATATATATATATATATATATATATATATATCATTCACACACGGCAGTGTATGAATAATATGCTTATAGTCAACATTTACCCAATCGTGACCAATTCTTTGGCCTGTTATTAATTCAGTTTTCAGCTAAACTTGATGCGGTTTTTTTGCATTATAATTGACTAGTCCCTGGCTTTTTTTAACATAAAGAAATTAAAATTAGGTTCAATAGAAAAAAATGATTCCAACTATGCGTGGTCATCAGTGTGTAAGATAACGCCTTCCATAAATAACCATAACTTTTTTATTTAAAACAAATATGTATGTTTTTATATCCAAAATGTAGCTACAGCACAGGGAATCTAAATATATAGATATCTCGAAAGAATTTAAGATATAAAAGGGTTGAGTAGCTTAAATTGACAAAAATGCCAATTGAGTAACACTCCTTATGCCGTTTAACTCGACATAACTTTTTTTAAATTATGAATATAATTTAAGGACGGAAATAGAATGATAGAACTCGATGAGCTGATTCTAAATATGTTAGTTTGTAAAGATTGGTGCTCTAAAAACAGAGATGTGTGACTTTTAGTATAAAATTTAAAAAAATGATAATTGACTTCTGAAGCTAATTCTTCAGGAAAAAAGGACAATAGAGGCCAAACTGAAAACTGAAGCCACACTTTTAGATGAAAGAAGGCCCTCAAAAATAGCAAATGGAAAATTCTCTTTATTAATGAAGAAAATGAAAAAAAAATGACAATATTGAAGATATTATCTCTTGGGCATGTTCAGGATGTTAAACACCCAAATAGTTGTATCTTTTTTTCTATTAGTTTTCTAGTGTTTTCTGAGCGGTGCCAGCAAAGATGTTTCCTATCAAATTGAAACTGTTTTTCTATATATGCTTTATGTGGAAAATGAAAAAAAATATTTATAGAATTATTGCGCTAAATCAATAATACATTCTACAGTATACATATTAATTTTTATATCGTGCTGAAAGTCTTTAAAAAATATTTGACCATGTTATATTTAAATAATTGTTGATAAATTTGTAGATAGATACCCACAATGCCCTCCCCTAAACAAAAGTTAAATTATCCTTTTTTTAGGCGATGACGTGTTGGGAAAGAAAAACAATTATTTCAGAATTTAGAGTTTTGCATATAAATTTAACGTAAAATTATCACTCATTTTTGGCTAGTGGGGATAGCGTTTTAAAAGCATATGACCACTTTTTCAAGGTGATATACATTGTGTTGCCGTTTTGTAGGGGGGAATAAAACATCCATTAATCCTGCCACTTACCCTAAATCCATGTGGAGTACCCCCCATCCCCCCAAAAAAAATTACTTAACTCTATCAATAACCTTAAGTTAAGATGCCAACCCAAAATGTAGCATTCATATTTGTATGATTTTGTATTGTTGTGTATAAATAAATATTGCAAAGTATATTACCTGTTCTGATACTTTTCAGTCCTCGGTCAGTGAATCCTTCTAGACTACCGCAATTTCAATTTTTGTTACAATCCAGAGTTCCCCTTTTTAAAAATCTGGATTTTCTACACATTAAAAACCGACCTTGTGTTTACCTCGGTCCAGCGGAAAATTCGGCAAAGGAAAATTCGTAAATATTGTCAAAGTAAGAAAATTCGGTAATTATGAAATAATTATCGATTGAAAATAGATTTTGGAACCGTTCTTGCGGGTGATATAGTTGTAAATACGGGGCTACCCCCTTTAACCAAAAAAGAACACTTCTTGTATTATCTTTTTTGGTACTTGTGCAGTTTACAGACGGGGTTATTATTGAGATACGATTCTGAAGTTGAATTACATTTTTACGATATTTTTTATTATTAACTTGTGAGGTGAAAGAACAGGATCGTAATCAAAGAATGGCTTTCTAAATAATGTTATAATTTTATACTTGTTATTGAGCACTTTTCTATAAACACTAGAGTTTCATTGGATTACCATCTAGGTAACCACAATAATACATGTACTATATATATATATATATATATATATATATATATATATATATATATATATATATATATATACACTCTCTATAATTAGAGCACTTTATGGTAGGGTGATGATGATCGTTTTTCTTTACCGTAAAAGCGATACTCTTCCGTAAAATAAATTGCGTACTTTCGGTTATAGTATCGTAAAAATGATTTTAAATTAGTAATTTGGTTTTAATAATATATACTGTCTATCACTTAAAGTTGAAGTTTATTTGTTCAGCCGTGGAGTTCAGTAGAGGACAGATCACTAGGATCCCAGTTGCAAATCCCGCTATATTTAGCCACACTGATGAATTGTATAGACCACGAAGACTCTGAATAACCATATATATATATATATATATATATATATATATATATATATATATATATATATATATATATATATATATATATATATATATATATATACAGAGTGATTCATAAGTTACTTAGCTATTTATTTTTGAAATTCTAAAGTTAAAAAATTCGGTAATACAAAGCAGAAAGTTTATTCAACAAATCCATTTATGGGAGATTAAAAATTACAGCAAATTTTAAAAATTTTCACTTTCTTACTGCCTGCATAGCTCCATTCTTTTTTGCAAGGAATTTACGACTCTTTGTAGCATATTTGATTGATTATGGTGTTGTGCGAAGGAGGATTTCTGTTCACATCACGTTTCCATTGCCTTTGAACAAGTGTGGGAGATTCATCAAATTTGGGCATATGAATAACAATAAAAATTCGCTCTTCAATTGTAAATGACATTTTAAATAGCTAAGTGAAGTGACTTATGAATCACCATGTATATATATTATTTAAATGTACTTAGTTCTATGTGTTTCACAATCTACCGATGTTCAGCGTGGCTTTCGGCAAGTTCGAACCAACGACCACATTGAATGTAGTCTAACGGGTTACCTCAGGTCAGAAAAGCTTGTACATTATATGTACGATTTTTATCGCTTTTAAATAATTGAGATTTTTGTTGTTGATTTTATTAGCGACAACCGCTATCGTATTTTTCACTACCTAATCGAATGGAGTTTCCTAATGAATCTCTCATTTTTTTATCTGTAAAATGATTGATTCTTAGTGTTTCCAATGTTTCCTTGTATCTGCAATCTATTACTAAAAAGATATTTATTTGAAACATAAAAATAAGTAATGCCATTTTAAATTCTGGTAGACTTTTTAATACTATGTCAAATCAGACGTCATATACACTATTGCACTCTGCGACTCTAATCTATTATTCATTTTATTAATGTTCGCACTATTCATTCAGTGGTATTTAATTTTAATATTGCATTCCTTTTCTGTGTCTAGGCGCTGGTGCCCATACCGGGGTTACTTACCTTATATAAAGTTTGATTTGAACTGTATATATGATTAATAAGGTATTTAGGTTAAATAATAATTATTTCCAAGAAAGAATGCATAGACCACGCCTATTTATGGGAGGTTTAATCAACTTGAAATCATTGATATGGCACGCCTTTATCAGCGGTTAATTACATTTTTACACACAGTGCTCAATCGATATTCATTGAACATCTGTACTGTTACTTTGAAAAATGAATTATTAAAATCTTTGCGAACTGTAAGCTCTCATATCTGAAGCAAAATCAGACGCTTAGACGAATTATGAGTGCCTATTATGTCGATCTCGTTTCAGAATTAAGTTAGCTTAATAAAATTCTGCATTCTTTATTTGATTCTCTAAAAGTTGCCGCGTACGAGGTTAAGATAATAAATATTCAATTGTTGAGAGAATTGCTAACCAAACCTTCGCTGAAATATTTTTCCATTCAAGATTCCATCTTTTATTGCTTGTGACAAAGCCATGATGACATTTATATCGAAAGCTACATAAAATATGTTGATTGTCAACCGGCGGTCGTTATATTATCGATCGGGACTACTTAGACCTACTCCCGATTATGGGAACTTTGGGGTGATGTTAACTATCTTGCATCTTACCTCGGGTGTTTATATTGTTGAAATGTTGGCTTACACTCTGCGCTCAAATAATTCTCAAGAATGACATTCATTTGTATGTTGTTATAATCGAGGTTTGCATCCGTACGGATGAAGAAAATGAATATTATGAAATAGAATCAGAAGATGAACATGTTGTAGAAGTTAAAGGTGACTTAAGGGGATTATATTGAGGTTCTGAGTTCAATCCTGAGCGAAGTCAGCAAGACGATTTTACACGATGAATGAAAGAATGACACAGAGCCTGCCGAAATGACATACAAACAGTGTACCCTCAGAGGTCCATTAAAGCATTGGGTTTTAAATTTTGTAACAGTCCCCAAGTTTGACAAAATCAAACTGAAGAACGTCGGATGGCAGAACGACCGAAACGTCGTGATAACACAAACTAATATGGTAGAATTGCAGCGGATTTAGAAAATGTGTTTAACTCACTTATTATTATACTATAGCAGAGTTAATCAACGTTTATTTCACTAAGTCTTTTTTCTCATATTTTAATCACACAAAATACATGCTAAAATATTCCACAGTTTTGAAACTGACTTATGTTTGAAAATATTTCTATGTTAAGAGTGTAATTCGCCGCAATTTGCAATTAACTGACAAAGTTATTCTATGTCTTACTAAGTTACTATCTATCACTGTCACTGTATGTTGTTTGACTGCTACACGTATTATGTTATACGCTATTTATCAATATCGCTTCCATCTCTCTCTTTTTCTGCATCTCTATCTGTCTATTAAAACTCGGTGTTTCATAAAATAATCTAACCTGAGTTCAATGGGTGATCCAACGGGTCACACTTTTTAAAATAATACTTTTAAATTATGAAGCCTCTATATTAAAGCAAATTCAATAAGAAAAATAGTTTAAATTAATACTTTTTTTATTGAGGATAGGAAAATCAAATCGTATGTTTGCATTCACATTTACGTTTAAAGATTTGAATATAACTCTTAAAAGTTTTTGTTTGGAAGTGGTTATTTTTAATTGAGGTGGGTCAGGATTGCTTCACTCAAGAAACTTTTAGATAAGTATTTTGGAAAAATGCAAACATATTGAAAATAAGGTGCGATACTTGAAAATTAAATTTAAAAATTGAAAAGAATATTTCCATGTATAATTGGCGATCATATCATTTGTCATGCAATTTTAGGATTATTTAAAACAAAAAAGTGTATATTATTTTTAACATACAAAATAATGACGTTGCCACACCGGTTCACGTTTTATCACCGAAGTTAAGCGACGTTGAGCCTGGTGACAACCAGATGGATGACTATTTGTGAATGCTAGGCGCTGTATGTCATCTTCCTATGACTCGGATATACATGCAGCTGAGGAACGCTTGTGAATGTGATATTTCCACGCAAACTACCTCCTACGAAGGCAGCCGGCAGAGCCCACCCAGGGTTATACCACACAAGATATTACCGGGTCGTAAGATATTATTCTTTGTTTGGTAAAAGGATTATATTTCAATGTTTTCCTTATTGTAACGCTCTTAAATAAACATTAAGGATTTGTTTTTACTTTTTGAATTTTGCTTTTAAGTGAAAATTAAAACAGAATGGTAAAATATATTAATCTTATTCTGAATTTGAAAAACAACTGATTATTTACCTTATTTCAACGTACGGTGTACGTTTCAACAATTTGATTCGCAGCTGTTAAACGATAATTATGGAAAAAGGTGACTTAAAACATGAAAAATATTTTTTAAGTAAATCTTCTTGTTTAAAGTATAAGAAAAATCTTAATTCAGTCACCCAATTTATTTACAGTTTTTACTGTAAATCTAAATCTAAATGTATCTTATATTGACTTGTTATTGTGTAAAACAAATAATATTTCAAATGTTAGGTATAAAAACCAATCAATGTCTGCTTTATTTAAAATTGTCCCTTAGGGGAATTGTTTTGTCAGTTTTTTATGGTTGAGATGCAAGCCGGTTTACACAATTTTGACTTAAAATTACGGATGTTGTATTTACTTTTAGTGTTATCACTTACCCCGACACGATCGATAAAATTGAGAAAATTTTTAAATCTTTTTATTATATACCGATATTTCTTTAGGTTTGATGGATAAAAATATAGCTCCCCCCCCCACAACTTTTGCACCGATGCTGATGGTACTAAAAGACAGACAATCAGCTCACTTACGAGGTCATTAGACATCAAACTTTGACGTTATGTATTTAGTTAAACGATGTGTAACCTACATTATTAAAACATACTATGAGAATTCAGGGGGTAACATTAAAAAAGCGGATGTAATAAAACAACTTCAGGTTTCAACTATTGATTCTCATGATGTAGAAAACTTCATTCATACAAAGGTGAAACAAAATATACTCACTGAAACTGCATGGTTATTGAACTCGTGGATGTGATGGCAACAGACAAAACAAATATTATCTAATAGAAACTTTATCAAATCATAGACACCTTAAATCTTCTTGTTGTATTGTATGAAAGACTCCTTTGTTTTTATTAATATGTAGAATTGACCCTTTCCAAACATGATTTCAAAAGCTGCACATTCGCGGTTATTGTATTTCACTTTCAAAACAGAATTATCCTTCTATCTTAAATATATATCATGATATACAATCTACATTAATCGATTCAGTGTTTTGCATAATCAAGCTTCAAATAAAGTGGCCTGATTCTTGTGTATATCTCATCTTTAATCGAACAGCTACAGTTGAGTTATGTTGTTTGGCCGCTTAATGTAAAAGCTTAATACATTTAAATTCATTTGATCTGATCAATTGTTCGGATGCCATTTGCAAATGGGACAGTATTGGACATTAGACTACTAGAATTACAGAAAGCTGTTATCGAGATTGATGCTGATTTCGAAATCTATGCACGCAAAAATCAGGAGTGACTCTGAAGAACCACAATCAAAGTCTGGCTTGTGTAACCTTAGCAAAAGATAATTAGTAACTATAAAAAGCAGCAGCAGCAACAAAGATGACTCAACATGCAACTGATGTGCATGTTCAAGATAAGGTGCATTATACAATATTGTCTTTGTTGGTGATCCGATCCTTATTAAACACTATAGAAACCCCAAAGTAGGAAACATTTTAAAAATATATAGTGACGGAAATAAACACAATACCTATCGGAAGAACAATTAGAGCAACAACCTTTAACGATCAATGTCCAAATTATTCAATTAAAGGGATTTGATGACTTTTTTGTTAAGGATAGAACTTTCATATGATCTTATGTTGATGTGACACGCATCAATTATCTTACTATAGAACCTCAATTATATGTGACCAACAACAGAAAGTATGTCTCGGTATTTCTTTCGTTGAAGTTGTTGTTTACTATTTGGGAATCATACATTCCTTTCTACTGATTATGCAGAAAAAGGGCCATGTTAAGTCTGCAAGACGGAAATACTGCTTTCTTTAACAAATGTGACTTTATATTGTATTTCACAATGTTTGTTAGGAAATAAACGTTTCAAGAGAATGGGTATTTGGATTTTGCTGAGAAGATAGCTGTAAAATATCTATTAAACAAACATCACACAATGGTAGTAAGAAATATGATTTACTGCTAGTCAATGCCGATACTTTTATTCATGCCAGATAATTCCAACCGAAGCAATAAAAAAGACCTTATGTACCGACAAAATAATTGTGTGTAATATATATATATATATATATATATATATATATATATATAATGTGTATGCATGTAGCTCATAACGATAAACTCATTATTACAATCAGTCGAAAAAAATGAAGCAGACCCAACAGCTTCATATTCTTATGATTAAATCGATTTAATTAAAACAATGACCTTCAAGTAACAGTGATTATGGTAACATTTTATCCACAAGTTTATTTATTATTGTTTTGTAGAGTAATTTTATATTATAAGCGCAGTTGGACTAACTAAAATAGGTATATATTTTTTGTGAAATAAACTTTGCTGCAATTAAGGAAGTTGTTGTTACAATTTTATGTTTGTCTAACATTTGTCTATTGCCCAAATCACTTTAACATTTTTCAAATGTTTACATTAAACGAAATATGTATGATGCTATTAAGAAAATCGGTGGAGGATTTACCTTTTTAACTTCCACATGGCAAACATTACTATGGCAGTATTTATTTGTCTGTTAATAAATAATCCAGATTAATTAGCACACAAGTAAATATTTGTATAGCAATAGTTTACAGATTTTCCAAATTATTTTGGTTCTCTTTATTTTGACAAATCTTCCAAATGTAATAAAATTGTAATAACATCGTGATAAGAAATGTAATTGTACTTCCTTACATTTATAATTGTGTTTTATTTATGCTTAAAATAAATTTTTCAGAATGTTTTTGTCTCAGTTCAGTTTTTCCATTTTTTTTCTTAACGGGTGTCTTTTTATTTCGTTGTTTTTCATCCGAAAGAACACACTAAGAATGCAAAAAGGACTAGAAGGAAAACAGTTCAAGAATAGATATGATGATTGATCATTTGAGGCGATATAATTGTTTGCTAGTGTTTATACTAGTCATTCTTACTGGCTAGCAGTACGGATATGTGATTTTACAAACCTTTGTGACATTAGCATTTACAGGGCGGGGTAGAGGTATATAACATAGTCCAAGACCATGATCGTACCTAGTAATAGTTTTGAGCGCTGGGAAGGAGACAGAGAAGTATAACACCATATTAGTACATTGTACTAGATGTGGCCAGATGCGGAAATTCCTATTCGTACTCATACAGGTTTACCACCTGTGCGATGCATAGGCCTCAGTTTAAGCAAAATAAGCAAAATATTAAAATAATGGGAGATTAACACCAACAAATTCGGTGTAAAGAAACAAAATAGTAACGCGCTAACCACAGATCCATCTGTTGATCGTCCAGTAAACTAGTCTGAAAGCAATGAAATTATCAATTTTCCTCTTGTGAATTTGTCCGGATTAAAAGAGGTGCCGGACTAGCAGTCATCGGAATAGGTATTGCTACAATGCTACTGAATTCGGAATTTGAAATTGTTCCGTTCATTCTTCATATTCAGAAATAGGCATCAATAAAATGCACGAACACAATGCTGTATAAACAGATATTAAGGTGTAATGATCAGATGAGTAATGTACAGCATGAAAGCAACTCGTCGCGCTGCCCCGTATCATGTCAGTTTTCTTTGGCTAGTCTCGACCAGAACACAATTCAAACGGATATAATATAAAAGTGACACCGGAAACAATTTAACATGCGATAGAAACACAGGGCAATTTCGGGAGAAAAAGAGATTCCACCCCGGGAACAACAAAGACGAACGTGTCACAGTGGTATTAAACAACGAACTACTCTCTCTCTCTATCTCTTTCTCATACACTTCTCTCTTTTTATCTCTCTTTATCTATTTCTTCTCCTCCCGTTTTCTCTTTAACACCTTTTCTTCTCTCTCTTTATCTTTTTCCTCTCCTTCCTCTATTTCTCTTTTTATCACCCGTTTCCCACCCCCATTATCTCTATTCTCCTTCCACTCTTTATCTCTTTTCTCCTCCCTTGTCTTCTTTTCCGTACTCTATCTCGTCTCATCTCTCGCTTTGTTTTCCTCTTCAACTCTCTCTTCTCTCTCTCCCATTTTCTTCTGCGTCATTCTCTCTTTCTCCTATCTTTTTAACTCCCGTCTTCTTTCTTACTTTCTCCTTTTTTTCTCTTTCTATTTTTCTGTATCCCTCCTTCTTCTTTCTCTTTCTATATCCCTCCCTCTCTCTCCATTATATTCTCTTTATCTTTTTTTCGCTTTTTCTCTCTTTCTCTTCCCCTTCCTCACTCTCTCTCTCTCTCTCTCTCTCTCTGTATTTATCATCTCTTTCTTTATCTCTCCATCTCTCTTTTCCAGCATTGTCCTTACTCAACACATTCTCCGTCTCGTTACTTTAAAAACACAACATATTCTTCTACCATCATTTCCCTCTCTTATCTATGCGCAAGCAGACAACTTCTTGAATATCAGAGAAAGAAAGGTAAAATAAGAAAGAATACAAATCATTACAGACGACAATTTGACAAACATTCAACTTTCTTTATTTTGAACAAATAAATATTTGATTAAAAAATGTTGCTACTGTTGTTGATGATTGTTAATGTAATAATTTCATAAAAATCGAAAGAATTTGAACAGTTAACATGATGTGTGTGTGTTAAATTGTTAGCCTTTGGTGTCTCAAACGCAGTGTGTTTCAGAATTCTTCGAAAACTTTTAAGTTAAAATTTTATGCCAATCGGAGATATTTGAAGACTCTTCAGAAGACAAAGAGACCCCAACAACTGAAACAACACGAGTCACAGTCGTCAAAAAGAGGAAATACTTTTTTTGTTTTCCTCTCTGTATCTCTATTTACGTCTCTTTCTTTCCAAAGTTGAGACTATTACCAATACACCACGGGGTTAGCAATGCATCCCGTAATACTTTTCAGTCGAAAATGTCATTCGTTCTGTGATGCGCTATATATTGACTTGCAGAAAGAGGCAGCAATTATCATGTGTCGCAATTTTCTCTGAAGAGATCTATTTTCTGCCACTAGATTTGTTTTTTGGGACGTTTCCTTACTTGTATTAAAAACCAACATTGCCATAACTTCACCTTCGTATGAAGACAAGTAAATACTTAAGTGTGCAAACGTGCCAAAATTGAATGTGAGATAAATGTGTTATTAAAGAACATTCCGAAATAATAAAATAATTAAAATAACATTTTAATCACGAAACTGTTTTAGTAAGACCCTGCAATTGTTTGGAGACACATATCACAGTTCACCAAAATGGCTTACCTTGATGTATTGACTCATATATTAGCATTGCTAACATTAAAATTGGGACTGGTTTTCTGCTATAAATCTAATGAGATTAGCTGGCTAGACTGATAGGTTTGAGATAGAAACAGTGACAGACTCGCGACTCGAAACCATGACAAGAAATTATAATGAAAAGCCGAAAGATTATCTGAAACGCAGTTGGTATAGGAATTTGTAAAACACATTTTAGGCGTTGAGATATGTTTTGTATGACATCAATCATCGGACAATGTTCAATTATAACACATGTAATGAAATTGGTTACAAAGTTGTATAAAATAAATCGTATCGGAAATGGAAGCACAGGCACGATGTCATACGGCCGACGGAATCGACCTTTCTAAGTACACAAACATAACAACAAACAGACACCCGGAAAAGAGACACGCATAAGATCGAAGAAAAACGCACGAACGCAGACATACATGACTGTTATAGAAGTATTAGCAGTAGTAGTGTGTAAGAAAAGAAGGGGTGAGAAGAGTGAGGAGTTGTTGTTGATGTGTTGGTCGTTGTTATCATGAGAATGGGACTTCTGCATTAAGCTTACGCGGATTGTAATTAAGGTTTATCTGGTCTGCATGAAGTTCTCCTTGTTTGTCGCATCTATTCGTTAAAACTGCAAGATTACAAATCTTTAGCCCCAACACCGAACGTAGTAATGCTCATCAGTTGTATGCGATGTCGGGGAAGGAGTGGCACAGAAGTAACGTTGCCACTTTCACTACATCGATTTCGGTTGTGACACGTCTCTCCTTGTAACATGCAGGAGTAGACACTACCAGCGGATTACGGATTCTAATGCAGACTCGTCCTAGATTTTCATCAGCGCCGTGCTAGCCGGATTACTCTGACACGACCATGTTGTCACCGTTCTTATTAATGTGATAAAGGGTTGGACTTTAGGGGCAGTAAAACTGTTGAAAACATTGGATTAATTGTCAGCAAAAAAGAAAAGAAAACGTTCTAGTGTTTTACCCACGTTAAATAATAAAATATATGTTCCTTACAATTCACAACAGATGTATTCGTGTTTATATTTATTCGTATCTCAGAACTGAACAACGACAGAAAGGGATAAAGACAATTCCCTTTTAGTTGTATAATCAAGGACCACTATTATCCCTCACAGCCAACCACATTACATGACATCATAATTTGAAATACTTAATTTTCTGTGCTTTCAGTAGAAAAATAGTTATATATTTGCTGTTTTCAATATTTCGACCATGCCGAAATATAGACCGAAAATGACATCACATCAAAACTCAAGGTAGTGCGAAGATAAGAGTCTGTCAGATTTATTGACATTTTTGTACATCATGTTTAGGTGAGCATATCATTGAACAAGTTAAAACAAAGACTCTTGGTGATTTATGAGTGAAATTTGGGGGACAAGTCAGACATATAATGAAGTGTATTTGTACTAAATTAATTTGGATTGCAGGAAGAATTGTGAATGTTATTAACGATTCTATGGATGGCATTTTTGGGGTGTTACCCTGTATAATCTAAATAAATGTGAAACAAACTATTATAGAGGCGAATCGATTCCTTTTTTATCTTGATTTCATTACGATCGTATTGGAAAGATCACTAAATGGGTATAAAAAATTACAAAATCTTCACGTTTATTTAGATGAATTAAATACAACTTCAGAGCCGTAGACCACCCACAGAAACACACAGTGTCAGACGGCTAAGGAAGAGGTACGAAGGAGCGGTCTAAACTGGATGTAAAGTATCCTACCTTGATTGAAGGCTCTACTCAACTCTTTTCTATTCTACTCTACTCTTTAGTCTTGTGTTTATAAGAAACTTATGAATGAAAGAGTTAATTTTTTAAATGTTGGGTTCAAGTATTTCAAGTAGCGAAATTTGCGAAGCGATAGCGAGATGGCAATGACAGATAGTGTTCTGATCATACGAGTGTTAAGGAAACGTTGCTTACGTCATATATGCTTCAGGCATGTGGAATAATGATGAGGCCAATACGAAGTAAAAAATACGTCCCCAGGAAAATCAGTCATGTGGCTTAGGTACTGATCTTTGTCTCGCCTACGCCTTTCAAAGGCTCTAATTCGCGTAACATTTCTTAAAATCAGCGTGACATTTACTTCTTGCTTTTCTCCAGGCTATACGTTAGCGGCAAGTGTTGACCGCCGCCCGTGGGCTACTCCACATATATAACAATAGAACTATTTTGCAGACAAGAATCGATTGGCGCCACGAGTTTCACGTCACTTTAAACTAGAACTGACAAGTTCGTTATATTAACAACGATCAAATTATGGCGGCTAATCATTGATTAGGTTCTTAGTTTTCCCCTCGTTGTTGAATGCGCAAAGTAAACATTATTATACTTTCCAAGATTATTATTAAATTGGGCGTCGGTATAACTTGATTTTCTTGTAGCGTTTCAAATGACCGTATAAGTCAAAACACTAGTCTCTGGTTATCTCCAGTAGAAACTACAATTGCACACAACAGAGTGCATATTTCCGCCATGGTTTAAAATAGACATTAACAAAACTAAATAAATTTAAATAAGATTGTATTATTTAGATTATTCGGACTACTGTTCTTATATTGGATGTTATTTCCACCATGTTTCAGCCGATATAACCAACCTTTATGAGGTTCGTTTTTTCGATCATTTATCGAATTCTCACATTATATGGAATTGATAAATGACAATTTAATTAATACCCAGAGGTAGATTGTTCTTGTTCTGTCAGTGAATTCTATAGTAATATTTGTTTTATTCTTAGTATGTATCACTTGTAATGAGGATTGAATCTTTACACGCAAGAAGACTTTAACGTAGTACTGATTATTTTCAACAACTGTATATGTTAGGTGACGTGGACATGTAATGCAAGTTATCAATTATTACCTAAAAATTCCGACACAGGACAAATACAAAAAAAAAACATCTACAATAATAATACTTTAATTAATCTTATATACGAAGCTAATATATACAATTATGTTGTTGGATTTTCGGAGTTTCTCATCGATAGAAATTAATTTGATGAATCAATATTTGATCTTGATTCGTCAATTTGTCTTGATTATTGGTGCCGTATGTTGTTAAGAACAGAAAATTGGCATTTGAACACTTTTTTCCATAGCATACTTTATCCAATAACGTTTTTGTTCTGAATAAAACTAGGTAGTTAACTCTCACTTCGTTTACACAGAGTCGTTTCCATTTGCTTGTAAAACAAATACATACTTTTAACCATAATTTTCTTAAATACAATTGCTTCAATAACGTAATAATCGGACGAAGTTCAGAATCAAGAGAGAGAGAGAGAGAGAGAGAGAGAGAGAGAGAGGGGAGATTGAGAAAAGAAAGATAAGTGTTTAATCTACGGTAACCCTGAGGTATATGTGTTAACAATTTCAAAAACAATAAAACTCTTGCGATGATAAAAATATTTATTTTTATTTTCTGTCAGTATTTGCAAAACACGCCAGGTTGGGACAGTTAGTTTTTATTGTAATTGATTTCTCACAGTATGGTGTCTATAACGCTGCTTTTAGGTTGATCCTCGTGTTGGTATATGTAATATCGTAATGTTATTAACGGTGAATACGTGTATGGGGCTGGGGACATAGATAAATCACAAACAAAAAGTAATTATCTAAATAAAAAGTCGATCCTCGTTCAACAGTAGTCTTGTTGTCGCAGTTAATTAAATCTAATTCAGACGATTCTCTCTCCGAGAGCACGTGTTCCAATCCTGTACGGATCTCATTTTTCTCCTTTTAAATTTCTTATATCATTTTAAAATTGTCTCAAAGCCAATATTCTATATCCTATATGTTACAAAGCAATATTCATATTAATAACTTATCTGTCTTCACACTAAAAAAAAAAAAAAATAAATAAATAAAAGTAAATTGAGAATTTCTCATAAAAAATCTATGAAGAATGTTTCATATGATACTAGCAGGACCCGTGTCCCGGCGTTGCCCGGGGAAATATAACAGCCTGATTTAAATTTTTAAGTTAAATGAATAGATTCAGAAAATAAATCATTTCACTGGAAGTAATTTAGGTAATTAAAATTGGATTTAACATGGAGCTGTGCGCTAGCGTTCTTGTGTTTGTTCCAACAGATGTCTCCTTTATAGTGGTAAAAGTTATTCGTACAAAGCTCTTGAACATCCGACATAAAACTGCCCATGGCTAAAGCAAGGTGAAGTCAAGTTTAGACCCACCACTGCCAATGATTGTCCTTGGAACTTGTTAATTGTCATGGCAAATCACAATTTAACTGGGAACTGAAGCCTTTTAAATTTTATTGCAGAATCCGACGGAATAATGAGTATTCTGGGAAGGAATGTCAGTTTGCCCCTTGCCAAAGCAGTTAGTATTACAGCTTCTATTACATGAGGTTGCATGCATTTAACACAGTCTCGTTCCATTACATAGCCTTGGAGCATGAAGATTCCGGAGTAACATAATTGGGCATCCAGCTTTCAGCTGTGTGTTGGCATACCAGGCAATTCTAATGAATCTAAAAATTCTGTAGGGTATTATACAGCCTGGACGAGATCGAGAATAGAATCCACAGAAGTGAACGTTACAGTTTTAATGTACTTCCACAAATATGGCAATTTAATGCAAGCATTAAGCTCATCAGGGGAACTTCTACGTGGAACAATAGGAAGCGTTTGTCGGAAGTCACCTGATAATAATAGTGTTATGTCACCCATAACAGCATCACGTCTCATGAGATCACGCAATGTTTTATCTAGAGCCTCGACCGCTTGTTTATGTGCCATTGTACATTCATCCCATACGATGAAGGAACAATTCTGTAAGACTTTTGCTGAATCTGACCCCCTTTCTATTTGACAAATTGGATCAGCATCTTTTGTTAGATAATGGCAAGTTAAATGTGGAGTGAGCTGTCCTACCACCAGGAGTACCTCCGGGTGCATCAAGGAATATAAGGCCACCTTGCTGATCTTCTCCAGTATTAACTACAGTACGAAAAATATGAATTTGCTCATTATTTAGTCGTGCGATACCATCTCGAACAATTGATGCTTGCTCATGAGGTTGATAACTAATTTCACGCGTCCATGCAGTAATGACCGGATGTGTATTAGATCGATTAGGTGAGGTAAGACCCAATTTTGTGAGTGGTTTACCATTGATCTTATAAGTCATATCTTCGATATGAACTAAAGCCATATTGAAGATGTCGTCTTAAAATGTTATATCAACTTCAGGCTGTTGATTGTGTTTCCTAAGAAGGAAATCTTCACTAAAAGCTTATTTGTGTGCATCCCAAAGTCGTTTCGGATGAGACACTGCAAATGATGTCAACATGATGGCAAACAAATGTCTCAAATTGTCGGCAGATTCAGATATAGATGCTTCCTGTAATGTAGCATCCCAGTGGTTATCATCCTCAAGTAGTCCATGTGCACTACATGCATCCCTGAATGTAGTCATAACTTGACCATTGATCGTTTTTAGGTCATTAAAGCTCTGTGAACCTCTAACATTGTGTAGAAGCATTCTCAAACAGAAGCAGTCAAATTGATTTGGATGCACGGTGTATACCCTGCCCCGAAACTTCTGTTCTTTTAACGCACGGATAGCCTGGAACTGGCTTACCCTGTAACCGTCGCTTGAAGACCTTAGTGTTAGTGTCCCAGGTATAATAAACTGGAACTTCTCAGTACAAAAGTGTACGTGGAAAAAAATGTGTTTGACACAATGTGAAGAAAGTTGTTAGAGTGATTGAAGGTGCATTTGCAACTCTATCTGCTGCAGTACTTTCAGTAAAGTATATACGCTGTCCATTTTCTAGATGAACTGGGGGGATGATGTATATGTATGTGAAAGTTAAGTATTCTCCAAATGGCTTCATTGGTTGATATGTAACGTCCCGTATCGTATCTCTTAACTTCATCATGAGCATTACTTTCAATTGTGAAGATAGCTTGACTACTACCCTTATTTACATATTTACAAATGTATTTTATTGATTGCATGCTGTTGCAATATTCAACATTGATATGTGCATCAAAAATCTCACGAAGCAGTTTATTATGTGGTACAACCCATCGGTTATCTACAGGAACTGTTATGTTGGCAGGTAGGGTAAGTGTCGTCTCAAAACCTCCAGCTAAAGGAGATAGTCGTCGATATTGTGAGTAGCCATTTGTATCCGATTGAGTTTCACTCAAGCTCTTACTGCAGTGTACATCTTTGAGACAGAGTGAACCTCTGTTTCCATGAACCATATGGTGCCTAATGAAATCATGTAAAACCGGATCTGCCACTGGATCTTGAATTTCCGCACTGATAACTGAATCTATGTCAGAGGATTTCAATTGTTATCCTCTTTTCTGCCATTCAACAGTGTACATGTATAAACAATAGCAAGCAATTAAAAGTAAAGATGATTGTCTGCATGTAATGTTATAACAAAAATGTTTTTATTACTTATTGTTATGCCCCCCCCCCGTACAAATGGTGGACCGTACATTTGCTCGCCAGAAGGCGAATCGTAACGTATTTTGCTCACGTGACTCAATCGCAATCATGAAAAAAAAATAGAGAATTGTCTTCATTATTAAAAATAAGCATATAATCGTAATTTTAGTGCCCCCACCCCCCATCCGAATACACATTGTAATGCTCTGCAGCCTACATTAATTATATTTGTGTGTTTCAGTGGATTTTAATGTGGCTATGTAGGCCTCTGTAATTTTCCAAGGGCCCTTATCACAGACAGAGCCGGTGTTTAAAAAACAATAAAAATAAAATTTCTGGTGAAATCAAAGTAAATTGCTTTCAGTATATATCGGACAGGCTTCGTTTAACTCTATTAATTTTCATATTAATATTATATTCCCCATCGGTGGGTTAGTGTTTACGACGTTACAGTTTTTGGCGTTCGATTCCATTCTACTAAAACGATTTTTTTTTAAATGTTAAACATTTGGCAACACGGTAGCACGCGGGGACTTAAAATGGTATCAGAATAGTCAATAGTGATCGTATAAAACGAAAATTTATAATGTAAAATGAAAAATACAGTCTGGCATTTCAGGTTGACTCGTTGGAATGAAGTTGTTTAAACTTTATGTAAATAAGGAAAACGTAAATGTTTTTATTAATTGTTAGAGTTGAATTATATTTTGAAATTATTATAATATGAAATATCAGAATTATTCAATTTTTGTTTCGTATCGTAGCATGTTTTCGATTGTGAAGGTGGTCGGATTAATGTAATCAGTTATTCGATTACTGTGAATTGTTCCGAAAGAAGAATAACTGAATGATATTCGTCTAATCTGTAAGCGTTGTGGTTTGTTATATTTCTTTAAAAAAATGTATCTAATCGGTTTGTTTGTTTTGTTACTTGTCTCCAAGTATTTAACGGTGAGGGAATTCTTCCCAAATAAGTTAATCGATTTCGACCATGTTTGTTTTTATGAAGTAAAACTTTCGCAAAGTAGGTAACCGTGAATTTTAAAACGAAAATGTTATGATTTTAGATCTCGTTTTGATCTGAAGATGCCGTCATACTGTCTGGCATGTGTTACCATGGCGACCGACACCCAAGTCGGCCTTGTTTACATGATTCCCGACCGCTTTTGTGTTGGTTGTTCATGTGCTAGGGTCACTGTGGCCAAAAATTGTCACAAAAAATCAGCTGGGCCCAGTGAAGAAGAAGGTTTTTTTCCTTATACAGGAAGGAGAGATTATGAAAGGGGGGGGGAAGAAAATAATCTCCGATCATCCAAGAACTTTAACAGTGACGCTCGGTTCTTCTCCAACAATAACAACACCGAACATCGCCGACAACATATCGTCTGCTACGGCAACCAATTCAACAACAGCAACTATTCGTACTACTGCTACGACCATGCCAGTCGTACCAGCGTCAAACATTCAACAACAACTATTTGCACTACTGCTACGACCGCGTCGTCTTACTCACTAACGGCAGACTTACTCTTACTGCTACTACCGCTGTCAGTAATAAGACGAAATACGTGATATAAACAATTTGATCTCTCCGATATTACTCACGGAAAATTGTTTCCCATTGTTTAAAAAATAAAGCTTTGAGTTCCAATTTTAATCCTGCGTTGTCTATTACTATCTGCTTGTCACCATAAGCTTTCTATATGATACTGAGGGTCCCCCCGGCAGAAACATAAAAGTTATTTGAAATATTGTTTAGTATGTAATATAATATGAAACTTGTTACTAATGTAAACTGATCTGATTGAGGCTTGCGAAGAGTAAACTAATGGAAAAGTAAGTAATACATATAAAATCGAATAAGAAATGTTGTACTTTCTGTCAGAAGTGTACTAATGTATTTATTAGCACAATGAAGTTGAATAAATCGTCGTGTTTGTGATTGTCATTGTGTTCAGTTTAATGTAATCTGTTATTCGCTAACGTGTAAATGCTACGTAGCAAGAATAATAGAATGTCAGTCGCTTAATCCGTTACAGGTTTTTTGTAACATAGTACGCTAGTCAGATGTATTGAAGGGAGCGTCTGTTATATTTTCTGTGCAACTTATGCTACTGTGTGGTGAGGTGAAGGCATAGTTAACGTAAATAATAAGTTTTAAATTATCCGTTGTGTATTTGTTCCCGGTGTAGACGGGTAGCGTGGGAGGAGTAAAATGTTAGAGAGAAATGTTCTTGCTACTACCTGTATGGTGTCTGGTTTGGGGAGAGTGACTGAGTGAGGAACGAAAATAACAATTTGCCCGAGGTGGGTGTAATAGTCTAGAGTTTGCTAAGAACACGCTCGAGCGAATGAATTTGATGTTGTAGTGATTGTAGTAACCTATTGAGTTCGAGTTTATTTTCCTATTCGACGCGAAGGTACAGGGGAAAAACGTCTTTACTTTATATATAAGATAGACAACTTATTAATTGTATTATATTACCATAAACATATTTTAAGTCACGTTTTACAATTACATTCCTGATTATCCCGTTATATAAACCGCATATCCGTATCATCCAGTTGTAGACAGATACAAAATATAGTAATCTCTCTCTATCTCTCTCTCTCACTCTCTCTCTCTCTCTCTCTCTCTCTCTCTCTCTCTATATATATATATATATATATATATATATATATATATATATATATATACAGTTTGGTATGTATATATAAATGGAAGCTATTTGTACCCACTTACAGTCTGAATGTTTGTCCAAGACAGCTTTAAACCTGGATATGGTTGTAATCACCATGACCTTCTCTAGCAGATTGTTTCTCGGGGAATAAACTCGGACAGAGAATGCTTTCTTTTTTTTTTATTGAGCCGAAAGCTACGGTTGTACATCCTTTACAGGAGAAGTTCTATTTGGTACACAGAGGAAGATAACGAATGTTATTGACAGTGGTTAGACGAAATTTTTCTGTGAATGATATACATGGAGAACCTTAGATTTGGATTCAGTTTAACACCTACCATGATAAAAAACAATATAGTAGAGAAAACCCAACATTTCTTCTTTAAGTAAGGGATTGTAGTGAAGAGAAAAGCCCTCTCCCACTAGATTCCGAAGTCGTTTTGTACTTTGTCAAGTTGAGAAAGAGTGATACCGGCTGCATCAATCCAGATATGTAAGCAATACTCAATCTTAGCACTATATGCCTCTTATACAGGTGGTAGATTGCATACGGAGTAAGGAAACTTCTAGTGAGTTTAATTTCTCTTACATTATTTACAGCTGTATTAGCAAGAGATTTGATATAAGTATTTCATTTTAGATATGAGCTTATGTTGTTGGTGTTAGGTAATTTGGATATGTAAGTTTTGAAGCTCAAAAGTGGCATGTCACGAAAAAAAAAACAAAGTAAAAATTGTTACTATTTCCTTAAGAATACGTTATACCAAAGAAACTAAGTAGATGTTAAATAGATACATTTAAAAAAATATTTATGCGTTGTTAAGGCTTCAAAACTTTAATATCAAAATTACTCATCGCTTACAGCGAGGACCAATTTCTAATTTCTAATTCATTTCACGAGCGCCTGCGGTTATCTCATGGATAGGACATTTTTTTTAAATTGCCGTAGCAAGACCATACGATTTTTCTTGTGACAACATGTCACGAAAAAGGAATAAAATATAAAAATGCCACTATTTCTTGCAGAATACGTTATACTGTCGAAACTAAGTCAATCTTAAACAGATAAAGATGTATTTAACAAACATATTATGCGTTGTTTAGGCTTCAGAACTAAATGTTCCATAGATTTTACATGCTTCACAAACGTTTTTGATTCTTCGTCGAATCATCCTCAGGTGTCAAAAGCAAATGAACAAAAATGCCGGAGAAAGAAGAGAATTTTAAAAAGACGATGAAGAAACGCGCATAGAACGTTTTCTGCATTGTTTCAGGAAGTCGTTGGCGATTTTGAATTCAACAACACTGGACGGCATCACAGAACAAAATCGCATTACGTTAAGCATTTAAAAATGTTACTGCTGGTTTCATATGTGATATTGTTAATTTTAGGTTGTTGTGTTTTTATATAGATAGCTTCGGGTATTTTTAGTTTTTTTTTTTAAATTGGTTTCGGAATATGTCATTTCAGTGTTATTAACGAGAATTTATCTTTAATCAGAGGGAGGGCAGTTATGTTTTTGTAGATGTTGGTAAATTGAGCTACAGTTTACAAGATAGATAGTGAGGCGGCGGGATAAGGTAATGCTTGTAAAACCAATGTAGCTATTAGCTTTATTATTATTATGGGAATTACATTCTCCCAAAGGGCATTTAAACTTATAAATAACATTGGTTCTTTCTAGTGTTTTTTTAATTAGGAAGGAATTGTTTTTTACTACAAGATATTGAGTTTTAAATTTCTCATAGTAAAAACTGAGTCTAATTTGATTGTTACTGTCAGTTGGAGATATGTATATGTGTATAATATTTGTCATGGCTTTTTTCTTCTAATCCGAAGTTTGGTTGCATTTGATTAAAATAGTATATGCCAATATTGTTTGAGTTGTGATGTTGAACATTATTATTATTTGTACTGGTGTTGTTTAAGTTTCGAATCATTAATTTTATTTGTTCACTAATAATAAAATTAGGGAATTAGTTGTTAATAAGTACTTGTTTTATATTGTCTAATTCAATGAATAGTATTTTGTTAGAGGAGGAGATTCATTTGGCACGGTTTAATAAATATTTAACAATAGCATTTCTGTAGCACTCGCTCTTTGAATTTAAAAGACTACAATTTAAGCTAGTTGTTTTTTTATAAGTGGAAATGTTAAACGATTTATTAGAAGCGTTCAGTTCTATGGTGAATTATAGAACAGAGTTTTTGTGGAAAAAGGTCTTGAAGTTTGTGTATTTGTTCATTGTTATCAGCTAGAACAAGAATATGTACGTACGCTATGTCCACGATACACCGTTGTCGCGGCTGCAATCGACTGGGACATAAAAAGGGATTTTGCACCCCATAAAGACGAAAACCAACTCATAATAGACAAACCTCACATAACAGACACCGACAACACCACAAAACAAACACAAACAGTTTGGTAGCAACTTTTCTTCCAAACCGAAAATCAAACTGAAAATATGTTACAGTACAATTGAATGGCAATCCTGTTCAGTTGCAGGTGGATATGGCATCCGATATTACACTTGTACCTCAAAAACTATGGAACACCATAGGCTAGCCTTCGTGTACACAAACAAGTCAGGTAGCACAAAGTGTTCCGGTGACTATGTTCACATAACAGGTCAATTACCCGCTACTATGAAAATGAAGGACAAAACGGTGTCGGTACCGTATACATAGAAAACTCATGCCATAATTTTCTGGGACTTGACTTTATCGAGTTACTAGGTCTTCTCGACATTCCACTCAACCGGGTATGTAAGGTGATATCCAGATCGTCACCTTAGAGCAGCAGTATCATCCAGACAAAAAACATCATGAAACAATTTTCTCTAGTCTTCATAAACAACTTGGGACGCTGCACTTAGACAGAGGTCATACTGTCCGTTAAGCCATTTTCTCAGCTTGTTTTCCCACCCAAACGTCCAGTGCCATATGCTGCATTGTCACTGGTGAACCAGGAACTTAAATGACTGGAGGAAAAAGAATTTCATCACACCGGTGACACATTTATGGTGTGCAGAACCCATTGTGGTAATAAAGAAAGCCGCTGGTGCAATTCTGTTGTGTGTTGATGTTTCAACTGGCCTCAACGCAACACTAAACGATCACCAAGACCCGTTGCCAATCCCAGATGATCTCTTCACCATACTTAATGGTGGCACCTGCTTTGCAAAATTGGATCTCACAGAGGCTTATCTGCAAGTCGAAGTGGCAGAAACCTCCAGGGAGCTGCTTACTATTAACACATACCGTGGATTATTCCAATTCACTCGTTTATTTTTGGGGATAAAAACATTGGTTTCCAGCCTGAAAAGTACCATTTTTATTTAACCTCCATAAAATACTTAAGATGTATTTTTGATTATCAAGGTCGTCGTCCAGATCCTGTTAATGAAGCAGCCATTCAACACATGCCACCCCCATCGGACGTTAGCAGTCTACGCGCATTTCTGGGAATAGTGACTTACTACGGTAGTTTCTTGCCTTCACTCCATCAAACCAAATCACCACTCAAAAAACTGTTGACAAAAGACAAAATGGTCCTGGCACGTGGACTGTCAGAAATCATTCGACAAAATCAAAGCACTCATTTACTCTGACCTACTGCTAACACATTTTGATCCAAATAAGAAAATAGTTGTGGCAGCAGATGTATCAAATTATGGCGTGGGAGCAGTTATCTCGCATATATTCACAGATGGAACTGAGAAAGCTATCATGCATGCAGCCAGATCTCTGACACTTGCTGAACTCAATTACAGTCAAGTGGGAAAATGGGAACTAGCACTGATTTTAGCTGTGAAGAAATTCCATAAGGTGTTGTTCGGGCATCACTTTACACTTCTGACAGACCACAAGCCACTACTTTCAATATTTGGTTCAAAAAAGGGTATTCCGGTATATTTAGCCAGCCGATTACAACGGTGGGCAATCATTCCACTGGGGTAGAATTTCGATATACAGTACCGCCGAACAACAGAATTCGGCCAATCTGATGCCTTGTCACGACTCATTAGTGCACGATCAGTTCTAGATGACCTAAGTTATCGCTGCCATCAGCATCGATGAAGATTTTCAACGCACACTCACAGATTGTATCCGGACAATTCCAGTGACAAGGATTGATATGAAGCGAGAAACACAACAAGATCCACTTATTTTAAAAATGTGCAGATTTCATCAACATTCAGGGCCTCCTAACGTGACGGGAGACCTCCAACAGTTCAAACGTCGCAGCGGCTCTCTTTCTGTCATTGATGGTTTTTTGATGTTTTCGGATCGTGTTGTTGTTCCCGCTAATCTCAGACAGGCAGTCCTTAAACAGCTACATGAGGGGCATCCAGGCATTGCGCGAATTAAATCACTAGCCCGCAGTGTGGTCGATGTGCCTAACATTGACACAGACATTGAGCGTACTGTCAAACGTTGTATCCAGTGTATGGAAGCGTAGAAAAATCCACCTCGGTCAAGAATACACGCATACTTTGCTAGCCCTATCAATGAACTTAGTTTTCTGGTGGTTATGGATGCCCATTCTAAATGGCCAGAGGTGGTTTCAATGCAACAGAGTGACACTCAGTCTACGGTAACAGTACTCAAGCGGCTATTTAGTCAACACGGCTTGCCCGAGACTTTCTCCAAAATCTGAAAATCGGGTTGCATGACACACTTCCGGTAGCTACCCTATCATCCTCAATCCAATGGACTTACCGAAAGGTTTGTAGACTCATTCCAACGGGCACTACTCAATGCAAGGGGGAGGGGACAACAGAGGAGATACTACATGCTTTCCCCCATTTCGTATCAAATAACACGAAATGGTGCTGTGAAGAATAGTATGTCACCAGCAGAGGCACTCATTGGACGAAAACTCCGTACCACACTGGACGCGTTACGGCCCTAGAGACAAAGGCAACCACCAAGCCCCAACTAAACAAAAGCGTTTTGAGTTGGCACATCAGTGTGTGCTTGGAATTACAGACCTGGCAAGTCAAACTGGGTACCAGGCAATATCCGCAAAATAAATGGACAATTCCTGTATGATCTTCAAGTCAGGAGTCAATTCTGGACATTGCACAAAAACCAGTTACGTTCCAGATACATTGGAGACAACTTAGTTGACTACAGAACAACGATTCCGTTCGATCTGTTAATGGAAACATTCGAACTGCTATCTCCATCACCTCCCAATTATACAAATACAAATGGAAATTATGAAAGACCTCACAGGAGTTGGCTAAAGCGCAGTCGTACTCGAGTAAAGAACCTTTAAGTTAATCTTAAATGCACTCGGTACTGCTAATAAATTAAATGGGGAGATGTACAATCAACCTAACAAAACTAAATCGAATTATTTCCTTTGGACCAGTAAAGTATAGTTATCGCCCTTGGATAAAAAAGGGTAGTCTACCGAACAGCGAAAAGTAAACAGAACGGTTTCACAATCAAATAAGCATTTTGCATTCAGCGGTTTTTTACATTTGAATTTAATCAGTGTGGTTGTTAAATAAATCTGTTAAAGGTTCAACTGTGTACTTCCTTCATGCAAGACGTAACAGTTACATCGGCCAAAACGTTGGGAAAATAATAACCAAGATGTGAACAATAGTCCGAATAGTTCAAATAATATTACAAATTATCAATTTTTTTTCTAAAATGTTCCACAGAATGTTGTATCACTTTTGAACCGGCATGATAGTTTTTATTGAGAGGGGCTACGTCGGATTACTGACAAACCTACCAATCGTTAGTATTAACCTTTTAAGGGACATCTTGCGAAATACCGGAAAGTCTGAAGCGTATTTACGAGAAGAAAGAGATAAACTACTTATGAATTCTAACAGAAATAACACAGTTCTATTTAGTCGCACGCGAAGCGCTGGTTTATCTGTGTCGTATTGAAACATTGTTGTTGGAGAGTTGTTCGAAAACCTATAACTTTATCAACAAATTGACGAGAAATGTCGCTGACAAACATTTATGTATTTCATTCAATATTTCTTCTTGAAATCATCTAGGAATCGCACATAGTATACCAAATTCGATATTAGTGACTGTTGGACCATGAAATATCACGAACACAAAGTAACATTTATCTATACTATACTGTGCTGTATCCACTGCTCTGTCCGAAAATGCAATTATAAATAATTACTTTAGAAGTTATAGTTGGCGATCAGTTTCATATATTTCTAACTTAAAATGATGCCCCTATCTTCGGCCATTCTAACCTTGTAGGAAAATGAATTAAAATATTTTATCCACTATCCCTAAGTCACAGTGGAAAGGTCACAAAACCACACATAAAATAGACACATCCCCCAAAACGCAACGGATTTAGCTACCACAGCAAAAAAAAAGAATGTAGTTAATGTCCTAAAACGCTAAAATAGTCCGGAAATGAGTGGATCATTTTAAATTAAACGAAACAAATCTCTACTCTAAATTCTAAAATAAGCGTTTAATCATCTTTCTGCCAAGTTTTAACGGTGTTCCTACGTAACCGCCTAAAAAGAAGAATCTATTATTTTTCTTGTGGAAGGTACCCCACCTTCTACAAGAAAAAAATAGATTCTTAACAGAGGATGTAAATCTACATTTATACTATGAATTTTGTTTTTCGTAATTTCGACATAATAGTGAAACAGCGGTTTGTAAACAAAACATTAAACAATAAGTTTGTTATTTATTTTTCACGGAAAAGTTAACATTACTAAAATGAAATGCTGAAATAATGAAAAAAAGTTCAAGCGTTTAGTTATAATGAATGCTGCTGTTTTAGAAAAAAACAACGCTTTAAAATGAGGTTTACAAAAATAATTAGCTAAGTAAAAAAAAACAACTTGTCGATTGTTGTGGAGGTGGCGGAAGATAATTTGAAATAAATGGTTTGTTGAAAGAAATTATTCGACTTGCAGGAGGGGCGCACATCCTTTGAAAAGTAATGAACATGGTTTCGATATTTTGTGATTTTTTTCATTATTACTTTAATTATTTACTAGTAATATCGACAAAACTATTCCATATATGTATAAGCAAATACGTCAATCAAATTATAATCGAATAACAGCAAACAATTATTTATTTTGAACTGTTTAAAAATATAATTCTGCAAATTAGATAAAAATATTGTATTTGCAAGTTTGCTTGATTATGAATAGATTGTTTTAAAAGAATATGGTATATTAATTATTTAAATTGGAGTGATGTGTTTTGATTATAATATAGTAAGGATAAATACGAAAATATTTCGCATTTATTCATATATATATATATATATATATATATATATATATATATATATATATAAGCTCTGTCGGCCTTGCTTGTTTTTTATCTTCTTTGTTATCTTATCTTGTGTGTCGCACGCACACTGGATGACGTCATGGACTGATGACAGAACTGAAGGATTACTTAATCCATTAAAACGCATGTGGAGCATAATCGGGCATAGTGAATAACGTCAGAGAGAGAGAGAGAGAGAGAGAGAGAGAAAGAGAGAGAGAGAGAGGGGGGGGGGAGATGGAATAGATCCTTTAATTAGACGACCGGTGACGTGAAATCCGTCATCTTAGATGAGAAGCGTACGCGATTGTCTACTTAAAAATAAACGATTTTAAAATAACAACATTTTCTTAGAACTTTTTTTACGGTTCCTATTGTTAATTATTGTTCTCCCGAATAAAAAAGAAGTGAACCATGGTTATTTTAAATTACCCAAAGGAAGGGTCGTGACCTGAGACAGTTTAGACACCGATGGTTGTAAACGCACCTGTTTTCGCTAATAAGAGAGGGAGAGCCAGACGGGAAGCGAATCTCACCTCCCGTTCTTCCGGCTCTAAGGTCCACTCTCACGACTTTAAGAGGTGTTGTAACGAACATATTTTGTGGAATCAAGAAACACCCTTCACATTCGATGAGAGGCAAAGGAATACAAGCCGAAAGTTTCTAGAATTGAACACAACATAAAAGAATGAAAGCTTTTTCATAACTATTAAAAACTATGATTAGATTTTTTTTAGATAAGGATTATTAATTTGTTTTATTTAGATTATTCAGACTATAAGTTTCATCTTGCTTATTATTTTACAATGTTTCGGCTGATGTAAGCTCCACACTTCTTAAGGTGAATGTTTTTAAACTTCTTCAGACGTATCTTCCAGAACTTCTTCAGGTGCATTTATTCAAAATTAAGAACCCTTCTGTCGATATTAAAAGCAATAATAACTTAGAATAGTATAATAATAATAATTATTTCTACCCAGTCATGACTGACAAAACACGATCAATCTACCCTTGGAGATTAAGTAAAAGAGTAAGCTCAAAATTAAGTTTTGGTTAATGAGTTCGACAGTAAGATTCCCGAGTTCGAAAAGCTGCACTTGAAGGGGGGTTACATTAAGCGGAATATTGTGAAAATAACTACCTATATGAATATAGTATCCATGTTATTAAAAAATTGTTAAGCAAAGTTAGAGTTTAGTACTAGTGTTGGAATGTGAGGACAAATAGACAGACATCACTCTTCTTCATGCTATTTTATATATATATATATATATATATATATATATATATATATATATATACAGGATGGCGCAAAGGTCACACATTAGTTTGAATCAGTAACAACTTTAACATTTAATCAAATTTTCTCCTTATTTTTCAGAATATTACAGATATAAACATTGATAATTTATCATGGAAAAATATAGCACCGAACAACGAACCTAAATTATTGAACTTTACTTCGGAAACCAGCGTTCAATAACCTTAACCCAAAGAGTCAGACCACAATTGATCATCTTGTGGTCCGGTTTCAGCAGCATGGTTCAGTCAGTGATCTTCCACGATCTGGCAGACCACGTTCAGTACGGACAGCGGAAAATGTAGCACTCGTTAAGGATAGCATTGCTGAAAATCCAGACACCTCAACTCGAAGACAAGACACTCAGATTGGAATGTCCAGAAGGTCACTTCAAAGAACTAGAGCCAATTATTCTAAAGAGTGTAATGGAAAATGCCCTAGTTAGAGCACGTCTTTGTGAGGCCGAAAATGGTGGCCATTTAAAGGATTTTATTTTTTTAAACTACTGCAACCAAATTACCAAGTAAATGTATTATTTATCAGAAAAGCCTAGTAAATTACTTTAGATGTTGTAGTTTCTATCACCTAAACAAACCAATGCGCCACTTTTGCGCCACCCTGTACTAGCTGGATGCGTGCACACACTGTTTTTATGTAATATTCCTCTTCTGCTCAACTCGACTCAAATGTATTATTCTTGGTCAACGGTAAACATTTCATGAAAATTTTTTTTTAAATACTTCTTATCACTAAATAAAAACTAGTTATAATACGCAAAGTTTTAATTAATAACTGTAACACATCCAAAAACGTAGAGTTTATTTTACTTAAACTACAGTCGCAGATGTAAAGTATATCGCAACTTCTGTGCGGGTATTTGAAAATGTTATTTTTTTAAAACATGTTTCACTATCAACCTGGGCAATAGATTAACTTTCAAAATGTTAGTATGAAAAATTTAGTATTGTTTAGTAAAAAATAGAAGAAAATAATGTGTGTGAAAGATCGAAAAGACAGCATTGTATTCATTGTTCACAATCGGTTATAAAGTCTGGGTTCAGTGTTTGGATTAACGATTGACCAATGCCGCTACGATTGAGAACATCTTACTCATTCTATGTGCTTTCTATACAAATTACTCAGCGTAAGGTACATGTAATTAATATGTTTTTACTTCTACATTTGATCTAAGAAACGTGGAAATTAGATAGACAGACATACATGCAAACGTAGACGATGAAATAATATAACAGCTATTTTATATCCTTGTGATATATTCACTTTGATAATTGAAGCGTGACTAGAAGTTCATTACTATTATGTGAAGAAAAGTCGTATTTTTGTGTGCTTTTGTTAAGATAAAAAAACTACTAAGTATAAATCTACTCTTATCAGAGCAACGGCAGAAAATTCGGTGTCTGTTCTTTGGTGTCTGTCTTAGAACATCAGTATGGAAGCCATTGTTAATCGAATTTTGCGTTTTTGACTGTTTTCATCGGATTGGTTATTACTTACACCCTGGTGGTTTGCAGCTCTTTCGATGTTTTTCAGAGACGTTGTTTAATATTCTTTGGAGATGAGGAATTAATAAACGTGATTCTGCATATTTCCTGACGCGGCAAACTTTAAATTCTCTATGCTCACATTTTTCTTCGAGGTTCTAAAGAATAGAATTCTCTTTTTATATCAAACCTCCATGAATTCTTTGTTACTATACTGATTATTTTAAACAATTGTAAACTCGATAACTTGGTTTGTGTATGAATTATGATAAAATGATATAATAATTAATTTTTAAATATATAACTACATAATATAAATATATTTAATGCATTTAAATTACGTTTAAATCATATTCCAAAATACATAGTTTATATATCTCTTGTTCACGAACGTTTCGAAACATTTTTATTTAAAATATACAATGAAAATTAATTATGAACTGCTCAAATAGAAATAGAACGCTTCTCATCAAAACCCTTATTAAAAAAGTAATTCAAATATCTAAAAAAAAGAAAAATACATTACCAATTCTAGTCTAAGACATAAGTGAATGCTGAATAAATCTTCCAACATGACGTAACATGTCCCGTAGTATATATTTCAAAAGTCCAGAAATGTAGAAATTTTACTAATACGTGTGCTTGTTTTTCTAACAACGAATACTCCAGATACAACTATTTTAAAGAAAGTTGTGATTATAATTATTAAAGCCAATTTTCCACGTGACAAATTTAGTAAGAAATGATAAACCCTAAATCTATTAACACAGATATTTATGATGTGATAATTGAGCACAAAAGTGGAAATTGCGGGATATCGATCGAGACGCAAGGATTTTACCCGTTAATTATCTGTCGTCCCCTGTGCAATAAATAGCAATCTAATATTTATCTGGTGGCTTCATCTAGTAATTCAACCAGCCAAACGGTTAATTTCATAAAGTTGCCTTCATTAAAGTAATTGCATTATCGGATTGAAGCCGACGTGTGCTATCATAAGTGTTTTCAATCTACTTCACCGGAGGTGGGAAACAGTCTCTAAGCACATCAGTGCGTATTATGAGACTCCAAAGCTGTGTGGACTTTAATATTCAATGAATATTAATCACCGATTTGAAACACAAAGAATGTTGAATTCACTTCAACAAAAAATCCTCAGACCAGTGTTGTCTTGGCCTTTGGGCCTTGATTCCGCCGGTCTGAGGTACTGTCCTGTGCAGTTCTAGGAGGTTCACCCTCTCAGGCTTTGCCTCCCCTCTTTGGGGAGGAGTAAGTTTATTGCTTACTGCCTGAGGCGCCCCTACCGGGGAATGCCGACGGGGCTGCCCAGGCAATTTTTAATGGCCAGAGTGCTCACTTTCTCGAGCGCTGGCTTTTCAAACCCCACTTTCCGACCTTGTGTCACATCTTACCGCTGTGGGAGTAAGATACACCTGGCCTTGTGCCTAACCTCCTGGGGAGGTAAATAAAAAAAGAATGTCGTCAGCATGCCCTTAAACTAAGTCAGGTACTGAACCCCACATTTTGGCAGCGTTACGGAATGTGAGTAATACCTTAGGTGCCATTGCCCCTAAATTGATAGTGACCCCCGAGTGGTAGTTCCAGCCAGGGTCACCTCTATGAGGTAAATATTATTTATACTAGGTATGTGAAACATTGCATCCAGTGGTGGACCAAAATGTCTGAATCTAGTATTTAATAACCCCTACAAGTTGGTATGCTGCAACGCAAAATAAACAAACGAATATTAAATGTGTCGGGTAATCTATATCTAAAAGAGTAACTTTGTCTGTCTGTTATAAACATCAAAATAATAATTATAAAAGAATATTTACGAAGAAGGTAAGGACAAAAATGTAAATCAAAAATAAAATAAAATAAATAATATGATATTAATTAATTAGGAATTCACATTTATTTTAAATTTGAATGAAGTATTATTAGTGAATGTGGGGTCTGCGTTATTGTAACTGAATGTTTATAATATTCGACATATTTGTATATCAGCTGGGCATACACAGATGCACACATACATATACTCATACACTTAGTAAATATTTATATTGACGTGCTTTTTAGCTTGTTAGAAGACGTTAAACGAAGCGAAAACTTTAAAAAGGAGAAACAAGATAGAAAGAGAAGAGAGAGTGGGAAATAGAGAAAGAAGGGATAATAGAGAGAAGGGGGATAGAACAACTACTGATCCAACGGATCCTGTGTCATTAAGTATCCTCATAAATAGATTAATTTAAAACATATTTGACACCTTGGCAATTCTGGGTAAAATACTATAATGATAGTTTTAAATCTTGAGCAAGCATGTCTCTTCCTAGAAATCTACTAAACATAATATGTGATGTGGTGATGTGACGTCATCTACTCTGCCCGGTTATTCCCTATCTCTGTTTTAATGAATGACGTAATATTTGTGTGACATCATCCAATGTGTCCGTTTTATCCATCTATGTTTTAATAGATTATGTTATCTCTTAGAGGCATATTCATTTTGATTACGCCATTCCGTTTACAAGGAGACAAACAAAGAGACACACAAAGAAAGAAAGAAACAAACAAGATAACAAACAATAGAAGATCTAAAAAGTTTTAGTAGATATATAGATAGATAGGCGTATCTAAAATATTAGAGTGGGTAGGTTTACTATTGGACATGTTAGCTAGTGCATATTAATGAGTATGCGGAAGTGCAGTAGAGACAATTCTGAATAGGTTGGAGCGTTAACCCTGACTGTAGAGGTTATAGCGTAAGAACACAGCGCATGTGGATACGCCATGATCTATTCAACAGAGATGGACTTCAATTTGGAGTTATCGGGGAGTATAGATAGAAACGTTTAAGAGACAATATACATGTTTTCTAATAAAATGATAGTCTTCAAGAGCGGACGTTATAGATTGACTCTTTCTCTCCATCTCTGCTTCTGTCCGAAAATAGTGTCCCTTTGAAACAATGTAATTGATTGGGACGTGATTGGTAACCTACGACTCGAATAAATTTAGTAGGTTACCTTAGGACGGATGAGGTTTTAAGATTCAAACGCGAAAGAGAGATTGCATCTGTATTCCCTATTTTGACTTAAATCTTAACACACTTGCGGGATTGGCGGTATGCGTCACCCCTCTTTACCGATACGTAACAATATATATATATATATATATATATATATATATATATATATATATCTGTAGGTATTAATAATTTAATATTTATTTATAAATATTATACTAAGCCCCTTTAAGAAATTAAAGTTGAGCACTCTTCTAGGTACATATATATCTTAATTTCCCTTGATTACGTGACAGTTTATGTTGGCCGAGTGGATATGGTGACTGCTTGTAGATTCTAGGCAATCTGAAATTAACATGTATCCCTTAATATCACTCAAATCCATCTGAAATTGTTACTTTCCTGCACTGATGAAATGCTAGAGTCTGTAGGTATTTATGATTTATTTATAAATATTATATATATATATATATATATAAATATTAGGTAGTTTTGTTTTACGGCATATCAACCCTTTTTGGGTTATTTAATGCCGAATCTGGTCATTATAGTAAAAGTTTTTATGCTTCAAGTTCTTTATATCTTCAAATGTTTAATCATCGTTTTTGGTTTGGTAGTTTTGTTTTACGGCATATCAACCCTTTTCGGGCCATCTAATGCCGAATCCGGTCATTATAGTAAAAGATTTATGCTTCAAGTTCTAAAAATAAAATAAAAAAGGGGAGGGAGAAAGGGAGAAAGGGAGCGGGGCTGTTGTTTTTGTTTTTGGTTTTGTAGAACATAATTAAGTTTTACAAAAAAAAACAAAAAAAAAACGTCAATGTAGGTGAATTTCGTCTCAGGGAGCCACAGAGCAGCCTGATCTGGTATCACCAGTATAAATATTATATATATATATATATATATATATATATATATATATATATATATATATATATATATATATATATAGTGTGTATATATGTTTTTATATACAGAGCAATCTCATTAGCTAAGAGAACGGATTTTATGAATATTAGTCTATAAATTAACGGTCTCACGGTGAGTAAATTGACCACATTATGTGTTCGTAAATGTAAATATTTAGGGGTTGCATATTTCTTATTTTTTATTAACCGATCATTATTAGTTGTAGAATATATATTATCGGCAACACGGTGATTATCATGAGCCTATTATATTTTTGTTAAGTTTACAATTATGGGCCACGCCCACAAAACGCAGCATCTGCTCACCAAAAACATTTTAAAATAAGTTAGATATAAAGAATTTCATAGAGAAAATAATTGCTCTGCATCAAATTTGAGGTATATTAAGAGACACATATGGAAACGATCGGTGCGCGGTATATGTGGCAATAATATCTATGGGTTTGGTAAAATCCTATACAATTAGACTTATTATGAATCATGGAATATGTATGGTAGACAACAGGTTAAGTAACGTTGGCACTTTTTTTGTAAACTTTATTATTTAGGGGGTCCCACCCGAAAAAAGTATTAAAATTAAAATCTAATGTTATATTTTAGGCTTATACTCGCCCTGGCACCAATATTCTACAATATATATATATATATATATATATATATATATATATATATATATATATATATATATATATATATATATGTATATATATATATATATATATATATGTATATATATATATATATATATATATATATATATATATATATATATGAAATGTCACAACCAATGTTTTGCGGTCTATATAATTTATAGCAGCACGTGAAGGTAAAAACATATTATATGAAAATGCAAACGAATTTATTATAGCAACGCGATTAGACAACGTCTAACGTGTGAGAAAAGTAGGAAAAACTACAGAAAAGAGAAACAAAATTAAGCTTAAGAGACCGAGCACTATCGTATTTCAAATATGACAGACCATCAAAATGTAATTTAAATTTAAGCCGGGCAGACTGGGAAAATGCTATTCTAAACTTATGCATAAGAGACTAGCAACATTTCTATAATTTTAGAAGTGACACAAAGTGTGTACATGTTTTGCTTCTTTGATGTGTTTCTCGTTCTTTTTCCAAACCTAGTCATGCTGTCTTGGCGTTAAAGAATACATTTAGGTAGATTAAATTGAATGATTTTCCATGATTCGTTTCAGAACACACTTCATTAGTGAGTTGTTAAAAATCGACCGAAAAATTAGAATATTTAGTCGGATATTTAAAAATCGCGATCAACTTCACAAGGGTACAGTCAATAGTAGATTGTGTTTCATCTGAGCTTGGCATCATTGCTTTAAAACGTGAGTGAAAAATGTTGAGTACGTCATCGCTTTTTGCTGTATGTGGGTACAGCTAGAAACCAAAAGTGTATGTCGTCAAACTTGAAGACAAGTACAATCGATCATCTACAAAAATCGCCCATTAATAGTTGATCAGAAAAAGTCTGCCTTTGCTAAAGTATATTTAAGCCGGAAATATTCAGACGATAAAGATTATATATTCTTTTATTTCATTGGATTTTTATGTTTTAAACTTTTAAATTAATTATTTTTTTTGTAAAACAGAAATCAAAGTCGATAGGAAACGAGTGAGCGCTGTTGGCTCATTGATAATGCATTATTTTACTTAGTATTGTTTTTGAATATTCTCTACATATTTATATTAAATTCTCTAGGTATCTGCGACACTTTTATTTTGTACTTCGACATGAACAAACTATGGAGTGACTAAACATAAAGAATTTCAAAAATTGATATACTAGTAAAACACACTCTCTGTGTTTTCTATATGCCTATCCGAATAAAATATAAAAACTAATATATAAAGACGTAGTGTTCATGATACAAAGTTATGTAATTTCAAGATAAAACTAATTGCTCACCAAAGAATAACATTTTATCAGCTAATGGTCTATACAGAGCAACAGTAAATAATAATATGAGAAGGTAACAAAAGGTTTATATAGGAGCCACAAAAATAATTTCATGGGTATATATAATCATTACGTGATGTAATTCCAGAGGTAAAAGATAAACAAATTGCACAATAGAGTTTAGATGTATATTGGAACAAAAATATTATTTTTAATATATATTATAGAGTCTGAATGACTACCTCATCTTTGCAATTAATGTAGTAGAAAATGTAGATTGTGCATGACAAAATACATTAAATCGTAAAGCTAAAAAATGAAATTAATTTATTAAACATAAATAAGAAACTATAGCTGAATTCAAACACATAAGAACATATTTGTTTACCCACTACGTGCCATTGACAACTTTCTATCTGTGGCAGAACTTTCTGTACACGTAGCTCTAATTCTTTAACTTCTTTTTAGCTATATCTTATTCATCAATATCTAATCTTTCTACAAATGGAAGTCAGTGACAAAGAAAATAACACAAAGTTTAGAGTTAGCATCCATAGAGACCGTGCTACAAAAATATAATGCAATAAAGAAATAAAAGAAGAACAATGAAAAAAAGGGGGAATATTAATTTGTGTAAATAGTGATGGAACGTTAGAAGTTTGGTGTGTTTATTCTCCCGAGATTTTTCGTAATTTTATTATTTTTATCTTTTGGGCAGAAAAATAAGATTTATCTTGAGAAAATACTTATCTTACAAAATGACAATTAACGTGATATAACGAGGTGTTCCTTACTTGCAATATAATTATAATACACCGATGACTGTATCGACAATTTTATAGCTTTGGTACCAAGATTAACTTAATTCTGTACTATAATTTAACCAAAGATTCGATTCGAAATGAAACATATTTTCAGAAATAATTCACTGTAGAAGAAAGGATTAAATATTCACCAATCGCTCAGTTTACTTATTCGGTTGAAAGACACGTCGCACTAATATATTACGCGGTTAATTGCAAGGTGGTCCTCACTTAATAGTCTTATCGTTTATAGTGTTCAATACTATCTACTATATAGTCTTCCCGGGTGGAGACATTCAGAGGAACACTAAGATGGCTGTATACAAAGTTCTCGTGGTCTCGACGCTTCTCTCTGTCTCAGAGATCCGGACGAAATATCGTCGTCACCTTTACTTTGAGGGCCCGGCATGTTTAACCCTTGTAAACACCGAAAAGCAGTAACTAGAGGGGAGACAGAAAAATCGGGTAAAACCCACCATGTATGGAAGGAGAAGGGTGATCATCGCGCCCTCTGGGAAAAAGTAAAAATAATAAACAATGAGTCCCACTGGAAAGTGAGAACACTTAAAGGAATAGCTCACATGCTCGGCCATGACAACCTACTTTGCAAACCAAGCATAGAGCTGAATACGATTTGGAGACCTCTAATATAGAAAGAAAACCTTGAATAACAAACATAGTTTTAACAGTACCAAAAATAGATTCCTAATTGTCCTAGTGACACATGTTTTATTTTAGTCTCTATGCTACGATTGCCACATTCCTTTTCACTGTCTATCTTTCTCCCCCATCTCTCTGTCTTACCTTATTTCCTGTTCTTATCCAATTTAAACATACGTTAAAACATCTGATGTCGCTATTATGTACAGAATAGATGAAGTTGAGTTGCCATATCTTTATAATAGTCTCTATGTTATAATTGCCACATCTGCCAGCTCTCTGTCTGTGTGTATGTCCTTTTCCTAACCCTTTCTAAATAATATACGACATACTGTTTTACAGTTTGTTCAGAAACGAAAATTGATTCTCCCCAGGTAACGTCGGGACACGGGTCTTGCTAGTTTTATATGAACATGTAATTTCTTAAATGATTTTCGTAAATAAAACTGGGACAATAGCATCATTTTCTCGATCAATTGTAAAACTCCCTTTTTACGCATTGTGGTTTATTATAATACAATTAAATCATTTTACTGAATTAGTTCGTGAAATATACTGCTAGTTAAAAACGATAATTCATTTACGAAAATTTAATTACAGAAAATGTATTTTGGTTTCTTAAAAAACGAATCAACTATTTTACGAATTAACTTAAAAAATAACTTAGAACAAATATTTAATTTATAAAAATTAACTAATGCTTAAATTATATCCACTTGAATGCTTTTCCATTTTTAGAAAACAAATAAGCTATTTTTTCGTTAAATTCTACGTTTTCTGTCTTTATATCACTGTTCTATTTTGCATATATTATCAAAACTACATTAAAAGCATTAACAATTAATATTTATTAATTATTAATAAAATATTGATCATATAAAATAGTAACTTAAATTAAGTGACCGCCATGATGTCTTCAATCGATTTGAGAGAAGTGGGTGAATTATCCCGACGGTCTTATACTAACATTGAATGATTTTAAAACAACATTTTTGTTCACCTAAAATGTACGTAGCATTAGAACTAGAATAATGGTAAACGCTTCACATAAATGTAAGTAATTTACAATATGAAATTCTCTGCGATTTTTTTAAACATTGTTTGCAAATTATCACTTACTTTGTATATATTCACGCTTACAGAATTTACCACCTTGACACACTGGTTCTTGTCAGACGATTGAAGTTAATCTATGTTTAGTCAGGTAAGTACTATGATGGGCACTCATTTTAGAATACTAGGTGCAGTTTGTGTTACAATATTTAATGTGATAATAAATAGTTTACGCAAAATAAATAAAGATAGATGATACATATTTGAAAGCGCTTCATTGTGCGAGCGTCGTAGCCAGCATATAGATTTTTATATGTCTTATTTTTACAAGTTTGTGAAAGCTATCTCCTCTAAGAAAAGGAACAAAAAGAAATAGTGAAACTGAACGAGACGAGAAAAAGAGGCTGTGGTTTATCGGTCCTTGGCCATTTGGCTAGGAGCAGATTGCAGTATGTGTACAGCCCTTCGTCAGTGAAGGAATAATCAGTCTAGCCTGAGGCAAGTTTTGTCCAAATTTTGAGTCCTCTTTTTAGTTGGATTTTCCACACATAAAAACGAGTAATTGCCTAACTCTTTCTTTGTAGGAAGGCTCATGAATACGAACAGTATCTTCAGCTAGTAAACACTACGATGACGTTTAAGCGTGTCTTGTTTGTCTTCCGTTGTTTTATTTTAATCTGGCGTATGCTACTCTGCTACTAAAAGGTTTAAAATCTGAAACACCTGCAACAATTTTGTTTTGAAATCTTTCTTAAAGTGTAAAAATAAACCTTTTTTATTTTTAATTAGATTTCCAATGAATTAATTTTTCACGAAATCTAATTTAAATGTGTTTATTTAAACGTTTTGTTTATTTCAGATTCCAAACTAATTATAATTCTAAATAATCTTTAAAAAAATGTTTTGAAAAATCGATGCAGCTAATTTCTTCCTGGTGAGCACAACATTGAAGGGCGCTAAATTATATTAATTGGTTAAGTGAAATCAATTCTGATTATTGAACTTTATTCGGTGGAACACATACCACAGGGCTGCTTTCCAACCGTACAACATGGTCGTCTTCAAGTCGAATGTAAACAAATATACTTGTTCAGTCGTTCTATTGCATAATCAATTCATCTTAAGAAAGTGTTTGCCCATTCCACCCATTGTTTTTCCATCATCTTATGGTGGATGTCATCGTCTAACCGACAATCTCTTTAACGTTTATCCTCGAGTGGACACGTATAAAAACCCTAACCCAACATTCAAATTTTAAGATGCGTGCATTGAAGCGGCGCGTTAAACAATGAAAATGCGATTGAAAACTTGAGCGTGAAAGTCTAACAGAGGGAATTACGGACAGATAAACAGATCTTTTTCTAACGATGGCTAACTGCATCGAAAATGCTTAATTGAAACTTGAACGTGGAAACACTCAAACCTACTGAACGTACGACCGTTGAAATTCATACGCCATTCATTAATTGGTCAGTGTGGTTGTTTTCCTTTGTACCTTAAATCACTGCTCCCTTTAGGGGTCACCAGCTGCAACCTACGCAAACTCAAACGCGTTGGCCATCCGCCTGTTTTCCCGGGTGGCGTCGGCACGCAATTCAGAACGTGCTACCCTATACCATTAATACTTAAATCGTCTTGATAATTAGTTCATTAAAGCTTGTTTATTATGTTATATCAAATGTTCAGTTATTTTTTAACCACTTCACATAAAAAAATGAAACTAACTTTGTGTGGGTAGGCTGATAGCGAAAGAAGCGAAAATAGTATTAGAAAATGATTAAAACGGTGAAAGTCGCCTGAAGATTTTCCTTCTTAAAATACAAGTCGAAAATACGTTCTCGACATCCAATGCGACAGAGACTGGCTATTTCGATGCACTTTGTCTGTCGGACTGTGCTATATGCCTTGGGTAGTCTTAGGAAGTCCACCCTCCCAGGCATTGTCTTCCCTATTTTGGAAGAGGTTAGTTAATAGCTAACTGTCTGAAGCGCCCCTACTGTGGAATGCCGACGGGCTGCCGAAGCTATTTTGGAAGTCAGCTTGGATATTCTACTGATCTTTTTCCTCCCACCTCCCGGCCTTGTGTCACATTAGCCTTTGTGGGAAACATGTAAATACTAAGAGGAGGAACAACTCTCTTGCGACACCCATATGTTTGAAAACTGCATAAAACAGTTACACAGTTTTGTACGTTCCGTAGTATTCAATGCAGATTCCTCATAGAAAACCATTTTATCTCATGGAGAACCAATTCAGACTATCTAAGACGCAAAAATACATCATAAAATCCATTAAAATTGTGCTAAAACCATTACTTTGGTTGATAATTGTATTTCTGAATATGACGTTTCTGAAAAATAACTGTGGCAACATCAGATCGTGTTTAATAGTCAAAATATATTTTATGTTGATCTGTTTTTTGTTATTTTAAGCCCAAACTTGTATATTTTTGTCACATTTAATGATTTATTTTCAATGCATTTTGTATATTTCATTTATTGCAGAATTCATTAGAGATTATAGCTGCTGGGTCTATCTCTGATATGCCTTAGAAACAACATGCGCTGTGTCTTCTCCCTATCTAGACCAATTCTGTTTACGTTGTAGACCAGATAATTACAACTTTCATCATATCCACATATAAAGAAACATTACGACGGAAAGATCCAGCAATCGTTGGAGCCGAAGCGCGCGCACCTGTTACCAGAACATTTCTTCATACCATGTAATGCTACGCGAATGCACCTGGTCGAAAATCTTTATGATCTATGTATAATTTAGATTATTTTGACAACTGTTTTCATCTTGAGTGTTATTCTCACAACGTTTCCGCCGATACAATCTCCGACCTTCTTCAGGTGTATATTGTCGAACTCGGGAATTACTGTTGAACCTGGGTATCTGCACATAATTACAAACAGAACCCTGTAATCAATCCACGGGGTTAGCATGCTCTCGTTCCGTCAGTCATGATCGTGTAGAAGTTTTCGGTAATTCGCAATTCCTACTATTCCCCGCACTCAGTATTTAACATTCAACGTTATCTACTTTATTGAACGTTCACCATTCTGTACGTTATTCTTTATATTAACCTTTCACTGTTTATATATCATTCGTTATTACTCGTAGAACTGTTACATTACTATAAATGGGGGTCATTCTTTTTCTTCAAAAAGCTGTAACACCAATTCAACTTTCAGTGTTTATCGACAAGTATAATTTCTATTCTCTATCGAGCTAGTATTTGACTTTTTTCTCTGATAGAAATCCCTACAAGACCGACTGATACACGATGATATCCCCTGAGAGAGGAGCGTTGATGCATAAAATGTTTTTTCGAAACTTAAATATAAAAGATCGACTGAGCGACGGACGTGTAACAAGTCACGTAGAAAAAGTAACAATAATGACACATCTAGTAATATAAATCACGATTATGATGATTGATGTGTTTGTTATAAGGAAATAGATTAGAAAACATGACACAAAATCAAATACTGGCGTGAGATTCTTTTCCGATCGTAACCAAGAAAGAGTGATACGTGAGAAACAGACTAGATATTGTCTCTTTGGTTTTATGCCCGAAACAGTGCAGATGAGTTTTCAGTGGGAGGTTGAGGGAAGCCTGCTACTGTATAATATGTAATCTAAAATAGTAAAACCCCAAAATATGTGGTGTTGTTATTAAGAAGATGTTATGCTTGTTGTCAACAGGTATGCGGGAGAGAAGCTATGTAACACTACTACTACTACGAATAACAGACAGCCTGCATTCGTTGCTACTACAAGACGTAAACGATATGCGCGGCCATATTTGCTTACGTTTCGAAGATTCGCACCAGGAAGTTCTAATCTTTTTTTTGTATCTTCCGTACAAAATAAATTCCAATCATTTGCAAAAATCAATATAAAAAGATGATATTTATTTGAACGCATTTAAAGCAATGATTTATAAGTATACTTTACATAATACCGCTAACACATCTTTGACTTTTATTTCATCTTTTTACTAATAAAGTCCAATAGCCACTTGCGGATAAGGGTATATGTCAACCAACATAACAGAAAGAGAGTAACGGAGAATCTACTTTTGTTTCTACTACGAATCGTCACAACCCTACACGACACACGTAGACATATTTGTAAGTGGTGAAAATTCGTCCGAGGTGTTCGAAACGATTTCTCGGAGCCGCGACACCCTAAATAGTTAGGGGCTCTTTTACAGAAGTTTAGACAGTGAGTCGACATGAAGGTCATCTTATAGATAGGTATGCGCGCATCTTATGTAGTTCGCTTATCAATAACACATGAGAGTAAGTGTTCCTTATACTTCCCCTCCAAGGATAGGTATAATGTCTCGTATGTCACGATCAAATTAAATACATGAAAGTTCATCCCGGGAAGCGTTTTTTCCCAACGATACTGCCAGACTGAGTAAACGCCACCTGCAGACAGGTTCGCTAGTATGTCGAAAAAGGTCCAAGTCGAAGTAAACGGTTAAATACAAGAAGAGGTATATTCGTCTTGATCGTTTATTACAAGTAAACGACAAGTAGGCAGGGAGGGAAGACAGAGAAAGGTCGGTAATTACTTGTTAATGACATTCTAACATGAAATTGATAAAAGCACGTGTTTGCACTTCTAAGATTTCGACCAAATTGGTTACTTCTCTCCCCACTCTCTCATTAAAACATGTGACGTCACATCCGTTTCCAGCACACAGAAGGTCGAGATGATATCTAAGTGTATACACTGACTCCATGACTCCGATTTCCGAACGTTGTGGTGCCATATATGTACTAGCGAACGTACCATTTCACATTTTACATAAAAATGATGGCGACACACCAATGTCCAATATTCGGTTGTTTCATACAAGACTAATCCAATATTACTGGATCGCAATTCTAAACTATTTATAAGTTCTTAGATCACTGTTACACCGTAAGATTTAGTATTGTAACTAACACATGTATGCTCCCTATGGATGCATAATTCTGCTTGTTTTTGCGGGTGATACTATAATGATCAAACATATACTAGACTGCGTCTTAAGTAGGAGGTAATGCCAAGGAGGAGGATTTCATGACGACAGAACAGCTGCTAAACTAAATATAGCTGTGGAACTGACGTCATTTTCTCCTACAAATTCAATATTTTACAAAAAATCTATGGGAGATATGTTTTTTAAATTCGTTCTGAGCATAGGGGTACATATGGCGTAAACTGTAGTATCTTATTTATATAGACAAACTATATCTGCGGGGTGTGAGGTGGTAACTTGTCAAAAACAACTACTTACCGTGTCTTCTGTTGTAAAAAACGAAACCCGAAATTTAGGGCAAGATTGCGTCTATTCTCGTACATTACCAAATCAAGTCTCGCCTACCGCCGCCAGAAACCTGAATAGATGACAAAAAAATAAGCGATTTTCTTTCATGACATTTCGTCACATACCTGCATATCTCAGTAAAATTCAAATGTATTATTATACTAACACTGAGTTAATCAATATTTTTTCACTGCGTCTTTTTCCTGTATATTATAATCACACAAATTGTTGTTAAAAGATTCTTTAGATTGGGGATGGCGTTATTTTTAATCCATTTTAATTGGCGTAAGCAATCTCTTACTACACTTCTACTAACACCGCTATCCCCTCTCTCTCTCTCTCTCTCTCTCTCTCTCTCTCTCTCTCTCTCTCTCTCTCTCTGACGCTATCACTTTTTTGATCCACACTTTTATTTGATACGGTATATATCACTCTCTAGTTATCTCTCTTACTTTTTCTCTCTTTTTGTTTATTAAGAAAAGAAAGGAAAGAAAAAATAGCTTGTAATAGTTCATTATAAACAAAGGAAAATATCACCACACTTAGCAATATTATTTAACTCATAGCTGTAGATGGAAAAGCGAGAAAACGAGTGAAATAATGATGGGGAATATAACCAGCAGAAATAGACTGATTTTGGATTTTATCTTTTTAAATGTTCATTTGTAACTGGCTTTGCAAACTTACATCCTCCTGATTCGAGCTATCTAACCCAAGCTCAATGCGTGACCAAACGGTTTATATTTATTTCTAGTATATTTCTTAACCTCAATGAAGTATTCAACAGTCTTTAAACCCTTTTGTTAGGCTAAGATCTAAACCGTTTTTTATTTGTTACTTCTTCTATACAGAAAGTGCCCTGGACATTCTTTATACACTTTTGAATGAGCTTCTGCCAGCCGAGGCTAGTCGAAGTGTCTGGGTTTTAAGAGAAAGCAAATATTTGATCCCAGGGAAATGGAAAATTGATTCCAAGATGAGTAACACGTCGGAGAGGTGTAACATTCCGAATAGCATAGTAGTGGGAAAGCCTTTGGCATGAGGATAAAAATACGTTACGCAATCCAGATGTTGTCATAAGGAGATCGAGTCCGATCCACACCACAGCCTATCCGGTCTATGATGTGAACTTCGCCATCGTTTTCTTTACTCGGCTTTCCATTTCCCATCATCATAATTCATTCGTATAATATAACCTGTTCATATTCGTCATTGTTTCAGAATTCTCACTTCGATACTATCGCATCTCCATCTCTCAGGAACGGCAACATGACTTACTTTCTCCAATAAATATTGAATATTATCCGGAGGAAGAGCGAAAATGTGTGAAAACGGTGAGGAAACGAGTTAGTGATAGAATTCGTGACATGAAGCATTGATGGTGGTATGATAAGAAATGTAAGCATCAAGCTGTTGCAAACTAAAATATGAAATATATACACCCCCACACATATATATATATATATATATATATATGTGTGTGTGTGTGTGTGTGTGTGTGTGCTCTCACTTTTTTCTTTTTCTTTTCATTTTCTTTCTATTTGCTGGGGACGGGGCATTCTTTCAAATTCCATACGATCACCCGCTATATACAGAACCAACCGAGAGCTATTTTCAGGATTTTGGCTGTTCACTTGAGTGCAGTTGGTTGTGATTTATCTTGCACTTGGTTCACCAGGTATACTTGCTAAATACTTTTTCAAGTTCTTCTTCATGAGTCCAGTGGCTCCTATGATAACTGGAATGATGGAGCTATATTTGAGGTTCCATTTTTTTGTCATATCATACATTCGACCTTGATATCTTGTTATTTTTCCCTTTCAGCTTTATTTAGGCCTTATCATTATGGGCACTGACCTCAACCAAAGTTGCCACATGCTCTCTCTCTTGTTCCATATGACAATGTCAGGTTTGACAGCTGCGTTTTCCAGATAAGTAGCTGTGGGGAGTTCATGGTCATAATGGATGGTGTATGTCTCATTCCCTACAGTTCTCTCAGGTGTGTGTATGTGTTTATGTGTGTATTTAAGCAGCATATTTCTATTTAGGAAAACATCATAGAATAACACAAAGTTTGTTGGTGTATGTAAGTTCCGTGGATGTCTTATTCCATTGTTCTTTCTTCTTTCGCAAGTAAGTTCGACGAACTAAATCGAAATTACTCGCGTAAAAAAGTAAAATGGAACAAGAAACCCACAGATCTTATACATATATATATATATATATATATATATATATATATATATATATATATATATATAAATATATAAACATCAGAAAAGTAAATAGACACTTTTATTATGAAGACTGCTGTCAGAGTGTGTTGATGAACCGAGACAAAATAATATCGATTATATGTGAGTAGAGCTAGGAAGTAAGATATAAAAACATATCTATAAAAAGCAAGCTATACAGAGGCGTACGCGTTTAATCGCCGTAGGAAACCATCAATGTTAGTAGCCTTACGATACCTATGGGGATAAAACGTTGACGCCTCTGTATAGCTTTATTTCCATAAATATATTTTAATACCTTACTATATATATATATATATATATATATATATATATATATATATAGAGAGAGAGAGAGAGAGAGAGAGAGAGAGAGAAAGAGGGGGGCAAGTGCAATATCTATTACGTTTTCAGTTTCTCAAAACAATGTTTCAAATAAAAGGGATTGCTTTTTTCTTTCATTAAGCTATGGCTTTTAAAATTATGAAATCGTCATCAGAGGAATACAAAGAGATAAGTTGGAAGGAGTATTAGAAAAGTAGTGAATTGAAAAAGTATAAAATAAATTTTAAATATATTATGTCTAGAAAATATCCTATGCAAAAAGAATAGGTTAAAATGATAGGCAAAACTTCACAATTGAAGGCGTATTTAAAATTGTCGCAGCAGATTCGGAAGCGGTAAATTCGGGAAAGATTGGCGTCAAAAACGGTAAAATCCGTTCGATTTTAGAGAAGTCAAACCATGAAAGGCCCAAGTAATCCCGATGGAAGCGGTTGCTATTAGTTTACGATGTAAGTTATATATATATATATATATATATATATATATATATATATATATATATATATATATATATGTATAAAGTTAAATAAAGAAAGAGAAATAAAGATGTGCGAATGACAAATCTATTTGATCTTCGATTGTTCGATGCAAGGTGTACTCGATAAAAACATGTTTATTTTCCTTCTCTTAAGTCAGGTGTTTCTAAAGATTAAAATCTTATCATCAGAGGAATTACATAGATAGATAAGTTGGCATGGGAATAGCTAAAATTAAAAATTTGAAAAAAAATTAAGAAACAATGTAAAGTAAATGGAAAGTAAAAGTGTGTGCATAAAATGGTTATCAAAATATAGAGTCTGCCCAGTTGGGGAAATGTCCATTTACAAAGTGTCCGGTGACGAAATATTTAAAGATGGAAAAGAAGATTTCGTGGAGACTGCGTACGAAATGGTCCAACCTAGTAAATCCAACATAATGATGTTCAGTTCAAACGTAGATAAAAAGCGCTCATTAGGATGTAAGTTGGAGAATTAGTGCAATTTTAAAATACTTCCATGGACCGCAAATGAAAATAATTAGTAAGGAATTGAGTGTAAAATATTGTATATATATGTAGTTGACCGAAAGTGAAAGCTGTTAGTTACTCTGATCGAACCTAAACACTGAGAGAGAATTTTCTCAAAAACGAGAATTTGTCAAAAACGAGGCCAGTAAAAGTGGGGGAGGAGTGTAAGAATAGGGATGTGGGAGGATAAGGTTTAGCAAACTAAACTATAGCTTATGCTAGGAATGGGGTAGGAGAAGGGCTTGTTTAGTTACAGCTCATCGCATGTAAACAACAATGTAATATAATTAGTGCTAGTTTATTTGGTATGGCTGTAGTTAGGAGTTGCGGTGGGATTTCAATAAACTAATACAGTAGCGTTCTGGTATTTAAGAATACAGTTCGGGCGGGGAATATCTCCGTATTTAAACAGATTTAGACAATATTATATATAATTCAGAAAGTTTAAAAGGGTTCAAATTCGGAATTAGGGCTCAGATGATTGGAAATCTGAAATGTCCGTGTTTAAGATGTAATTATCCGGACATTTATATTATTAGTGATTAGATTAACCAGTTAGTTACATATTAGACGCGTCATTCATTAAGATAGTTTAATATATTACTGATGTTAAGATTAGGAGCGGCGTTAATATGTGTTCATAAAGGGAGTTCTAGTATAAGGATTATGGGTCGTATTGGGTTAATTATGCAACCGAAGTGATAACATGGATCATTGAAATTGCAGATAGATTTAAGGAAATAGACCATTATAGAAGTAATCGGAGTACGCAATTTAAAGATGAGAGTTATACGATCTATGAGAAAAGGATTGTCGGTATGTTAAACATAGTCGATGGATTGTATGCCAAGAGAGCCAATAGATAAGTATGTAAAAGGGGTTAGCTAATAATTGAAAAAGGGTATAGGAATTAGAGTGTTGGAGTAGAAAAGATTAAGGATTAGTGGAGTGGAGAAGAGTAATGTTTTTTCTCAATTTATGTTAAGTATTATGGGTTAATAAAGTTATTAGGTACACAGGGGAAAATACGCTATGTAATATGGATGATTAGTTGTCAAGTTTGAAAAGTGAGGAGTTAAAAAGTTAACAAATTATAAAATTAAAGAATTAGTCTAATGTTGAGGGAGGGGGCTGGGATGAGGTGTGTCAGAGGGAGTAATGAAATTGATGTATTTAAATTTTCGTTTGTGCATGCAATTTGAAAAAAATGGTGCTTGTGCTTTCCCCATCAAAACCCGCATCTCAAATCATATCTGCACCTTCAAACACAATAACAACAATACCACTTGCACATCTTTATCAAATTTACTAATAAAAACTTTAACCGTAAAAACACTCCCTACTCCCTACATTGGTCAATATTAAATAAAAGTCTACATCCTACACTCCAGGATCCGTTTTCTGACAACTATGTACATTCGAAACATTTATTATAGCCACCGCAGCTAAAAGCAAAAATATTATTAACTCTACAAACAAACTTATCTCAAACTTTTCGACTTCATGGACGATAAACTATATAATTTTAAACTGGTTGCACTAACAGAAAAATATCAAAAAAAGAATATACGATTCGAAAGGTTTATTTATTAATTATTATTTGCTTCCTCATTTTCTTTCTCAATATTTTATTTGAATGTGTAGAAAAAAATTCAACGTTTAGTTTTAGTACAATAATAATCGGAAAACCATTATTAAAGATAACAAACCTGTAGTATGATTATTAAAATGAAATTGAAAATGTTATCGCTATTCAAATATTACACATTGTTAGTGGTATTTTTGTTCATATTTGTTTAAAATCAATTTGTGTATATAGAGCCCTAATGACGTCACTGCAAGACAAAGAGTTGTGCTTATTTTATGTCGAGGTCGGTATCAAATTTTAATGGATGTGACAGATGAAAATGTATTTTGCACGAATAGGTTTTTAAAAACTGAATCTAAATTCTCATTGCTTTTTCGTAGAGTGGCTGGTATTCATTTGTATAGAAAGCTCAAAATAAGGTATTGATAAGAATGACTGGAATCTAACGTTGAGACTGTCATCGAAAGATATACTGATTAGCCATTCTTTTAATCCATGCTTAAATTGCTATCTTAAATGTTTGCTGCAAATTAACATATTATCCAGACATTCTATGTTTTGCACTAGAAACGTAGAAGTGCTATTTATGTGCGATCATTTATCAGGCATAGCTAAAGATGTGCATCCAAAATATATTGTTGTTGCACTGTTATATTCCTAAATCCAATAAAAAATAGTGCTGCGCTATGACTACGAAAATAGTCAAGAGTGAAAAAGGTTGTCAAACATACTTCTCACCCCTCCTGTACTTGAGTAAGCGACCGGTTAAAGATTAGAACAATACAATGATCAAGCCAGAGTGACGACGGTAAGGCTTCCCCAGATGTAATTAATTGTTAGATGGTATGTGAGGTGGTGTGCGTTGGAGGTGGAGGGCGTTGCTATTGATTGATAGCCTATGTTTTTGTTTTTCTTTCCTTCTTTTTTTCTGTAGTTACATATTTTTTTCAGTTTTGAAAGAGACGTCAACTAAAGTAGTTGTTCTTTGACGGCTGCCATGCTGAACAATTGACTGACACAACAAAAAAGGGAAATTGAATCTTAAGAAAGAAATGATATATTACTACAAAAGACAACATATTAATATAATTCAGCATTTCGATTCAGCTGTCAACTCAATTATTTCTTAAGTCAAGACAACGAATTCTCTGACCCTGCAGAAAGTTAAAGTCAATGCTAATAGATCCTTACCCCCGCTCTTTCGGACGAATCAATTCAAAAATCCAAAGATACAATGACTGGTCCAAAAGAATGTGACTATTATGGCCCGATAATAGGATAAATTCACGATGATTAATCAAACAAAAATCCAATACGAAGGCGCCCCTCGGATCCTGATAGTTTACCATATGCATATGGTTTTCCTCCTTTATACAATGAAAATAAATCTATCTCTCCCATACAGTCATTAAAATTTATAAACATTTGTAGATCTTCTGTAGCCAATCGCGTTTGCCGCTGTGATATTTACTTTTGTCAAGAATCGATTTCACCTACAAACCGTAAACATTATTTTAAGTTCTCCTTTCAACGACATCTTAAACTCATTTAACAGCAAAAAAAAACATTTGCCAGTTATGCAAGCTTCGCAATGCACTCATCGTTTCACAAAAGCTTTTGAAATTTCGAAATATTTTGCTGCTGGAAAAATAATTTGATTTCTCTACGAATGAGTCAATATTTTCCCCGCGAAACTCAGCGTGAAGAAAATCATAACGACTTTCTTCACGCTGGGAAAATATTTAACAAAATGTATTTTCTATTAATGAATTTTAAAATCAGTCGAAAAACGTATTTCTCTTGCTCTTTCTTCATCTAATATTTACGTATCCTCGCAACGATGCTCCATACTCTCTTTAAATATTTTAAAAGATATTTGACAACGCCCTCCCAATCATGAAATATAACACGAATGAAACACATCGAGATATTAAAAAATATCTGCTTAAGATTGGAGCAAACACCCCCACAGATATCATCCGTAAGATCAAACAGGAGACGAAATGTATCAATTTTCGCGACACCCTATGATAATCTTTAATGAACAAATATCTTGTTTAAAAACAATGAAATAATTTCAAAAATGCATTTATTTTTAGTGTATCTTAAAATCAGGCGAAACACGCATGTTTACATAATTATAATTCTGAGATGTATTGCTTTATAATCTATTTGATGAATATGTTCTGCCGTAGGAAATGTGATATTTATTCATTAAAGTGTTTCAAATATTCGAGTATTGAGCGTTTTGTGTCAACTTTTATTTATACTTTTAACAACATTTGATACTATATCGTGTCTCTCTGGGGCATTTTTTCGACAACATGATCACGATGTATAATGCAATGCATATCTCTCGGTGAAAATGTGGATATATACAAATAATTGTTATTCATTCAATTCTGTTTTCTAGGACAAAACTCTCGGGTGCTTAGAATATATCTGAGCAAGTTGTTCTATCCGGGAAGTTGAGCGGAGAAAGAGTATTTTCCTGCTAAAATATCGCTAAAATTAAAATGTATACTGAACTGGAGATAGTGAAACAAATATAGGTAATATTGTATTTCAATAGTATTACTTATATCATGGCATTAATATTTTTGTGTATTGCATGAGAGTTAAAATGTATTCTAATCAATTTTTTAAAAGACGAAATAATTAGAAAAATAAACATCAAATCCAGTAAATGTATTTCTAAATCAACACAACTATTCAATGCATTACAACTTTACTCAGAATTAACTTACTCCATTCAACATCTTCCTCATCTACTTGTGATTGGTTCGTTTGGTTCTAGGATTTCTTACGATTTCATGACTTTAATATTTTCAGTGACAAGATGAAAATTGATAAATTGTCGTACTCAATACTTAACTGATCAAATTGCATGTATCTGTTTCTCCTTTGGTTTCCCATATTTTTAGAAAATGTAAATAGCAAACTATCCAGTAAAGTTGCTAGACCCAGAGAGAATTACGCTATAAATGTAAAACCGATTTCGCAATCTCGTGAGGGATGATTTCTGCGGCCCCTTTCGCACAGGTGAAATGTTGCTACCTTCACTCTACTCTAAAACATTCACAGAAATAATCTGACTGGCTACAACCACAGCAGAATAGTATCCTTTTTCTTTCTCCGTACAAAAGACCAAGGGAAACCTCTAGGAACAAACTTTCCTTCCTAGAGCGTTCCGTCTGTGGAACAACATACCCTGAAGCTGCTTCCGAGCACACTAAAACATGGTCATTTTCAAGTCTAATGTACACAAATCTTTGTTAAGCTTTGATAATCTATTCTTGTACAGAAATCTTCTGTCCATTCCGGTTTTTCGAATCCTCACGCGGTGGCACTAAACGTCCAACCGACGGTCTCTTTAACCCTGATCCTTAAGTGGCCCTGGGCCTTAATAAGCGATGGTCCATGAGTAAATAAAGTTAAATTCAAAAAGTATAATGAACTGAAGATAGTAAAACAAATATAGGTAATATTTTATTTCAATAACTTTTCTTATAATATATAACTATCATCGTTTTTGTTTTACATGGAGTTTTGCATTTCACTTAATCAGAATTTGTAAAGAAGAAATGACTTAGATTATTTTTGAAAGGTGTAAATAGGGCATAACGCCCCCTAAAAATTAATTTGCCCATTAATTTAAATATAGCTAAAAGGGTCGACTATAGTCGAGGGCGACGTGAATGCTCCTTTTTTAATAGCTACCAAGTTGTAGGGGAGGGTGGCCCCCTTTACATGATTACTCTACTCACCCTTGACACCAACCTTATAATGGTGAGTGTTTTGCAAGGAGGCATCAAGTTCCACTTTTGAAGTCTTTAGTATAATCCTACCCCATTAGAAAACATTTTTACCATTATGTCAAATAAATCGGTTAAGTTAAGAATAATATATATATATATTTTTATAGAATTTGGAACATTATAAAAAGTGATGTGCTACGTTTAATTTACATTTGGACGGGCAGTATATAGGGTATAACAGCCCATGAAAATAAATGTAAACATGGATTTAAAACATAGACAGATTTTTATGAAATATAGAACAGAGGTAAATGTTAAAGGGAGAAAAATGAGTCAGTTAATCACATATATGACGCGATAACAATACGATGTTGCTGTAGAAATTCACTAAAAAGTTAACACAGACAACTAGAGTGTATATTTAAATTTTTCTAGCTGAAAAATCAAAAGAATTTGACGACATTTACAATTTGAAGTCGGGTCGTGTCTTCTTTTATTTGGAAATGTAAAGCCCATAACTATGCATGCACACACCTATCATTCTCCCTCTCTCTTTATTTCTTTCTTACTCTTTCTCTCTTTCTATTACTCTCTCACTGGCTTTTCTTGTATCTACTGTTTACATACTTCCAACTGCATGTGAGCGTGCACTTTGTAAGACAAAAACACACCAAACTTCATCTCGTTACAGTAGGGTCTGAGGGCCTAGGACACACCCACATTTTTCTCAATGATACAAATGACAACCTCAACTGTTATGACAACTGATCATAGCTCCCAATTCAACCCTAGACCCACATAAATAAACATTTGATTAAACTAAATACTGTAAAATGTATATTTATTCCCCGAGTCAAACAAATGTTTTGGAGACGAAAAAAAATATGTATTTATGTAATGCGACAATCAATAAACATCAAATCAATTCACTTGTACAACCAGAAGAATCCGTCAAATGTGACGATTTAAAATAAGCCAAACAATTGTCAAGGGATAGCTAAACAGTTCGATTGACTTTTAATGGAGGAAACAACCAAAGTATATTAATATAAAATACAAAAAATGAAGAGAAATTATGAAGATCCAGGGGTCGAAAGGTTACCATCGATTTTATGGTACACATTGTCGTAAGCGACAGAAACACAAAGTTATGAAACTTCACAGTATAGAAGTACAATTTCTTTAGGGAGAAAACGTTTATTCACTAAGGTTTGGTGCAATATATATATATGTGTGTGTATATATATATATATATATATATATATATATATATATATATATATATATTGTTATGAGTAAGCTCTTATACCGGATCAAGGCTACTTGAGGATAAGGGTATATGAATTTTTCAGGTGAGCCAAAAACGTGAAGATGGTTAATGATGGTTGTACATGGGCAAATTTAGAGTATTTAAGAAGATGGTCCAACAAGAATTGTCTATTATATAACTTGAAAACCATCATGAAAAAGAGGCCTCGAAGTTTTTGTCGTGAATATATATATAGTACATGTATTATATTTGTTTCTATAGATGTTAATCCAATGAAACTTCCGTGGTTATGAAAAGTGCTCACTAACACGTAGAGCTGTTTTTTGTATATTTTTTTTATTTACACAAACATTTTTAGTTACATATGTGCATAAATGTTTCAGCCGAAGCCTCTTGCAAGTGTCCAACTTCTTCAGACCTTTATATTTTCTAACGGTCTGAAGAAGTTGGGCACTTGCAAGAGGCCTCAGCTGAAACTGCATGCACATACGTAACTAAAATCTTTTATATGAATAAAAAATATTATATATATATATATATATATATATATATATATATATATATATATAGGGATGTGGGTATCTTGGCAGCATTCTTTCATTTACGCTAAGCAAACATGGTTTAACATAAATTAATTCTACCGCTTTGTTAAACCTTTATCATTTCTTTAATGTTTAAATGTTCGTTTATGTATGGATATAAAAAATAAATGACTACTCTATAAGTATTACAATCTTCTTTTCTCGATATTTTGGTAAATTAATTATAATAATTCGACGATAATCTAAAGTGCTAGTGATAAAATTCATTAATTTTATGAAATTTTAACACAAAAACATTATCATAAAAATTGAAAAAAGTTATAATTAAGCGAATGTCTAATAATGTTTGCTTAAATATATATATATATATATATATATATATATATATATATATATTAATAAAAAAAGTGTAACTGCATAACTCATTCCACAATTATACACTGATAGCAGTGATAATAGTTTTGTAACAAAAATAGTTATTTCTCAATTTTACGATTACTCAATTTCCGTAGCACTCTGTTATAAAAATGTATCTCATAAAATACGCATACACTCATAGCTAGTATTTGCCAAATAAAATATTTGTTAAATATCACTGAATGGTTACTGAAAAATGCCAATAGCTTTTCAATTAAAACAACCAAAATGTACGTCTTTTACTGAAAATATGGAATAAATAAATAAAATAAAGATGAATGACGGGTATATTTAACAATTAATTTATATAATTAAATATATAATAATATATAGTCCAATACATATTGGGTTGGTGCAAAAACAATGGCGTTTCTTGACGTTCAACTGTAAAAGACCATAACTTCTTTTATACAAAACTTTGTTAACCAAAATAGGAACAATTAAAATCAACATATTTTTGCCAGCGGGGAACAGGTTTACTTATTCCATTATCATAAAAATCCGAAGGTCTTGATACTATGAAGTTATTGAATGCCGATTCGGCATCATCTCGGCTTTTGAAGCATTTCTCGCGCAGGAAGTTGTCAAGATGCTTGAAAAAGTAATAACCAAACAGTCACCATAATCTTTTTTTTGTACAATTTCGACTTCGGGAAATGTTTTGGATCTTCGCCGACATCCAACCACTGTGCCGAACGTCGCCGATTGTCATAGAGGATCCACTTCTTATAACACGTCACAATTCGCTTGAGAAATGGGAAGCAAGAGCGTAGAAGACACCTCAAAACGACGATTTTTTTATCATTGTTCAATTCATGCGGCCGCCATTTATCCAGCTTTTTTACTTCCCTATTTGCTTCAAATGGCGAACGACTGTTGAGTGGTCGACCTCGAGTTCATCAGCAACTACTCGTGTGGTTTTGCGAGGATCGGCTTCAATTAAGGCTTTCAGATATTCGTTATCAACCGCAGTCGGCCGGCCTTGACCGTCTTCATCTTCGAGGCTCTCGCCACCATTGCGAAATTTCTTGAACCACCTTTGTGCCGTACGTTCAGTAGTGGTTCCTGGGCCAAACGCATCATTGATGTCACGAGCTGTCTCGGCAGCTTTTCGGCCTAATTTGAACTGGAACAAAAATATCGTGTGGATTTCAATTTTGCCCATGCTGTCGAAAAGCCTGCAAAAACAATAAATAGAAGTGATTCAAAATGGAAACGATTAACACGATTCGATAGAACAAAGAACGCACTTTAACATGACTTATAACAACGCTATATTTATCAATTAATTAATTCAGAAAACATATAAATATAACATATGGTAGAAAACGCCATTGTTTTTACACCAACCTAATATAATGAACAAATACTTAATTTACGCAAATAACCACCATGGACATATATAACTTCAAATTTTCTTATATTGATTAAATCAGTCAATTTTAATAGTGACTTGTAGCACCGCTTTTGTTGCAATATTAATGTCTTCCCATGGGCTCGTTTTAGACGAAAATTAACATCTATTACATGAATATCTTGTTTGATGATATAACAAAAGTTTTCTATTTGGTTTAAATATTGGGAGCATGGAGACCAGATCATTAACTTTTTACCTTTGATAAGCAAAGATGCCAAGAATTCTTGACTAGCATGGGCAGAGTGAGAAGGAGTATACATTGTTGTGCATAAAACAAAATCCTTTAGTTAAGCAAGATTTATGTAATCTAGCCAATGTACCATATATATTCTCAAGACAATGCAATAGACAATGGACGTCACGTTTACTCTTTCCCGTACTCTTATAAAACCAGCCAGCCTATATCCAATTATACCCGCCCATATCATGACTACTTTGCCCTTTTGTTGTCGTCTCAAACGATGGTGACTGTTATCTCCGGGAATACACCCATTCTTTTACCCAGCCATCAGGTCAATCAAGTGTTTCCCGAGAATCATCAGTGAGAATAACTATTCTCATATCCTTTATCATATATTTGTTTGCTATGATATCATCAGTGGAAGAACCTTTATTATATCCTTCATCATATATTTGTTTGCCAGGGTATCATCAGTGAGAAAAACCCTTTCTCATATCCTTCATCATATATTGTTTTGCCAATTATAATTAGCGAGAATAACTTTTCTCATATCCTTCATCATATAGTTGTTTGCCCATTCAAGTCTTAATTTGTTGTGTCTTAGTGTAAGAGGAGGCTGTGTAAGTTGAAATTTCACAGAAACCATTATTTGAAGTATTGCATCTATTGTTGAATTTCGTACGTCAGGACACCAAAATGTTGCGAAGATTGATTTGCTTAATTGCTTATATTTTCTACGAAGAAAACAACCAATATCCTCTCAAGTTCATGTCCGTGACAGTCTTGTATATCCCAACACCTGATCGTTTCTTCACTGAGGAAAGTTCCTTCAGAAATATTTAAACAGTATCCACATGACGACTTAAACAATATCGTATTTCAATCGAAACTTTCGATGCCTTACGATTAATTGTATATATGTATATATATATATATATATATATATATATATATATATATATATATGTGTGTGTGTGTATATTAAGTATCTCATTAAAAACTATCTATTACAGTGTCTATTTTATGTACCTTGGTTGTATCGGTCTCAGCATGTACGTTCTGGGGTATAAACTACTTAATATTAATAACCAAAACTTTACCACCATTTAGTAGGCCAATATTTCAAGACGAAAATTAAATAAAACACACAATTTACCGGTTCAAGGCTAGTGTTGGCCATTTTTGTGTTCTCTATAAACGATAAGATGTGTTCATAAATATGACTGTGTTGTTTTTGCTTTTTACGTGCGGGGATTATCGGTTATGGGGGGACACAAAAGGCTGACACCGCTAGTCTTGGACCGATGAAATCTTTTTTCTTATTCATTTTACTCGAAGTAATTACTTACTTAACGGTGCTGGCGAAATGCTCTGACAATATAAAACGGTTTCTACTCCATAAGCGGCATGTCCAGACCGATGAAACCCCAGCACACCAAACAGACACTGCAATGTATGTTTTTTTAATAAACAGTTTACATTAGGTCTTGTATAACACTTTATTGGTCATTTCAACTAATTATTTATATATGCTATATAAATATAGCGTGTTGTTCTTGGCTAAAAATTATGATTTATTTCGAATTTACCAAATAAAAAGTTACCTTAGGAAAACCATAAACACATTTAATATGATAGGAGTTTACTAGATGATGTTGACAGCGCTTTCAAAGTTGGTTACTTTTAATACTTAAATCGAAATTGTTTATATAAATAGGATAAAACTTTCGCATTTATTCATATAAATGAATACACATTAACATTTATTAATATAAAAAATAGTAACATTTTGTCTTTTATACACATTTATTTATCTTTTTAATGAGACCGTCAAAAATGAAAAAAAAAAGAAATCAATGTGTCTGAGCTAGTAAGTGTGTGTGTGTGTGTGTAGAAGGGGATTTTTAATACATGTAAAAAAGGCAGTAAAAGAACATTTAAACGAAAATTCGAAATATTCAAGACGCGACCAAATCAATCATTAAATCAAAAAACAATAACAAATTCAAAATGTTGTGTCGCAATCGAAAGAGAGAGAGAGAGGGAGACTGCAACCAGTCTCCCTCTCCCTTTCTCTATGATATTTTCCTGTTTATCCCGTCAGTATATATTTCCTTCTTCTGTGAAGTTGTCAAATATAAGTTATCTCATTCATAAGAAAGGTTTTATTGATGTTTATTTGTATTAGATTAATTACTGTTAATATCGGCAGAACTATTGACTATATATAGCAATAATAGTGCAATAGAATTATAAATGAATAACACCAAACACTAATTTATTATAAGCTGTTTAAAATACAGTTATGTAAAATTAGGCATACAATTAGCTGTCTATTGGCTTTTTGTCTGTACTATATTTATATTCATGTTTTCAAAATGTTATGGTTCTGTATTGACTTAAATAACAGTTAGCCGTGTTGATCGATTAAGAGTGATAAATAAAAAATGTTTCAATTTATTCATTTACATATCATGTAAGATCATGTCAATTGTTATATGTTACTGCTCTTTATCAAAAATAATATTTTTAAGAGTACCATCTAAATGTTCAAAACAGAGTGTATCTTATATATGTGTTTATATAAAGTATATTTATATAAAGCAATACTCGACAAAATGTATGAGTAAAAAACAAAAAAGTATATAAGTAAAAAGATAAAGTAATTAGAACAAAAAGAAATTAACACAGAGAGATGATTGTCTTCAATATATTTCGTCTATGTAATGGACTTTATCAAGAATGCATGTTAAACAACATAGAAAATAACTGTACATACGACAAGATTTGGTACAGGGGGAAGAATACAAAATGTGAAGTTAGTTTGGTCGGAGTCTGTGTTAGAGTTTAGGGAAGTTAAGTTGGTGACAGGGAGGCAAATTATGTGTATTTTAACATAGTTGGGCAGTTTTAATATTTTCTTGCAATTTTTAGGAATGCAGAAACCGGTCGATAAGTAAAGTACTTGGGTTAGAGGTAAAGGTAAAAAGTCTAAGTCGCTTGATAGCATGAATAACAGGTAGTTTAGGGTAGTGAAGAGTTAGGTAGTGGCAGAGGGAGTGGGAGTGCTGGATAAAGAGATATGATGTGCAGGCTATATATTAGAACAGAATTTGAAGAATATAAGGATTGACTCAACTATGGTTGTTGATCAAATATTTAGTTAGGACATCTTTTGATATGAAGGGAGAATTAAAAAAGAAGCATAGCCTCTGTTTGATATGATTTTGAAACTGGGAGATGCCACTTGATTTTATAAGACGGTTATGTTAGCTAATATGTGCAAATCTTATTGTCGAAGCTTTGTGGAATTAAACTCTGTGATTAAAAAATATCATGTGTGAAGCAAAATCGTTTTTACTGTCACCTCATTTTGGTGAATTTAATTTGTTCGTAAATTCTTATTGAGAGGCGATGAGTTCTACCAATATATACGTTGTTACATCCCTTGCAATGGATTGTGTATATGTCTGGAAGTATTTGAAATTGTGTCAGCATTTTTGTGTTTGTTAAAAATGTTTTCAATTATAAGTAAGGTAAAGCCCTGAAGCCATAAAGTGTAGAATCTTTTGTAGTGTGCGTTAGAAACTAGAGTAATCGGACTGGAATTGGGAGAGGAAACGGTCTTAGTTTTAGGTTTTATGTAGAGTGCTTTCCTTATAACGTTTAAATGAATTATTTCGGATATTACAGTTTTCAGGGACAATAGTATTATGTTGATTTATCTAATAGGATATTGAGAGGTTGAAAATTCTGAAGGGTCTGAGGTTTATTCTGCTTTTACTGTGTATCTTACCACTCTGCCATTAACTCATCTCCATCCCACCCTAACAATATTTTCTACTCGATTTACCTCGCATTTTGAATTTCTCTCTCCTACCCCAACTCTTGCAGTATGTATATATATTTTATTTTACTGTGCATTATTGATTATGTATGAACCACGGTAGAAATATATCGAATTAAATCATGTTCCTGTGTTAATTTCTTTTTGTTCTAATTAGGTTGTCTTTGCTTATAATATTAATTCAATTCGTATATCTATATAATAAAGTAAATTCAATTTCGTTATTTCATTGATTATTATAGCATTAAAAACAAAACTGTTATATGCTATTCTTTTACCGATAGCTATTTAGGCTAATTCATGAATCGATTTTTTTTTCAGAAAGCTGGTGTTCTTTTCCTTCTCCTACGAATTTTCTTAGAATTTTCTTTCGGCGTAGCAGACTCTCCAAACACAGTGATACGCATAACATTTGCACCAACGGACCCCAATGTTACCGGGAACTGGTCTTAATAGGTTAACATTTTGGGTCTCGTTTGGACGCTATTCATACTGTCTATAACTATACTACATCTTCAACCTAAATAATGGGCGCTCGCTTCACCTACTATTTGTTCGGATCAATTAGACTTATGTCACCACAGAATAAGTAAATACAAAAAGGAACACATTTGGCTTAATACCGGTTTCTTTTACTGCCGATGAAACAATAACAATACGCGCCCACTTCGCAGATTGTTTTTTTAATAAAAAAATGTTTATTTACAAAATGTGTATTTGTTAACTTAAGAGATTTATAAGGAAAATAATTTTTTAATGAAAAAAATTACAAATTGTGTTGTTTTTCTTTTTGTTAATAAAACTTTTATTAATTAATAATGGACAAAGTATTGTGTATCCTATTTACTCCACTTTATTTTTCCTGTCCAGGCTCAGTTGAGGAGAAATCATTCTAGACTGAGGCAATTTAAATTTTTGTCTAATTTCAGAGTTAAGAACAAATAATGCTCGAACACATTAATACTGTAACTCTGTATTGAGATGTATATTACTGATTTATGATTATCATTTAATTATGTTATATGCTAAATGATTTACTCTCTTGTTTTATCTTATAGTTATGTTAAATAATTTAATATTCTAATGTATTTCTAAAGTAAGCTTCACATTATGTTTATTGTTAATGAGCTGTAAATGTTATGCACAATGCATTTAATTTACTATTTTTTAAACTTCAGTTTAGATGTTAACAATTTATCATTATTTTCTCTTTATTAGTTGTTTGCATTGTTACTGTTTAATGTTATCTTAATTTATTGCTTAATCATGTTATTAGCTAAACCGCTTACGATATTAATCTATTTCAAAATCAGTTTAAGTTTATTGCCTATGCATTAATAATATTGATTACATTAAGAGGTGCTAAGATATAATCAAAAATATCATTCTAGATATATTTCAGCCTATATTTGGAGAATCATTTTGATTGGTGCATACAGTTATGAATAAGCCATTTCTTATTTTATAGTTTACCATTATATGTTATAACATAGAATGATTCAAGGATACACAGTTTAAATTTCTTGTTTCATCAGGGAAGAATTTCTAAACCTTACCTATAATTGACTATTTCAGTTTTAATGATTTGTTCTGATCCTCAAGTTTTTAAAACTTGTTTGGCTAATGATGTTTATGTATCTTTTTAACATTGTAACGGTCTTTCTCTAAATGAAGTAAGGTGATTGTAACATCTAGTTAATCAATTATAACTAGTTACTCCGATATATGACATGATTATGTTCCTTTCTATTACGTAACATTTATAAACTATGTCCACGGATAAGCATTTATCTCCGAGGGAACATTCATTGATTTGTGTGCAATTGCATTTAGCCTCCCGTTTATTATAACCGGTATTATTAGTTTCTTCGGTTGCTTTATTCATATTAATCTTGGTACTGTTTAACGCTATCATAGGCGAGATTTTAGTTTAATTGTGTTTAATTAATTATTCTACCAAATTTACAATGCCGATGAAAATTTCCTATAATGATTTAATAGAATGCCTTTGTGATGTAAATACATGTTCTCTATATGTCAGATAAATCGAGCAAAATATCTACGTCTATTGTTCTTCGTATTACTGCCATCATTATTAGTTGTTACGCTATCTTATTGTTCCGGTTAGTTATCGTTGGTTGACTAGTTAAGCCTGCATCCAATATGCTGCGGTTTTACGTGTTGTGCTATCGTACATTTTCTGATAACCCTTCCACTTATGCTTATATTTAAGTTGTTCCTAATAGTTGTGTCATTGAAGATCATGTTATGGGATATCATATTGCTTGAGTAATTTACTCGAGTTTTACCCCCTACTATTCGGTTAGATATATGTTTAATCAAACTAATACCTTTGTTGAATCCTTATCTTTTTAGACCCTCCTCATAATACTATTTATTTTCTTTTAAATATTTGTTCACAAGAAAATAATTTGGATATTCAATGAAATCAATGCATTTTTCACCGATTTCTGATGTTTAGATTTACTATCTATATAATACAGCATGCAGTTAGGTTGATGGCAGTGTTTATTTTTCGTTTAAATTAAATGTTATATCCATGAAGTTAACTCTTTTATAAGTAATTGGTATTGTTATCTAAAACTCTAGTTTATTGAAAAACGTTTGCAATGCCTTTTTATGTTACTTAAATGTTATTATTACAAGTAACTATAAACAGTGCTTACTTTGGCATAGCTAAAAACATGTTAAGATAGTACTAATCACTATAAAACATTATTATACACTAATCAAGCACTTCACCACAGCAAGGTTAACCTGAAAAAGGTTGGGGGTTACATCGCCCCAAAACGTTGCTAATATGACAATGTTTGTCCGAATAATCTAAACTATTTTTTGTAAGAAATATTTTGTTGTATAAAAGTTAAGACACAAGAACTTATTAAGCTTTGTTTCTGTATAAAAATATAAGAGTATAGTTTTTTTAGATTGTAAGTGGGTGGGTGTCAGTTTGTCGTGTTTTAGATATGTTGAAATGGACAATCTTTGATCTACTTAGTAAAATATGAGAAAGTTTGTTGTATAGTAAGGATGTCAGAGTAGGTTATGCTATGTTTATAGTTTAATCTTGGGTAACATTCAGTCTACGATTATTTTGCTAATAATCGCTATATTAATGGCACTTTGTCAAATGAGTCTAATGCTTAGGGTATTATTGAAATGAAGTGTATGATCCTTAAGAGTACATATATATATATATATATATATATATATTAAATAATTAAAACATATTTATTTATCTATAGACGAGCTTGTCTCGTCTTTTGTCAGACTAATCAGTAATGATTCAAACAACTGGTCTACCTATCAATGGGTTCGAACTAACAACCTTGAGTCTTTTAACCCAACGTCGATGCCCCTTTGGCTACCAGGTTTGCTCCGCGATTAAGACGTGTTAATATAGTTTTAATACTAACTTGCATCGGTAATTACAACTTAAGTGTCCATCGAAAGGAATGGAACCATAGCGTTATTGCTAAGACTATATAATTATTTTGTCCCAATCAAAGTGACCTCTATTTATTAAGAGAGCTTACAATAATAATTAAATGATCAAATATCATTTATTTACCTACATACAAGCTCCTTTCGTTTTTTAAGACTCATCACGAAAGATTCATACAACTTGCCTACCTACAAACGAGTTAGGACTTACAACTCTAAGTCTTGCATATCTATAACAATGTATATGAGGAAGTTGCTTTAAGTTTTTAAATAGAAAAGTGGTATTTTAATACCAATGCCACTGCAACAAATAACTACGATTGTGTGTGGGTATGTATGTGAATTGGAGTTATTTGTCGCACTTACATTGATATTACCAACGCAATTTTCTATTTACAAAGTAAAAACAGCTTCCTCATATGTTCAGTCGTGGATATTTAAAAGCGATTACTAATTTGCATATTCTTTTAAAAACGAACAGTCAATAATTCACTATTCGTTTTTTATGATTGGTTTTATTATACTATTTATTCATATTTTCTACATTATGCATCATTGTGTATAATTTGGGGTAGAAAGTTGTACATAGATAGATAGATAGATAGATAGATAGATTCTAGAAAATGATGACCAAGAGAATCCTTTCTCTCTTATTCTCGATATATGCTGCTTCTCCCTATCTGACTTGCTTTCTTTTTTGATTTCTCACCTTACCCTTCCTATCTTCCAATATCTATTTTCCAGACACAACCACTGAGATGCAATGCATAACATTACAACTTGATAGACTAGTTTGTTTCTGTTATTTTTGTAATGTTTTACTTTCTTTCCTTATAATCATTTTTTTCAACGTCTATTTATTTGGAATAAATTTAGTTTATGAGTACATTGTTCGCATGAGAATGCTAAACTTTCCCATAAATATCGCTAAGAAAAAATATAATTATTTTATGACAATTTAATTTTATTTCCCAAAACTGATCGAAAATATACACAGCTTTTCTTGAACTAACGTTTTTTTTCATTCGTATTTTTTTTTACTTCGACATTTTTAAACTTCTTTAATTATTTTGTTTTCCTGTCTTAGAGTTGCAAATCTAATTTCTTAGTGATTATGTTATTACAAAATGAGAACAATGAACAAAAAGACAAGTGTGGACAAAAATAGCTTTTTTAACTCGATTTGTCTGAACCGTACAGAATTAGCTGCTCTTACGAGACAAGCGATTATACAATACATAAAGTTAGTATTTTAGTTTACTTCCATGTTTGACCCAAGGGATAAGTCATAAACCCACAATTATATATATATATATATATATATATATATATATATATATATATATATATATATATGTCTATATATATATGTATATATATATTCATTCATATACGTGTCATAAATAGTTATATTTACACAAACATAATTTGGCTACACATTTATAAACATGTTTCAGTCACAGCTGTAATAAGCCTGATATCCTCAAGCCAACATGTTTTTCTTTATGCTTTTATTTTATAGTCTGAAGAAGATTCTCTTTTAGAAGTCACGTGATAACATTAAAAACATCTTTTGATCATACTTACAGTTATATTTTTATTTCCCTCGATAATATTTAAGTGCCCATCTTCAACGCTGTTAAACCAAGATTAAGCAAGTATATTTGAAATCATTGCTGTTCAGGTTTCTAAATTTTAAAAGTGTCAGTATTCAACGAACGTTGCAAGGCTGCCGGTTTTACGTGGTATAGGGAAGTACATATATCATCGTCTGGTGAAAACAACAACCGCACACTAAACACACATCTCTCAGCAGGCAAATATGCACACACACACACACCATTTACATAGGGAGACGCAACCCGCGGGTTTGAAAGTAAAATACATTTGAATTAGGTTGATATAAAATACGATATTTAAAAATATTTCTCTGTAACGTTTACAGCTAAGAAAATAATAATAATAATAATAATAATAATAATAATAATAATAATAATAATAATAATAATAATAATGATGATGATGATAATAATGATAATAATAATAATGATAATAATAATAATAATAATAATAATAATAATAATAATAATAATAATAATAATAATAATAATAATAATAATAATAGACCGAGAAGGGAGACCACTAATCAAACTTCCACTGCCAAAGTACGGAGTCTACTGGGGCCCTGGAGAGGCTTATTGTTACCCACACCCAGTGAAGATCAAGGCCGACGCCAGCAAGACCTTTATGGCAAGCGGCTGTTGCAGGAACGCAACATCATATGCAATGGTTATCAAAAGAAGTTGATAATTCTGGAAAGCATCACTAGTTGTTACCAGTTAGTAATCGCTAAACTCTCATTACACCGGTATATCGGCATATAAAGCAACTAATGTAAATATTAATTTAAAAGAAATTCAATTATTGAATAGTCTTAAATTACAACACTTATTCACCTACATATATATATATATATATATAGACATATACATTGTATACATATGCTCATGAATCAAAAGTTAACAAAGCATGTATCATACAACGGCAAAAGCGATGAACAGAAATAACATCCATAATAGTATTTAGAAAAGAACCCTATGACAATAGTAACTTAAAGGTTATATTTTTCTCTAGTTTAAGTTGGAGCTTAACAAATTAACAGATTTATATGCACATTGCTAAGGGCATCAATCTTGTTGTGCCTACAATTTATCGACATTACTGAGTTGCTGTTAAGGAGTATACCTCTGTTACTAAATACAATTATGTCTAGTTTTTCGTTCATGCAAAGATAACAGGGTATTTTTTTAGAAATTTACAAGTACTAGTTGTTTTCTTATATTCCACTTAACTAATGGCATCTTATTGTAGTTAAGGACTAAAAATGTTGGGCAAGCAAAGTTTTATCTTTATAAATAATATTATTATGGGCACATTTGTGCTTGCAGAATCTGTCTTAAAAGGTATTTCGAGCAATGTGTATATAAAATATATGTTCACTTTGCTTTTCCTTAGTTGTAATTCAAGCTAAATAAACAGTTGTTGTAGGGGGCAATCAGTCGTAGTTTTACAGTTACAACTATTTGGGGCCAAAACTGTATTATTTGTATTAGGATTAGTTTATCTTATTATTAGCTGTATTAATTGTTAATATTGATTGTTGTGTTTTTCATAATGCTTTCTTTATTATTGCTGTTACTGTAACCTAATTTGAGGGTATTTTTTTAAGAATTTTATGCACACTACTGTTATGTGGGAAGTGAAGATTGATCAAGTTTAAGCATTTTTGTAATAGTTTTGGTTTTGAACATTTGATGATTTGATGTGTAATTGAATAATTATTTTATTTATTCTTTTATTATGATTTATTGTATTAAATGTATTTAATGTAATTTTTAAAACGGCAACTTTTAATACGTTATTATAAAGAAGATTTTATGGTTTGTAGTTGTTGCTTAATCTTTTTCTACTTAGCATAGAAAAAAGATTAAGTAACATATTAACATTGAAATGCATCACCATTATCTAAATGTCAGATACATTGTAGACACATTAGAACAGCTGAATTATTCGCATTTCAGAGGCGCATCCGTGTGTTTCTATGTCTGTCCGTCAGCAGGTCTGTTGGTTGGTCACGTTCAAATGTATTTTGTCTTTCTCCTTTTTTTATATATATAATTTCTTTTTGCCGGAAATATTTTAATTTGAATCTAAATTAAAACAAAATTATCGCATATTTTAGACGCGTTTTCATTCAGCTGCGAAATTAAAATACGTTTGATATAATGCCTAAAATGCCACTACTATTAAAACTACTGCTAATAATAATAATAATAATAATAATAATAATAATAATAATAATAATAATAATAATAATAATAATAATAATGATGACTTAAATAAAATATGAGAGGGGAAATGAGAAAATGACACTTCCATTAAGTGAAAACTCGAAATGAAATTGTCACAAAAACTTAATATCTTCCAATGGAAGTAAATGTAACTATAAAATTAACACAAATTTTTACTCTTGATAATGTTTCTCAAATAATGTGGACTCGTCTGACAAATAAAGATATAAACATACGGACAAGCCCAAGTATTAATAGTAATAGTGGCAGCAGCATTGCTGGCAACAACAGTAAGTCATTTTATGACTAAACAGATAACTATATATTCTTTTTTCCATTCTTTATTTCTCATCATTTTTTGCTGTGATTTCTATCATATAAAGTTTACAACAATATAATATTCATCAATAGCTTTTGTGGAGATTTAGAATTAATTTATGTTTGGGGGAAGAATATTTCCATACAAGTTGTTTACTCGTCTGACAAACAATGACATAAAAGACTAACTCCTAGTAGTAGTCGTAGGATTGCTGAAAACAGTTTATCGACTTACGGCTGACGTAAGAACAATCCATTCTTTTTCCTATTTCTAATGTCTCGTTATGTTTTCCTCTGCAAAAGGTAATAAACCTTATCAGTTACCATTATGGATTTTAATCCTGTTTTTTGATAAACAGATACAACAATTGAGAAGCATCCATACAATTTATTTTAAAATTAAGCGCGATAGATCTACCGACATAGCTTCTCATAGAGTTGCTAGGACGAATCTAAATTAAGGACTAACAATGTTCTATTTTATCTTATTAGATCTAGGAACGTGAAATTGTGGTGAAATGTGCGTCCGTATTAGTCTTTTTTCTATGTTGAAAGAGTTCACTTGGGTATCATTAAATTGGCCACTCTTTTCGTTCTCTGATTCGTATAATATTAAACCCATGGTTAGATTTATTATTAGAATTTTAGTAACGTTTACGTATTATAAGACCCTCTAATAAGGAGGAAACTAGTGATATTAGACGCCTATGTATTTAATGTGTGTTAAACAAACGTACATTTCGAAGTAACACTAGAAAAAGTAAGTAAGATAAATTTTCCATTAGAATGAAAGTTACAGGTTATTCTGACGTCTGTACGAAGTTGCGTTATTGGAGAAAGTGAATGGCGGAGAAGCTATATTGAGGCGCCTCTTGGGTGTTTGGCGTCAAAGCGAACAAACGTCTATTTTGAGGCTCTTCCACACACCCATGTGCGTTAGTCGAGAAGATACAATTCATCTAGATTTACTTGCTGTAAAAAGTATGCTAAGCCTCTAAGCAAATAATGAAGTTATTCGTTCTACTTTTTATTTGCTACATTATTAAAGCTACAAAAAAGACCGAAAGACAAAGACACGTTGGCTGCTACATCACATTAAGACAACTTTTCAAATTAGATCACCATCCATTGATCAACTACTTACAACGGGTCAAGGAGAAGGGTGCGGCTAGCCATCAATACTATTTAAAACTGACGATAGTTGTTAAAAAAGATCAAAGACGTTAGCGAAAGTGAAATGGTTATATAATGAAATTGAAAGAATAACATCGCCGCTCACTTAAAGAAATAAGAACATAAAACGTTTCAAACTTGAAAGTTTTTAAAAAGGAATAAAAAGGAAGAAAATAACTTGTCAATCGGTATAGAAATCAGAAAGAAAATCCTTTACGATGGAACTAGTTCGCCGTTGTATTATATGTTGGATAGTTTTGTGTGACGATACGGATATATATTTCCAAATATTTGCTCTTTATTATAGCGTTACATGAATTATGCAAAGTTGCCCTCTAATGTTTGACCCTGCGTTTTAATTACTCAACTATGCCTTCCTACGCAGTCGATGAATTTCTAAAGATCAACACGCTCCTTTCCAAAGAATCTTATAACCGGATTAACTAGTAAAAGCTCCCACATAATTAAATAGGAAAAAGGTTTAAAAATCAATATTTTTCCTGTGTAACACTATTACAAACATAACTCAGCTTCTAATAAAAAGTTAACTAGGATCAGAAAAATGTCTTTCCTTTTTTCCAAGATGACATCCCAATTTTAGATTTTTTAAAAATTATTTTTTTTTTTTCACATTTCAATCCTTTCCGGAAATTGATCAATTCGTACATCACGCATGCGCTCTAATTGGCTCACGAAATGTTGCGTTAAAAGTGATGGTATTTTCGCAAGTATTTTGAATGAATTAAACAGTTCCTTTTACTGCGTCTCTTAATCAATGCAATTGTTACTATATAGTCAGATCTCATAAAAGGGTCACTCTGGATTGGGACAACAAAAAATTGTCACAGTCGGGAAAGATTTATCATTCAACTGACTGAGGACATTCATTTATTTGTTAAGAAATATAAACATCTATATTTTAACATAAGGTCTTCAAAAGTGTACAGAAAGGGTCTTGGTCACATTCTGTCTATCATACGTTGTCTATCCACATTACACTTTGGTCCTAGCCAAAAGGCAAATAAAAAGCTATTGCCTTATTATAAGTTGCTCCTTATCTAACATCTTCACTTATGAAACTCACTCGTTCAAATACGCTAATCTATTCTTTTTAATTCAAATTATCTAGTTCACTTCCAAATCCTATTTCACGTATCGATCAGATACCAATCATGCACCGAGTGAAAGACCAACTTGAGGTCAGTATATTTCCAAACATACAGGAATAACCTTTTGTATCTACTACTTATTTAAAATATATTCTCTGGCTTTGTCCAGCCCTATGTATGAATGTTGTTTACTGGAATATTTAGGTTGGAAATTCCTGAACACATGTGTAATATGAAAAGGGGTTAACGTGCGGAATCCGAGTGTTAAACGAAACGCAAAATTTGTCATGTTCTGTTCACTATATCTCTTTTATTTCTTTCTCTTCCTCTCTGTCTTTCTGTCTGTCTTTCTCCCTATCTCTCTCGCTCTCTCTCTATCTCTCACTCTCTCTCTCTATATATATATTAATATTATATATATATATATATATACATATATATATATATATATATTTATATATATATATATATATATATATATTTATATATTTATATATATATGTATATATATATTATCAAAGAGTTAAGTTATATTACTAATCTAGTAATATTCTATTTTGTTTATAATAGCCTTTTCGAGTGTGTATCTTTTTCCTTTCCGTATTACCATCACCTGTTTAATAAACAATAACAGAGATATAGGGAGTAGAGTGCAATTGGGAAATGTTAAATACCGTAGAAAATGTGCGAGTATGTTAAAAATAACATACAGTGAGAAAGGATAAGAGTGATAGATAAGAATTTAGACAAAGATGTGGCACATGATAAGATCCATTTCAGCTTATTATAATTATTATAATGGTAGTTTATTCAAGCACATTTAATACCTAAACTTGGAAATATTTTATCCTTAACTCCTGGCACGAAAATGTAGACAAAACAGCCTTAGAGAAAAACAAACGTTGATAATCTCAGCTTAAGTATAATATATATATATAATATATATATATATTATATATATATATATATATATATATATATATATATATATATATATATTCATGTTATAATTATCAACGATCGTGCGCGTTTCGTAGCTGTACTTTTAGCGATACCGAGGCCACGGAATATATATATGTATATATTATATATATATATATATATAATATGCAAAAATAGTATCTATTTATCTATCTATCTATCCATCTCTCTCTTTCTCTCTCTCTTTATCTCTCTCTCTCTCTCTCTGTATATATTATATTATATATATATATAAAGAGAGAGAGAGAGACAGAGAAAAGAGAGAGATCTGTATATATATATATATTATGCATGTGAAAATGTATATATATATATATTTATATATATATATATATATATATATATATTATATATATATATATAAATATATATATATATATATATATATATATATATATATATAAGAAAAATACAAAATGGTTTTCCTAATTAACTTTCTGCCACGTGTGAGTGTGTTTTCTTTGTTTTTGTCTCAGTTTTTTCTCATAATCACACTCTGTGTGATGTTGTTTTTTTTTCAAGACTTTTCAGTTTGAGACTTTTTTCTTAATAGATTTTTTCTGATGATCGTTGTGTGTGCAGAGCTGATATTGACATAATATTTTTTGTTGGTGACCTTGGAGAGAAATGAGTCGTAAATATACATCTCACATAAATGTTATGTTTTTTTGGAAATGTCAAAATAAAATAAATAAAAACCATGGTTATTGGAATATATAATCAACCTGACGTATTGATATTTGCTCTGTGTTTATTGGATGACAATATTTTGTTTAAGAAGTGATAATTAAAAGGTATTGATAGTATATACTAATACATATATTGTCATAATTCATATTACTGCTTCTCGTATTAAGATGACTATCAGATGTTTTATCTTTCTCTATTATGTCCACCAAGCAGGAAATAACATTGTCACATAGAATATAGCAATTCCAAGCCATAAATCTTACACTAAACACATAATACAGACAGTGAACTCTTTTATCAAAAGAGTACGTTGAAGGATAATCAATTATCATCTCTCCGAAGAAGTGGAACGAAGAACGAAGCACAAAAACACACGTATAAATGACACTCTGGAATATGATATGCCATCGGCTGATTCGAGAAAAACATACACTAAATTCTATAACATCAACACGCGAAAATGTCCATCAGACTTGACTCTCCTGGATAATTTGGAGCAGGACATGTTCAACATGATTGGTAATTTGAAGTTTAAAAAGAGAGGTATCAATACTCCTACCTACAATTAGCAAGATGAATCAGGCATTTAAAAAAGATTAAAAGTGATCCTAATTTAATAGTACCTGCTGATAAAACCATGAACCTTTATAGCATGAGTATCGAAACTTATAATAACCTGATTATAAAAGAACTACTGAACAGCTACAAAATAGCTAATGGTATTAAAAATGATATTAACTCAGCAGCTTTAGCAATATGCTATAAAAATTAAAATGGATAATAACATAAAGATATATACTCCTAAATGCCCCATATTTACGTTAAAAGATCACAAGGAGGAGTTCAGTATCAACCTTACTATCAGATGACTTTTCCCTTATATATCGCGCATACGGTATACTTAGCAAATAGGATATTGGATAGAATCATACCTTCTATCAAATATAAGATAACTCACAGTTTGCGTAATCTTCGGATAAAATCATAAATTTGTTTAGGAAATTGTCCCAAGGGATTAATTGGAAATTCATCATGTTTTACATAGACTCATATTACTCCTCAATTTCCCACATACTTCGATACAAGGAACCTTATATGGAACGAGTAGTAACAAATATAACTAGACTAGAAATAGACATAATAAAATTAACTAGAAGAACTCTGATGCTATATGATCACAAAGTATGGAAAAGAAAAGATAGGGAAAAATAATTTTGATATAACTATGGTATAACCGGATTCTGTTACGGTACCATATGTGGTAGCCTTTAACATTCTGAAGGAGCTCATAGAGATCTGCCACGTATGAGAGGGGGTTATGCAGGGATGATGCATTTTCCTCCCTATTAGAAGATTAGAGAATACCAAAAAGAATATGCATAACATTTTTAGAAATGTGGACCTTAAGTTAACGAAACACATACACCGTAAGACCGTTTACTTTCTAGACATCACCTAAGACATACACAATAGAACATATACGATCTATCATAAACATGATCATAGCTTTTATTATGTAGATTTTAACTCAAACTACCCATGATCTATTAAGAAAGCAATCATCCCTATTATTTCTAAGAGAATATCATAGTAGTAATGAAATGAGCCACTATTCAATAATAATAAAGAATATTATAATGAAGAACTAGCAAGGTCTGATATGCTGGAAAGATGAGCTATATAAATATGGAGTGCGGTGGAACATAATGCGGATTCTAATACAAATAGGAACACACCTCACATAACTCTTACAACATAGCTATGGGAAACTCTAAACCAAACAAAATAGAAAAAATACAAATCATACGCTAGATACTGCAGCAAATTACTGCACTAAACACTAGGGGATCAACACACCTTCATCATCAGTAGAGAATATCACTAGGAAGAAAAACAGGGGTAGAACTCACTTTGGTTCTTTCCTCCTAATAGCTAAAACCTCCCCACTAACATACCCAAACAGTTCTACCAAATTATCGAAGAATAGTTTCCAAGAGATAGCAGACTAGGTAAGATTATAAATGAAAATACTGTAAAACTATCTTTCTCAACATCGATAAACCTAACATCAACTATAGTAAGTTCAAATAATACCAAAATAAACATATAATCAGATGCTAAAAACGAAACTGGGCAAGAAATTCCTAAATCTGATTAAATAACACTTCCTCGTAACCAATCTCCTGCATAAAATACTCAATAAAATTACCCAAAACTGCCCTACAGCTGCTGCGAAAACCTAGAAATGATAATTAAGGCACACAATAACAAAATACTAAAATAGAACAGCAGAGAGGAAGAAAAAATAACAAATTGCATAAAAAGTGACAAATATAGCAAAAGTAACACTTAGAAGAACATAAATATAAGCACTACAAATAAAAATAACCAAAACCTTAATAGTAATTACACGAATAGTAATAAAGAAGTTAGAATGAAGAGGCAGATGTAACTGCATAAACCGTACACTTTGTCCACTGCAAAATAAATGCCTAACCAAAAATATTGTTTACTAAGCCACAATATTTGCCAAAGAAAGACCGAATAAAAAACAAAGAACGTCGAATTAAAACAGCACTAGTAAAACATTATTGGGAGCTCAAAAACAATGGACGCTCACCAATAATTGAATGGAAAAGTATACAACAGGCCAGTACATGTAAAAATTTAGACGACCCGTGTAGATAATGTATTATTGAGAAATTTGAAATCCTAAAATTTAAATACCTCCCAAATGTATTAAACTGTAGAAGTGATATAGCAAACAGCTGCCTGCACAGAATGAAATTTACCGTAAGCTAACAATACTAAATAATAAATACATAAACAAATAAGGAAAGAAAACTAAACTAAATTACAACCAAAAACCTTAAAAACTAAAACTGAAATAGAAATACAAAAAGCCACGTGTTAAAGTAAGGTCACTCATTATATTGACACAAAAAAAGAAACAGGGATAGGCAAATCTATAGAACACATAACAATAGAATAGGAACTAGGAAGTAAAACTAGCCGGACCTTTGTTCGTGAGAAGCCAAACGATTGGCTAAGAGAACAACAACAATTCTGATTGGTTAACTAGCTAGTCGTGTATATAAAAGCACCCGGCAAAACTAACTCCATGCACTTAAGCCTGAAGATGCCCCGCGAGGAAGAAGTGCAGGAGACTCTGTGTAGCTTAATTGCCATAAATATATGTTTATCACTTACTATTATATATATATATATATATATATATATATATATATATATATATATATATATATATATATAAATGAATAAATCCGGAAGTTTTATTTCATTTATACTAGCTATAGTCATATCAAAACATCTTAGATATACTTAATTCTATTATACACTTTAATATATTCACACACACATATATATATATATATATATATATATATATATATACTCACAGACAACCTGACTAAACACTTTCAACGCTATAAATTATTTGCATACTTATTTTTTAAAGATTGTCTGATAAATTCATATTTAGTACTATCCACTTATAATTTGATTCTTCTATTTTATTATATATATGAAAAAAACTTTTCTTGATATTAATTTCTTAATCATTTTCAGTAGTAATATTATTTTAAACGATTAAATGAATTGAGTTTAAAATTTGAAATCATAACTTCTGTTTTATTATTTTTTTTACTCTGTTGCGTTTTCGCACGCGTATATTTACAAATAGAAACAACCTCGATAACTGTCGAATAATTACTTTTTAAAGATAAAGTTTGCATTAAACGCAATAATTATCAAAAACCTTATAAAAAGTAATATACGCATGTGTTTAATCATCAACATAAATGTTGATGATTAACCACATGCGTTTATTACTTTTTATAATAAATGTTTTTGTTGCTATTCATCCCATGAGAGCAGAGTAAAGGTACAATGTCAATATTTAAAGAAGCGAAAAAACCCAGCTCCACCAAAAGAGGCACAGTGGATTCAAACACAAATTTCAATTACCTTGGTCAAGAAGGATTTCTCCTTCACTGGCCGAGGACATAAACACTGAGTGCAGATTCAGAACGTATACTATATTTTGTTCTTACCCAAAAAGCCAAAGAGGCAACATGTCTTAATGATGATGATGATGATGATGATGATGATGATGATGATGATGATGATGATGATGATGATGATAACATTTGTCATAGAAAAAGAAAAAGAAACTTTTTAATCCTTCTAAATTAGAAAGAAAAGAGTATTTTTCTTAAATGTGTATTAAGACTTTTTTGTTTTCTTTAATAATTAAGCGAAAAGTACAAAGTAGCAATCTCAGATTCTCAGTTATATGAAATTGGTTTATTTGACTAATCGACCTTCCAGCCTTATGTTTATTCATTCCATTATATAACCAGTGTGTAATGGGGAATTCGTTTCTATTTTTATGCTGAAATAAAATAAAATTCATCGACTTTGAAAATCTTAAAGACCATAACAATTAACTTTTTTATTGTTCTTTTCCTTAAAAATAAAATGTTTCTATGTTCATGCACAACAAGTTTTCCCCACATTGAAATATATCAAATAAAACTACGACAATCCTTATTTTGTTGTTTTCCTCCAAATGACTAAAATGTTCATTGCAAATTATTTCTTTGGTGTCTGTAAAGAACTACAGCCTCACTAATTTCTGCCCAGAGGCAAGTTGTGTTTGCTAGTATATATAAATTTATCTTATCCTAACCTACTGTTCCATGAAGTAATTTTCAGTTTTGCTTGAAATCTTTATTTAATATTTGAACCACGTTCATGCCCCTTTACACAGATTAAAATCAAGATATAATGAAACCAAACTTCATGCTTAAAATCAATTCTAAAATCTATTACGTGATTTGTTTTTCTAGAAAATGTCTAAAAAATAAGGCTAAAGCTTATAAAGTCTTAAGAAAAAAATGTAATTCAGTGAATCTTGCTCCATTTGTGTTTAAGGCTTCTTGATAAAATTCAATGCAAATTTGATGTATTTTAATTTTGAAATGGGATGTTGCCTCTATTTTATTCTCGTTTTAACCCTTTAAAATTCTTGAAATAAACTATAATTTGAAGAATATTATTAAATTGATGCCTTTATCTATTGTAAAACTGTAATAAAAATAGAAAGGATCTGAATATTCATGAACGGTGTTCACCCTTTTTTTACCCCCTGTAGACACACACACACACACACACACACATATATATATATATATATATATATATATATATATATATATATATATATATATATATATATATATAGTAAGCTATGAAAATATATTTATACCCATTAAGCTACACAGAGGCTCCCGTGTTTCATCCCGGGGGAGTCTTCAGATGAAAAGCGGGAGCCTCTGTGTAGCTTAATTGCCATAAATATATTTTCATAGCTTACTACCTAGCTCTACTTACGTATCGAGCACTGTTGAAGTAAATACTGAAAATTGAGACATAAAAATTATATCTCCTTCTAAAATTGTATGTGGATACATGAAATACTAATATATATATATATATATATATATATATATATATATATATATATATATATATATATATGTATGTATATATGTATATATAAATATATAATAATGAATCATATATATATATATATATATTTAATTTACACTATACATTATTTTAATCATCTATTGGCACTGTCAAGGTTACAGACACACTAGAAACTCAACCCGCAATGTTAAAGATACCAAATGTGACATATTCATCACCGGATGTTATGATAGTGTTACTCAAATGGTAATTCTCCGTCTGGTGAGTAAACTTGTCTAATTTGTAACTAAAACCAAGAATATGTACATATTTATGAAAAGTTTCAGGTCGAGGAAGCCTACATTTAATAATTCATCTTTTGTAGTTTCTAATATTACTGTGAAACCGAAGGTACTAATGGATTTTCAAATGTATCTATAATATCGATTGAACAGAAGTTTATATGCTCTTGCATGTAGTTGGGCACTCTTGTTAGTTCTCCTACGAAACTTAATTACACTATGTATACATATACTTTCACGCAAAAGCTACGAATATACAAAACACTTTTTCGCAGCTTACTCCCACAACAACAGTTTTGCGTAAATGCATAAAAGAATAAAATCACCCACAATTAAATGTTTGAAATGCTCACACCATATTTCCAATCTTCAGCCAATCTTTCGAAACAGCAAAGTTCTTATTATTATATGAAGCCAGAACATAAGCTATCAAGCTACAACAGAACCATACAATGATACCCAATTCAATCACGAATATCACCTAATCAGTTTAAGAATTCAACGCCCGCCACATATTCAGACAAGAAAATAAACTCAGTAAATTACTTTCTAACAATAAGACGCCTGGATCTAATACAAAATCTCATACCAAAGAACTCTTAGATATAGAAACTGAGGCTATCAGGTTTGGATTAAAATTTGCAACGCGTATATATTCAAATATTACCACCAACACAAGTTTAATAATTATAGACATGAATACACAGATTTTAGAAAGGTTTTCATACGAAGATATTATTTTAACCGAAGTTACTCAACCCAATGATTTAGTACTATCGACCATATATTAGATACTTTAAAACACCTAACAAAAAACACCATCATATCACCAGCAGATACAATGATAGTATATTACGTATGAAGAAAAGCATATTTGTAAAGAAAACATGTACATCATTAGCAGACGAAAATACATACATAGAGTTAGAAACTATCACCAAAAGCGTTGAAACTTTTAACATTTTTTTTCAAAAGCCCTATAAAAACAATAAAAAATGCACATCATATATTGAATACTACCTCAATATTTTCACATTATATGGCATTCCCGAAACTCACAAACTGGATATGCATTTGTGCATCATAATATCTGACGTCGATAGCGCCATGCACAAGATCTCACGAGCCATAGCTAATATTCTAACTCTACTAATTGGCACTATCAGAATTCCTCACATAACATAAACTCTGGAGACTTATTAAACGAAATACAAAAACATAAATGTACGAAACAAACCTATACACAGCTTATACATAATACATTTATATGCTAATGTTAATAAATGTTAAATATTTACATTTACTCCATATATACATAAAAAACTTAACATTTACTTACCGTTTTCTCTTAACATCCTAATAGAAATAATAAGACTTATCACTGACATGGCTTATTTTCAATTTAACAATAAATTCTATAAGCAAAATGTCGGGGTTCCTATGGTGACACTCTTAGTGGATTACTAGCCTGCTTATTCTTAGAATTCCTAAAAGTTGTCTCTTTCAAATTTAGATTACTCCCAAACACTGACTAATTTAGATATATTGACGACATTCTAATTTTTGCTCCCGAAATCACACAAATAGAGAATCTTAAAAACAAATTAAACACATAAAGTGTACATATCAAACAGAGCAAAATACCTCGATATTATTTCAGGACATACTTATAATAAAATCCAACACTAATCTAACCTTTAAAGTGCATCGCAAAACTACGCACAAAAATGACTACATACATTTTTACTCACGCCATAATAACAAAATCAAAACAGGCATTATGATCAGTTTCTTCCTGTGTGTATTCAAGGCGGAGAATTCAAATACATAAGAAATTCATTCAACACATTGCCATATCCTGCATATGTCATATTAAATGCAAATCAAAAAGCTCGACAAATATTTTCCAGGAACAATAATCAAAAATCATATACAACGAACACTTGTCTTATAAACAGACATCTTTGTTTACATACCAAGGCCAATCAATAATACTATAGTTTAGATCACTTTAAATAAATTAGAAATTCCAACAATGCGATCTACATCACAGACTATGAATCAAACATTAAAAAAACATTTTAGAAAAAAAACATCTGATTTAGGTATATATACCCTCCTGCAATAATTGACATCGAATATACGTTGGTGAAACCAAACGGAAATTAAAGAAAAGGCTTAGTGAACATAAAAGCGTTATAGAAAATTCCCTAAATGCACTATTCGCTCATGAATTATATCATGATCATTCTTTTAAATTTAAACAAGCTAGATTCATTAAATTATTTTAAATAAATCTCGGCGAAGATATTTTCTATCAGCACTCAACTAAACTTTAACACAATTAAACAACGTAACGGCTTCTACTATGTATCTCCTTTATTTAGCAAATTGATACTAACCGAACAGAACTTAAATTTGGATCCAGGTTTAAACTCTGTATGTAACATCTATATGAAAATAAAACTCATATTACATTTCATAAACGCATCAGACAATTTGAATTCAAACGACTATGTGTCCTTTGAAAAAAAAATTACTTTCACGTCGTATATTTTCAATTATTGTACTTGTATGGTATTTTTTCAAACAATATCATGAGAAAGTCTTACAATTAAAACGAAACGTTGATGAATATATAAATATGTTTAGGTTTTCCTTCTTCATTTTCAATATATATATATATATATATATATATATATATATATATATTGTTGTTTACACTGTAATCGGCGTAAATATAACTTAAATTCGCTGTATCACGTGGTAATTTCCTATGGTCGTTAGGATAGAGTGAGAGTAAAAGGTGGCTCTGTAAACCGATTTCGCCCCTTATGACCGTCTAGAATTATCACTTCCCTTACACTGATGGGAGTAAAAAGCTGGAAATGGCGTCGTCTCTATGTAGATATAGTTTGATATTTATTTATAATTATATATATATATATATATATATATATATATATATATATATATATACAGGCTGATTCATAAGTCACTTAGCTATTTAAAATGATTACCATATGAAGCACAAACATACTATGAACTTTTGATAATGTTTATCTTACTCTCTAATTACTGCTATTTGTTATTCTAAATTTGTTCGTTTATATATTTGTTTCTATATATATTTATTTTTATTCATTTAAATTTGTGTAAATCATCATATGTGCTTTTTTCAGGTAGTATGTCATTTACAATTGAAGAGCGAATTTTTATTGTTATTCATATAGCCAAATTTGATAAATCTCCCACACTTGTTGAAAAGCAATGACAACCTCAAATCAAAAATCACTGCCGGGTTTTAAAAAATTAATCAATCAAATATGCTACAAAGAGTCGTAAATTCCTTGCAAAAAAGAATGGAGCTATGCATGCAGAACGAAGGTGGAAAATTTGAAAATCTGCTGTAATTTTAAACTAGCCATAAATTAATCTGTTGAATAAACTTTCTGTTTTGTATTAGCGCATTTATTAACTTTAGAACTTCAACAATAAATAGCTAAGGGACTTATGAATCACCCAGTATATATATATATATATATATATATATATATATATATATATATATATATATATATATATATATATATATAGTATTTGTATAATTGTCGTTTTCTGATGTTAATCCAATGAAACTCTAGTGTTTATGAAATAGTGCTGAGCTACAGGTAGAGCTGTATTATAAATGAAAATCTATTAATCTATACAAACATTATTGGCTACATATGTGCATACATGTTTCATCTTCGATCTTATGCGAAATATTGATTTATCCAGCCATCGTACTAACTGCACTAAGACTGACAGAAAAAACAATTTTGCAAATCTTGTTAATTTTTAGAGGGTTTAATGAGAGGGGGGAGAAGAATTGTGGATGGACAATGTACTTATTCGCTCTAACTCTGTAAGCTATTTGTATGCACACACTGTTCAGTACATATAGACTGTGGCTCCAAATTCAAAAAGCGCTCTAGATTTTTTTTATTTTGTCGGCTTGGTCAGAGCACTCAAATATCAAGGTGCCAAATGAAAGCCTATACACTTAAGAATACCATACAATTTTTCACAAGCCTATATGTGGTTCAGTTGTGAGAACAGCGGCCATCTTTAAAAATAGCCGCCGAGTTTTTAAGAAAATATTTTATTCCTAGGTTAATTATACATCCTATGGTCTAAGCTATATTATAATTTATAGCCAGAATCTGCTTCAGGTTTGAGAAAGTGCGGTGGAAAAAGCACATTGTATGACATTTTTCTAGATGCATATATCATAGTTTCTTATCGAAATAAACGGACACATTTCTTAAGTATTTTTTGAAATATTTGTCCTTTAGATACATTTATATCCTAACGGTAAAATCAATTAAATCAGTTTATTATTGTATTTTGCTAAAAGGCAAGTCATTTTCCACTGTGGTGTCTTTGCCATTTTATGTTCTTTATAAGTTTATTTCATCACAGCATGAGTAAAAGTGTAAAACGTGTAAAAACCAACAACACAATATTTCAAGATACATGGTTACTTTTTGAAAAGTGATGCATGTGTATGTGTAAGACACGACAACTTACAGCCCATAACATAGTGATATATACTCAAACATTGTGGAAGTATATGTGTGCCATATTGTTTCTGCTATTAAGATGTATGGATCATTAAACTATTTTATTAAGTTCACAAAATGTGTCTGCTATATTTATATATTATATATAATTGTAATTGTAGAGCTAGCAACATCTGCTCACTGGAGGGGAATTGTAGGATATCAAGCATCGTCTACAAATGCGATGTAATGACTGGAAATAATAAGAGGTCATATATCGGGTCCACTGGTGAGAGTTCAAGGATAGATTCAGGAATCATATGAGTTCTTTCAGGTGTAGACGGAGGGCTAACATAGATAAGACTAATATTTCTGTTGGCCGTTTTGTTAGAAATGTCATTATCCGACAGGCTCCCTTCGAACTGAAATGGTCAGTTCTAGAGAGGGCTAGCAAGAATAGGCCGGACAAAAGAAAACGATGCAACCTATGCGCATTAGAATCGTACCATATAATGACAGCTAGAGATAATTTGTTAAACGGCATGCAAGAGATAATTCAATATTGTTTGCATAGAAATAATTACTTATTGTCAAGCATGAGACCTAGATAAAGGAGGGATAAGAAAGGGGGATGGAATCTCCTCATTGTAGAAATTTGACTAGAGCTAATTCAATTTGTTGGCAATATATATTATATAGGATAGACATAATGAGGTAGTACTGTGTATTGGCTTTAGCTAAGGCATAACACATATCTTAGCACTTCATAAGGATACCGTGATATCGAGGTTGAGGGCGAATGATTGGGTGTAAGGTAGAAAAATTAGAATCTTGGTAGAGCAAACAGAGGGGAGTGAATACAAATATAAATAGTCACATAATAAATAGTAAAATAAAAAAATATTTAAGGGAAAAATGTGTATGGGAACAACATAAAGATTTTTTTCTAATTTTTTTAATACAAATGTAAATCTTGCTATTCTAGACAATGTGTGGGGGTAAGATGGAATAGCTCAATACCATATTACTCCATATTAAGCACAGATCAGTACTCATTCTGCCAATTCCTTACTAAGCGAAATAACCCTGGGTGGGAATGAGGTGGTATAGGTGTGTTTGGAAACGAACACAGTAAATATAGGGAATAATTATATAAATACTTCTGCTTGAAACAATCAGCATTACTTGAACTAATGGATAGGAAACATAGAATGAATAAATATAAAATATAAAAAATCAAGGTATGATTAGTTTTTGTTATAATAGATAGATGTTACTTGGTTATCAGAGGTTTCCATTAGGGGGAAGGAGTTGTGCATCGTGATTCGACATTCTGATTTAATCCTATTTCACTTTCTCATATGAATTAATATTCTGGTCAATCGCTACGAGAAAATAGTTACCTGTCATCAACCTTTTGGGGGGATTAGTATAAATAAACAAGAGAAAGGTGAATGAATTCTGAAGGCAGATCGACTCGTGTCAATCCATGGGAGATTATCCGCCAGGGCGTGATACTGAGTTACTTCCCCCTATATACGTATATATGCAACTATACGTTCCCGTGAAAAAAATGTTCACGTTTTTTTGTTATTGGAGCTGAATTTATTTAAATATGTCAATCTTTAATCTTATATGAAATTCTCTTTCCCCACCTGTTCTTAATAATTTAAGCCTTTAATAATTTAAAAAAAGACACTAGATTTTTAAAATTATTACTTTTTGTTGTTTTTTGTATTTTTATTTGTTATCTATTCTTTTAAATTGTTTCTTGCGGAATTGTTATTATTTAGCCCAGCCTGTCTCTTGCATCCGCGAGTGAATCGGCTTCATTTTTTTGTTTTTTCTAGACCTTTCTCTATTGCTTCATGTCTATCAACAGAAGATGATGCTGGACTCTTCAACAGAATAATAACAGGTTGCAAGTTCCAATCTGAGGCCCTGAAAGTTATTAAAGCGTTGCGCTATAGACGGTTTGATTTGGTTTGATTTTTGTCTGGAGGTGCTTATATTCAGGTTGACTTAACGATATGTCAAAACATCAAAATATCTCTCTATATATATGTTTTCATGCATCCATATATAGATACTAAAAAGGATACGCCAGCCAAGACGACTTCCCAAATAAATATTTATGGATGAAATCATATTTAACTGTAATGAAATTAAAATAAAAATCAAGATGAGGCTAAATATTAAAATAAAACACAATAGCTAAGCATTAAATTATATACCCTGCTATTCATGCTTTAGTATATTATACATACAGATCCATAATACTATATACACAAGTATACATACATTTCATACATATATACACATATTAACAAGCATATTATATATATACCCTTACACACGCATGACAGATATCTTATACGTATATATGCAACTATACGTTCATATAACTTCATCACTATACTCTGTGTGATATGCTAGTTTTAAGATTTAGGCTCAAATTATATAAAGATCAAAAAGTAAATTAAGAAATACCCTTAGTAAACAAAGACTGAATAATCACTCAAAGAGATTAATAAATAAAATAAGAAAATGCATTGGTACTTTACCAAATGCATCGGTTTGGAAAATTTGAAGATCTGTTAGGATATATATATATATATATATATATATATATATATATATATATATATATATATATATATATATTGTTAATCTCGATACACACGCACATATGCCTATACAACCAACTCACTAATTTACAAAACACGTATCAGGTATCTTTCTTAATCTGCGTAGACTTCGATCTACGTACACACCATGCCAACATACCTCGCCTGTAGATTTTTAACTTTTTCTACTTCACTCTATTTATAAAATTAACATTCATGCAAATTTATATGCAAACAACCTACGGATAAAGTTTAGATTTAAAAAATCATCATTAATTATAAATTACTGTGCCTACATCCAGAGCGCCAACTGCTTAAATTAAACAAATGAAGATAAAATATTAAAAATCTAAATTAAAACCTAAATACCAATTATGAAAATTATTTTAAAAAATTAAAAATAGTAAGTTTATTTTTTTAATAGTAATTATTTTAAATATACAGGAAATACAATAACTTAAAATGACAAAATAAAATGAATGTATGGAGGGAGGTGTTCGGATCGGAGTTATTATTACTTATTTTGGATAACATATACGCCTTGCTCAAAATCTACTAAATTTATGTTTTTAAAGTGCTTGCAATTATATGCTGTCTCTTTTCTTACATTTAGCAATTAGTCCCTGTTTTTAAATTTTATGATATCAATCTTCTCATTCAGACACAAAAAGACACTGGGTTAAGAGATCCACGGGTTTTGGATTTTTGAATTATCTCACATTCAATTATTGGTGTGTGTGTCCTTAATTAATTTCCAGAAACGTAGGGATAGTGACGTGCCTTTCTTATACCTATCATGATTGAATAATAATCTATGACCGTAAAGCCTATATTTACACGTTCTTGACGTTTTTCTTATGTAGATTTCTTTTTCATTTTTAGGTTATATCTTATATATATTTTTGCGTGGTGTATCATTGAGGTAGTAAGACAATTGTTCTGTAAGGGGCACTCATTCAGTCTTTGGCAATTACAGTTATTCGTTGTTCTATGATTATTAAAATCAATGCTTGCGCCATTGCTTTTCAGTAGTGTCTTGTTATGCTTCTTTATAATTATGTCTAGGTTTTTGGTACAGCTACAGCTTAATTTTACTGTGTTTTATTAAATATTTAATGTAATATATTACTTGGTAGGAAATATTTATTAATGACGTGTATCAATGTGTTGCATACTATAGTGTTTTACATCAGATTGAAGGGAGTCTAAACCAAATAATCTTCTGATCATAATTTCTGGACTAATTTGTAGTAGTTTTTATATTTTCATACTGTATGGTACCGTTTGTGTATCCACTATTTTAGTGTTGTGTTATAAATGTTTTTTTATGATTATTAAACGTTGCTTCGCCCAAGGATTTGTTACTAATTCTACTTTCTATAGACTTAGGTATGTTCTTAATTATGGAGGGTGCGTGATATGATTGCGGATGCACATATATGGGGTTGACATTTTCTTTCATAAAATTTTTTATTTTTTGTTACTAGGTTAAATATGACATCTAGAAAATCTACCTGTGTCATATAATCTCAACCTTAAGTCCTAGTGTCTTCATCTCATTATTAGTATCGTTCTAATTCTGGCGTATTTAACGTTATTTAAGTCTCTAAGTATCATTAAAACTCATCTCTCTCTAAGCCTATATTTTTTACAGCTATGTTGTTATTCTCTGTTATATTGCACAATATATATATAGTCCTACTAAGTTCGATGTCTGCAGATCCAGCAATGACATGGAAACATCGAAATATGTGGTTTGCTTATTTTGGGTCTATTGTTCACTTTTACGATACAGAACCTAATGATATTAATTTCCTTTTCAGAAATATTCGTGGAATTCTTCGCGGAATCTATTGCTTGTTAAAATATCACTTTTTTAATTAACGGGTAGTATTCCATAATGTAAAACTGGATGAAAGCGCACTTGTTTTCATTAGCAATTCCTGTGAACTATTAAATTGTATCCATGGTATTGATCTACTGGTTTTAATTATATGTATCCTGTAATTTGTAGATTAATCCTTTCTAATATCCTTCTGCTTATGTTGCCAATTACTGGTCTGGTTAGTTTTATTAATCTAGTGAACAGTTTGGTATTAAAGTCTTCTAAGTAGTGCTTAATTATTATGTACGCTTAATTTTCCTTAAGTTTACCGACCCGTTAACTTATTTGTCATTTAACAGTAATTCTTTTACCTTCTGTGTTCATAACTTTGATTAAGTTGGTGCTATTTGCATTGTTGTTGACTGAGTTTATAAAGGTGCCTTGTTTTATCCGCTTTTACTTGAATTTTGTTGATAATACCATCCAGTTTGTTTTGGAATGTTTTTTCCCTGTTTTCTACTCAGTGTCCCTCCCTCTCCACTCAATAACCAAAACGATTTCAAAAATTGCTTTTCCATCCGTCTTAATTCAATTGGTTTTATAGCCCGATGAATCTGGATTTCGAACCAGATCGCAGCTGAAACAATTATGCACATATGTACTTAATAATGTTTGTATAAATACAGGAATTTATACTATAACTATATATATATATATATATATATATATATATATATATATATATATATATATATATATATATATAAAGAGAGAGAGAAAAAGAGAGGAACATCTGTAGGAAAACGTTACCTAGTTCAGAATCTTAACGAATATCAAGCTCTTTGTATCTGCAAGGTGTGTATTCTTGAATCGACTCTAATCTAATTTGTAGAACTTGGTATATACTTGTAAAATTTCACATATTTACAAATAACTACTTCTACCTCCCTTGCGTTACTTGGAGCGGAGTATTGTCATTTATATGTTATATATGAATCAGTCGGTGAATATGGAAGAAATTGTCTATTCTCAAATTTGTCCCAGTGTTCTGAGCGGCAGTATTATGAGTGTGACAGCTATATCTTCCTAATTCTCCATTTATGAGTGGTAAAATATAAAATATATATCAGAATTAAACATTACCATATTAAAATCGATCGCAAATACACAAACTAAATATTTTCTCTCAAATGACTGATGAAACAGATGTGATGATGCGTATGGTATTAAATGATAAGTACTCAATAACAAATATATCGGGAAACATTGGCTCTATTTATGTTGTGATCTTGAAGGAGGGATAATAAATAAGTAACGTATATTTACAAGAGTAATCGGTATAGAAGGCAGAAAGGGAAAATTAAATAAAAGATCTAAATATGTAAATTGATGTTCGTTTCCCTTTCCCTTTTTCGACGAGGACACTTTTGTGTTACAGGACGGGTGTATATTTACAAATAAATAAACATTTGCTTCTATTATAAAGTAAGAGATTTTTTTCATTTGCTATAATGTTTTCTATCACTTTCTTTACTGCCAAGGGATCGATATGTTACACCATCGTTTATTGTAATACAAGTCAACTCTTTCGCCAACCTAATTTACAAAGGGGATAGTTCATTACGTTAATAAAATAGACACAAAATTGGAACGTGCTTGGCAAGCTATTGTATGCTAAAAAAGAGATTGGTGGAAATTCTTCCAGTTCTGACAAAAAAAATACGGTCGACTATTGAAGCTATTTGCAGCGAATGACCACACTTCCTCTCCGCAAAGAAGTGCATCTATCCAGTAGCCTGTGGCATGACTTAAACCAATTTATTCTCTGCGAGTCAAACTTTAGTTTCAATATAAAACTTTTTCTTTTCGATGACTCAAATTATATGACTGAGCTTTAGTCTCCATACTTGTATTGTTATGTAAAAATCAGAATGTTCATGTTGACAATTTTTTTGTGATGAAGATTTGTACTTCGTTATTTGGATGATTCGGACTATTGTTCTCATCTTTGATTATAGACTCACAACAGTTCGGCAGATGTAACCTCCGTTCTTCTTCAGCTGGATATTGTCATACTCGGGAATTGACACGGAATTTTGAACGAAACTCCTTATTTTATCCTCAGGTGGAGGGAGGGAACTTGCTCTCGTTTCGTTAGCCATTACTGGGCAGTGGTTTTCGATAATTCTTAATTCTAACCTTAGTAATGATTGAACCTTCAACCTCCAGAAGACTCTCACATAGAACAGAGTATTATGTAGAACTTAGCCACGGATTCTTAAGACAATTATAGTATAACAATTAGGGGCTTTAAACCTATTCTTGTATTAGGTGTGTAATCTTACTACTTATTAACATATATTACAACGTAATTCTATATATATTAATGCTTATATAAAACAAGAAAGTTTATTAGGAAATTTGAAATGGCAAAAACGAAAGACTGTAGACATAAGTTGTCTATCATATTTTATGAAATATGTTTAAAAAGAGGAATGATGTCCAAATATACATATGTTAAGAATTGTATGTATATATATATATATATATATATATATATATATATATTGATACAAATTTGATTAAACAGAAGTGAAAGTGTCTGTTTATCACATTCTTGATCCAATCTTTCCAGTTCAATTTTAATTTGTAACATCATAACATGCCTGAGGACGACTCATCCGAGTCAAAAGTGCTTGCAAAACTGATCAGATCTTGTTCACATTTAAACATAACATCATATTACTGGTCCGCAAACTACAAACATTAGATCAAAAAGCAATAAACAGAATATTTCACTGTTGTTTAATAAAGTTGTATTAATGGAAAAATCTACCCAAATATATATACTGAGAATAACATAACAAAGATGAGAACAATCTTCTGGATAATACAAATTATCAATCCTCATCTCACAAATTCCGAAACATCATTTATATTATTAAGATCATTCAGACTACCATTCTCACCTTTACTGATATATTCACAATGTTTCTGCCGATGTACTTTTGGTTGAGTAATGCGAGTTGGTGAGGCGGGAAAGTTATGTCAGATCATGGTAACCTCCTTAAATATTTAGCCTGCTAGTTTCAGTTCCCTGGGGTTAGATTTGATACGTTATCTTTATATTTCTAGATGTATTTCATGAGGTTCTATTCGATTATAATATCATCCTGTTACTTGGTCATCTGGCTATTCGTCTATTTCGATAACTGTTGCAAACCCATTTTTGTCATCGCAACAGCATTTAATCATTGATACATCACTGGAAAATACTGTTCGCCTGTTCTTTCGATAATTTTTTCCAGTATTCTTTGCATCCTTCCAATAGAAGACTGGTTGGTGCTTTACCTCTTCGATCTGTGCATACACCTTGACCCTTCAAGATCATTTTGCTTTTTATAACCAAATCTGATGGCATTGATTTTTATTTGGGGTAGTAATGTTCAATATGGTTTTCGTGGTTTTCGTTCAACTGCTTATCTTTTAATTGTTGTAATTGATCGTATTTGTCGGTTTATGCACAAGTCAGGACAGGGTAGAGCCATAGCGTTTGACAGATCTTTGCATATACCTTGACCCTTCAAGATCATTTTGCTTTTTATAACCAAATTTGATGGCATTGTTTTTATTTGGGGGAGTATGTCAGATGATTTTGTCTCTGACAGTTTCAGTTCCTTGTGAGGTTCTGCGTATATATATTTGTTCTACAACTATTTCAACTGTAGTTTGTCGGCATTCATTTGTTTTGTAGGCTGGTTTCCAAACTCGTAGTTTGTCTTTATATGTTGGTTGTCTTCTGTCAGTTCCGTATGTGGTATGATGTCAATCATTCAACACTATTATTCTTATTATTAGCAAGTCCAATAATAGTTGTAACAGTAATAGTAGTAGACTACATTGAATGCTGGTGGTTGGGTCTCTTTCAGGGTTTGGTTTATCTTGAAATGATTCTATCTTTAACTCCCTTGTTATAGTAATGCTTTCTACAAATCCACACAATAAACACTTTACTATTTCTTGTAGTAACATTAGAAGTCTCAGGTCAAATTTTCCTGGTGTTCGGTCCTTCTCCTCACATCATTGCTCTTTGTGAGACTAGTCTTGATGCTTCTATTGATAGCAACGATCTACATGTGGATGATTATTTGCCTCTTGTCTACTTAGACTCTTCCACGCATTTGCATGGTCTTGCTATTTTTCCTCGCAAGGATCTCCACACTGCACGTGTCTCCAGCCTAAGAATCTCATGGGTGTCCTTTTATCTGTCTGAGGTTGTATTTGCTGCATTCTACTTACTATTTATTTTTGTACCGTTTCCCTTCTGACAATGGCTGCTCTGTTATTGATGCTATATCTAGCAGTATTGATGATGCATTGCAAATTTATCAATCAAGCTCCATCTTTGTGTTTGCTTACTTCAATGCTTATCATTCTGGCTGGCTTCCTCACTTCAACCGCACGGATCTAGCTGGTGAAATCTGTGTTAACTTTTCTGTCCCAGAATGTCACAATCCCAACAATAATAATATTCATTAACAAACATTTACTTGATCTTGTTCATACTTATGTTACTGTTTCAACTTCTATTTCCTCTTCTCCCTTATTGGGTTATTCTAATAATGATGTTGTTGATGTTGAGGTTGATTATTCGGTCAAGTATTCTATTGATCGCCCCTTCCATTGGAAGACGTTCAACTACAGAAAAGCTTATTGGTATGGGCTCGGCAGCTTCCTATGTTAGTATGATGGGGTTCTATCTTTGGTATGTCTCTGTATGATGCTGGTAACGAGGTTACTGACTGTCTTCTTGTTGGAGTTGACACCTTCATTTCTCATAGTAAATTTCAAACCAAACCTGATTATCCTCCTTGGTGTTCATCTGTATGTGCTTCTGCCATTGTCCATCGTAACTATTACTTTAATCAGTATCATCGCGATGGTTCTGAGACTATTAGACAATCCTACAGAAGAGTTAGCAATGCCTGGAAGAGAGCGATCTCTGAGGCTAAGTATAGCTATTCACAAACGATTAGTAACTCTATCTTTTTTCAAAGAGTTTATTCTCGTGACTTTTGGAGAATAGACAATAGTGTTATTAATAGGGGCAATACTTATATTCCTCCTATTTGGAATGGTCTGCAGGTTATTTAATCTTCCAATGATAAGGATAATCTTTTTGCTAGTCGTTTTGCTGCCAGTTCTTCTCTTGATGATTCAGGAGTTTTCCCTCCTGTTTTTCCTTTGAAAACTGACCAGTCTCCTGATTATGTTATTATAACCCCAAAGATGGTTGTTAAGGTTCTTTCTGATCTTGACCAGTCTAAGTCTTCCGGTGCTAATTAAATTCCTGTTGTCGTTATAAAGCGTTGTGCTTCTTAACTTTCTTTCACCCTCTCTAAATTATTCAATATCTGTTTGTCTAAGTCTTGTTTCTCTTCTTCTTGGAAGGTGTACTCTGTTTCCCCTATCTTTAAAATTGTTGGTCAACGGTCTGACTTGACTAAGTATCGTTCGGTTAGTTTCCTCTCTGTTATGAGCAAGGTTTTTGAAAGGCTGGCCAACGGCAAGCACGTTCATTTTCTGGAAAGTCTTGGCCTCTTTAGTAATGTTCAATATGGCTTACGTGGTTTTCGTTCAACTGCTTATCTTTTAATTGTTGTAACTGATCGTATTTGTCGGTTTATGCACAAGTCAGGACAGGGTAGAGCCATAGCGTTTGCCATTTCGAGGGCGTTCGACAGCGTGTGGCCTGCTGACCTCCTACACAAACTTCAGGGGTATGGTATTGGTGGTGATGTTCTTTACATTATTAGGCCTTTTCTTTCTAATCGAAACTTGCGAGTAACTTTGGACGGGTTCTTTCAGGGTTTTATTCTAGGACCAACAGTGTGTATTCTCTATATAAATGATTATCCAGAGAATATGTCCTAGAAAATTAGCATCTATGTTGGTAATACCACTGTTTATTCTGGTGTTGCTTCTCGCCCATCACCTTGCAGGAAAGTAACAATTTCAGAGGCGCGAACCCGGTTCGCAGAGTCAGCTTAGAATTAGAAAGCAGTCGCCATATCCACTCGGCCAACGGAAACTGTCACTTAATTATAGGACATTAAGATTTATATTTACCTAGAAGCGGGCAGGAATAGATGACTAATCGAGAGTGCTCGACGAATGTATTCGAAACTTTGCATTAGAGCTTTTTGATAGTCTAGTTTAACATCCCCGAGAGGGCTCAACTTTAATTTCTTAAAGGGGCATAGTATAATATTTATAAATGAATATTGAAATTATTAATACCTATAGACGCTAGAGTTTCACGCTTATTGCTCTCACTTACATGTGCGTGCTTGATTAGATATTTGTGGATACATGTTGCTTGTGGAATTTGACTTGTGCAGTAAACTGAATGCAGCACACCGACCCGTTTCTCTGAGATAAGCAGGTAGTAATATAAACACATTACATAACAATAGACGATCATCCAATACAACCTATTAATATAAATAAATCTAATTAAATACATTAAGAAAACAGAGCGAATTGCCGTTGTTCAAATGCAATAACTCTTATCATAGTAGATGAACGAGTTCTCCCGTTTACATCAACATTTTTAAACAAAACAATAAATAAATAAATAAATTTCTAACATACATTTGAGTAAAAACATTCGATAATAATTTAATTTTCACTGGTAAAATATCATGAAAATACTGAAATAATATCAAACACAAAATATCAGCTGACACTTCAGGAATAACTAAATGCTAAAAACTAATTCTGCGAAACTATCGCCACTTCCAGGCGAAAATAAAAACACCGGTTGAGTGGTTATTTAATTATTTGTGAAAAAAATGGTTACATCTTAAATTTAAAGAATAGGACACTAGAGTTATTTTCTTTGTTCAACACATTACGTTAGTAAATAACTATTAAATTGAAAATTATTGAATGCCTACATATTGTCATTTGTCCTGTTACTTTGCTTACTTTGTGTCGTATGAATAGTGTTTTCTACCAAACTACATCGTCACTACCTTCAAAAATCAACTTCATGCACATTACGCACAATGTTTCAAACTAAGAAAAAAAACTGTAATATATATATATATATATATATATAGCTTATTTTGCAAATTTAAAAAAGGATGGTTTTACAACTGTACTTTTACAATTCTTTTAATTCGAAACCCATGTTGTGAATAAGATAATAGTCACTTTTCCTTTCTTTATATATATATTGAATTTTAAATTCTGGCTTTTTCCCTGACAACTTGTCTATCTGTGTAATGTCTACTGTTTATAAGATTCCAATCTTTGAAAAGCCTAGCTTAAGGAGAGAAAATAAACATACTTTTATTGAATACACCTGGCATTGAACAACTGACGAGAGAAATAGATTTGTCATTTTTAAAATTTTTATTTATCTTATTTAATTTAACTATATTATTGCTCTATCCCGCTTAAGCTTGAGCTTAAATCACTTTACGATATGTTCAAAATTCTAAAAGTATACATCCTACGTTTAATCTTATATATATATATATATATATATATATATATATATATATATATATATATATATATAACGATAAACATTTCAGGAATTATTTTTACAAGGGTCTTGTTCAAACTTATTAAATAATATAGTAACCAAAGTGCACTTTCTAAGAATGTCTAATCTAAGCAAAAGGCAATTATTCGATATAGTTCTCCGGCAAGAATGATTACCACCTGTAAAAACCTTTAACATCTTAAACAAGGAAAACAGTTTTTGAATTTTTTAGATGAGGATTGATAATTTGTATAATTGTGATTACTGTACTCATCTTGGCGCACTGGATATGGTACTAAGTAAAATTGTGTTTTCAGTAGGTTGGAAATGCAATCTTCAATTCAGGCGATACGAAAAATTGTAAATTATTGAGGGCTTCCCCCAGTCATGGCTGACTGAACGAGAACATGCTACCTCCGTGGATTAAATAAAGTGTTCCGTTCCAAATTCCGTCCAGATTCCCGAGTTCGACAGAACTATGCCCGAGTGTAAAAATATACATCTGAAAAAAGCTGGAGGATAGAGCGACCGAAACGTTGTGAGATTAACACTCAAGATGAGAACGGTACTCCAAATAATCCAAATTATGTAAGGAAAACAGTTTTCGTTTTTTTTTTAAATTACGAATTTGTAGAAAGTATACTTTGTTTACTATATTATTAGGTCTAAGGGATAAATAGAAGGAGGGAGAAAACAAATGATAAAGGAAGTAAAGGTATATCTAACGATAACACACTATTTATAGTGTACAAATGTTATCCATTTGACACATAGGGTGGGGGATAACTTTGAGACTACGCTACCTTAAAGTGTGTACATTTGTACATGTTTTTATGCATGCAGGCAGACATAATCTTATATTTTTCTTAAGTAAAGGAGATATGTGTTTAATAAGTGATAAGACTTCCTATTTAAACAGTATGTAGTACCTGGCATGATATGTTTAATTATTGTCCATTTAAGGTTGTAGGGAATGTTATTATTCTTTAGATCATAGATATAAGCGGCCAAAGATGTGGGTTTTAAGAGGGAGGTTAGTTCAAAATGTATATGTATGTTTTGTGACCTATTTTTTTAAAAAATAGTCGTGGAACCTATGCGTATGACCTCCGTTAAAAGAAGTAACTTTTTGAAGTTGGCCTATCATTATTATCTATTTCATTTCTGTTTCTATTATTCTTACTACTACTATTATCATTATTGTCATTACCTCTATATCTCTACTTTATACCCTCTTACTGTACATTTGTAAATGAGTCTCTCATGCACGAATGTTATCCCTACAGTTGCATTTAAGGATAGGTGTTACAGGCTTATTAATCATCTGGGAAATAGTTAATTTTACTGCAGTGGAACCTATTATCAGTTGTTCTAAGTTGGGTGCTGTAGGGAAAGAGATTATTATGTTGTTTCTACAGTGTGAGGACCGAATGTTGTCGTTTAAAAATTGTTAAGAACATTTTAAAGGATATGTGTTTGGAATTATTCCTTAACGACACATTGAACCAAAGATGTAATTAGGTAATTGTTATTTCCTTATACATTTTGCTTGTATTCTATTTTCAAGATTGATTCCAAAATCATATGTGATGTTTTACAAAATATACGAATTGTACTATCTTTCTCCATCCTACTTTTTATCTAATTACTGTTTATCTGATATTCAATAATACTTAAGATTTAGTATTTTTGTGTATATAATTCGGCTAGTCTGAAACCTGTGTTGATCAAAACATACAAAAGAGTCAAAGAGTGGGCCAGCGCCCTTTTGTGAAAATTCAGATATCTACGATTTGTGTGAAATTTTAATAACAGATATTAGATATCAATTAATAAGTTTTACTTAAATTTCAGTTAATTGAGAATTATTAAGGATTTTAACGGCATAATTTAGGCACAAATCACATTTGAGAATTCAAACATTTTAGATATGTATTGAATTAAGCAAGATGCAAGGAGATTTAATTTGTAAGACCCTTTAGCTTAAGCTTAAAAGTATACATCTTCACGAATCCAAATAATGTAATAGTTTTAATGAAAATTGGAAGAAGGATTAAAGATATAAGGTTTAGTATCATTTTATATCGATTTTAATCTTCGTAAGGGACATACAATTGGTGCAAAACTGTTTTGTTCGGGGAATTCATTTTACCTGCGACGGGTATTTTTTTCTATTGTTTATATTGAGCGAAATGGTCTAATACATTTGACAAGATAACACAGTTATTTATTAAAACAGGCTTTTAAAATAGTGTATGTAAATTACATGTTAACACCTGAAGTATGAACTATTTTTGAAAATAATGTATTATTGATTACAGATAATTAATGTCCTTTTTATGGTTATTTCCTTATGTAAATGTCAACTTAATTTTTCATTGATTCATATATGTATATAAATTTCATGCTCGTTCTTATTTTGATTTTGATATAACCTTTAATGTTTTCTCAAATGTGTATTTTTATTTTAATTTAACCATTATCTCTCTTCACATATAACAATGAAAAAAATAAGATGGTGGCGAAAATAAGTCTACAATTATATTATATTTTATAAACCTCTGTAAGATTATAATTGTATTATTTTGTTGTCAAAAACTATCTCATATAAAATAAATAATATGGAATTTAAAAAAAGGAAAAATAATAAAATGGGGTAATTTTATCACGCGTTGCAAACATGAATATTGCGTTACTTCATTACATTATGACATTGAAATAATCACGTTCTTTAAAGAAAAACCAAAATAGGATTTGACGATAGCCTTTCAGGGGAATGTAACTTCGTGCCGTGTTGTGATTTTTTTGGGGGTGAGTTGTCTCTTTTAGAATTCGAACGTCTCTTTTATATACTTGGTGCATGAATAAAATATCATTGAAATAAATACTGCTTGTTTTTAAAAGTAGTTCTGTCATTTGCACAGAAAACTTAAAAAAATAAAATATATAGCCTGAACATTCTCTGCGGGAATGAAACGCGTACGCTTCTATATAGATTAATTGCAATACATATATTTTCATATATATATATATATATATATATATATATCATGAAATAATAGCATAAGCCTAAAAGCACAAAGGATGCAGAATATAATAATAAAAATCAAACACAAGACATAGTTAGCCTTGTCAGTCAGAGAGATATTAGAAGCAGTAGTGTTTATTTTAATATATATATATATATATATATATATATATATATATATATATATATATATATATATATGAGTGTGTGTGATACAATTTTTCACACACTCTGTCTTTCACAGAACTTCATATTATCATATACTGTGCATGTTATCCCTATATATATATGTATATATATATATATATATATATATATATATATATTTACTTAATTATATATATATATACTTACTTATACATATGTATATATATATATACATATATATACATGTATATGTATATATACATGTATATATATATATATATATATATATATATATATATATATATATATAATTAATTATAAATATGTTTTTATATCTACATAAGCATACGTTTTATATTTACGGGAATTGTCAGTGTAGATAAGAATTGTTCACACAGGTCTCCAGGGTCAAAACCCTAAACCCATGTAATATTGCAACTCAAATTCCAACGTTTTACACACATACCCACTGTCAACAACTCGGTAAATCAGCGAGAGATTAATCCTTTTAAAAACTACTGATTGAAAGAGTTAAACTTTTGAAAGAAACATTTATTTGAAGCCACGATGGCAGCTGATACTACTCGCTAGAGAGCCCGCCCTATGTTTGGGGGCGAAACATAATTATTTTTTAATATTTGTTTAATTTACACACATATACGTTTCAACCTTACGGGAATCGTCAGGGTAGAACAGAATTATTCACACCGGTCGCGTCCCGAAAGCTGAGTTATATTTCAAACTAAAATGCAAACGTCTTTACTCACGCGATCACTACACACACATACACACATATAACTATATATTTACACACACATATATATATATATATATATATATATATATATATATATATATATATATATATATATATTTGTTATTGTTTATTTATCTATGGACGTATACATTTCGTCTCTTTTCAATCAAGACTCATCAGCATAGAAGTACGACTATTCACTACCGGTCACACGATTCGGAACCCTGGATTACAAGTATTTTTCAACCCCAATCCAACGTCGCTAACCGATAGGCCAGTTCTGCATTATTGAGCTATTACAATTATTTTGTGTTATAAAAATTACGTATAAATTTCAATTTAAATATATATATATATATATATATATATATATATATATATATATATATATATATATATATATATATATATATGTGTGTAATTAGGCAGCATAACTTCTGTTATGCATGGTTGTCAAACATTAGCGCCAGCTTCTGTTTATTTAATTTTTGATTCGTTTTTTCGATTCGTCGCACAATCGATTTGGTATTGTAGTCCATGTTGTATAAAAAATCGCCATATTTTCGCGAACGTTTTCGACAGACGTCGGGCATATCTAGGCGGATTGGTGAGTATGCAAAATAAAAGATTGGTTAATCATTAAGAAGACGTTTTAAAAAACATTTCAATACCACTTCAACAACACTTCAACATACCTTCGCCCCCTCATAACGAGCACGGTTGATACTAGGTTTATTTACATGAATAAACAACACTTCTAGTATGGGGAGACGAATACTGCAATATGAGATCCCAAGAATGGCTGTGTTCTTAATTAAAATATTCCTGAATTCATTTCTGGGGATGCTAAATGTTATCAAGTGCTGGTTGATGGAAATTTGAGGGGAGGTGAGATGGCAAGTAAATACACTTAATATCAACCATGGATTATACTTATGAAAAGATAAAAAGGTTATAAAACACACATTAAATTCAGGTTTCAGGCCTGGATTAAAGTACTTGAAATCAATCCAAAAATAATGTAAATAAAGATTTAACCCGGGTCCGGTCCGGTTGAGCACTCTCGGGAAAGATACTAACGCCACAGAAAGAAGAGTTAAACAGCGATTCACCACCAAAACCCTGGGAAATCGAAATATACACTCTCTGATCTTCAACCAAAAATATCCTAACCCCTCACAACCAAACATACACCAGCATGCTCCTGACTAAAATGGTGGACGTTATAGGAAGGATGATGTTGAAAGTTTTGAATACAGAACAGAGTCAGATACAAAAACACACGGTCTTAAATCTGGTAAATATCTGCCGAAAGTGGATGCCTAAGAAAATTTTGAGAAAGACCTACTTAGCATTACCACAACCTAGAATTTAAAAGCAAGCAAAATCCGTTACTTCAAAAGACCACAAAAATAACTTCAGAAATAAACACTCCTGCAGACTAATCAACTCAGCTAAACGCGAACTAGGACTAGCAAGTAAATAAATTGTTAAAAATATAGTTAATAAAATTAAGGAAAAAACAAACCTAAGTATGTGGAGCAATACAAATTCAGTCCTAAATTGGTTACATAACATACAAGAAAAACACAGATGCAAATTCACACAATTAGACATAGTAGACTTTTATCCATCCATAACAAAATATACCCTAGACAAGGTTTTAACCTTTGCACTTTCATACACAAACACCAGTCAACTAGAAAAGGGATACAATACTATAAGCAATACTACCCCTACTTTTCTTCAATGAAAGGGCCTGGGTTAAGAAATCAAACCCAGAGGACCCATTTGATGTTGCAATAGGATGCTATGACAGTGCATACATTTGCGACTTAGTCAGCTTGCTCATGTTGGATACGTTCCAAAATAAATTCCCAGACAATTTCTGTTGTCTTTACAGAGATGACGGACTTTGATTGCCACGCAACTACAATGGGAACACACTAAATAGATTTAGAAAAAATTTAACAAACACCTTTCAAATACTCGGATTCAAAATCACCATTAACCAAATTTAGCCCAAGTAGATTTCCTAGACACCATACTGAACTTTACAAACAACACACACAAACCTTTTCACAAACCCAATGAAACACTCCAATACATACACAAGGGATTCTGCCACCCCAAGAGTTTTAAAATGTAGTCAATAATATTAGCCAAAGAATCTCAAACCTTTCGTCCAGTCCCGAAATTTTAAACCAGGCAGCACCCTATTACAATAAAGTGCTCCACGACAGCAGGTTCAGAGAAGAGATCTCTTACATCCCCACCAGATACCAATCACGGGGAGGCGGTAATAGAAGGAGGTTGGTGATCTGGTTTTCCCCAACCTTTTTCAGGAATATCGATTCCCTCGTATATGAAGCTACCGTCACAAAACAGACTAGAGGAAGAGCAGAAAAATATAAAGGCATGACGCAGGAAAGCTTCAAGCAAAGATTGTACGCACACAGAAACACCTTCAGATACAAAAACAAGGCAAATACGGCAGTTGCGGTCTGGATATGACAACTTAAAGATGAAAAGACACCCTTCACCATCAAATGGAAGGTAATAGAGAGAAGACCATCCTTCTCTCCAGCCATAAATAGATGTCCTCTGTGTGACGCAGAAAAATATCATATATTAAGGACCACCATTGACGCAAATACAGTATGTTTGAATATTAAAGATGAAATTTTAAAAAAATGCATCAACAGGAGACAAGCACTACTTATAAACTTGACTTACCGATACACATACAGACCTAGCATCCCCTCTGCCTAATACATAACCCCGTAATTGCCCCACTAAATACCAACTTCCACTCTCAGAAATATAAATAAAAAATAGGAATAAATACCTTAATCAGCCATATCCTCACTACTTCTCAAGACCAATAATTCACAGCACGTAAATATGAAATAATGTTCCAATAATACTTTTTCAGTCATTAAGAGGGTAACACCCCTATGCTACATTAGCATTACTCCCATAAGTTCCCACTTTATCTCAGTTAAAATGCTAACCAACCATATCTCCCAAACAGATTCAATCTTACCGACTCAAGCCTTACTTTAATCTCTAAACAAGTCTTAATCAGTATACCAATATTATTACTCCCATAAACATTCACTATACTATAATGTTAAATCGCAAAGACAACCAATTCAAGAACCCTATAAAGTAACTTCCCTTTGACCGATAAACCTACTGCCATGACCGGACCCGGGTTAAATCTTTATTTAAATTCCGTTTGGATTGATTTAATGTCCTTTAATCCAGGCTATAAACTCGAATTTAATGTGTGTTTTATAACATTTTTCTCTTTTCATAAGTATAATCCTTAAACCCATTTTCTCTCCTTATTTTCCCTAGAAGACACATTATTAACCCTCAAAACAGTAACGACCAAATGTACGATACTTATAAACATTAACTCACTGGGTTTATATAGAAATATTTATTAATTTTTTTATTTATTTTATTTTTAAATTGTTTTCATTTTTAAATCTCAACGTTTACTTTTCACCCCCCTCCTTTTTTATACCTTATTAAACCTCCCTTGCAATAAATGTAAACAAATATACATAACACTCTAAGTAAATAATGCGTGCAAACGAGAGTGACACGTGACTTCACATTTCTTAAACAGATTAAACAGATGACAACGGGAGATTAAGAAGGCTTGAAACCGACGGTGCTAATGTTGTACTACTTTTCTGTACCATATATATATATATATATATATATATATATATATATATATATATATATATATATATATATATGTATATATTCATAATAAAATGCTCTTCGCTAAACATTCAACTGCATTTTAGCGGACGTTTCGATCATCAGAACTGTATCTGAAAGGTTTCTAACATCTGACATTACCGAAAAAGCCAATCAAAAAAATTAACAGTTTTAAATGCCGTCTCTTTTATCATAAGACTTTATCAGAACTGAGTGAAGAAATGTTATTTTTAATTGTTACAAAAACTGACATAGGCATGAAAATTTGTTAGCCGCCCGATTAACAGTGATAAAGAGGCTGCAAAACGTAGGTCGCAGCATAATCCATGTAATATATATATATATATATATATATATATATATATATATATATATATATATACATAAACAAAAATAAACTCCGTGTTATTCAATAACATTTTCGAGAATATATATATATATATATATATATATATATATATATACATATATATATATATATATATATATATATATATATATATATATATATATATATATATATATATATTCTTGCAAATGTTATTGAATAACACGGAATTTATTTTTGTTTAATGACATTTTCTTTTTCGGTATTTAGAATTTCGGTCAAATTAAAGTATATATGTTCCTTGGGTTTCTTTCTTTTTTCGCGAGTACTTTCGATTTGAGTCGTCAACCTATTATTAGGCGTAATTAATCTACGTTTGTTTGTAACTGTGTTTACTTTTTAGCTTTCACGCGTAGGAATTTATGACTTTTAAACTGTAGTAATGAAGAATTGCATGCGTGGCTTCTCAGTCTTATACGTCTCATCCTATTTACCTCAATCTCGTCTGACAGATATTCAAAAATCCACGTTTTATCTACGTTATGTCGGTGATAAAGTTATCCTTATCAAAACACGCTTGATACCTGCTTCGGCATTCACTCTGCGTGGGTCCAGTTGGCTTCCTCCAAGGCAGAAAGGTTGTCTGTAATATAAAATTCACAAGCGGTTCTTTAGTTGCATGTATCAGGAGAGATAACGACGTTTGTTTATTGCATTTTATTTTACAGATAGGTATCTTCGTATTCAAACATACAACGCTAGGTATTTCAAAATGGTCGCCTATCTCGTATTGACCAGATTCAATGTCGCTTAACTTCGATGATCTAACGAGAACTGGTGGGTCAAAATATATGAATGAAATAAACAGAATTACAACAAACATTTAAACTTTCTGTAAATTTTGCATACCAATAAATAAAGTCCTCTTTCCTGATGTTTTGATAAACCCCACAAACAAAAATGTTACCATCCATACAAAAGCACCAATATAAACTCTTGGGTATAAAAGCGAATGTAATTACTAATAGGAAAGATTGCAATCGTACAAAATTTAATCTCACTTATCAAATTAATCTCTTCTTAATAAATAAAATTCTATGCTTACAAAACTATGAAGCAGACTCTTAAATTTTCAATTTCCTAAGTCGATTATTAATGAACAAAGAAAACGCGATATTAAAAAATATTATTAAATTATAAATCGAATATTGCAAGGTCTGTTTTGCGCAGAGGCTTTTATACCAGTCGGAGAGGCTTTCTTCACAGTTAGTCAGTCAGAGTCTGGACAATTTGAAGCTGGCTGTCTTGATTCTGTCAGGCGGCGGTATGGTTCTGTCCAGATCTAGGAGGATGAACCTCCTAGGCTTTACCTTCTCGCGGTTAGAGAGTGCGTGAGTGTATTGCTAATAGCCTGAGGCGCCCCTACAGGTTATGTCAACGGGGCAGCTGAGGGCAGAAAGCACTTTCTCTTTTAAAGTCCCCACCTTCCAACTTTGTTTAACACCTTTCTGGTGTGGTACGAGTAAAATAATGAGCAAGTATTAGGTAATTCACAAAATAATTACATTTTTTAGATGAGAATATTTATTCGTGAATCCATTTATTTAGCTTTTTCATCTCAATAAAAGGTGGCAGTGCTCAATACGTGAGTAGAGCTTAGTAGACGTAATATGAAAATATATCTGTGTAAATTAAGCTACACAGAAGCGTCAATGTTTAAGCCCTGCACGGAATCACAGGTGACGAAGGCATGTTTCTGACAATCTGACGTCGGTTAAAGCTTTTAAATTATATTAGAATGTCTGTTGAATAATCTCTCTCTCTCTCTGTCTCTCTGTCTCTGTCTCTGTCTCTCTCTCTCTCTTTCTCTCTCTCTCTCTCATCACCCTGAAGAAGATCATAGGAAACGACTGAATCTGTTTTTAAAAGATATTTTGTATTCCTATACGTAACAAATAAGTAATAAAATAAAAAGTCTGATGATTCCACGCGGAGATGAAATATGGATGCATCTGTGTAGATTGATTGATATAGATATATTTTCATACTATATATATATATATATATATATATATATATATATATATATATATGTGTGTGTGTGTGTGTGTCTGTCTGTCTGTGTGGGTGTGTGTATGGGTGTGTATGTATAAGCAGTCCATTCTTCTTAATTAACTTGTTATTGAATCGAGAATTGAGCTAATGCTGTTTTTCCCATATCGTTAACAATATGAAAACAAGTTCATTCATTTCATCTTTCCTCATCGTTTCTCTTGAGGGATTTTATTAGGGCAGCATTTGCTTCTTCAATTTTGGCTGCGTTAATTTATTTACTCTTTGTTTACGATGGTAAATATTTCGATGACATTTTTAAAGTTAAATAAACACTGACAAAATCCATCTTTTTACTGATAAATAGAAACAAAATGGCCGCTGAGAAGGATTTCATTCGAACGAAAAGGAAAGAGCGGGAGCGTAAAAACGAATAATGTAAATGAGGAAAGAAATTCAGCAATAGAATTAAAAAATGAAGCGGATGGAAGAAATCAAGAAAGAGAGACAGATAGAGACAGTGAAGAGAGAGGGAAATAGACAGACAGACAGACAGACAGACAGACAGACAGAGTGAAGGAGAACTAGAGGGAGTAAAAGAATAAGAACAAGGGGCAGGTAGAGACGAAGAACTAAATGATGAACTGGATGGAGAGAGATAGGGAGAACAAGAGAAATAACTGGAGAAAAATAGAAGGAAGAAAGATAGGGAGCGCAAGAGGAGAAAAGAGAGGGATAGAGGCAGGGAGAGAAAGAGGAAGGGGGAGAGGGAGAACTAGACGGAAAGAGACAGAGAGACCTAGACAGATGAATAGCGAAAGAAATAGAGGAACATGAGAGGGAATACTAGAAGGAAAACTCGAGAGGAAACGAGTGTGGAAGAGAGGAAGAAAGAGATGGAGAACTGGAGACAGAAAGCGAGGGTGAAGAAGAGGGAGAACTAAAGGGAAAAAGAGTGGGTGAGCTAGATAGAATGCGAACGGAAAAAGAAGAGGGAAAAAGGGAGAACGAGAGATAACACATAAAAATACATTGATTAGAACAACCGAAGAGATTACTGTTGAAATGTTTTCAGTTGACGTTATAATAGAGATGTAATTAAATATGCTTATTATGTAGACATGGACAGTGAATAGATAGCTAACAATAACCTCATATAGATATAGAGAACGGTATATAGATAAATAAATGTTACGATTTCATGTATGCACACGCATATTATAAAGTAATACACCACCTGATATATACACATATGTTTTCAGTATTTACCTTAACAGTGCTCAATACGTGAATAAAGCTTAGTAGTAGTATACAAAATACTTATGGCAAGTAAACTAAATCGAAACGTTTGTGCTTCATTACCGAGGGAAATCATCGGGCTAATTCATTTAAACAATGTGTTGACGTCAATAGTCGATCGTTCGCAGACACCATTTTCTCAAAGTCAAATTATTTAAATTTTTAGAATTATCATCATCATCCTTATGACGACGACGACGACGACGACGACGACGACGACGACGACGACGACGATGATGATGATGATGATGATGATGATGATGATGTGCACAACTTATGATGAATAAATAAATAAGTAGATGAAATATTAGTCAACCATAATGTTTTGGATTTGATTTGTTTTCTGCATTTCGTGACTATTATCTTTTCCTTTTATTTTCTCTAGTTTTTGTTTTCAGATTTAATCAATTCATGATTTTCTATAAAGATAAATACGTCTATTAACATCATGAGGTAGACAGATAATTGAATAGATAAATCAATAGATCTATTGAAAAATGGATATGTATATATGATACATACAGGAGTTTGACAAAATAATGACAACACTTTGAAATTTTAAATAAATCCAGCCTGTGAAGCTCTCGGGTGAAGTGTTTGTTCAAACAGGATTATCGCGATGATTGTTAAGCTGCGCTGTGGTTTTGGGTGCCGTAGTTTAGTGCTCTTTCTTCACAACCCTTACAAGGGCTCTACGATATCTTTCAGACGGATTCGACTTTCTTCCAGTATTTTTCTGGAGGAAGATGTTTCCCTTCTTTTTCCTAGAATGTCATCGCCTCCGAGACACGTCCTCTCGATACGGCCACCATCTCAGCCACTTCCATTACAGTGGCACCTGCCGTACGTGCACCAACATCTGCCCTCTTTCGAAATCTGATACATTTTTTTCTAATATGCACTATCTGAATAAAAACATGAATTTAACCTATTAATTAAGGACAACAATTATCATTAAAAAAATGAAACCAACATTTTGGTCATATATTTTCAAATTTCAGTTTTTCCTTGGTAAACGTAACGTGTCAATGGAAGATAACATGAATGAATACTGTCAATTAATACATATATATATATATATATATATATATATATATATATATATATAGAGAGAGAGAGAGAGAGAGAGAGAGAGAGAGAGAGAGAGAGAAATATATAATAGATACAGTAAATAATATTAATTATTAAAGTGTTATTATACCTACATACGATATCGTCACGGCTTGTCTACACTCATCAGTGCAGGAATGGCGGTTGCAGGCGGAGTTCGAATCTCGGATACCAAATATTGTCTCTTAAGATCCAACATCTTCGTCATTCTATGTATAAGTCAATACCTCCGTATAAAAATAGTGTGAGATTACACGCTCTGATTTAATTTTTAACAGAAATATTTTTATTTATTCTATAGCGTTTTTTTATAATCCTGTCTTCACATGACTTATGGGGTGTGATAGGTTTCGTTTAGACGCGAAATATAAAAACTAAAACAGAATTTAAATGTGCTGTAATTGCGTAAGTTGGAAAAACACATTTTTGTTATAAGTTGATAAACTATAAATATTAATGCAAAGAATTAAAACGTGTAGCTTTGTTTATTCTTGGCTTAATGAAACTACTTGTACTAATTTCCTGTTTTATTCTATTTCAATTACCGAGACTCTTCTATTGTTACACACACACACACACACACACACACATATATATATATATATATATATATATATATATATATATATATATATATATATATACTAACTGGCTTTTCCAGCTCGCGATCACTTCACAAAGATTGTTACTTGAAATGCTTGAGACATTAACTATAAGTAATAAACATTTCATTCATAACTTTGTTGCTAACACGAAGCAAAGTATTTCTCATTTATTCATATAGATAGATCAACATAAACATTTAAGTAATTTTCATATGATTTTATCTTTGCATTACGATTGTAAAGAAAGGAAAAGAAAGAAGAAATCGGGTTGCCTATTCACTAGCAATTTAGTAATAGATCGCAATAAAGTCAGAAAGAAACATTTGAACACAAAGGTCAAATATTAGTCCAATAAATTGAACAATATTTATAAACCAAACTATTTGTTATATTACATCAAAACACTCATTGAATAAAAACAACTAATAGTTCAAAAAATAACATATCCGTTTACAAAACTAATATGCAAATAAGTTAAGCTTACTACTGTATCGGATATACATAAGATGTATATAAAATTATGGTGCATCTATTGGTAAACTTGAAATTAGGGCTTTCTACTTCATCGTTAGTGCGGGAAATGGGCCAACTTTCGCATTTATAATATATATTATTATTATTATTATTATTAAAAGTAACTTTATATTATGTACTAGAAGGGGCAGAAGTAATTACCGGATGAAAACAGATGTTCACCATTTTATGTACTCTTACGAAGATTAAAATCAACATTTAATGCTACTAAATCCTATTTCTAGAATCCTTATTCTAATTTTGATCAAAATCAAATTACATAATTATGATTCTAGAAAATATCTTAAATTTAAGCCTCAAATTTAAGGGGTCTTAAGTAAAAATTAAAGTTTAGAGAATTTTACATAATTTGGCTCTAATATTTGAATTTTCTAAACGTTTTTTTTTGCAAATATTACGCTCCCTAAAATCTCCTTTAAAATACTTAAGTATTAGTTACTTAAAATAGATACTTAAGTATTAGTTACTTAAAATAGATACTTAAGTATTAGTTACTTAAAATAGATACTTAAGTATTAGTTACTTAAAATAAATACTTAAGTATTAGCTACTTAAAATAAATACTTACGTATTAGTTAATTAAAATAAATACTTAAATATTAGTTACTGAAAATTAAATACTTACGTATTAGTTACTTAAAATAAATACTTAAGTATTAGTTACTTGAAATAAATACGTACGTATTAGTTACTGAAAATTACATACTTAAGTATTAGTAATTAAAATAAATACTTAAGTATATTAGTTACTTAAAATAAATACTAACGTATTAGTTAATTAAAATAAATACTTTAATATTAGTTACTGAAAATTAAATACTTACGTATTAGTTACTTAAAATTAAATACTTAAGTATTAGTTACTTAAAATAGATATTTAAGTATTAGTTACTTAAAATAAATACTGAAATATTAGTTACTGAAAATTAAATACTTAAGTATTAGTAATTAAAATAAATACTTAAGTATTAGTCACTTAAAACAAATACTTAAGTATTAGTTACTTAAAAGAAATACTTAAGTATTAGTTACTTAAAACAAATACTTAAGTATTAGTTACTTAAAATAGATACTTAAGTATTAGTTACTTAAAATAAATACTTAAATATTAGTTACTTAAAATAAATACTTAAGTATTAGTTAATTAAAATAAATACTTAAGTATTAGTTACTTAAAATAAATAATTAAGTATTAGTTACTTAAAATAAATAATTAAGTTCCTAAAGTAACTGAAATTTGAGAAATAGTTAGCAATTGATGTCTAATACATAATGGTACAACTTTACAAAAATCGGAAGTGTGTGAATTATCACGAATGGCTTCCACGCCCTATTTCCCCCGTTTGTCTAAAACTGAATTAAGCAAACGTCCTCATCCGAATGCCTAGCAGCTGTGATCCAATTCATAAGGATCTGTTAATTAGTTTAAGAGACAATTCTCTACATCCAAATGTATAAACAACTGTAATATTCTTTATATTGACGTACCAGCGTTAATATTAATGCATTATCGGTCAGAAAAGTATGCTCTTTGATTCCTATTGGTAGTTGTGCAAACAAAACATTTAAACTAGATCAAACAATTATAGTCAGCTGCTGATAACTTTTTATTTTATTTAGGTTTTGCTCTCTTTATATTATATAACCAGTTTTCAGATAAGTAAGAAGACAGAAAAAGAACAGGTGTGTTCTAAAAGTAACTCGCCTGAGGATATTGTAGTAGAGAGAGAATGAAAAGGGTTTTAAAAGGGGAATGTTACATACACTTGTTTTAACTTTTCTATTTTTTATCCATGTAACGGGCAACACCCGATATCCGTACTAGTTGAATATAAAAGAATCATCGGTGGAATGCTATAAAACAGAGAAACACCTAAAGAACAAAGAAAAAATTGAGAGAGAAAAATATTCCTGGAATCGCTGCAAAAGACATACGTCAATTATTTTACAAATGTCGCTTTTTCTGAACATGACACGTGTTCAGACAACCGGGAAAAAAAGCCTAAACTGACAATTCTGATACGAGTTGCCATAGCAATATAACATGTCACTTATTATTCGACCATCAAGGACGCAACGAATGTACATAATACTAAAACTCTGATAATATTGCTCAGTCAACTGTTTACCCACTGAATGTATTAGATAGGAAGAGAGGTGAAAGAGACAATAATGATGAAGTGGGATAATAGGAGAATACATATTAATAACAGGGGTTGGATGAAACAGAAAAATCTCATAATCTGAAATCTGTGAGTTCTAATCAATGTACAGGCAATATATTTAAATTGTACCTATGTATAAGAGTGAAATACGCCGTAAAATGGAGTACTGTTGTTGACACATCTGGGATGCTGGCACTCAGAGCATTATTTTCTGCCTTGGCAGAGAACAAAGCAGACTGCGAAATCTGGTGGGGATGTCCTCTCACAGAAGAGAGGTTGCTAGTCTTTCTCTACTCTATCGTTATTTTCATGGTAGGTGCTAAACTGAGCTCCAATCATATGGTTCTCCCCTACAAAACATTCACAAGAAAACTTCGTCTAGCTACAGCCTCTGTAAATAATTTTTTCAATCTTCCTCCCTGTACTTAAAAATAAACTACATTTCTATGAGCTGTGTTTATTTCCGATAACTACCCGTCTGTAGAACACAATACCACGGGGCTGCTTCCTAGCTGACTACAACATGGTTGTTTTCAAATTTAATGCTGACAAATTATTGTTGAGTGCTCCTCTTTAATAATCAAATTCTTTCCACTTTCGACCATCGTTACAAATCCTTATGGTACTGTCTCGCCGTTAGCCTGACAAACGTATTAACCTTCAATCTTGACTGGTCTTTGGGCCTTAATAAGCGGTTACTGGTTAGTACATAAAAAGCAATCAAAATGTGTCCACTGTATAGTTATCTTCATCAGAGATAACAATGAATATTTCTATAAAAGCACGTCTTCGCGCAACGAAGACGTGGGACGTTCAGTCGTTAACCGAAGACGTGAGACGCTCAGCTGTTAAACGCTAAGGATATATATCACCAGTCAAAAAAGCTGACGAAACATAGTTACATAAAACCCCACAACCTAAGATGTTTATAGAAAACAACAATAAATCCTGTTGTCCGCTCGCTTCATAGTAGCGAGTGTCTGCTACTGTTCCGGTAACAAGTTTCATTCTATGCCCTCTAAACTCGTCAGTATTTATGACGCCATAAAGGAGTTATCCATCTCCTACCCACAATAGGAACATGTGACACAAGGTCGGAAAGTGGGATTTGAAAAGCCAGCGCCCGAGAAGGTGAGCACTCTGGCCATTAAAAATTGCCTGGGCAGCCCCGTCGGCATTCCCCGGTACGGGCGCCTCAGGCAGTAAGCAATAAACTTACTCCTCCCCAAAAGGGGAGGAAAGCCTGGGAGGGTGGGCCTCCTAGAACTGCACAGGACAGACCCATAGATAGGCGTAAATCAAGCCCCGAAGGCAAAGACAATACCAGTCTATATGGTGCAGTATCCATCGGAACAGATACCACACTTTCTTCTTAGCTAAAAGGCCGAGTAAAGGATCTCTTCTCGATGTGTGAAACCTGTTTTAGTGGATGGCGTCATCACTTTAATATGTTTTCCCTTTGTGACGTTATAAAGGATTTGAGTTGTCATACAACTTTGATTAAGTGGATGACATCTTCTTTCGAATACATTGACAATAATAATAAGACAAATAGAATCCACAGAATGGTTGTAGCCGAGACCAGAACAGCAACATTTTAGCTAACCATCCCCAAATAATCAAATCCTTTTTTTTCTGATTACATGTAAACAGTCTGAAAAATATATGCAAAGAAACGAATTTAAAAAATAAATCAATAATGTTGATTGTATAGTGGGAAATATCTTTCCTATATAAATTTAACGTAGAATGAGCACCCACTTTCTGTCCAGTTAGCGGTAAATCGAGATGTATAACCGAATGGTTTCTTATTTATGGGGCAGGAGAATTTGGGTTGGAGCATCTTTTTGTTTTACTCATCTAAATTAGGTATTTTGTGTTTAAACAATAAAAAAAAATTATTTTATTTGTGAGTGAGGTGCTTTTTGAATTCTTAAATTAGCGACCATTTGACAAAAAAATCGAACATGATGGAAAATACATGTGTTTGGCGAAGTAAAAGTGACAATAACGAACGTTAACAAAATTCACCGAACAATCTACACAATACAACCCGAACTGGTTTTTTTTACCCTAACCCTAACTTAACTCTGAACTAACCGTGAACTAACTCTAAACGTTTTAGTTTTAGTTTACAAAGTCGGTTTAGTTCGGTTCTTATTGTGTAGAAGCATCGACACTTGATTCGGTTTTCTCCTAAAAGTCGAAACTGCTTATGTAACGACTGCCAATTTCTACGGTTCTATTCTTAAAAAGCATCCAAAAAGTCCGTGTGACAACATAACACACTCCAATCAAATTGAACAAAAAGAAAATCGCAACAAATATAAAGCCAACTTATTTGGTAAATAGTCTGTATTAACGAAAAAATGTTTTAAAGTAAATACAGTTAAGATATTCATAAAAAAGCTTCTTTTTTTTCTGTACATATCCATTTGTGAGCTATGTGCGTTAAAACAATTAATATTTAATAGAATTTATGAACCTTATTTTTTTTAAATTGTATTCATTGTTTCTTTGCCACACACTTAATGTTATGTTTAATAGTTGTTTCTGGAGGGTGGCTATTTTTTTAATAACAATTTTAATTTCCTATTCAACTTACAGTGACTTATTTTCTGATATTTTAGAAGTGATAAATTTATATTTATTTTCTATAGTTAAATTACTTTTTTATATCTTTCTCGAGCAACGCCGGGGCACGGTGCTGCTAGTGGTTTCTATATTCTGCTACGTTCCATCTTTATTTAAAGGGCACAGAACCTTTCTTCGATAAACAAACAATTTCTTTTACCTACCCACGTAGGTAAAATAACTGATGGAAGTCAATCGAAAGTACTCGCGAACCAAAATAGAAGAAAACAGCTACGGAGCCTACATCCGGCAATTAGACACGAATACAAGGAGGATTATCCAAAGGATCGACAAGATCACAAATAGATTGATAAAACTAAAACATTCCATGGCATATATATATATATATATATATATATATATATATATATATATATATATATATATATATATATATATATATTAGGGGAGGTCGATTTTGAAACTGTAAATTATAGCACTCGAAGAAAGTTGCCAAATAATGTCAAAAGTTACCACAAGAAATATTTTTCTTCAAAATTTTGTATTTATTTGAGCATTGCAACTTTAAGATCAAATAAATCGAGATTTTTTATCACTGCCGAGATTTCACCGGCAGATGTGTCGCCTTAAATTAAACCCGGGTTTTAACAAAAAAAAGTAATACATTACTTAATAATAAATATTTTAAAGTTTATTATTATTTTTCTTAAGAAATTAAATGTACATATTCAAATTAAAAAGGAATAAAACACTATGATATTTAATGTTATATATAAATAATTATTTGTTTACATAGGCGTTTTATTTATTGGATATTTTTTATGGTATTCACCGGTTGAAAATTCATCGGGCGAATTTGAGTTCCCGTGTTGATTCTCTGTTTAATTATCACACATATATATTGAATTGTCGAGCGCTGGCTTATCTAATCCCACTTTCCCGACCTTTTGTCACACCTTACCTTGTGGGAGTTAGATAAATAAAAACTAGTTCAGCCAGGGGGTTTTACCCCACCAAATAAACCGGTATCGTCCGGGCCTTTGGGTCTGGATTCACGCCCGTCTATTGGGGCTTGTCCGTCCTGTGCAGTTCTAGGAGGTGCATCTCCCAGGTTTGGCCTTCCCTCTTTGGGGAGGAGTAAGTTTATTGCTTACTGTCTGAGGCGGCCCTACCGGGGAATGCCGACGAAGCTGCCCAGGCAATTTTTAAATGGCCAGAGTGCTCACCTCTCGAGCACTGGCTTTCTCATCCCACTTTCCTGACCTTTTGTCAATCTTACCTTGTTGGGGGTAGATAAATAAAATCTAGTTCAGCCAGGGGTTTTTACCCCACCAAATAAACCGGTATCGTCCGGGCCTTTGGGTCTGGATTTACGCCCGTCTATTGGGGCTTGTCCGTCCTGTGCAATTCTAGGAGGTGCATCCTCCCAGGCTTTGCCTTTCCTCTTTGGGGAGGAGTAAGTTTATTGCTAACTGTCTGAGGCGCCCCTACAGGGGAATGCCGACGGGGCTGCCAAGTCAATTTTTTAATGGCCAGAGTGCTCACCTCTATAGCGCAGGGTTATCTAATCCCACTTTCCTGACCTTGTGTCACATCTTACCTTGTTGGAGGTAGATAAATAAAACTATTTCAGCCAGGAGTTTTTACCCCACCTAAAATATATGTATTGGAGTTGATGGGAGAATGGATAAGGACACATTGATGTATAAGGAAATTGTGGATGAAAATAGACAGAGAATTATGAAAAAAACTAAGGGACCAGAACACCATTTAACTTTTACAAAAGAAACACCATGTGAAAGTAAATATCTGACACATAGAGTTCTTCCGAATAGTGGTGCAACAGGTGCTGTTCATGCAGATCAAGTGGTGGATGTTTTGCATGAATTCCACAGTGAGAACAGTATCAAGGCTATACTTGTTGACAACACTAATACCAACACAAGTTGCGATGGTGGAATGGTTGCAATTTTAGAAAAAAAACTTTTTAAAACTCTTCACACAATTGGTTGCTTTTTGCATCATAATGAACTACCTTTCAGAGCCCTTTTTAAAAACATAGATGGTTGCGCAAAGGGCCCTACAACATTCAGTAGCCCTCTGGGGAAATTATGCTCAAATGATTGATATGATTTACCCCAAATATCATTTTCCACTATTAGCAATCCTCTAGAGTCAATTTTTAAAATTGATGAAATACATGATCTTAGTTCTGACCAAAGACTCCTTTATGAATACACAGTAGGTATTTCTAGAGGTAAGGTTGACTCTAGATATGCCTCCTGGAAAATTGGTCCTTTAAACCAAGCAAGATGGTTAACTTTGGCCATCAGGCTTATGTGTTTATGGACTCGTGGTGCATACCCACAAAGGCACACAACAAAACTACACTATGTAGTAAATTTTATTGTAAATGTGTATGCCACTTCTTGGTTTGAAATTAAAAGAAATAGTAAATTCCACAATCAGTAAGTGCACATTTTTAATATGATCCAGAGGATTAAGGAGCAGCCTCAGAAAATCCAAGATATCACATTTAGAAATATACAAGGTAATACATTTCGTTTACTGCCTGAAAACTTTCTATATTCCATGGTTAAATCTGAGGAGATTGAAGTAAGAGAAGAAACTTTAAAAAGAATTTTGGCCATTAGGTAAGTAATATTTATTCATATATCTCTGACTCAATTATTTATTCCAATTTATAGAATGATTTTTAAAGATTTTATCTAATTTCACCATAATTATTAAAGCAGTACAGATTGGAATTTTTTAATAATTCAATTAATTAATTTGTTCTTTCAGGAGTGAGGAGTCAACCAGAAAAAGATTAAAAAGAATACTACCTATTAATTTTAATGCCACACATTGGACACAATTAATAGATTTAAAATTATGCGGCATTTTTGAACCACCAATGACGGAAGATTTTACTGAATCTGAACTTCGAGAATCGTTGATGAATGGAACCAAGCTTGACTTGCCAGATTTGCCCTCACATTCTCAGGGTGTGGAACGGGCAGTTAAGTTAATAACAGAAGCTTCACAAACTGTATATGGTTTTGAAGCAAGGCATCAACACATTACAGCCAAAGTTTTGAGTCAGAAATTGAGACCAGCATTTTTGTCTAAGGGGTCTTATATGGAGCAATTTGACTCTCTATATTAAGCTTCATTAAAATAGTGTTAGGTTTTTCCTTATTTCTTTGCTTGTTATATTTTCACTAATAACAGAAAAAAATCATTTTTTTAGGTATTCAAATATTACTGTTTAATTCATAACGTTAAAAGGTAGTTTACAAAAGCAGATACTGAAAATGAGGGGGGGGGGCAAATTTTCAATTTGAAGATTTCTTTAATTCATATCATTTTTATAAAATAAAAGGACATTCCCTGCTTTTAAATGCTAAAATTATTTGGTTTTCACACCAATATTCAAGCAAATCTTGCAAAAACGAGGAAATTTCAGTATTCTTGTCTACGATCTTTGATACCAAACGCTCAAAAAACCGCTGAAGTTTTTGATCTAATTTTTTGCATGAGTATTTAATAGGTCTATATACAATTTTCGGAACGTGCCTTTTTTTAATATTTAAAAAAAAAGTGTAAAATCGACCTACCCTAATATATATATATATATATATATATATATATATATATATATATATATATATATATTAACGTTTATGGATTTTCTCCGGTTGATGTTTTTGTTCTTGCTGTCTGTTTTACGGGATTACGATTTCTTACCTTTTAAATTTTCTTGATGAAGAGAGAGAGAGAGAGAGAGAGAGAGAGAGAGAGAGAAGGAAATAAAGCTAATTTGATTTAAGCGTATTAAGAAAGAAGTAAAGTCTCACTGCGAGGCTCAATTTAAATTTCTATTACGTTATTAAGAATTGAAGTTGGTCTTATCTCAACAATTATATACATATATGTGTTTGCGCGCGCAAGAGGTTAGTGCATGCGTCTATAAATTGTATCGCTTTGTGTGCACAGTATGTACACAGCAATTGTACGTAGATTGTTTATGCCTGGTGATGCCAATCCCGGAAATGACCTTTGCTCCAATCATATTAAAGTTCTCTTCTTTATCAGGAGAGCTAGAAATATGGCTGGAGTATGCATTTCTAATGGATGTTTTGATAACGCAGAGGTCAAGAGCACTGAATTCGTGAACCAGCGGTTCGCCACTTGGGAAACCGTACAGCTCGTCTGTTTACAATCAGAGATATGGAAATTGTGCTTTCTAATGTATCCATGTTTCGGTTTAATATCGAGCGGATTTTAATTCCAATATTACTTAGACAATATTTAAATAAGTTCGAAAGATAAAATCTACTAAATGTTAAAATATCTTATTTAAATAAGCAATTTTATTAAATAAATTTATTTAAACATTATTTCAACTTTTAGATGATCATTTACATCCTAAAAACAAAAAACTTGTATAAGTTATAATTAAAAATAAATGTTTTTTACTTCACCCCAAACAAAGAAACTTCGCCACTGACACGTCAGGGGCATACCTTTAATTAAAAATAACTTCACTTTACAGAAGCAATTTATGAAAAATAACTTCTCCTTCATGTTGCGGCAAGTACCCTGGGCGGGTTCATCTGACTTCCTCCATAGAAATATCAAACTCATAGTCGCATGTGTATCTCGTACAGGCGAGATACATTTTACGACGTTAATTTTTACAGTTTTTTGCAGTTTTTTGCAGTGTTTTGTGTCAGTATTGTCCTACATATCAATCTGGTACTGACAGGACTCAAAGTCGCTAAACTTGGGTGATTCAACAAGAACTTGTGTGTGGACGGGATTATGTCGTCGAACTTTGAATAACGTTGACATATAAACGCTGCAAAAGCATACAGGATTTCTTTACAAAATCAATAATTTTGCGGAGGTAATTTTGTAACGTTACAGTTGATAAATACTTCGTTCCTAGCAGATCACCCAGATAGCGTCTCATCATATACACAACTGAGGTCTTGTCGTGTAGATGACACATAGCAGTTGTTTGTTCTACTTTTCTTATATTCTTCGGTGTTTTTTTTTTCAGCTGGTACTACACAAAATGGTCGTGAAGGGTCAAGGAGGACGAAATGATCGAGCCGGGAGAGCACAGACAAGACCCCAACTGGAATGCTACGGAGAATACTGGAGCATTGGAGTGGCTTATTGCTACTAAAATTCCAGACAACAAAGTTCTATGCCAGCGAGAAATGAATTGTACACCTCTGTTGCAATAACATAGGATTATTTACAGCGATTATTGAAAGATGGGAAGGATTTTGGAAATATGGGGACACGTCTTGTCACTCACACCCCAGGGAAGATTACTCGTTGTTTCTAGTGAGATATCACTGATAAATAATCGTGTGAGAACTTTTACGGGGTCAATAATGACATATATTTACTCAGTATCTTCCGTGTAATATTGGACTATTATCAACTAGCAGGGTTAATCGGCGTTGCCCGGGGGATAGTGAGTAATTTATTATTATCAATAACAATTGATTTCTTACTGTGACACGCGATGTAAATCTTATTGTAAAAACCGAAACCACCAATCGAGGAAAAACTTACAAAAACACACTGATCCGCTATTTAACTTTATCCTGAATCTGTAAATAAAACATCCGTGTGCCATTAGATTAGTTCCTATATTTGTCACAAAAATATGAGGACAATAGAATATTTATTTGTGTGTATTAAAAGTGAAAAAACCCACATTTGTTTCATTTTATTATCGGTTATGAAGATTAAGCCTCCTTTGCTTTGTTCATAAAACTAAAATGTACATACGTGATTATTCTTTTCATCTGAAATCATAGCTGACATTAATTGGTTCTAAGGAATGCGAATGCTTATTGAATAGTTTTTAGTAAAATTCGCTAAATATTTTTATTTTTATAAGTTATGAATGAAAATAGCTCGTAGTTTAAAGTTAATAAACACAGAGAGAAATGGAGGCAGAAAGAGATAGAAAGAGAAGAAGAGAGAGTGTTTCTTTCTTTTAGTTATCACCTTCGACTGTTAATGCATTGAGAGAGATGGGGAATGGCAGAAGCAAGATATGATAGACCCTGCATGTAATTAGAGCGGAGTTCAAACAACATAGAATGTGAGAGGTTAAGTGCAATAGATCAAAACTGAGCAAAAGATGCGAACAATGTTCGGATCACCTTGAAAAATGTTCAGAAGGAGGGAGAGTAGATCAACTCGTGGATCCATGCTACCAAGACAAAAAATAATCAGTGAGCACAAACAGCATCTCCTTACATAGTATTATTCTGTGCAGAGAATGAGATATCACTGAGAGGTGATGACGAAAGCAAATAATCACTAAACAGAGGAAACTTTCTGGAGTTACTCTAACTTTTATCTAAGTATGACCCAACTATTAAACAACGCTTGGAGAAACTTCCAAGAAATGCACAAATGTTAAGCCCAGGGATTCAAAATTATTTACTTTTTTCAGCGCAGACGGTTCTGCTAGAGGAAATCAGGGGCCAGGTTCAAGAAGCCGGATAGTATGCGGGTGTAGCTGATGAGGTTAAGGACATCTCTAATAAAAAAAATACTTGGAGTTTCATAAATTTTTCTGCACAAAAGAAAAGTTCATGAACAAGCCATTGGTTTTATGGAGCGGTATGACTTATCTGCTGCCAGTATTTCAGAACAGCTGCAAAGTATGCTGTGGTCTATTAACTTGGAGAAGGAGATGTGTGTTGGCTAAGAATATGATGGTGCAAGTGTGATGTCAGGTGAACGTTGTGGTGTCTAAGCACTGATGAAAACGGCTGGCTATACAAATGCCCAGTATGTGCACTGTGCATCTCACAGACTGAATTTAGTTCTCGGATCTGTCACTGAGATCGATCCTGTCATTAAGACATTCTTCGAAACCATGGATTTAGTGTACACTTTCATGACACTTGCAAAACGTCATTCCCTATACCTGGAATTAAAGAAGATGTTGTATCCGAAATACCCACAATTATAACTGACCCATTTATCTACAACCGGGTGGTCTTCCAGATCCTTAGAGGTTGAAAAGTTCTTGTGCTGCTTTGATGTAATTCTGGACACCCTGGAATCTTTTTAAAATAATCCTGCTGTTGAAACAAAACTTTCTGCTATTGCTCTACTAGAAGCAATTCAGACAAAGAAGTTCCTAATTTTCCTAATTTTTATTTGAAGACTATATGACTATACAGATGGTGTGACCAAAGATCTGAAATTAAACAAACACAGACCTAAGTAACCGTTGAAAGACTATTCTCTTCAGTGAAGAGCATCAAAACAAGAATGAGATATTTGATGTCAACAAAGAGACTGATCTCACACTGCCTCATGTCCGTTGAAAATTATTTGCTGAGAAGCATCGACAGAGAGAGCATCCTTGCGCATTTAAATAACTTTAAACATAGGAGAGTATTATATAATTCTGTAGAGCTAGTCAGTAACTTCCGTATTTTATGAACTTTATGTTATAATTACTGTGTTTACTATGTTTTATGTGCTATACTATGCTTATGTTATTATTTACATATACCTACCGAGATACACAATATATTTAAATTATATGACAGAAATTGAAATGTTGTATCTATATAAATGTTGTATGATATATCAGTACACACTGAACCAACATGTCACCCATATTAGAATATCAATATTAGTTTTGCCTCTCCTAAAGAATCCTTGCTTCCCCTAAGTTAGAAGTCTGGCTACGTGCTTGTTATGCTGCCACATGAATTCAACCACCGTGATAAAAATGTTCATTTACAATTTAGAACTACCGTAAGCGGTTTCAATTTAAGACGGTTTAACTTCAAGTCAAAAGTGTTGCAGAGTCTAATCGATGTCCCATCTTAAAATAAGCCTGTAAAAGACGAAAGTCACGTTCACAGTATTGAACCATACTTTGAGCCAGATACTCAGATTTATAACAGTTCGTTAGGTGTGGTGAGAATTTTTGTGTATCTTGGCAGTACTTGTCAAGAGATGGCTCATTTGACGCAGAAACATATACATGTATACATTAAGTCTCTATTGCTTTTAGAAAGCTTGAGTAAACAGATCGAGGTGTCACATCCAAAACTATGCTGTGTGCGTACAAACCCTGTGTCTTGATGGCTCTGTTGTAGTCATGTGAGGCGTGGATTACATCGTAGACACCTTGAACTTCTTGAATGATTTCATCAGAAATGTTTGAGGCCCCTACTCAGTAACAAATTGCAAAGTAGATCACCTGACAGTGAAGTTTTTGTGAAGGCAAGATACACAAGCATCGAGTCTATGACAATTATTGTTCACGTGCGTTGGCAGGTTCCATGGTGTGTATGGAGGATAATATAATCCTTAATAACCTATTTTACGGTAAACTGTAGGCTGGGAGCGATCAAAATAGCCCAGAATAAGGTACACAGATTGTGTTAAAAAACATTACTAGCCTTAGTATGAGCTCAAACAATTTGGAAAAATTAGCTTTAGAAAGAGTGTCATGGACAACACACGTGAAAGCGGATCGTGCAATCTTTGAAAATAATCGCATAGAGCATGCAAAACCGAAGCATAGATTGTTCAAAGACTCCCAGAATAACCTTTATGAAAACATAAAAAGCTGAAAGTGTGTAATTGGAGGAATATTTTTAAAATTAGCACCAAGTATTAAAAGGCCTATTGCAGTACACACAAATCAAATTCTAGAAAGCTATCCCATCAATCCAGACGAAGCTACTGATTACATCCGCCACCTATGTTTCCATCCTTGCGGGTCGAAAGTGAAGGAATTTTCCATACCTCAATTCTAAGTGGTGTTAAAATTATCTTCCCACTTTCGAAGAAGAAGGAGAAAGGGGTAATCAGCACACGTGAATCACGTTTGCAGGGAGATGGAGAAGAGATTAGTTATTTGATGGTCCAGTTGGGGCCCGGTAGAGCTGGTTTATGTGTGTCTGTATTCCATACAGGTAGACACAAATTACGTTTTTTATACCCTATCTCTTCCCTCTTTACCCCAGGTCAACCTAATAAGTTTTCAACTATTTCTTCAAACGTGACTAATGTTGAAATTATTTTTGAGAAGGTCAGATATACTCATTTTTCTTATTATTTACGAGCGAATCTCGGCCAAGATTGTTTTTTTTTAAGAGTTATTTACTTTTAGCTGAACATTCTGTCCAGGTAAGTCAGTGTGTTTTTTTTTGTTTATCTTCTGCTCCTACCGAAAGGTTATTTCCCCAACCATAATTATTTTAGGGGAGCATTACTATTTTTGTTCGGCCTATGAAAGGGTCTCGTTTTCCTATTATGTTAGATGTTACCATGCACAACGAGCCGCGACGCTAAAAGAGCAACGCCACAACTTTGAAAAGCAAGTAAGCACGCGCTAGCGTTTATTTGTTTATTTATTTATTTATGTATCTATCTTCCTTTTTTGTTGCTTTGTCTACTGTTTGTGTTTGCAACGGTTCAGTTTTCGTGCCTGTTGTAAGATTTCGATCCCTAGCCGTCTTAAGTTTCAAACAAAGGCTAGTCTTCAAAGTCATCTACGAAGTCATGCAAGGAAAGAGAGTAATGGTACTTACAAGAGTTGAAGATAAGGAGACAGCAATCATGTGTAAAGATGGACAATCACAACGTATATGTCTATATCTGCGCCTATGAGTATGATTGTTTATATGTATGCAAATGGATATCTAACTTTGTCCTTGTAGTGACGCAAGTAAATAGGAACATCGCCTAACCACCATTGACAGTGCGTCATTAATCAAATTACATTGGGACACATGTTTTTAATACCGCAGGTTGTCGGGTTCTTCAAACGGTTAGAAACCAAAAACCCTGAGCCTAGCACCAGCGAAGCGGTGTGTGTGTGTGGACCTGTTGATCGAATACCACATGTGACTTGTTATTTATTTATTTCTTTTCGTTAAATTTTCTCTCTCTCTCTCTCTCTCTCTCTCTCTGTTTGTTGCTACGGCAGAGTAACGGGGCAGCGGATAAGATTTTACTCATCCAGACAAAACGTGGAGTCTCGTATCATTTTAAATGCGAAAATAAATTCTATTTTGTATATGAAATGTTTTCTTTTCTTTTTTATCGAGTGAACAATTTCCAGCGACAATGGTCCTTTTCTCCGAAGTTCAGCCAACTAATCTGTTGCAAGGAATTAATGACGCCGTACAATGACTGTATTTACCCAATTAGACCAGGCAGTAGACCGCAGGGTTTGAGACCAAAAAATAACGTGGAATCAAGAAACAATAGTCAGTCGCTGGCCTAAACTAAGATGTGGCATCGGTGAATTTCAGGAGCTGGTTGAGCCGTGCCAAGGACGATACGATTTTTTCCATTAACATCTCCACGGTGTCGACACACCAAAACACAGTTCACAGGTCACGATAGTATCACAGCACACACACACACATGAATATGTTGTTGTTTGGGTGCACGACCATCGGGAACGACTTGACTCTTTATTTTAGCTAAGAAAGATTTGACTATTTTAAATAGATTCGTCCAATAAAACTGAATGAGTTGATCTCAATCTGAGACCTCGTCAAATACTTTGGATACATAAAACGGTACGGATCTAGCTTAAATTGCCATATTAATTGTGTGGTATATTCGTTCAGGGATGACTGTTAGAACATTCGCAATAGAACGTGATCGTCCAAAGCAATAGCGCTTATCAGATGTGTTTACCATTTTTTGAGGAGGTAAAATATCCCTAGATTGATTAATGATTCAGACATTTTAGCGAAGAAAAGGGTAGATACATATACGTCGATATATGTGCTTGTTTCTGCACATGTATGCGCATGCCTGTTTGCGTATGTGCATGTGCCATATGAGTCGACGTGCAGGTTTATATGTACGTACGTTTGCGTGTGTGTGCACGTGTGTTGAATTTGCTTGCTTCCGGCGTCCTCTTTATTATCAATTTAATCTCTAGGGAAAACGGTAATTCTTACTAGAGAATTTCTGCAAGATGTGGAAAAAGAAACAAGAAACTACTCGGATGAATTGCGTGTCATGTGCCATTAGGAAGAAATAAATGTCAATTGCTCACGTGCAATCATGACCGAAAAACGAATCATAATGTATTTAATGGAACGATTATTGCGTACCAATACGCCTCACATTGTCATCACACAAAAAGTGAGATGAGTCACAGCATAATTTGATAAATACGAAGATCTTGCAGATTGTAGAACAACTATTGATATATAAATAAACACACACACACTATATATATATATATATATATATATATATATATATATATATATACGTATACTTATTTCTAACAGAAAAAAATTCTTACAAATGTCTAAAATGTAAGACCTCACTTAAAGAGACGTCAAGAAATGTAAATTCAAAGTATCCTGCTTAATTGGTGTCTAATAAAATTGATAAAATTCAGTACAAATCTGAAATGTTTACATATTCAAATAGAATGATTTGCCTATATCGTGTTCTCTTAAAAACGTTAAAAATGATGTAAAAACTAGAATTTAGTAATATATATTAATTGATATCTTGTAACTATTGTACAAATATTACAAAATTCAGAAGTATTTATATTTTCACGAAAGAATTCCACTCCCTCTGTGCCGCGTTCTCATGAAACTGAATTAAACTCATGTTCTGAACCTGTGCGCCAAACACCTCTCTTCCAAAATACGTAATGATCGGTTAATTAGTTTACGAGTGAATCTTTTATATACAGATATATAAACATATTCACATACCCAACTTTATATATATATATATATATATATATATATATATATATATATATATATTTGTGTTATAATGGGATAATTCCAGGAGGAAATCTGGGTATGAGAGCTCAATGTAGTAAACAGAGCAAGAATAACATAATACATATAGATAACTTTACTCACGCGCATACACAAACCTAAATACGCACACATCCTATGAGCATGCACACGCGTAACCTCACTCACACATTACCATAACTAAGCATAATCACATACACAACTTTTATTCATACATCCCCAGCCGATGTATGAATAAAAGTTGTGTATGTGATTATGCTTAGTTATGGTAATGTGTGAGTGAGGTTACGCGTGTGCGTGCTCATAGGATGTGTGCGTGTGAGTAAAGTTGTCTATATGTATGATATCGTCAAGTCGTATGTATCATAATTTTGACACGGCAGTTATTAGTTGATTAACTTAAAGATCCCTCTCCTTCGACCGCCATAGTTAAATATAGGTTTTAAATGTCCCCCTCACTCTAAAAGATGTATCCAATTGGTTGCTACCACCACTCTCTCTGGTTGTGTTTGAATTGTCGAAGGGAAATTCAATTTTCTATCAGTCTCATAAATGTAATTGTCTGAGTGATGCTTGAAAAAACCGTAAGGTAGAAATAAATTATTGCATCGACAATTCTGTGATTTCGTGCTATTTTATGTTCTATATATATATATATATATATATATATATATATATATATATATATATATATATATATATATATATTATTTAAAAACAATACAATACAGTTTCCAGAGATGTACCATGGGTATACCTGTACTGTTTAGATAAACACTTTAGAGCCCCTTTGAAATCAAGAGCGTCTCACGGAACTAACACAGTCCGACAAAATGAACAAGCTGCGATGATTACCGCTTTTATAGTCTAGTGTTTTATCAAAATATATATATATATATATATATATAAATATATATATAAATATATATATATATGTGTGTGTGTGTGTGTGTGTGAAATCTGTTAAGGAAATGTGGAAAAGTTCTAAATAAAAACACCTTACACTTACATTGTGTCTAACCTATTGCAAATTAGGTACACACACATTATATATATATATATATATATATATATATATATATATATATATATATATAATGGAAAATCAAATTCTAAGGATCGGCACAAAAACGAACTAAAACAGCACATGTTTAACACACAAAGGACTCGCTAGTGTTTGCCGAAAAGCTTTAGAAGAAGAATAAATAAAACGGACTGTTTCACGTTCGATCCAATCGTCAGAATTGTATTCATGTATATACTTGAATGTGAATTGAATAAGCTGGGATCGAATGTCTAACGTTTATGTTTCAAATTTATCATTTATTCTCAAGATCCATAGCTCATTTGCCTTTTGTGACGTCGTCCATACTTAACGGTGATAAGCAAGCAGGATAATAGATCCACAGCGGTTTAAGTAGTATTTTAGATTAACAAGTATTACTGATTCTGAATTAGTTGCTTTCGTCTTAATAACCGTTAGCCATATAACTGGGGATAAACTCTAACGTAGATGAAAATGAACTAAAAACGAATTACTAATTTTATTTATTTTTTATTTAGTTCTATGACGTAGGTGTTTATCTTGAAAAGCAAATTAATGTATATACCTTAGTTAACATCGCGACGTAAAAAGAATTTTAAATAAACGATTCTGACATCATAAACTTACCCCTCCATTCCTAGATGTCATTATCCGATCCCAAAGTAAGATATCAATGTCAATATACATTTAACCTAAAGACGACAAGAAATCTCTAAACTATTATAGCAACTATCTCTTAATAGCATTCTAAGCTAACCGCATCTGATTATTAAGCTGTAATATGAATTTAAAATTTTTAATAGGTATCACTTATTTTCAGGATTAATAATAATCTATCAATTAATTTCTAATTTTGTTTGTGAGAAATTCTTACATCGAGGCTTTGCTTTGCCCTTGAAGTTGGTTCAGGCAAGCTAAGTAACGGTTTAGAAGTGTCATATCAAATTTAGAGAGCAAAGGTTGTGGGGGGGGGGGCTTTACTGTTACTATTTTTAATGTGACTTTGTTTTAATGTATTTTGGCTCGCTGATTTTCGTCAAGACTTCTACTTAAACTTTTCCAATTCTCCTTTATCCAGTCTTTGGAATAATGTTTCCCTATTACTACTAAAGTAGCTACTGTTTTGATGACACTAAAGTATCTTTACTTTGCTGTCAAACGCGTGTAAGATGTAGAAAATGTATTACATTTGGAAATAAATAAATGAAAAAAATAGTTGGTTTGTGAGACGCAGCAGAAATAGAGGTATTTCACGAATTGTGAAAATAAAGAGATTAAAAGGGCAAATGGAAATTCTGGTGTTGGATTGATTTTTCTTATGGTAATTGGAATGCAACTATAAAGTAGCCTTGCCTGCATCCACGAACGTACCTCTTATTGGACTTTTACCCTTTGGATTCTATCTATCTTCGCCGCACTTGAAGTTGGGGTTGTTGGAATTTAACTTTGAATCCTCTCTCACCACCTCTCGTGCCTTTCAACGACCTACCTATCTACATTTCATTTTCTCCGCTGGACTTTTCGACACCGGACTTTTTTGCAATCGGACTTTTGCTTGCATTCGGGCAGAGTTTTGCCCTGTGTTTCTTTCCCTGCAACTTTTATTTTACTTTTTCAAATTTTAAATCTTGGCTTTTGCCAACTTATCTATCCCAGCGACTTCCTCTGATGATAAGATTTTGATCTTTGAAAAGCCTGGCTTAAGGAAAAATTTAACTTGAATAAATTGCCTTTTTGCGGAATATACCTTGCTCTGAGCAATTGAATTGCTGTGCTGCTAGCCAAGTGGTTAACGACGTTGGTTTACAAGATCCAGAAATGTAAGTTCGAACCTGTTGGTAGATAGGTCAGTTGTTTGAATCTATACTTATGTGGCTTCAAAAGACGTAACAAGCATGTCTATAGATAAATAAATATGATTCAATTATTATTGTAAGCTCCTTTAATAAAACGGAGACACTTTGATTGGGACAAATTAATAATATCGCCCTGGCAATAAGGGTATAGTTCCCTCCTATTCGTTGAACACTCTAAATATATTACCGTCACTAATTTTTATGACAAAACCGTATCTACACGTATTAATCGCACAGCTGACCGACTAGCCGAAGGGTTCAGGACGTTGGCTAACAAGATCCATGGTTAGAAGTTAGAACTCGTTCGTAGATAAATCAATTGTTGAATATATACTTCTGAATCTTCAAAAGACGAAACAAGCATTTTTATAGATAAATCAATATTTAATTATTTCATTATATTTATATATATATATATATATGCATATTATAACTGTCCTGTTTTTAAATCTCCGAAACAGTTACATGGTAAACAGCTGATGATCCCCGTGTTAATATTAGATGCTTACGTTAAGGTCTCCTGTTTTTGTTTCACTGTTAGATACTCAATCCCCCTTTTTATTTTATTTACTTTCTATTATATATTTTTTATTTATTCATGAATTTTCCAACGAATGTTAAATCTGCACTATTTTGGATTTAGTTAGTTTCTCTGGGAATTTAAACTGCATTTTTCTTTCTTTTTTTTGTCTTTTTGTTTAAAATAACTCAAAGCTTCTTTAGACTATATATTGGGTATTTAGATCTGTATGGCTAGGTTCCCTTCCTCTTATCTAATTGCCTTTCTGGTACCTAAGGTACTTAAGCTTTTTTTTTAATGCAAATTTAATTCCTATATAATTTTATTTCTAGCTACCATATCGCAGAATGGTTCCTGGGTGTAGTGTTTAGATAGTATTATTATTATTTAATTATTATTATTATTATTATTATTATTATTATTATTATTATTATTATTATTATTAATAATAATAATAATAATACTATTACTGGTATTACTATTGTTATAATGAATTTTATTTGATATGCAAATTACCATATCACACGGTAGTCTTAAGGGTAGTATATTATTATTATTATTATTATTTGATTATTATTATTATTTATTTATGTATATATAAGTGAAATTTTAAGCTGAATTATTTCGACACTTGATTATTGGGGAAATGGTAGTTTGATCTGTACCATTGGAGAGCCATGCATATTATAACTGTCCTGTTTTTAAATCTCCGAAACAGTTACATGGTAAACAGCTGATGATCCCCGTGTTAATATTAGATGCTTACGTTAAGGTCTCCTGTTTTTGTTTCACTGTTATATACTTAATCCCCCTTTTTATTTTAGTTACTTACTATTATATTTTTATTTATTTATGAATTTTCCAACGAATGTTAAGTCTGCACTATTTTGGATTTAGTTAGTTTCTCTGGGAATTCAAACTACATTTTTCTTTCTTTTTTTTTGTCTTTTTGTTTAAAATAACTCAAAGCCTAAAAACGCTTTGAGTTATATATATATATATATATATATATATATATATATATATATATATATATATATATATATATATACATAATGAACTGATGAAGTAGATAACATTTGTATAGTTTTCCGATTTATTAATTCATCAAGTGTTCTAAGAGGAAATACACATACGAAAACACGTTTAATATATACTAGTTGGGCCTGTCTCCCGGCGTTGCCCTGGTGAAATATAAAAGGATGAATTTAAATTTGTCAACAAAGTCGGATAGGAGGAAGAAAGACATGAATGAAGGAAGGAGACGGGGATGTAAGAGTCTTCCTTCCCATCCCATGGTACCGGTATTTACTCAGAATTTTATTATGATTAAGCACATGCTCTGGCTATGAAAATGTACACTTTTAAATTTAAAGAGGCCTACATAGTCCTATTAAAACTAGTTCCTCCCGTTTTCTTTGTAAGGAAATTTCCTTTTTCTGAGGAAAGAAAAAGGAAAATGAGCACTACTGAAACACACAAATATAATTAAGGTGACCTGCAGAGCAATATTAAACCATGTGTGTTCGAATAGAAATGATGATATTCACAATTATTAAAGTACTACGTATTACATTAATTTAATAGTTAAATAACTACGTGTTACATTGGTTTCTTTTAAAATTACGACATTATAATGTTAATTTTAAAATCAGACCAATAGTCTCCCTTCCAGTATTGTAAAAAGTTAAGAATCTCATATGAAAATATAGTTAAAAGCTATGCGATCGAAGGTTTAACGTCTCAATCTTACATCTACGTTCGTAACCACTTGGCCACGAAAGCGAATATAAATATATTCAAAAAGATGTCACTTAAACAAAGAATGTAAGCTAGCATGCATTTTATTTAGCGATCCGCCAGAAGGCGGCCAAATGTAGGGTCCACCAGTAACACGTTTTGGAGCATTTCTATACCAAGAAATATGTTTGTTTCCAGTTATTAGATAGTATGTGTGTGAAAAGTGTAGGATTTAGGAAATTTGAACTTTATGAAGCTCTGTTGAGTATATTAGCGTATATTGACTCGGAAGTCGAGTCACTGAAGAGATTGTAGCCGCCATGTTGAATGATAAAATACTGCAAGGAACTATGTTCGTTAATTGCATTATCTAAACACTGGAATGTGTATAAATGTGTATGTAATAGGTAGAAAAAACGTAATACGATGTTCTCAGAACTTAGCGGAATTAACGAGAGTGTCCATTAAATGTGTGCGTAATGTTTTTTATTATGTAGTAAATTAATAGCAGACAAATAGTAAATATTAATGGTCACTTTTTTGAAAAGTAGACGTTGTTTATTAGTTCCTAGTCAGTACTAAAATGTTAGGGGGACAAGTTTTTGTTACCACCTATATGGAGTATGTTTTGAGGAGAGTCGAAGATGATGAACCAAAAGTAATATTTAGTGTTAGCTGGAGAAAAATGATAACGCATTGGCTAAAACACACTCGAGCGAATAAGCGTTATATAGTGGTGAGTTTAGTACCCTATGATGCACCTTGTTATTATTCTTTTCTTAAAAAATATACAAGGTAACATCGTCTTAACTTTATATATTAGATGAAGATACTATGTAAATATAAATAAAATGTATACGGATTAGATTTATTCTCGATAGAATCTAATTTCCATTACAAAAACAGGCTCAGTAGATATAGTACTAAGTATAATTCAGTTCTAAGTGACAGTCATCTGAAGGTTGGAGGTTCAATCCTCAGTGCGGGCGATACGAAGAATTACGAATTGCTGAAGACTTTTTCGCAATCATGGCAGATGGAACAAGAGCATGCTATCTCTGTGGATTTAATAAAGGGTTCCGTTCGAAATTCTGTCCAGACTCCAGAATTCGACAGAATGATTCCCGAGTTCGACAAAGTACACGTGAAGAAGGTCGGAGATTACATTGGCCGAAACGTTGTAATAAAAACACCCAAGATGAGAACAGTAGTCAACATATACCAAATTCTACGAATATATATATATATATATATATATATATATATATATATATATATATATATGTATATGTATATTTATATATAAAATAAACGTTGAAATATGTATATATATATATATATATATATATATATATATATATATATATATATATATATATATATATATATACCGATTGGCAACGCTGTGAGTGAGAGGAAAAATCGGAGTTGGCTTGTGAACGCAGATTGGAAACGCTGTTAGTGGACAAGGAAGATTAGTATTTATTTGAGGTTGATGACAACGGGGAGATGGACAACAAGGGAGGAGGAGGGACTAAAAGTATATATATGTATATATATATATATATATATATATATATATATATATATTTATATGTTGATATTTTTTATATTAATAATGTGAGGCTAAAAATAAGTATACATTAATAACCTAAATAATAATGTAATGGTCCAAGCACTTTAGGATGCAGCAACATTTTCGTAAGTGATGGATAAATTTTATTGGACAGACGGACGGCGCGGGTGGGGGGACTTTTTAATTTTTTTATTTTAAATAACTAATGTCGGTTGGCAGGGCATTTATATGGAACAAAGCTTGGGTTTGGTGTACGGAACGTTTATGTTTTTGTCTTTTAAGGGAAGTGAGGTCTGATCGGCTCTGCTGGGAGGCCATGAGGTTGAATACTGTCTTGTTTTTGAATTCCCGAGGCAGTCTTTCATGGTAAACAACTGATGATCCCTTAAATAATGTTGGAGACAAACTAATATAGTGACTGTAAAAAATAAACTAACTTACATGGGTGATTTTCCACTGAGCGACTTGGGACTAAAAGGTTTTAGTTTAAAAAATTTTTTTTTATAGTTTTAATGGTTGAGAAACCTCCGAGACTATATATATATATATATATATATATATATATATATTCACTATAAATATTGTTTAAGTATTAAACTGTTTTTTCACCTACATTATATAGATATTTATAAATATATATATATATATATATATATATTGTGACATTGTGCCATTTGGGCAATCTCGAATTAGAAACGAGGCAACAATAGTAGGATATGATTATTATGTTGTTTGTTTTTCACTAAGTTACATGTAATGCGTGGTTGGTTGCTCTCTTTTATCTGAATTTGGTCACTGCCAGCATACCTAGGTGAGAGATAAGACAGTGGTGTTATCAAGTTGTATTGTAAATGATGCGTTATATAAAACGATCCCCTTGAGACCAACGAACTTTAAAAGTCAATCTTATTTCTCATTCTGGAAATTTAGAGTTTAGTCTGCACTAATGTATCACATATAGAACAGTTGGATGCAATCTTTTTTAGAAACAGCATTAGAAAGCGTGTAGCAAAAACTCGACGGCAATTGAAATTTGGCACGTGGAGCCTGTAATCTACAATGTTAACGTTGAACCACGTCATCTTTCATACATACTTAAATATGCTATGTTACTTTATAACATTTAGTATGTGTATATGTTCATATATTTGAATGTTCAGTGTCAACTTACAAAATAAATTCACTGATTATTATGGATTTAGGAGTACAGCTGGTAGGCGTAATTAATATTCCACAAATTTCAGTTTTCTATGAGTATTTTAAAGGGTTTTAAGGTTTTCACATGCGTAATATGGACAATATCTCCAATTTGAAAATTTAAATATATCAGCTTTGAATAAAACTATACCTATAATAAAGACCAGCATGCACGAGTGAAAATGCTTCTAGAGAAATGATTGAATTCGAACTTGGCATACCCAGCTCGCAAATCCGTGTTGCCATCCACTTCACAACTGCGTCATCTATATCTTCTCAATATATATAAAACTCAATGTATCTGTGTATACTTGTCTGTGATGTGTGTACGTCTATTATAGAACACAAATTTAGAAAATCAACATAAAATCCAAAAGTGTATTCTTATGTAACACTTACCGGATAAGACAATGGAAGTGTTCACGAATCTGTAAGTGAATCTCTAAGATGACTATAGGGGCCTCGCCCCTTAAAACTTCAAATATATCATATTTTTTTTATAATTTAAATCATATGTATATAATTTTATAGGGAAGACAATAGAAGCGGTCGCGAATCTCTAAGTGTTTGCTTAACATAAGGGACTATAAAATTCCAACGTTCTTTTAAAAGCTCAAGTATATCTTATCATGATGGAATTTATATCATATGTATAACGTTTTCCGCTGAAGACAATAGAAGTGGTCCCGAATCTCTAGGTTACCACGTATGTGGCAAATATATATGTGCCCTTTTTTTAAAGTGGCTGACGGTGACAAGACCCATTTAAACTGCAAATCCGTATATCAGATTTTAATGAAATGTAAAGCATATGCATAAGTCACAATGTCAGAGAGGTTTCCAACATTTTAGCTTCTTCTTGACGTGAGGAGGGAGGGGGCAGTAAAAGCAAAGAAAGTAATCCTTATTCAATCGTAAGCAATGTCGAATCTTCCTGTTAATAATCTATATAGACTAGTTTTCAAACTTTTGGTAAGTACGAAATTGGCATTCTTCTTTATTGTGTACTACGGATGCACGCGGGAAGAATGCTTAAGTCTGCGCAACTAACCAGTTTTTCTTAATCTATGAACACGATATGCAATATGCTAAGGCATTATGACTTCTGTTTTCTTTTTTTTCTCTGCTCTGGTTTAAACGGTATCTCCACCAGATCACTTCTGGTTATGATTGAGCACTTTCGATTCATAAATACCGTTAATCACCCAGTGATCGAATATCTGTATCAAATATTCGGATCGTATTGAACAGACACAAGTAAAGGAGAAATGAAACAAAGAACAAAAGTCGTTGGAATTTGATCCAAACTGACGCTTCTACAATTATCTTCCAATTATCTTTTTTATATACAAGATATTCCGATAGAAAATTGCATCCAATTGATTTTTTTACTTCTTGAATGTTGTTAGTCGAAGATTTATCTTTCTTTTCTATTTGTCTGGTTCATTTTTAACTTTTGTGACTTCGAGATTTGAGAGTTTCGGCAGCAACTCATAACACTGCCATTTTTCATATATAATACTTTTAACGAACACATACCATAACACGTATATATATATATATATATATATATATATATATATATATATATATATATATATATATATATATATATATATATATATATATATATGAAACCCAGAGAGTCCAGGATGTGAGAGTCAATGAGAAAGAAAGGATGGAAGTAATCCGACGTAATTGGAAATCAAAAAGGACAAAACAAAAAATAGTTGTTTATGTATTCATTACCGTTCTATCTTTATTGTAAGAATTCCTCAGTATGATAGTCCTCAGAAAAATATCATGCAAGTACATAGAAGTTTGGAGTTGGTATGGTGGTGAGATGAAGGGATATAGCAGCTGTAGCTACTATGAAACCCATATCTCGGCGAAGACTACTTGAAAAAGCACTTATCACAGACTCTAACACCATTAAACAACGAAATGGTTTTTACAACCTATCCTCACTAATAAGCAAACTTATCCTGGTCAAACAAAAATTGAACCTAGACCACCGCTAACTTTCGTTTTATCGTTCACACGTGCACATATATGCAACTTCTCGCATATACACTAATGTGCTGACTTCTTCACATATATATTTACTCACATACTTATGAATCAGCTGCTGCAAATTAAGACTATTTAACCACAAATAAACATTTTAACAAATTAACATAATTTGTAAACCCATACAATGTATAGATATTTTAACCACTTTTCTTCCAATTTACACTCTAACCATCAACACAACCCTGAACGAAAACACATTTCACTTATCTTTCACCTGGAATTAAAATTATTTTCCTTCCTCTCAAGCCTACCCCTCTCGTCTCTAGCACACTTCTACACATTCTTTCAAACACATATATGCGTACACATTCCTGATGTAGCAACCTGGTCAGTCCACCTCCCTCTCCTTACCTCAATCTTAAAAATTTCACCTATCAGCACAACAAAAATCTCCCCCCCCCCCATGTTCACCTCTCCTACCTTTAGGCCATTTCAATTATATTCTCACCCACTCCTATTTTCAAAGTTGTCTTTACTATTCGAATCTCATTCCCATCGACTATAATACTACCCACATTTTGAACACACAGTTTCCCCCTCCCCCCTCTTTTGCTAGCCTCTCAAAATCCATGCCACACATAACCACAACAAAAATATCACCACCCCCCCTTCACCTCGCCCACCATAAGGCCATTTCAAGTATATTATAACACCTCCCCATTACGTAGCTGTCTAAATCTTGTCCACTTAAAGTGTTTCATATTCATTTGAATCTTTCTCGACCATTGACTATAACATCCTCGACTCTATTGCTTTTACTTGCGATTAAGCGGTAATGAAACTTGCATTAAGTTGCCCTTTTTTAATAGGACGTGAAATAATTTTTTTGATATTTTTTATATATATATATAATTATTAATTAGTATTTACGTATATATAAAACGAATCCATGGACACGTGTTTTAGTCTATCAGCCGTTATCAGCATGAGTACCCTGAGCAAGGATCGAACCTACGATATTATTGTTTGCAGTCTGGCGTTTTGCCACTAGACCACAAACACCTTGTCGAAATATGTGAAATATATATATAGCAAGTATCATAAGTTAGTTGAAAAACAACAACAATATAGTACTCAATCGTAGGTTCTACGGGAGCTAATATTAATGATTTTATTTAAAAACTATTCATTACAGTGACTGTTGTTGTACCAGGGTTCATCGATTTGGTCAAACTGGATATGAGTCTGACTCTGTCTAATCTTAACATATCGACTGGTCAGCACACTTTCGTTTCCAAAAGCACTAGAGAAAAGAAATGGAATAATAACGAACCACCGGCTTAAGTTAGGCGGTGTTCGTTATTTTGCGTTTTCCCTTAGCCGGATTGTTCTTCAGATATAACAGGGAAATACCTATGAAACCTGGGTACATCGAACATACACTTTAATGTATGTTTTTTTAAAATAAACTATATGTATACAGGTAACTCTTAGTATACTTATATATATATATATATATATATATAAATGTATATATACATACACATATATATATATATATATATATATATATATATACATATATATATATATATATATATATATATATATATATATATATATATATATATATATATATATATATATATATATATACTAAAAGTTACCTGTTACAGGGAATGTAAAATGAACCCCCTACCCCGATAAGTCAGTTCTGTATAAATGTTGTGTCCCTTGCGCAGAATGAAATCAATATATAATGCTACTAAACATTATGTCATGAATCATTACTCTAATATTTTTCGAACACCCTTCACATGAAAATGTCTAAAATTTAAAATTTAAGCTTTCTTCGGAAGAAATTGAAATTGAGAGAATCGTATTTAATTAAACAATAGATCAAATTCAATGAAAATGTAATATATTTCAATTTTCAAAAGAGATGTTGTGTCCATGTTATGCTTTCTAAACACATTTTAATAACCACAAAGAAATTGCAGTTTGGTAAACATTTCTTAACTGATGTCTAATTAATATTTTGATTATATTACAAGAAATCAGAAATATCTTTGTTTTACAACCCTTTGTATGAAACTAAATTAAATTAAATATAGCCTAGAGTAACCATCCTTACGTGTAAAGGCCGTGTTACAAAATTCACATGATTAAAAAATGGAACTACTAATCCAACGTAATTGAAAATGAAAAAAAGAAAACCTAAATACTATTTATGTATACATCAATGTTTCGTCTTTATTTCAAGACTTCCTCAGGATGATTGGTCTAAAGAAATGACACACAAGTGATAATATTTGTTTTAAATATTATCACTTGTGTGTCATTTCTTTAGACCAATCATCCTGAGGAAGTCTTAAAATAAAGACGAAACATTGATGTATACATAAATAGTAGCAGTGCTAGGAGAAAAGCTCATGAGACCGCTTATGAAAAGATAAATTATGAACAATAAATAGATGGTAGTTGGAGAAATTGAGTTAACTGTGGAAAGTGTGGTGGGAGGAAATGGTAACGATCAGAGTAATCAAAACCATTTGAGAGGAAGGGGAGGCGGGCGTGCATGATGTAAATCCAAAATGGTCGCTTATGAAAAGATAAATTATGAGCTTAAAAAGAAGGTAGTAGCGGAGAAAATTAGTTAACTGTGGAAGTAGTGGGGTTAAATTGGTAGCGGTCGGAGTTATTTATATGATGAGGGAGGCGAGAGAAGCGTGAATCATATTTATTGCGCTTTCCTCTTCTCATTGCTATTGTTTCAAATATTTGTACTTGTGTGCTATTTCTTCAGGGCAATCATCCTGAGGGAGTCTTGAAATAAAAATGAAACGTTGTGTAATACATAAATACTATTTTTGGTTTTTCTTCTTTCATTTTCCATACACACACACACACATATATATATATATATATATATATATATATATATATATATATATATATATATATATGTGTGTGTGGGGGTGCACTTATAGCGAATTTTATAATGAGCAGTTATACTACGGTTTAAATACGATATTCCGAACTTTTTGTTGTTGAATTCTGTTTCTTCTGTTCACTGTATCGTCCACTGATTTTGCGTCATAGAGTTTAATTTTTCCTAATTTCCATGTTACGAGTCAGTGGCGACCGACATAAATTAACATCCCTACACTGAAGAGTGTGTAAGCATGAAACGTCGATGCCTGTAGGTAATACTAATTAATATTTATTTAATAATATTATACATATATATATATATATATATATATATATATATATATATATATATATGTGTATCTTAGAAAAATCTGACACGTTGAGTCACCCATTTACCATACGTTGGAATGCTCAGTACAAGGTGGTGACCTTTTTGGAATACAAGGCACTGTATGTAAGAGGATGACAGAAAAGTGAAAAAACTAATGTCGTAAGAATCATCTCGACCGAGTTGGAGATACTTGAGACTGGGTACAACTTGTGAATTTAATATTCACTATACACTTTCCCCTTCAAAAGAAAACCGGATCAACTCGCCTAATATTCGTGCCGTACCAGAACAAGTAGTACTATTTTAGCTTAAGTTATATTGTTGTAATCAGTAAAATTTGAGTTTGCAAAGCAAGTGAAATATTAAAACAATTATAAAATAAAATCTAAAATTAGTCTAGTTCTGCTTGTTCAATCTCTCTCTGCTCTTTCTTACTCAGACTACGGATTTAATTAGATTACTACTTATGATGATATACTCTTTTTGTAAAGGATTGTTCCAATCTTTTTATTATTTAACTTCTTTTTATTACTTTCGACTAGTAATAAACGCAGACTTTTGAGAGTATGACACAGAGAGAAAATAAAGAATAAGACTGAATCGAGAATTATATATACTGTATCAAATAAGAGCTGGAAGTCAAACAATAAACAATGAGAAAGGGTAAGAGTTAGAGATAGAAACTTGTAAAAAATGAGTCACTCGGTGTGATAATTGCAAATTGCGGCTATTTTGTAACGTTTTTCATACAAACGGGTGACCACTTATCAAGAGGCCACTCGATGACAAGTGTTATTGAGTTTGACTGGTTGGCAGTAAAACTTGGAGGGGATTTGTAACGATGGCTCTAACGGGTCGGAAATTGATTATTTAATAAGATAGCTTAACAATAATTTGTTAACATTCGACTTGAAGACAGCTATGTTGTAGTCAGCCAAGAAGCAGTCCCGTGGTAATATGTTGCACAGACGGTCAGTTCTGGGAAAGACACTTTGCCGATGGAAGTTGCGTTTAGTTTTCGACACACAGAAGGAGAAAGGGAAATTATCAAGTGTGGTTGTAGCTAGACGAGTTTTTGTTGCGAATGTTTTGCTGGGGAGACCATAAATTGAAGGTCGGTCAGGCACCTGCCATGAAAATAACGATATAGTAAGCAAAGACTAGCAACTTCTCTTCTGTGAGAAAAGGGATGTATGGAGGAGAAGAGGGCATCCCCTACTAGATTTCGAAGTCGGTTTTGTACTCTGCCAAGGCAAGAAATGTGCTCTAAGCGGCACCTCCCCAGAGGTGGCCACAGTACTGTTAGAACAATTGAAATAAAAGTTTTTCAAACAGAATTCAACCCCAAAACTGAGGAATATTTTAGCATAAATTTACTCTGATTATATTATATGTATAAAAAGCTTTCAGGAAACAAACGTTGATTAACTCAATCTTAGTATAACACGAGAGTGAAAGAGAAAAAGGGATGAATATTCTGAGAAATACAGTGATAAATGAGAAAGAAATCGGCGTTGGATCTTCTCTCCGATTACAAATAACGAATGCTGTGTGCAAGTCTACACTCGGCTAAACACAGCGAATGAATAAATTCTATCGAGTGGAAACCTTATATAAAAAAAACCATGCAATTCATTTCCTGAAGCCGTTGTAAACAAAATATGTAAGGAAAAAATTGGCAAACAAAAGAGCCTTTCGAAATTTACGGATGCCCATAAATCTCAACCTCGTTTTCGTCGCCTTACATTGAAAGAATAAACATAATTTGTCTTTCTCATAATATACATTCCAAAAATTCGGATCGAATAGAAAAAAAGATATTCACTCATTTATTTTTCTGTATAAACATGAGAAAATAAGTGAAAACATTTAGGATTTCGTTTTGTTTTTGAACGGAAATTGAAAAAAATTTAATAGAAAAGAGCTGGTATTCTTAACATACATCAATCAGCGCGTTTCACAATATAAACGTTATTTTAAACTCATGCGTGACAAACCAATCGACTGACTAACAGTTTTGAAAATTCGTGGACGCAACTAAATAAACAATTTCAAACTTAAGTCTTATGTATCGACGAAAATACTATTTTAAACGAAAATATGGCAGACTAACTAAAATGTCATTTCAAACTTAGGCGTGACAGACTATCAAAAATGATAGTTTAAACTTAATCGTTTACGACCGATATGAAACCTATTATAACTCCTCGCATGTCATACAAGCAAATAATCTATTTTAAACTTACGCATGACGCACCAACTAAAATGATATCTGAAAAAGAAAGCGTAACATATCAGTCAAACTGATATTTTAAACTTAAGCCTGACTACATTGCTATTCTTAACATAAGCGTGACAAACCAATTACATAATATTTTAAACGTACGAGTAACGGACCAGTAAAGATTATATGTAAAATTTAAGCATGACATACCAATGAAAATGCTATTATAAGCATAAAAATAACAGACAAACAAAACTTATTTTTAAACTTAAGCCTGTCAGACCACATAAATGATATTCATACCAAAGTGTGACAGACCATCGAAAATGCAATTGCGAACGTAAGCGATACATACCGACGAAAATGTTATTTGAAACTTTTGCGTGCCAGACAAACGACGATTATATTTCAAACGTAAGCGTAACATACAGGGACAATGCAATTTCTGATAGACCAGCGAAAATGCTATTTCAACCTTAAGTGTAACAGACCGATGTTTATTATTTATTTAATAATAATAACCAAAAATAATAACCATATTACTATTAAAAAAATAATGATAATAATAATAGATGAATTAATTAATTGATATAATATTTTAGACGTAATAAGATTAAGTGAACACATCTAAAATAAGATACGTCCATGGAAACTGACTGTTCATGCACGTCTGTTTCTTATACGTGCGTGACCAACAGACGATATGATATGATTGGATGAAGCTAAAAATCAAACAAATGCACAGAATCTTTTGAAGGCCGCGAAACGATAAGAAGGAAGATGAGTGGAATGAAAAATGTAAGAGAAATGATTTAACAGGCTTACAGAGCGGAATTGAGTGAGGGAATTGATAAATCAAAGAAAATGAAGAATCGCTTGGGAAAGTACAGACAATACAATTGAAAGAAGATGAAACACGCAAAATTTGACATGGCATTTTTTTAGAGTTGCGGGTGAACTTATGCACAAGAAAAGGGAAGATTGCAGTCAGGTTTCGTTTCGTTGTCTTGTTTTACAAAATATTAATTGTTTTCTTAAAATGATTGGTACTGGCATTATATAAACAACTTCTTTATATATTTGTTCATGATGTTTGATTTGGTCATTTTCTATTGCGATGTATCAACATTTTTTGCGGTCATTAAATGCTGAATAAACTTATTTTGGTAAACGTGGTATGATTAATGATTATTTGACTATGAATCTACAATATACGGTCGTTTTGCTATCTTATTAGAGATTTTGTAGCGAATAAGAACGTAGCTTCATTTTAGTTGCATACGGATGTACTATACGACATCCATAACAATATATATATATATATATATATATATATAATCCAGGTAAAACAAAACATCCACAGTGTAGTAATCCAAAGAATTTCAACCGGGTTTATAAAAAGTGCTCAATATAAAATAGAGTTTTATACATGATTATTTTTATTTACACAGACATGTACAAAATAGATCTCAGTTTATAATAGATGTTGATCGATAACATCGACATGCAAGTGTCGCAGATTTTGTACATGTCTGTGTAAATAAAAATAATCATATATATATATATATATATATAATTTAATTTTTTTAATTATTTAAGAATGATTAATTTTTAAAATATTTTTTTTAAATTATTAAAAGAATAATTTAATACTATTTATTTAAAATTAATATTGTTTATATATAATATATATATATATATATATATATATATATATATATATATATATATATATATGAATAAAGATAAGGATATAATGATCCTACGTAATTGAAAATGAAAGAGGAAAGCCAAAAACTATATCATTTATGTATTTATGTATTAATAGTATGAATACATAAATAATATAGTGTTTGGCTTTCCTTTTTCATTTTCTCTCTCTCTCTCTCTCTCTCTCTCTCTCTCTCTCTATATATATATATATATATATATATATATATATATATATCTTAGAGCTGATCTCTTTATCGCCCTAATTACTCGCCTTAATCATTACCTGACTGTTGATCCGAACATATATTTACAATTGCAGCACTTCACATAGATATTAAATATTTAATAAAAAAACGAAAAAGTAAATAATGAATGAATGAATAAATAAAAATAAGGATATAAATAAATAAATAAAATCTAAATATTAATATTTAAGATTAACTAAGTTAATTAATCTTGATAATTTATTACATATTTTAACAATTGCATTTTCTGTGAGCCGTGTCTTACTGCGAATATTATGTTATTTTCTGAATAGCAGCGTCCTCTTAGCTTTTCTCAACTGACACAGCCGGTCTAATTTTTTTTTAAAGAGATGTTGTTACTCTCGAAATAATTAAAGTTGCTACCATTCCAGACATTTAAATATTTTGTAGTAAGCAACTCGTTTTACAATTTATTGTCTTTATATTTAAATTGTTTAAATATAAATTAATTGATCTGAGATTTACCGTCGTGTGTCATTTATTTTTGTTAACCCCATATTCCACCTCTCGGCTCTAAACAGTGCATTGCTCCTGCCTCGGAATTTTCACCTTCATACTTTCTTGTTTACCAGCAATGCTTCTAAGCAAACTACCATTTCCTTACATATATATATAGATTGCGTTAGAATGAAACATCGATGTCTGTAGGTAATAAATAATTAATATGTATTTATAAATATTATTATAAGCCCCCTTCACTAAAGGCCGGGCACTCTGAGTGAGTTTAATAACAAGCAGTACAAATAGCTTCATGCAAAAATCCAAACACTAGTTTGTTGATTACTTTAACTGCTTGTGTAAATTTAGCCGCCGACTCGCTATTTACAAAGTTACAGTTCTCCTTAATTATTAGCTAATTCCCTATGGCCGAGGGGTAACGCTCTTAACTGCAAATCAGTGGCAATTTGTGATCGGAGTTCGCCCCAGCCGACCGTTGAGAATTAGCTTCCTGCACTGAAGATTGCGTTAGCATGAAACATCGATGTCTGTAGGTAATAAATAATTAATATTTATTTATAAATATTAATATAAGCCCCCCACACTAAAGGCCGGGCACTCTGAGTGAGTTTAATAACAAGCAGTAAAAATAGCTTCATGCAAAAATCCAAACAGTAGTTTGTTGATTACTTTCATTGCTTGTTTTTACTGAGTACACCTTGCATTGAATAATCGAAGTTGAAATAGATTCATCTCTCTTTTTTCATCTCTCTCTCTCTCTCTCTCTCTCTCTCTCGCCCTCTCTTTCAATATATATATATATATATATATATATATATATATATATATATATATATATATATATGTATATATATATATAGTAAAAAATAAAGCCGTCGATTTATATATATATATATATATATATATATGTATAAAAAATCGCCATATTTTCACGAACGTTTTCGACGGTCATCTTCGGGCGGATGAATGAGCGCAAAATAAAAAATTGGTGAATTTATTAAGAAGACTCTTTTAAAAAACATTTCAATGCGACTTCAACAACACTTCAACATAAATTCACCAATTTTTGATTTTGCATACTCATTCATCCGCCCGAAGATGACCAACGTCGGTCGAAAACGTTCGCGAAAATATTGCGATTTTTTATACATATATATATATATATATATATAAATCGACGGCTTTATTTTTTACTAAATGTATAGGAATAGTAGGTATGAAAGATCACAGAGAACGGCAAAAATGATTTTTCTTTCTTTCCAGTGCGTATTCATAGACAATTGTCACGTAGGGAAAAACTGTCAACTTTACTACCAGAAAAAAACCACTTTGTCCGTCCATTGAAACTATGATAACATCACGACATACAAATGAGCTGATCACGAACGGACACCAAATCGATTACAGGTGTACCTTGGTTTGTTCGCTCTCACTATTATCGATGCTGTACAGAAGGATATGTATTTCATTTCAGGTTGCTTAGATATAGTTTCCAAAGCTACTCCACTGACTAATATAAAATAGTATGAAACATCTTTGAGATGTTAAGTGTATCATAGAGGAATTAAGTCTCATTTGGCTACTTGGGAGGTGGATGGAAAGAAAAATGTTGCATATGAATTGAACATGTCGACGCCGATAGAAGTATTTTAGAATGTTTTCGTACTAGCTGTAACAATGGAAATCAGTATTCTCTGACTTTTGTTCTCGGATAATTCCAGCGGGAATAAAAAAAAAACACAGAACCACCCAGAAAAAAGTAATCACCATTCTTATGAAGTTGTGCAATGAAATTAAAACGCCGATTTTAATCTCATACAATAGAAGAACAATACTGACTGATATACTATTCAGATGTATGCGTTGGAAGTCATGAGATCAGCTAATTTGTATATATCTTTGTGAATTAATTAAATATCTATTTAATTAAATATCTATTTAATTTGTTTCTAATTTCAATGAATGTTTTCATTCTAATATAAAATCTACTCAGGAATATTTTTTATGTCGAGGATAAAGGTTGGGCATGTTTTTACTATAAACCTTTCCTGTCAATTTAATTCGCGGTAGATTGACTTCATTTTCAACAAGTGTCGATCCAATTATTAACTGTAAATTCAAAACAAATTCCCACAAATCAAAACACACACAGACATACACGCCGAAATCAAGCAAATAAGTAAGTAAGCCCCCCCCCCTCAAAATATTCTGAATGATTATTATTTGGATTTTTCGGGTTATTATTATTATTTTCGTTGCCAAATTCACAACCTTTCGACTGAGAAACTCAGACATTCAAGTGTATATTTTCGAAATTGGAAGCCAAATAGTCAAATATGGGAATCGTTATGTCAAACTTAAAAATCTGTAAGGAATTTGGAACTAAGATCTTAATTTAATAAATGGACGTCAGTTATGACCCGATAGAATAGTTGTATCATGCTATTCATAGTTATTATAGACTGTAGTAAAGATTTAATCTTCAGTACCCAGAAAATTGTTACTTAAACCTGATTGTGTATTCAACGAATTTAAGCATTACGTCATTGGTCAATGTAGACAATCATAGTATAATTTTATTAGTCTTGTTTATATGTGTAGTATTACCAGGGCTTTAAAGGAAATGAGCACGCTCCTTTTTGCCGCAGCGAACGAGCAGAGGATTTAGTGTTTCATTCAGCTAAGGGGAGGAAAGTAAATAGAGACTTATTTAAAAATAATGTTGGAAATCTGTTGAATTTGTCAACAGTTAATTCATAGGAGCAAAAGCGGGAGCCGCTCCCAAACTAGTGGAGTGTGTCAAGCTTTGAGTATTACTACTTAATACTAGAAAATTACTATTCATTTAATTGATCGGAACACAAGTAAAAAAATTGCAATATGTGAAACGGTGATAAATAAATAAAAATAACAATAAAAGGACATAAAGATTCCTAATTTCGAGGCGAAAGTTCCCAACTTCGAAAACATGTATCCGAATAGCGGAGTTCACCTCGGCAAAAACGTTGTGAATACAACAAAAAAGGTGACAAAAGTAGTCCAATATATATAGTTTATTATGCCTTACTCCAAAGATCCAATAAAAACAACATTACTATATACAAAACCTCTGCATTAATTAAACGTACATACTATATAATTTTGAGTGATCACTTTTGAATATATCTGCGAGTTTTGTTCAAATAGATGTTAAACATATCGTGGCCATTGTTGGCAATACTTTCATGTAGTTGTTTCAGAGAGTTTCCCGTGTCATCTCAAATGGAATTACATTGATTCTCTCTATGACCTTTCTCTTGAAATATTTGAGATTTCAACAACTACGTTGAACAACCATCTCATGTAGAGACCAATGAATAAAGATTCACAAGAGTTAAATCTAATGTCCTTTTTGGCCACTGCATGTAGCCTTTTCTAGAGATCAGTTTTCATACTAGCCGGGGTACGTCCTGCCATGATTCTGGGCATCTATGTTATGTCCTGAACAATGAGACCGATTTTTGCGTGAATAAGGTATGGTTCGATTCAGTCCTAAGAGAGCCCCCATTACCTTTCCTTCGAGAGGAGAAAGGGAAACAGGTGTATGTACTTCAGAAATGTTGACGGGCCGTTTCTCGGCTATTATTGTACTTGTTTCCCGAAGGTTAAACTGACCGGATGTCTGCAGTCGGAAGTGAATCATTAGTGTTATGTATGTATATGTAAAGACACTTGAACAAATATCTGATAGATAGAAACAATAACTTCAAACAGATATCAACATTTCATCAAATGAATTGATGGAAACTTTGCTAGCGCATGAAACAACAATATTTGCTGGTCTACTTTCGTCTGGTTAGTGAACTACAAACGACTAGTTGTCAAAGAAGATTAGAAGACCTGAAAACTACTATGAAGTATATTTGACACGGACAAAAACAAAAACGAAACAGCATGCACTAAATGCCAGGGAGAAATAGGAATATATGTTGCATCCAAATGACGAACTAAAGATAAGAGCTTTCAATGTGTTTATTTAGCGTATATTCTTTTAAACTCGAAAATATGGGCGCTAAACAAGCCACTTACTCACAATATAATCTCATGTAAAAGAAACTACTTAAATATGCGATAAACTGTTATTGAATAAAGAAAATATCAAATAGAGTTCTCTAAATGGAAGACGAATAATGAAAATTGGAGTAAAACTATCGAGAAATGACGTTTAAAGTTTCTGGATCAGGTCATGAAACTGAGTGAAAATAACGTAGTACGAATTGCTATAAAGGAAACTCAAACCCCAACTGATATGAGGGGACGTCGACCAAAATTAATTAAAACTGCTGTAAAGCATTTTGAATATAATGGTTTGTCCTGGCAAAAACTGACTTCGAAATATGTTGGGGAGGATACTCTCTTATCTTCCATACAGACTCTTTCTCACAGAAAAAAGAAGTGCTAGTCGTTCTCTATTTCATCGTTATTTTCATGGTAGGTGCTCGACTGAGCTTAGATCTAAGTTTGCTCTGTAAAGCATCCACAACTAAAACTCGTCTAGCAACAACCACTGTAAAACATTTTCCTTTCTTCGTGTGTGTACCTAAAACTAAACAGAACTTCCATGAGTAAATTTTCTTTCCAAAAGCTACCCGTCTGTGGAACATAATACCATGGTGTTGCTTCCCAGCTAACTAACCATGGTAATTTTCAATTTCAATGTTTACAAATTATTGTTAAGTTGTTCTCTTCAATATCAAATTATATCCTGTTTCTTTGCCTCACTGTCTACTTGAAAAACTCATTAACACTTATCCTCGAGTGTTTTTTGAGCCTTGATAATGTTGCATAGCCCCTGCTTGTTTTGTATACTCGTCCTAGAACGGGTCGTGGCAGTTCTCGTTTAATCAGTCGTCATTTTGTTAATACCAAAACCATATAGTTTGCATACTTGAAAATTTCTCACATCCTCAATCTTTCCATCGCCGCTTGGAGGGGGTGTCGTCTAGTGGTTGAATTCTTTCTTCTTTCTTTCTGTCGTGAACCACACCGCTGCAACACAAAAGCTCCATTACTGACTTAGAAGACAAACAATCTTTTAAACTTAATTTCTGTTTTATTTCAAGCGTTAATTATCCGCCAGCTGGGATATATCCACTAACGTCGAGAGAGAGAGAGAGCAAATTACTGCTTTCGTAATTACTTATAAATTGGTCCTTACATACTCGTGGAGGGGGAAAAAGAGATATTTCGCCTGTATTTTCTTAGATAAATAATTCCCCTAATTATGTTGTAGTCTACATCATAAAAATCACGTCTGATAGGTTCGCCTCCAAAACCCAGACCGCTCAAACTCTGCTTCCATGCAAAAGCCCGTGACGTCACATAGCCTCTATGCGCAGGTGCATTCGTCACAGCCTGACTCCTTTGAACCCCTGACCTAAAAGGTCTCATCAAAATGGTGGCCTGTCATGTCTGTGAGCTCCAACCGTGAGAAAAGCCCTATTCCGCACTCGACTGTACGGGTCCACCCGCACTTAATCGCGCAAGTTAAACCAAACGATGTCCAAGATGCGTCCGTTCCCATAGGGCAATTATCCAACAATAAGTGATGACTCATTAGTACATAAAAACAACAAAAACACTAAACATCCCGAGGAACAGGATTCACACACAAGAAAGCATTACAGAAGAGAGAGGATTGTGTAGAAATACCACGAGGACACTCATACGATACTGAATTGTGAAAGATGAAGGATAGTGATGAAAAAAATCAATACATCAATAACATATGATATCAATAAGCTATACTATGTTACCTGTTAAAATAGCATTTTATTAGACTGTTTGTACGATATAACACACACATTCAACAAGTTTGATTTCAGACAACCTTAAGATCTAAGTAGTCCAATAACCTGGTGAGAAAGATATGATAAATTATTGAATAAATATATAATGGAGTCATATAAGAATATGTATGGGAATTCTTATAAAATAGTTTAGGTATTCAACAAAATAAACTTGCATTATTGAATAAACGAATATGTTCTTAAATACTTCGTGCAACCTGTATATATGAGAATTACACGGTTTTATTTAGCGTCAAGCATTACTCTTCCTATAAAATAGAGTTTTCTAAATAACCAGTTGTGCGAATGCAACGGCCGAACTCATAAGGCTATTATTTCGAATCACAGTGTTAGATATATGTCCTGTTCTAACAACAGTGAACAGCGAAACAGCTGTCTCCAGATAAACAAATAGATTTACATCCCATACTTCGTGGTACGTGCGCTTTGTTTAAGGGGATTACTAAATCTCATTTAGTGTATATGCAAAGTTCTTTGTAAAATAATAGGGTACTTTAGATAAGCGATAATGCGAATATATAAGAAGGTTAAACGTGGCGATGGCCGATAACACAGTAGTAACCGAGTTGTACTGCTGTAAAAGGTATCGGGTTTCGAATTACAGTATGAAGCACCTGTTCTGTTCTAACCACAGAAAAAGTTGTTAGTCTAAGGACGAATGAATTTCCTCCCCTTTCTCGAGTGATCTCTCTAGTAAGAGAGATCACTGAATCCCATTTCGCGTAAATTACAAAGTCTGTGTAAAACAATCGAATACTCTATCTAGTTGATAATGCGAATATATAAATAATTATAGATTTAGAAATACACGTGGCGGTGGCAAATAACACAGTGGTTACAATTATTGACTGTTGAGAACGCTATCGGGTTTCGAATAACAGTTTGAAGTACCCGTCTGTTTCTAAAAATACTGAAGAGCCGTGATACAATATTCTATGGATTAAAAAACACACATACATATGAAAATAATAATAATAATAATAACACACACACACATATATATATATATATATATATATATATATATATATATATATATATATAATTGAATAAAGTACGTGATTTTTAATTAGGACTGACCATAGTGATTCATCACATGTCTATAAATTTGTTACTTGCCAGAAAACTGTTCATACTACGCATTATAATTTTTTTTTTTTCATTCAAAAAGTTAATGATATTTATAAAAAAATTAAAAAGAATAAGCTAAAACTTTCAAGTTGAAATTATAAGCGGCGGCCAATTACAAGATGCTTTAAAGGTGCAATAATACAATCTTATTTAAGCTCCCGACGGCAGAAGACGAAGAAAAAATCCGAAGAAGACAGTAAAAAAAAGTGTGTCTCTTGCATAAATCATGAAACGACACGAATTGAGGCGGGTGTAAAAACATGTCTGCGTCGGTCAATTTCAATTTATTTCACATTAGAAATGTAAAATTTATTCGACTCATTATTGATATGACAACATGTTAGCCTATAGCAAAGTATGGATAATGTAACGATGCACCGAATATATATATATATATATATATATATATATATATATATATACATATATAAATATATATATATATAGTTTTTATTTGTTGTTCATTTTTACGCCATGTCAACACTGTTTTGGCTATTTGATGCATTTGTCATCGTGAAAACGGTAGTGGAGACATAGGCGATAGAAGGTGACGTCCTAAAGAAAATAATGCTTTTTGTTAACTGACAGCAGATCCCTGGTGGAAGTTATCCAGAGCTATAAAAATATAAACTAACATACATATGTAATAGAGGCTTCTTAGTTTTCCTCTCATTTCCCTTTATCTTTCTCCCAACAGACAAAGTGTATTTTACATCTCTAACAAATAATGTGTCTTTCCTACACAAAAAAAGTATTAATAAAGTGTTATTCCTTTCTATATTTAAAAGAAGAGAAGCATCTCTGAATAAGTCAATTTCATTTTTCCTCGACGTCTTTGCGGAATGAGTGCGCCATCCACGGCATAACTGAAGTCTAAACTACAAGAAGAAACTGATGACCACACACGAGAACAGTGAAACAAGAGAAAGAAGGATGATAAAAATTAACGAAGCAGACTGATTATGAATCCAACCATCCTATAACACAGACGCAGTTGTTTTGTAGGTGTATACACACGAACAAGAAAATTTGCCCCGCTAATTTTTCAAACTCAATTTTTTGGCCCAGGTATATATTTTATAAATCAATACTTTGGAAACTAATGATTAATTACACAGAGCTCCATGTATAGAACGTTGACATCTTTGTTTTATGTACTAACCGGTCACCGCTTATCAAGGCCCGTAGGCCACTCAAGGATAAGAATGAATGATTTTGTCAGTAGAAAAGTGGAACGACAAGGTGAGGATTGATAGCAATTGTTGAGACTGGTCCGAATTAAATTATTAAAGATGGCAGTGCAACAAGTAGTTGTAAAATATAGGATTTTAAAACGGTCATGCTATAGTCGGCTGCAAAGCACCACCGTGGTTGTGTGTTTTACAGACGAATAGTTCTTGGAAATAAACTTTGCTCATGGATGTTTCGGTTAGTTTTAGGAATATAGAGGGAGGAAAGTAAATTATTGACGGTTGTTGTAGCTAGACAAGTTTTTGTTCTAAATGTTGTTCAGGGGTAACCATAGATTGGCGCTCAATCGAGCACTTACAATGAAAATAGCGATAGAATAGAGAAAGACAACATCTCTTCTGTGAGAAAGAGGTTGTGGGGAAGAGAAGAGTACATCTGCCACTAGATTTCAAAGGAGTGTAATACCTTCTGGAGCGGTAGAATGATCCAACCATACTTCCAGCAACCTTTGCAACAGGTTTGAGTTAACTCTTCAATTTGAGGTCTAACTTGTATGCCAGTCGCTGAAATCTACCATCGGGTAATAAGTTAGTCATGAGTAATGTCAAAGAGAGGTCCACCCACGCACATCAACACTCTCAAACCGGAAGTAGTTTAACGTCATACGCACCATCGGTTTAGAGTAGACAGAGAATATGTAGATATAGGGTTTAGATGTAAGTTAAACAGAACACACTTTTTGAAACTAACAAAGTTTGTAAAATATCACGCTATAGTTTTATTAATAATAAATATATATTTGTGTATTAGCATTTAATTCAACAGTGCTCAAGGCATAAATAGAGCTTATTAGTTTAAAGGTATACTGCTAGGTTATACAGAAATATCTGTGTGTCATTTATCACAGATGTGCATGAAAAATTCATTCTGGAATGAAACACAAGCGTTTCTGTGTAGTGCATGTTTCAAGTGTATATTTTATGCTCTCTATATAATGTTACTAAAACTATTTCGTTTACTCTCCCTTATTATCTCTTCATATCTCTTTCTCTTTCGCTCTCTCTTATTTTACTCTCTACATATATGTATATATATATATATATATGCATATTTATATGCATGTAGGTGTAATCAGTCAACGGAAAATCATAAGCGCGCAAGTGAGATAACAATAATAAATAAAAACTGAGAACGAATAAACATATAAAATACAACTTACAATTTCGTGCCGAGTTTATTGGACGATTTTAGAAGCAAAGCAAATCCAATTTCAGTTTTTGTTTTTCTGGTGTGTTGGAATAGTCCGTATATATATATATATATATATATATATATATATATATATATATATATATATATATATATATATATATATATATATATATATATATATATTAAAAGACCTGATGATGATTCCGGAGAGAATCGACAACGTTTGTCAAACATACGGATCCTACATTAATTCATTCCATTTTAACGTTAAAAAGATCATTTAAAGAATGGAAAAATAAAAAAAAGGATTACTAAACAGCAGAGTTCTGTTGTTTTCAACAACACATGCATATATATATATATATATATATATATATATATATATATATATATATATATATATGATAGTTATGGAATTAATTATCCAGCATGATGACATGTTAAAAAAAGGAAACCCCAAAGTTTTTATATGTTCACCGACGATTCGTTTTTATTCGTCAAAGATTTTCCTAAGATGACTGATTTGAAGAAACACATAGACGTTATATTAGAAATAACGAGGTGCGTCGATGACGTGAGATTAATTCTTTAATTCTTATTTTGGAAAACAGCATAGACGTTAAAATTCAAAATATGTGATACATGTATGAAGTTGAATGGATGTTTAAAATAGCACACACACAAATAGAAAATCTATTATTCCTGCTTTTGATGGGGCTGTTTTAGGAAAATAGTTAGTTGTATGTATGTTTTATTGTTTTGATTTAGTTAGTGTTGTTGGAATTCCTAGCTTATTTAGAACATATCAAATTATATCATATATATGTAATTTTAACGTCCACGTTTTTTCGAGAAAAAAATAAACACACTATTTTCACTTCATGTATTTTAAATGTTAACTGTTATGTTTTTTCTTTAAATCAATCATCTTGACTAGCGGAACCCGTGTAAATTACACGAAATTATGTTTTCAATACGGGTCCTAATGTAACAAAGCACCCTCTATTGGTTAGATAGTTACGCTTGCTTTATTATGGAAGAGAGTGAAATAATTGTTTAAAATTGTAACTCTTGTACGATGGACACTGCGCATATACTAAAAAAGGTTGATATGCCATCCGTTCAAAAAAAAAAACAACAACAAAATAATACTGGCCGATACCCTACTTTTTAAGTAGTCAACGTAATTAAATAGATAATGCCATTTAAAACGCCAACATAAAAACAAAAAATAGTATTAAGTTTTAAGCAACACAAAAAAGTAGTTTTTAACCAGGTGATAAAAAAAATGTATTATTTCTTCCCCTTCCCCTCGAAATGTAGAATAAAAATCTTAGAGGTTGGTTGGGATCGAACTATAAACCAGTCGGGCCGAAGTAAAAAGTACTACCTCGCTAACCATTGCGCCAGAGCGAAAAACCTGTAAACGCAGGCCAGTTGAATGTTTTTCACAATTTAGGTGCGGCACGCATGCTCAGAGCTTTTGCCGGAAGCGTGACACACGAACACACACGCTATCGTATTAATATATAGATAAAGTCTTTGAACAATAAAGACAAAACATGAACATATAAACAATATTCGTTTTTTATGTATATATGTATTTATATATATATATATATATATATATATATATATATATATATATATATATATATATATATAGGGATATATATACATATATACATGTATATATATATAGAGAGAGAGAGACATATATAGACATATATATATATATGATGTTGGTCATAGTATTTACTTTGGACTTTAAAAATAATAAATCGTATTAAAAAGAGTTAAGGGTGAATGAGTTTAAAGATTAGTTTAACAAATACATAACTAAATGTTGACTTTTATGTACCGCTGATTTTCAATAAAAAATATAGAAAAAAAATCACTTTGAAAAATTCATTTCATCTGCCATAATGGAGGAATTTCGAATTAAATTATTTTGACAGATCCAATTCAGACTCCACTTCTTATTTCATCCGTTTCTTCTGTTAAGATTGCCGCCTTCTACCGTTGTTGCATGACTGAATAAAGCTTTTAAAATGTCCTGTCTACTCAATACGTTCTTAATAAGAAAAGACACGAAATATTGAACAAAATTCGTTAGAAATACAAAATTTATTTATCAGCGCAGACCGCTTTAAATAACTAATACTAATAATACATTTTACTCAACAGCAATCTGTGTTTCAAATTAAGTTCAGTGATAGATTGTAAAGGGCATAAACTAATAGATATGATTGGCGCTATGTTCCCAAATATAAGTATGTCGCCTAATACGAGAAGGTGTTCTTTAGATAACGATTCCTTCCAGAAATGTATTTTTTGTTTAGAAACAAGCCTAATAATAGTGGACGATGACCTATAAATTGTATAGACTTACAAATCACTCTCGAAGACTACAACAAAAAACAATCGGCTTTTACGATCGTTCTCCAATGATTGTGGATAATAGATTTCATCAAGATAAATGTAAAAAAAAATCAAAAGTGATTTTGTAACCGGTGAACAGCAATTTTAAAGTAACATAGATTATAAATAAAGTATCTAGTGTAAAGTAAACTATGGTGCTTTTTTAATTCTTTAATATAAAAAATGTAAAACACTATTTTTCGGAAGTGCCACGATTATTAAAAAGAACACAACGATAGATATCAGTTTTATTATATTAACTTCATTATCATTGACATAGACAACATTTGAAGCGAGATTATCAGTTTGATTTTAAATTATAGCGAGGAAAGATAATTACGTAATGCTCTCCTATATAAGTGCGTTTATAACACCCGGCACTCTTTTGAGGATAGCTGGATACACTTTTTAGCAAAAGGATTTTCTTTTGATCATGAAGATCCGATAATAAATATACAAAAGTTTTTATTTACAGAAGTAAATAATAGAAAATTACAGAAAGACTGATCATAGACTGCTGATATCTACTTCCTTCCCACTGCAGAAAGATAGGGCACGAGGTGGGTAATGGTGGAGAGAACATGCCAGAGCCCCTAAAGAAGGGCACTGTCCTCTTTAAAATAGCCTAGACAGAATCGTATGAATTTCTCTGGCAAGGGGCGCCTCGAGCAGTTAGTAATAAGGTAACTCCACCCCAAAGTAGGGCAAAGCCTAGAAAGTTGGACCCTCTAAAGCTACATAGGACAAATACTTAAGCCCAACAAATAAAAGGCTCCCAAAAATGTCCCAGTTTCCGTCGAACTGATTTTAAAGAATGGATTTTCGACTGGTATTGTGTTCCCTTCTTCGGGGGTGAGACACAAAGTCAGGTGGGGTGTTAAGAAGCCAGCGCACAAGATTAGCGCGTTATGTCCGACATAAATGCATGAGTAGCCCCGTCACCATTACCCTGTGGGGCGCCTCAGAGAGAAGAGAAAACCTAGGAGGGTAGACCTTCTGGACCTAACGAAGACCAAACCAGCATCAAACTTTGACGGAATAATTGTCGAGGACGTATCCTTGACTTGTATTTACTAACACAATTCTTTAAGCAACAGAAGTTGCAGAGAGACAGTTAGTATTTACTTCTTTCCCACCGCAGGAAGTTTTGATACAAGGTAGCAATATGGGGAGAATCAAGCCAGCGCCCTTGAAAAGGAGAACTATGGACTATTAAATAGTAATTGGGTAGCCCCGTTAGCATTCTTTGGTCGGCGCGCCTGAGGCAATTAGCATTAAACTAACTCTCTCCAAAGAAAGCATGCAAGGACTGGGTGAACCAGTTTGACTACCCAGCACCAATACCCCAACTCTAAAGATAGAAAGCAACCGAAATGGTCCATTTCCCGCCTAACTGACTGTCAAGAACGGGTCCTCGACTGATATTCAGCGGTCCACTGTCTCTAAGCAACTGAATGTGCAGAGAGACCACTTCTAGACTTCGACGGTCAGAGAACGTCGGACTCTGATACTGACTCCTCCTTGATTTTCACCAAAACCCTGTTCGTCAGGTTGCTCATACACTACCACGTTACCACCGCTGTTACTACGGACTTTACAAAGTGTAGCTGCTTGTTTACTCTTTGGGATGTTGTTTCTTCGTTAATCGATGTCAGTATACAATGATGACATCGAAAGAAAAACACGTACAATTGGTTTCTAGTTGTGAAAGAAATTCTGTTTTATTTAAGTAACAATGCAGACACAAGATTCTATTGTCACTTGACTATCATCTAAAACATTTGACTTAACATGAACTCGTCCCGTCTTTCGATTTCCTGCTCAGTCGTGTTCAGTTCTCTCTGTCTACTCACCGTCTATGTGTTTAAATTTTTCGTTTGCGTCATCTACCTTCTTCGCATTAATTCCGATTGGGATAATTTTGCGAAACACATTTGTTTATTAAATTTCTTATAACTTTGCCGACATACTGTGAAAACCTGATGTGTTTTAATTACCATTGCCCGTTGACTTACGTCATACACAAAGTTAATTGCATTTTAAAAATTCTTAACTGAACTGCCTTTTTATATTTCTTTTTTTAATTTGTATGTCTTCAAGTCTTCGCCAGTATTGTGTGCTATGTTATATGTCTCCTCTCTATCCTGTTGCAATATAACTAATTATAATACACACATATATATATATATATATATTTATATATGTATATATATATATATACATATATATATATATATATATATATATATATATATATATATATATATATATATATATATATATTAACCTTACACCTGAAAGTAGGACATCGGCCGAAACGTACTTTACATATAAATATCAACGTTAATTAGAACAATAAACTGAGGAAAAAATGCAAATAGACTAAATCGCTTTAAAAAAAAATTAGACGCCAAAAATATGCGATTTTCTAGCAATATAATGTAATAATAGGAGAAATATGACTCCTGGGGTCCCTCATTCAGCTTGAATTTAATTGTTTTAATAAAGAAAAAGTACGACTACAAAGATAAAAAACAACTTCCTAAATTAGTCGCTTCCTATCAATATATATTCCTCCTCTCTATCTATTTTACTACCTCCCTTTTTCTCTCAGCTACGGTATGAATTGTTTTACTACTTGTACTGTTTGTTCATAATAGATTATTTTTTTTATAATGGACGATTCCAATATTTTTATTCTTTCATATCTTTATTGATTCGACACTTTATAAAGACAGAGTGAGTTACAAAATCGAGAGTGATTAAACAGTATCAAATAAGAGCGGATGTACTAGAGTGAGAGATAGATAGAGAGAGAGGGGGGGTTATGAAGAGAAAGTTAGTAAGAGATGTGTCACTTGGGGAATTAATTAAAAATTAAGCCAATTAGAACAAGTGAGATGGATTTTTCTTTTAAACATAAGTAAACACTAAGTCAAACATAACCCTGTGGAATATTTTAGCATCTACTTCGTGTGATCAAAATATATAGGAAAAAGACCTTTAGGAAAACCAACGTTGATTCCATTTGCTTTAGTATAAAACAAATGTATTACAATGTTGGATATTTAGTGTCTTTTTTAAAAGGTTTCATTTTTAAAGATAAATAATCATTGTCCGTTGACTTACGTCATAAACAAAGTCCTTACACGCAATTGCATTTTTTTAATTCATAACCGCACTCCCTTTCAAAAATTCCCCGACGTGTATTACTTGTCACTTGGCTATCTGCGGAAATATTGTGTATATGTTTGCAGAGGACGATCAAACTACTGTCTTTCTGACAACATAAACTCTAGCATGTGAGCGAACATAGCGTAAACCAAAATAAATGACGTCATTTAAAATGAATGATAGATATTGTGTACGTCATCTTTCTTTTTTGGTGACGGGACGGTGAAAAGAGGCAATTGAGCAAGATCGGGAGTTTTACTAGTATGAGATTAATTTAAACACTTTTACACATGAGTATGCATTCATTGAATGATGACAGGTTCTATTTGGAATTCTTTTTCATAACATGAACCAGAATTAATTATGTGACCTGGTAATGTTCAAGATAGACCAATGGAAGTAGACAGTAAAAACCGTAGATAAGCAAACACACTTACAGAAAACGGAAGTTAAATCTTCAAAGCAGAATGATTCCATAATTAAAACTGGGTGAAGAAATGTTCTTTTGATTTGTTTAGATAAACATCTTAACTGTCTGCCGTTACTAAGTTGCAAACTCAATCTGATAACCAATTTTAACTAATTAATAATTCAATTACATTAACGAATTAAAAAGAAAGTAGAAATATTTTAGTTATATGCCTTTTTATTAAACACACTCACAGTTTCTGATTCTGAGTTTATTGATTCCAATTTCAAATTACTTTCGGTATCGTCGTAACTTTCGCTTCTCTGATTTTGTCATTTAGTCCTCACACTCCATGAGCGTATGGAATTGAATTTCCTATGACATATTCTATGTCAAAGTATAAATGGCATCAACTTTATTGCCCACCTTAATATTCTCGATGACGTAACTTTGGGTAATTCTTTTCTTGAATTGAATATAAATTTCAATGGGCTATGATCACGTCTCTAGAGAAATTATTTTCTAATTAGAAATTTTCTAGCTCTGGTAGTCTACCATACAATGGTCAATGCTTATTTCTCTATATTTGAATAATTAAATTCAGTGTTCATTAGTCTTCTTAATAAATAGATTGTGAGAGGTCCTTCTTGTGATAATCTTCCATATATCGAATGTTCACCTGCATCTGTGGTTAACGTAATGTACTTTTTGGGATCAAACATTTTTACTACTTGTTTCTTTGCCATAACTAATTTCAATCTCTTAAACACTTTTTGTTGTTTTTCTGACCAAATAAGTTCAACATTTATTTTTTAAATTTGCAAACTGTTAAGTCAGGTCTGTATATTTTGGTAAATATCGCCTGTAGACATTAGCTTATCTCCAAAAAGATGTGTTTTTGTTTGTAGGTATCTATACCTATTTTTAATAGTTTTCTATTAAAGCTTCATCTGGTGATATACCTTCTTTTAAAATAGAATACCCTAAAAATGATATATTATTTCTATTGTGTATGCGTTTTTTTTTTAATTCATAGTCATTCCTGCCTTTCTTAAATTGTCTAAGACGATGTCGGTTTTCTATGTAAATTCAATTTCATAAGATGCTCCTATGCAAATATCATCTTGGTAACAGCCCATCTTTTTTATATCTTCTAAAATCTGTTTGATGACCTTTTAAAATATGGCGATTGCTGTTTTATACATATTCATTTCTATTTTAGAAAACTGATTGGCGTATGTATCGTTGTTACTTGTTTGAAATTATCATCTATTGGAATTTGGTGGTATGCTGTTTTCAAATCTATTTTTGTGAAAACGCTTATTCCTGCCAGCGCATATAATGAAACCTCCACACTAGGTATACGATACGAATCCGTGAAAACAGTGATTTACGCCTATTTGATAATCTCCACATATACGTATGTCTCCATCTGACTTTCTCAAAACTACAATGGGTGATGCCTACTTGCTACCCCCATGTGAAACATTTTCAATAAGGTCCTGTTCAATTAATTCCCGTAGTTTTGCTACTACTAATTGCAACACATGTACTGGTAATTTTCGTACTACATAATAAGAGGGGTAACATTTTCTTTTAATTTTAAACTAGCTTTGTAGTTTTGTTAATTTTCCGTTTTTTTCCATTTTCATCTCATTAATTAGTTTGGTAGATTTTATTTTAGCACATATAAAATAAACTTGATAACATATATAAATACAATAAACAGGAACATTCTTATTGAAATATATGTGTATTAGAATGTTACTTGACTATTGTGTTTTTGTGTGCGCGTAACTATCTTACTGGAAACGTATATATATATTAATTTAGTTCTGAGAATTTCTGCGTTAAGAAAATTTTCGTCTTGTTACTCTGTGAATCATTTAAGGAGGACAAAATATGACGCCTCTTCTTGTCAATTACAAGTTATGACTTGCTTGGTTTGTTTTGTCTGGGGAAATGGCGGAGGAAAGTAACCTCACCTTACCATACCTGACAATGGAAGAGGAGGTTGGCGCCTAAATAAGAAATTATATTTAGAATGATGAAATATTATTTCGTCTTAACTACTACATAAATTCTAGTTTGAGCTTGAGTTTTGTTTAACGGGATATTAACCTCTCACCATTGGAAATCCTTAATAAGACTATCGAAATAACTTCTATTCTAACCACAGGTGCGATTGTTCAATTATATAGTCGTTTTTGTTACTAAATATTTTCACGTATTTTCGTTGCAGTTTTTCTCGTCAGGTCGCAGAAATTATGGGGAAAGTTAAAACTAGAGTTTATTGGAGAAAACGGCTGGGTAGCTAAGCGTATAGACAACAAAAACAAGAACTTTCTAGGGTATTGATAATAGGTTTCGTGCGTTCTTACATGACTAATGTCTCCCGTTTTGACAAATTTCCGTGAAAATTGTTTGATTCATCAGTTGTGTCATCTTTTTTCTATCTAACAAACATACAAATAAAGGAATATACAAACTGACACTTAATAAACAACGAGCGAATATTAGATTATTAGACAGAGCAAAGAGAGTTATGTGCATAAACTTGAGTTGTGATTTTGTTTGTCAGAGAAATCTTTTGTGTAGGCACAGTGACGAGCGAACGATCACGTATATGGATATTGACATAGAATCGTACCAGTAACCGTTAGTATTCTCAGATCCAGTACCTAACATTAGCTGCATACTTTCGAATCTGTTATCGAACTTAGAAATCTATCAGCAAGCTGATCTTTTACTACAACAGAGCTATGTTTAATTTTGCAAACACATTTCCATGAGTTTAGCTATTTTTATATCTGAAAGCAAAAATTGAAAAAATATATCCTCAAGAAAGTAATGAATTATGAAAATGTTAATCTGCATTGAAGGATTTGATACGTGTAATTTTAATTAATTTATTTTCTTTTTTTGCGAAATTGGGATTAAGCCTGGAATCATTTTTATCTTCTTTACGCGAAGGAATTTAATTAAAAGTGGTGGCAGGTGCGCTCTAATGGATACCAAAGCAAAATATGGAATCGCCTAAATTAACAGATGAAACTGGATTTGAAATATCGTGGTACGGCGCTTGCCTGCTGAAAATGGATTAGAGTCTTGAACCACGGTTAGAGAGACCTGTGATACGGCGATACAGTTGTTTTTAGGTTAACTATATATACATACATACATATAACATTTTGTTTAGAAAACCGAAAAGTTGCCAAGATTTATTTCTTTTTTATATATAATAAATAAAATATTTCGATCAACACTGATTTTATTTCAATGAAAATAAGAATAGGACATTGTTACTATTTTTTAATTCTTTTTTCTCATCTTCGGATTCGCGTCGGTACCCCTGCTGTAAATAGACATATTAATGTTAACATACTTATAATGGTGGTAGTAGTAGAAGAAAAAGGCGTTCGGCCACGCGTGCAAGTAGATCTGATTGAAAATTACAGGACATTTATTTTATAATAAAAAGGTAGATACAGATTAAAATTGTATAGCCAGAATTATGAGTAATCTCTACAAATTCAACGTAACTGACCGTTACTCTTGCTATCTAAGTGCTTAAGGCGACATCGTTTTAAATTTAAGTCAGATATAGTACATAAATGTAATGGTATTAAAAAGAAATAAACCATCTGTATATATAGAATCGACCGGGGAACCTTTTAAATATGGGTAAAACAACCATTTTTCATCTATTATCAACACGTGTATAGTAGGTATTAATAAATCGACAACTTTGTAACAAGCAGACATTAAAGAATCCAATGAGTAAAACATTAAATATACCATGCAGTGAACAATATAAATAAAATCTAATAAATATTCACAAAATAAACGTAAGAGATGTAATTTGTGTCTAACTGAATGATTGGCGATCCTAACTTATAAAGGAAGAACTTTAGAAAAGAAAAATAGGATTTATAGACTGTTGTTTACATAAAACTAAATATAAATATAATAAATATAATAATAGAAATATAAACAATGGAGAACACTATATATAAATAAGATGTTTGAATGGGAATGAAGTACACACTTAAAGTAAACTTACTTTTAACTACAAACGATATCTTTCTGCCAAGGCATCTTCACAATAACTCGAAACACGGTCAAAGTGTTTCCGAGTTACTGATGTATTATTTTTTTCATACGCCGGCGTATTGGTATTATTTCGCTTTTTAAAACTTTCGATTAGTTTTTGTTATAGTTATTCGAAATATACATAAACTAAGTGTAAATTAAAAACATAAATAAAACACCTTCATGAATAAACGAAGTAATATAACTTTACGAGTTACGAGGAGTGGAAACATATTCGCCATTTTGTAAGGAAAATCGAATGGAAGAACGAAATAAAATTGATTGTGAATATAAAGCAATATATGAAGTAATGTAAATGTTGTGGTTACACGTACGTGTATATATATATATATATATATATAGAGAGAGAGAGAGAGAGAAGAAGGTTGTGTAGCATCAGTGCAGTTCCAACGAGAGAAAAAAGTATATTTAAAGAATTGTGGTTACCAACGCTAGTAAAAAAACTTTTTCAATAATTATTTATTATCTTATCATTTTAACATTTAAAGTTTTTTAAATATAATTACATAACGCGTTTCGAGCATTTATCGTTTATCCATTATGCTCTCTTCAGATGTAAATTCCATTTGATAAAAGTGTTTCATTTGAGAAAATGTTTCATTTTACTTTCATTTGAAAGTGTCTGTTCCATTTGACAGGAGAAAATGTTTTTTCTCCTGTCAAATGGAACAGACACTTTCAAATGAAAGTAAAATGAAACGTTTTCTCAAATGAAACACTTTTATCAAATGGAATTTACATATGAAGAGAGCATAATGGATAAACGATAAATGCTCGAAACGCGTTATGTAATTATATTTAAAAAACTTAAAATGTTAAAATGATAAGATAATAAATAATTATTGAAAAAGTTTTTTTACTAGCGTTGGTAACCACAATTCTTTAAATATATATATATATATATATATATATATATATATATATATATATATATATATGTGTGTGTGTGTGTGTGTGTATATATATAAATATGTATGTATATATATATTTATGTATATATATATATGTGTATATATATATATATATATATATATATATATATATATATATATATATGAGAAAGGAAGGATCAGAGTAACTCGACGTAATAAATAAACAATAAAAGCAAACACACAAACGATATAATAAAGTGAACTCAACCACAAACCTTTTCTTTCATTCGCCCTTAAGGATACCTATAAAACATGAACTCCAGTCTTCTTATTTTAAACAACCAAATCCTTAAGACGACTTAGAAAGTCGAAAGCGCTCGAGAAAAAAATGGCCGAATCAAGAACACGGGGAAATACTCTACGGATTGCCACTTAAACCAGAAGGATAGCTCGACGATTTGAGAACCTCACAAAGAAGATGTACAAACGAAAAAGTTCCGTGACATTCAACAACGGATATTGGATATATATATATATATATATATATATATATATATATATATATATATATATATATATATATATAGAGAGAGAGAGAGAGAGAGAGAGAGAGAGAGAGAGAGAGATGATGATGATGATCTATCTCGATTTTAAGATATTAATAAAATCAATTTTTTGTCTGGCACTAACTGCTCTGTTTTATTATTCCGTCTTTGATCAAAATGATATACAGGTATCCAAGGACGCTAGATAATCTAATTTCAGAATATATATTGTTATAAAGATCTATCTTTAAAAGGATCTTTAGGGGAGTTCCTGAATAAAGAAACAGACATACAGAACTACAACTTATATATAATATTTTTAATTTCTTATGTATTTCTCTATCTAGACATACGTGTGTGACTATAAGCCTTTGTGAAATGAAAACGAAACAAAATCAATTAAGATGTATAATAGTGAAACTTACTGCCTTGTTCGTTAGTTTCTACGGTTTATTGTTGGACATTTAAGAAGCATTTTCATATATTGCTATTTTTTAATATATACCTCTTGGGGAAGTGATAATTTTCGAATGAGATTCCGCCTTCATTAGGCAGTTTAAATGAGAAAATCTGGTCAAAATTCCATCTGTACGTTATGACCTTGTAGATTCGTTTAAAAATCTTGTACACTTGATATTTTTTTAAATCAAGTTTTAGCAGTTTTTCTTTTCTTTTAATCTTAACCCCTCCCGAATATACAACAAAATCACGCTTAAAACTCGGGTGAAACCCGATTTATAAAAAAGCAGTGCACTAGCATTGTTATGAACCCGTGAATAAATAAGTGTTCTTTCAGTAATGAATAAGAATAACTATTTGAAGAAAGTGATCATAAACATGAAATGATATATATATATATATATATATATATATATATATAATTCAGTATTTTAATAACTTATAGCCTCCAAGACTACTCGACTAAATTGCACCAAATTAGGCATAGAACATCATTGAAATTCCGTGTGTCATACAGAAAAATCTACTACCATTACTACTACTTTTACTACTAAAAATAAAAAAAAATTACAGGCACCAGAACTATCAGTAGAATTTGTTTCAAAATTGGCATAAAGTACCGCTGTCTTACATAATGTGACATAGAAGCGATGGAAACTATAAAACTACAACTGTTACTACTCATATTACGGATAATACAGTTACAACTACTACTACTACTACGCTCACATCTATTAATATTACTAATGATGATAATAAACACTACCGTGTTGAATGTTTTTTTATTAAATATTACTACATGTGGATGAATCACCTTTGACATAAGTATGCCGTAAAAAGAAATGATGATGATAATACTACTATTGTTCATAGTACTAATTTTACTAGTCATACTACTCCTGAAATAAAAACTTATTGTCTCTAAAACAATCAGTAAGTGTTTTATTAAAATTGCCATGACGATCTATTGTCTTTCTTGATGTGGCATAGGAGAAGTGGAAAATATAATACTACTATTGTTATAACTACTATTGCTGATACTACTACAACTACTACTCAACAACTACTACTACTACTACTACTACTACTACTACTAATAATAATAATAATAATAATAATAATAATAATAATAATAATAATACAACTACTAAAACATGATGGCACTAACCACGTTTGATACAACACAAAATAGTCCTTAAGCGTCAAGAAGAATGAAAAGGCTGTGGAGGGATCGTACTAACCTGACCCTCAGTGAAAGGGTGCTGAGTGTAGTAGGACCCTTGAGAGGTTTATTGCCACACACATTGAAGAGAAGAGCAATAGTCGTTGGCAACAGAAATTAATAGTTAGCGGCTGTTTGATAATGCAACATCATTTGCAATGGTTATTGAAAGCAGTGGAGAGTACTGGAATTTGAGGAGGCTTGTTGCCAATCAGACTCTAGGGAACACCACCGGTTATTGTTAGAGAATAATCAGTGTTGAGTAGCTGTATGAAGACTCTTAGTGAATAATAATAATAATAATAATAATAATAATAATAATAATAATAATAATAATAATAATAATAATAATAATAATAATAAAACGAAAAAGAAGAAGAAGAAGAAGAAGAAGAAGAAGAAGAATTGAAATGATTACAAATACAATTATGGGTTTAAAAGTATTGAATCTAATTGCACCAAATGTGACATTATTATGAATTCAAATTATGATTCTGAATTAAATTTCCCACAGCGGCCCGCTGGAGTAACACTAAAATGCGCCATTTTGGGTGACTTTTTGACTAGTTTGAATAATTCTACTTGGTTTATATTCAATTTATTTTCAAAAGAATTGCATTTAGCAAGGCAATGGAACTTTCGTTCCGATGCTAAAGTCTTTGAGAATCGCAGAAGTAATTTCATATTTGTCTCCGTGCCAAGTTATTAAAGCAACCCTTTCCTGCCAACTGACCTCGCCAGGTCATTTCGCTTCACTTTTCAAAAGATCTGTCTGTTTTACGGCATATCTATTGTTTGAGTGATTTACTGCCAAAACTCAATACTTATTGTACAACAGCTATTTCCCCGATTTCTAGAGGAAAGTAGGTGATATTTACCCATTTTAATCGCATACCTTATATATAATAATGGAATATGACGTGGGCGTTTAGTGGAAGACCAAACTTCTAGACCTGCGGGTTAAGCAGATAACTATTTATCATGTAGATGTGTCAGAAAATGGTAAATTTAGTGACGAAATAGGAGACGAGACAGTAGGACAAAGAGACGGCGGTTAACAGAAATAAGAGATTATAACACCGACGGCATTAAGCATGTTGGAAATGACCTTATTTCAGACTAGACTCGCCACAATGTCGGACGTTTTAGGCAAATACACACAAATGAACCTTTATGAGTTGAGGAACGCACACCTGATTTCAAGTATCACTTGGAGTAAATTTGATTCGCTAGCATAAGGCTTGTGGATCACGTGACCGGGGTCTTTGTTATTCATACTCGAAATAAAATCTCTTTCTCTCTTTCACTGTCAGCGTCAGCTGGACGGGTCATGCGCCCACAGGAACTTTACCCCACCACGCCTCGTGAAGCAAGTCACCTTTTTTTGTACCCCATACACTTCCTTTTGAGTGTCACAAACTACTTTTCTTTTAAAATGTTCCTATATTTTTGTTTTTACTGGGGATGGGGCATCCTACCGGATACCAGACATTCACCCGCACTGTGACACTGTGAATACTCAATTCGTACAGAAAATCCATGTTATATATTTGTTATATCACTCTTATTGTGAATTATTATAAAAATGTTCCTATTATCCCCACATTTTTCTATTTTCTATTTTCTGTCGTATATTCAGTGTTAGTGTATCACGGATACACAAATGCGACTATTGTGGTCATCCACACAGAGAATAGTTCTTTCGCCACGCTCCAAAATAGGGAGATGCGTTTGGAGATTGGGAAAATGATAAAAGTAGTGATGCAACAGGAGACGACACAGAAGGAGAAAAGAATAAAGGATACGACTGCGAGCCGACGGCTTCATCCGTCCTCAGAGGTTTTATTTCATTTTTTTTAAATACTCACGACACCAAAATGTATTGATAACTATTGGCACCTATCTGTCTCTCCACTAGGGAAATCGATAAGTCAAAGTTTGTGTTTTACTGTGGATGGCTTAGCACCTAAATAGCTCTCAGATTCTGGTTAAAAACACGATTTTATAACTCCAGAATTCACACATAAGGAATTATTCCGTAATGACTCAATGTATAGACAGTACAGGAAATATGGGAAGTAATAAAAGAGAAAATGATCAATTGCATATTTTAATTCAAGACTTGAAAGAGGACAGTTAAGGACGAATTAAAATAATTGTATTCTATGTGTTAAGTTTATGTATACTTATATATATATATATATATATATATATATATATATATATTCACGTCTATTAATCTAAATTATCCCATCTTCATATATTTATCAATCCCCATCGCTTTATATATCTTAATTATGATATACACCCATGTAACTATTTATATTTGCGTTGCCCCACGTGTATGCTACAAATATCCCCGTATTACTATATACATATTATCGTAAAACTTCGAATAGCATACATTCTGCTTATTCCCACTTGATAACTAACTAGCAGGGCTACCCGGCGTTACCTGGGGTCATGCAAACACAAAATAGAAGAGAAATAGCGTGTGTAACATCTTTATATTCAAACTTCTATTTCTCTCCCTCTCTCTATAGCCGTCTCTTTATCTTTCTCCCTTTCTCTTCCCTGGTCGCCCCATTTCACCGCCCCCTCTCCCCGTTTCCATCTATTCCCCACTACTCCTCTTCCGTTGCCCAAGGCAAAAGTATGACATATTTCTATTAAAACCTCTGTCTGCACCTTTTATATACGTACTTATCTTCGCCCCGGAGCGCATACTATACGTGTACCTATCTTCGCCCCAGTGCGCATACTATATACGTACCTATCTCCGCCCTAGTGCGCATACTATATACGTACTTATATCCGCCCCGGTGCGCATACATATACGTACCTATTTCCGCTCTTGTGCGCATACTATATTCGTACCTATCGCCGTCTCGGTTCGCATACTATATACATACCTTTTGCCTCCCCGGTACGCTTACTATCTACGTACCTATCGCCGCCCCGGTGCGCATACTACTGCCAACATTTTGTTACAGTAATCCTGTTTCCTTTATCTTTTAATTTATTCCTCCGCTATATAATTATGCATGACTTACTCTGACATACGCATGTCTTTTTATTTAGCTGATTTCTACCCTAATCATATAAATAGTACTATGATTAACTTATATCATCTCACTCTTCATTAACCGCTTAATTCATTCAGGATTTCGCTCATGTAACTAATATTTATTTAATCACTCCTAAATGTTATATACCCTTTACTTGAATACTATTTGTCTGTTTAAGGCCCTTAATTACATGTTACTAATGCATTGAAACCCCCTAAGTACTTATGATATGACACTATACAATGTAGTTCAATCTTGGTCTCCATTAGATTGCTACAGATTCATTTAAAATCCAATCTGAGATATTTTAGTTCTGGGTTTGTCTACACGTTTGGCTTTTATAATAAAATACACTTGATAGTAACCGTTTGTTGACAATGTTCCACCTATTGTGCTTATTTTCTCTGCATCCTATTCCCTTCCTAAAATTAAATTACAAAATATAAATTGTGCGTCCTAAGACTAATTGTGACTTTGTATATCTGGTTTATTCCGCCCCTCCTTTCCAGCCAACACACCTCTGTCCAACTCAAGCATCAATTACATCCTCTTTACCCCAGTTGCTACTTCCCGCCACACTTCCTTACACGTGCCTGCTCCAACTTTATTGTATCACTTCTTCTCTTGCCTGCCTGTATCCTAAGGTCACTATAGCCATCCTCTTCCCACACTGTTACTCTCGATTGTTGTAATCAAATTACTTTAAAATCTGGACTGGCCTACTTCAAGAACTGACTTTTTCTCAAGCCCAAGAAGATTTTTTCCAAATTGTTACAATTTTCATCTTCGTGCCATATTTCTGGATTACTACTCCTCTATTACTGCAAACGGAATTCTTTTTTCTACATGATCTATTTACTCGTTCTCTACAACTCTGGCGCTTAATCTCATTACATACACGGAATCTGGAGTTACCATAAACCGAAAGCTTCTAATCTGATCTAACGAACTCCTTATGAATCTTTAACAGTGAATTTGGGTTTACTTTCTCTTCATTCTCTTATTTTTTATATTCTTATACATTTTCAATTGTTGACATTATATCCAACTTTATTTTACCAATTTATCTGTTCCAATCCCCTTTAACGATAAGATATCTTCTTTAAAGAGCCATGGTTTAAAGAAAAGAATAATAAAATAATGTTCGTTATAAATAACTTGTTTTGAATAATTGATGCTTTAATAGATATTATTATTGATATATTATATACCAATTTGTATTTTCACCACTAACTTATTTATATTATTGCTCTATCTCGTATATTAAGCTTTAACCCTTCTTGATAGGTTATATTTTAAAGATATATCCTATATCTTTATCTTCCTTCACTATATATATATATATATATATATATATATATATATATATATATATATATATATAGTTTTCGTATTTAAAATCTTTGTGTTTTTATTCAGAATCTGAAAATAGATGAAAGGAGAAGAAAAGACGTAGAAATGAAAGAATACAGAAATAGAAGAGAACGAAAAAGGCAAAATGGCCGGAAATCACCGAAGCGGTAGCTTAATACGTTTGTGTTTATTTTATTTATTTTTTTAGTAATTAACCAACTAATCTTTAATCTTAACTCCAAGATAAAATACGCATTTCTAATAGAACTGGAATATCGATTTGGGCAAAGAATCAAAGATTTTTAAAACAAGTTACTTTTATCTGAAAATATGGATTTAACACGCATAAAACGGTTCTCTCTTTTTCGACAACATCTAAAGCAGGAAAAAATCAATTTCTTCTAAAATCAATTTCTTTTAAAATGTGTCCGTCTTTTAAGAAGTAATGATTTACAAATCGGCAACTGGGATTTGTCATTTCGGTAAAGAAAAATGAATAATTAAATTTGTTTTGTTTCAAAATGTTATAAACATTTATTTTGCACAAGTAGAGTACTTTGTAGACATTTGTGAAACAAAGTAAACAAACCTGCGCCCTCCGCATGATGATATCTATACATAAAATGCGAAAAGCGTACGTCTATCACCCCGGTTCGTACAAGGTGATCCTCCTATTAAAATGACACCCATGGTCTCGTAATATAATTCACACTCCTTTCTCTAATGTAACCATAACTTTCTGTCTATGTCTGAATTGTCCACCCATTTTAGTCTTGAACATCTAACCATCTTTGTTGTATGGTCACTTAATAATATGCTCGATGACTTAGGTGATCTTCTGATAAGTAAGAGGTGTGATCCCGAATGGGCTTCACACTCACCGAACCTTGATTCCTTTATCTGTAGAGTTATTTTAAAGTAATGTCTATCAGGACAATTTCCAGACAATTCTTGAACTGTAAAGACTCAGCCATCACAGTTTAAAACTAAACAGTACGAAGAGAGGGTGTTTCAAATGAAAATAATGTGGTAATACTCACTGACTTATTTGCTTTGCCGCGGTGCATGTGTGTGTGTGGTTTTATTTTTTGGATGGGGGCTTTGGTTTTAATTTACAATATAACAAAATACTGAAATGACTGACTGGTGTACGATTGTACCGAATTTCAATTCGTAAAAAGATCGATATAGAAGCGGTGGGCGAGTTATACTAACTTACTTGTTTGTTTGGTCGCGGTTTGTGTATGTGTGTGTGTGTTGGGGTGTGTGTGTGTTTGGGGTGTGCTTCATTTCTTATTTACAATGTCGAACCGTATCGACCTGAAATAAGTAGGTAAGATTTTTTCGCCTAAAATGCGAATTCTATATCCACGATCAAAAATATATGCGCAAAGAAAACCAAGTGTAATAATAAAATGACAACAATAATAAGAAATCGATAATTAATGAGATGTCTTTTAGCATAGCAATATCTGAATTTGTTCGCCGCAGTTCGTCGATTTAATGGACAGACTTAGTATGTTAAATAGTTAAAGTTATTCTATGTTATATATAAATCGCAGAATAGTCTGGTATGTGTTGTTAGAGTTACCCTCTATCTCCCCCATATATATATATATATATATATATATATATATATAATTTCATATATCCGTATGAAATGCTATGAGGAGATATGATATTTTATGTATCGATTTTCAGTATTTACTTCAATAGTGCTCAATAATTGAGCAGACCTAGGTAGTAAGTTATGAAAAATATATATGGCAATAAAGATACACACGGGGATAAAACGCGGAAGTCTCTGAGTAACTTAATTTCCATAAATATATTTTCATAATTTATTGCATATATATATATATATATATATATATATATATATATATATGTATGTATATATACTAGCAAAACCTACCCGCCTACCGGGCAGCAATGTTAATGTACAAATCTACTAAAGTTTATTAAAACTATTGAATTATCTGAGTAAAAACATTTTTTTTTAATTAACGCCCCAGAGAATTCAATAGTTTAAATAAACTTTAGTAGATTTGTACATTAACATCCTCAGCTAATTTACCCCCCCCCCCTTTAAAAATAAGATTCTGTTCTTTTAGGGTATAGATTGTTAGGGCAGTTAATATGTTTTTAACTCTAACCCTATTAAAATAATATCGAAACTTTCAATATTTTTATTTATGTCATAAAAATAAGATATTTAATTCGTTCAATCATTTTAAAGTTATTAATTAAATTTCTACCAGAAAGGCAAACACAAGTAAAATCAATTGCTTGAAATTAAAAATAAAAAGGAACGTATAGTAAAAATAAGTATAAGATTTTAAAAATTAAATATGGGTAAATTTGCATATTAACACCCTCCATTAATACTCGACCAACCCGAAAAAAATAACATTCTGCTTTTCTAGAGGATTACGTGTAAACACCATGGAGACCGGAATAGAAAAAAATAAATATTTTAGCATTTATAGCGAGATATATATATATATATATATATATATATATATATATATATATATATATATATATATATATATATTTAACATAAAATGATCCCACATTTCCGAGACATTGTATTTTTTATGGAACTTAACAAACATCTTTTACCACTAACCTGAAGTCCGAGAAGCAGTGTCATATCACCACACGTATTCTCCTAAAAAATAGAAGCCCCCCTTTAAAAAATGCAGCAGATTTAACTCCCATAACGACAAAGAATTTAGTTAATGCCCTAAAACTGGCGCAAAGAATTGAATTTATATACGAAAATATTCCCCACTTAAAATTATAAAATAATTGTTCTTTTTCTTTTCTTCTTTCTTTCAAGTTAAAAAAGGTAGAATTTATTTTCGGGGGGGGGGGGGGTTAGCGGATGATGTTAATCTACAATGATACTAAAATAGACATCTTTTAAGAATTCAAAAGTGAAAATAGGCTTTTTAGCCTTAGAAAACACGAATATATATATATATATATATATATATATATATATATATATACTAGAAGAGGGTAACACGTTTTCCCACCGCTATCTCGCTTGGGTTAGATTGTTTAAATCAGGAAAAAGTCATTTTTTTTAAAAAGATAACATTTTAAACTATTAAACTAGTCGCTTTTTTCTCTCTATGTCTCCGCCTCCATCTTCCCTCTCCCCTTCTCTTTCTCACGGGTACGGTTAAATAGTTTTAATAATGTGGTGTAATTCCTATGTGATTATAATGTACTATCCAATCTTTTTATTCTTTCCTTTCTTAAGATAAAAATTGAAAATCATATTAAAGTAAAAAAAAAGATTACATATAGTAAAGGGCTGGGTGCAGTAGGACAGAGGAGACACGGACGTAATGTAATAACAGAATAATTTTACTGCTTTCAATAAAAATAATCTATTTGAAATATTTCTTCTTTTCATACTCTCAAAATGTCACCTCATCATTGTAACGCTTCATTGATAGTCCTTATATTACTGTATTATTAGTATGAGTATCAGCATAATCGTCTATATAGTAAATCCAAGTAATAAGTGTTATATTACGTCTTACTGTTAAGTATATAAACCGTTATTCACCGGTGTTTCGTTGTCAACTCAGTCGGGTATAAATGTACGTCTGTTGATTTTCTTGTCGCCGTTGTATCTCTCCGCGTAGCCGTCATAATCACCATCGTTGCTGGCAGGGCTACTTCGTCGTCTGTTGATACAAAGCGAGCCGACACTTGTTGGGTTGATGTTAATAAAACCAGATATCAGATCGACATCCTATGCGTGCTAGGGAATGAGAGAGAGAGAGAGAGAGAGAGAGAGCGTGAGAGACAAGAGAGAGGGAGAGAGAGAGAGAAATTGCGTGCCCTGTTACACTTATGCACACTGATTCTCCACCCCTGCTGGGGCTTCGGGAAGAGCGATATTGTCGTCCCGCTTACTTCGCCTGTCAGCCAGATAGAGACGATATCCCCTCGACCGGAAGTCACGTGGTTTCCCCGGCTTCCGTTTTTTAGATCACTCCAGGCCTTTAGAGTGTCACACATACCTTTCCATAAAACTCACTTTCCTTCGTTATTAAACATAAGTAATGGTGTTAAAAGTTAAAATACTTTACAAATGCAACTCTCTGATAAGCTGAACACCAGTTAGTCATATATGGAGCTTCTGATGTGGTCAAGTTGATATTCGTCGCTTTCCTACCTAAAAGAAAAACAATGAAAAGTATAGAAAACTATGATGCAATAACCGGTCGATGATTGCTTTAATGTGAATAGATTAAGATACATAAAAGACTTTGTATGTGTATATTTTTTTACTTTGATTGGCATTCTTTGTTCCGAGAGAAAATGTGGTTGTTGTTACAACGACGTTCAACCCAATTGTGTTAAGCCGACTTCTTTCCTAGACTGCACCACTCCCCGAACCATGGCGTCCTACGCACCCGGTACCAATCTTGATTCTACCGTCGAACACTGACTATATGTGGAGCTGAGACTTCCGTCAAATCCTATCGGATGGTTACTGTTCACGTCCTCAGTTGCTCGCCGATAAGCTTGCGCCACCTAGTGAAAGAAGTAGGGAGGAACACGTCGCGAATTAATTATTTCTCTGGTAGACGAACTGCATGCCCGAACTACCGAATACGTCTCTGCTGGTTGAGACGTTGACGGAGAACAGTAGTAGGGACACGGTTGGTCCGCCGGCAATGCAGAATATGGCGGAGACAGTCATTTAAAAATAATTCGATCGACCACTATCAATGGTTATGTCTCACAGCTGTAGAGAAGGATCGCCTAGATCAGGGGCGAGCAACCTTTTCAGAGTGAGGGCCAGATGAGACTTTTGGAAGGAGATCGTGGGCCGGAGTGAAAAACGAAATCTCAGAATTACTATATATTTTTTACATGAATAAATTGTACAAAAATTGCATTGAACACTCTACAAACCTGATATTTTTCTCAAGAGACTTCTGTATGTGATGTTATAAAAGGCGCCGACGAACAGCCATTTTGGAATCATAAAAAATAATGAGGGGGAAGTAGTAAGTTGATCCAGCATTCGTTTTGACACACCTCACATAGGTTCTGTTTCATGCCCTTTCCTCGTCTCACGTTTCCTCTTTGCCTCTCCCTTTGCTTTTTTCTATTTTTATCTCAGGCCAAGGATTTGAAATTAATAGTTAAAGATAAATGAAATATACATGCATCATCGCTCGCTGATATTCATACATTTTTATCCTACTGTAAATCTTAATTGAAACCTACTTTTACGTCTATGTCACAAAATGATATGAGTTTTATTTGGATGGTCCGCGGGCCGGATTGCAATAATAAAGCATAGCAGGGTGGCGGGCCGGACGCTAAGCCTTCGCGGGCCAGATGTGGCCCGCGGGCCGGAGGTCGCCCGCCCCTGGCCTAGCCGATAGATTGGTAGAAACGCACCTGGTCGATTTTGAAATCTCTTGATACCTCCACAAGAACAATTGCAGGTGCACAAAGGCAGATTTAGACGCCCCTACTAAACAATTGACTTCAGCCGTGCCCTGCCTAAAGAGAACAACGGCGGATCTGACTTACACGAACGACTCCATATTCCAATGTATACGTCGTATAATAATGTATGAGATGATAGGTTTAGAAAGAAGTAAGATTTGCGCAATTGCCAACTACAATTCTTCAACCGGAAATTGTATAAAGATCAGCGAAGAACCCGTGTGTTATTTCTGAGTTTTCCTTTTATTGGACTACTTTCCCTACTAATGCTTGAAAGTGTAATCTCACCTACTATTTCAGGTACTATTTTAGATAGAAGAGCGGCGATTGGTGCATACCTTCTTCAAATATCAGAGAGAAATTTGACAGCAATTTTCATTTACAAAATAACTCACCTGTTTTTTTCAAATGTTTACCGATCTTGGTACTGATCAGATGAACGTTTTTTTGTTGTTTCTACTTCAATATACCCCAAACAAGGTACACTGCTACTGGGACGTCAGGGGCTACTGTAAATTAGGGGCCAGAATTATGATGATATCCTTAGTGGGGAGTTGTGCAGCGAGATACTTGTTTCCAATACATTTAAATTGATGCATGTTAGTTGAGCCGGGGAAACAGAAAGCATGGAAGGAATTCCAAAGGCAATCGATTCAACGAAATAAGTTATTAAAGTAAAAAAGAAATTCGGCATCTGAAGATCTATACAGTGTGATTTTGCTGCTTGCCGGATTGGTTAGGGGTATTTACGTTAAGGGGGAATGATTGAAACAAGTTCGTCGAAGCACATTCCGTGGAAGTAATTGTAAAACCAGCACAGAGAAGCAAAATTGAGGTGATGGGACAGGGTCTGGAGCTTGAAAGACAGTGTGGGACCTATTAGGTAAGAGACTATTTTATTAATCTGTCCAAGAGAAAAAGAGTAATTGTCGGTGCACCATCCCAGACGGAGAAACAATACTCCATGCATGGCCGAATGGTGGCTACATAGAGATACAGGATACTAGATAATGTAGAGAGGGTCTACTTTCTTTGCAGCAAACTCGGAATTATTTTCTATCTATTTATTATAACTGCGAATGTTAAGCTGTTGCTTAATTTTAGTGGTCCGACAGAAAACTGTTGTGTCTACGTGAAATAGCCGTAATTGCGTCATTTATCGTATTTACATTTCAGCATTGAGATATGGAAGTACGCAATTGTCTAACACGTTAGAAGCGGCTAAAAATGCCACAACTGGTAAGAAAGCAAATATACTGTACTATTGGCATCTTTCACACACGTAAGTGCAATACCTAATTAAGTATGGAAACAAACTTCACGCATGCAGCAGAATATCCACGCTCTACGTTGCTGAAGTGAAAAGTCAAAAGCCGAAACATACGATTCCAGTGCTGTCGCAAGACTTTCCAGAATCTTGCTGTGTGCAGCCCAGAACTGTAAAGATGATTTTTCCTCCAAAGTTTCTCTCGAAGCTTTTCGTATTAGCTTTGAGTAAATAGGGTGCACCAGCTTGCTAGGACATCTAATCTAAGAGCAATGATACCTTTGATCGTAAACCTGCACCGCCTCGAATCACTAACTGCACACCCAAGAGAGCTATGAAGGTATCAACCCGTTAAAACCTCAAATATATAATATTTTTATGAAATGTATATAATATGTATCAAATTATACCCATCTAAGTGACCCATGGGAACAAAAAATGCTTAAAATTTTAAATACGTATATCCGATGTTAATAAAATTTCAAACATATGTATTAGACATTAATTCAGAGTGTTTTTCAAAATTTCAGCTACTTCCGACTATATTACGGGTCTAAACGGTAAGAGGAGGCCAATAAAAAAAATGGAATATGGTTTTATAAGCATCTTAAAAAAGTTAATAGTAGTGATCCTCATTCACTCCCGAGCTACGTCGGATCTTCCTGCTAAATAATACGTCATGTTTTACGGCATAATAATATTAGTTATCTTAGCCTTATTAAGCGATCAGCAAAGTCAATTATAATTAACTGAATGTTTATCACGCGTGTTAACCATTGTTTATATTTACTTATAGCGTGCCCCTTTTAAAACTGCCCCACATTAAAATCCGACCTTGTGTAGAACTTTTCCCGTGTAGAGACTCAAGTAAAGTAAATAGGGACAGCTTTTGGTGCACGCATTAATATTAACATTAATTTCTTCTTACGGAGAGCAACCCCTGTGAGATTGTTTGGTCACACGAGGACAAATAAGAATTTAGGGCGTATTAATTTCGACTGAACCTTTAAGGGACTACTTTCAACCATTTAAGGAATAAGACAGCACTGAACAGGAAGCTTCCAGGCACCAACAAACAAAGATGCCTTCTCTATCGCCCTGGTTTACTTGAATCCGAACAAGGCCTTTCTCTACTGGACGATGTATTGCTTGAAGACTACTGGCAGCCAAACTTTTTTTTACTTCACTGTAACACCGTTTTAAATGTGTGCAACCTACACCCAACCGTGTAAGGGTCTTAAATAAATATATTATTATCTATTATATTTATAGAAGGGCTTTGTTTTTTTTCTATTCATTTGAGGAACCTTTTGTTTCAAACTAGTATCCGAGTTGTCTTACAGTTCATGCGAAGAAAAGTTCATATACATCTAACATTATCCCCATCCTTTCTGAGAGTGTATAACCTTTCGCAGAAGCTCTCTCAATCGTGATGGAGGTTCGACGGTAATATTCACCTATTTCCGTTCTCGCTAAGAATGTTCTTTTGGGGAATTTGTATGATCCTCACATTAAACACTGTGTATGACATTGCCCTCGTGTGAAGGCAATGAAATAAGAACAGTATCCGGCATTACCTTCCTTTTCTGAGGGTGTATCGCTTAAGATCACATTCATTGTTCAGGTATTATCGTTCCAAACCAAAGTTCCCCTTTTGAGGAACCTGATTCTCTCCATATTAGAATCTGGATCGTTATAAATGTCTAAAGAAACATACATCAACGGGTGGACAGTTCAATCGGTAGACATTTTTTTCTACTCACGGGTTCGCAGTATCTGAACACGACAGAACCGTAAGATAAAACCAAAATCTGATGTATATACGGTAGCTTTTTGCTTAGTCATGTACTTGATTAACCAATCAGCGCGATTCAGTCATCATAGGTTTCCCGCCACTTTCATTTGTCACCGCTAGTCATGAAAAGTACGTCATTTGATTTCTGTACACACAACGCACGCGATGCATCGTCGCTTGAACTGAACTGTAGCTCGTCGCCACAGTTTTCATGCTATGTTTCTCCGCTTCAATAGCAAGAGTGCAAACACGTAATCAAAAATCAATGACTTTCACTTAAAGACGACATTAGATAGTGACTAGTGTTGGGACGATTTTCGGAATCGGAAATCTAAAAAACGGAACGCTTTGGAGTATCAGAATCGGTATTGGAATCGGAAAATGTTAGCCTAATTTCTGATTGCCACAACTATTCTGATACTTTTTTGTGTCAAACATTATTTCTATTTCTGGTACTAACGATAAAATGATAAATATTCATTGATTTTATACTACCGCTAACACTAAAATCTACAGATAATAATAATGAATTTAAGTAAAAATGTCACCGGTAAAAATTGCACAGGCAAAAATAGCACATGTAAAAATGGCAGGAGTTGATAAAGAGGAAAAAAACGGCACAAGTGAAAAATATAGATACAAAACTCGCAATGAGTTTATCAAAACCGTGGATAAAATACATAAAAAAGGAGTGTTTCAAATTAAAAACAAAATTATATCTACATTTAAAATTAGATGAAAACCCTTATCGCCCCTAACACAGTGTGGTTCTTACATTTTAAACGATTTGGTGATTTTAGAATCGGAATTGAAATCGGAAATTTAGAACAGAATCTGTAATTGTATCGGAATCGGAAAAAAATATTGAAATAGTTCCATCACTAATGGTGACAAACCTTCGTGTTTTAACACATTCAAACGAACGGTTTAATCATCATTTTCAACTTAAACGCAAATTAATTTACATTTCAATACGATTAGACTCTTTAAGACCCCTCCTATCTATCTATCTATCTATCTATCTATCTATATATATATATATATATATATATATATATATATATATATATATATATAATCTATCTATCTATCTATCTATCTAATCTAATCTATCTATCTATCTATCTATCTATCTATCTATCTATCTATCTATCTATCTCTATATATATTTATATATATATATATATATATAATCTATCTATCTAATCTATCTATCTATCTATCTATCTATCTATCTATCTATCTTACTGCTTAAACACTGTGGATCTTGCTCGCTTGATTGCTTGTCTCCTTGAACACAGGATAACATTTTCAAAATGATAACGTCACAAAGTGTTTGCGTCGTTAAAGAATGACATCATTCTTTAAAATACAGATGGGCGATAAGCAGACATATTAGATGACGTCACAGAATAGTACATCATCTATCAAACCAGGGAGAAAGGGGGACGAAATCATAGATCTGGAGGACTAGTATATTACTAAAATGGATGTTGTTACTTTGTTTAACCCCTGTACAATGGATGACGTCACATAGCTATGACTTCACAACGAATGATAAAATCCACTAAATCACGTGGTCAAGTGATGAAGTAACAACAGGATGAAGACAATAGACAATCCGTGACAAATAGTCACACGTTGTCTATGTATAACTATATGATAAAGTAAAGTCGATCCCCTTGTATTCAGTAATTATAGCTGAGTAATTAAACCTCACATGTGTTAATCTGTGCAGCCATCTAATTAGTCTAACCCCTCATGCGTGTTCCAAGAAATTATTTTCTAAAATTTGTATCACTTAGTCCGGATTAACTGCTTCTCCCAAATAACATTTTCAAAGAGAAGGTGGCTGCCATTTTTACTCGCTTTTTATTATATACTATAATCGCCACACGTAACACCATCACCAAATTTTTCATCGGATAATAATGAAATGAACCCTTTATGGATTCATTTTTACACTACTGTTTTATTCTGTTACCTACCGTACATTTTTGCTCGAAATAATGACTGCTCCCAGTGCTATCCATCCATTTTGCCATTCGGACGGTCTATCTAATATACATGTTTACGCATTCATGTATAGCGAATTAAATTAACTAACAACTTGCAGAGTACGTCAACTCAAACGATTCACAGTGGCTCCTTTCCTTAACGTCTTTTTTACTTCGTTCTCGGGTCAGTGTAAGTAACTTTAACGTACCATGTTGCGGTTTTTACTTTTTCTGACTTATTTACGAAGTATTCCAGATTACATAAATATATTATTATTCGCAATATCCGTATTTTGCTTTCTAATCATACTCATTTGTGTTTCTATGGTGGCAAAACTCCTCTTGGTAACGTAGTTTAATGTTGAGGCCGGCATTCTTTGATTAAACGAAAGAAACAAATCGGAAACTAAGTGTCGCGATTTCTTTATCTACGAAGTATTCGAGACTTTTATTTGTAGTTACTTACGCAGTCGATTATAATTTTGACGTAAGATTTTGTTGCTTATATTTGTAATAAATCTATATTTTATTTTTCACCGCACAACGCCGGAACACGTTTTTACTATTCGCGGAATAAAGGAATATCGGATCGGATGTCAAATACACGGAATGCTAGTCTTAGTGAGCATAACAATACTTCCACTATTCATGTCTTCTTTGAACATTTTTCACAAGTACTTTATAACTTTTCTTACAAAAGATTTTTTGTACGAATTGCCTCAGTCGAGAAAGATTTCTCTTCTTCTGACCGAGGACAGAACAGATGGTATATAGCTTTAAAACAGATATTACATATGTTTTTATTAACGCAAATAGGTCATAGTTGGTTTCTTAGGGCGATAATGTTTACGTGACTAAACTAGGAAATAACACTGTCTTCATATATCAAATTTGGAGCTAAAAGTCTTTTAGTCATACAAATATTTTATTTTAAAAATTAATATATTTATAAAATTATGTGTTACATAAATAGTGATACTCAGATTTCTGAGATATTGAAACGTGAAAGAAATATGAAATTTAAGACTTTAAAATGTCTTCAGTGTTTTTTTTTAATAAACTTGTGTTCAAAAAACAATACTTTTATTTATACGCATTTTGTTTATTATATTGTTATATGTCACTCACAAACATTAGTTATATTCATCGAACATGATCCAATGAAGCGTGTCATCATCTTGGAAATAAGCTGATTGCACTAGCATATTTCCTCATCTAAACAGTGTTTTCTTCGTATTTTATACGTACGATTATTTCATTTTAAATGATACCACTTTTTATGCCCGCCACTGCACGCCTTTAACTTTGCTTTCGATTAGGATATTTGCCGATTTTGCCCCACTTTTTCATTTTCAGTTTATTTCTACTTTGTGCACTTTTTCAAATACAATAAACGTTAAAGAGTAGTATACTATACTTTATCTTATCTGTCCCCAGTCAGCAAAGCAGACACCATTCTAGACTGACTTAACATGTTTAAATATCACAATGTAATAATATTAGGATTTTAAAGGAATCAATATATAAATGAAAAGAACAGGTTAACTTGATACTCTAATATTTTTTACAGTTAAATAATTATTTTCTCTTTACTCCTAGTAACGCTGGAACACGGGCCCTGCTAGTACTATATATACTCGGCGGATCGTCTAGATATGGAAGGGCTAATATAGTACTACAACTGTATACTTTGGTTGTTTCCCCTCATGCACAATGAATGATGTCAAGAAAGGATTACGTCATAAAGGGATTACCTTATTCATTAAAATAGATGGAAGATACAGGGAATATCCTTCATGAAGTCACAAAGAGATGATGTCACAAAGGAATTACGTCATTAACTAAAACAGCTGGAGTACACCGGAAAAATCCTTTATAACGTCATCAATAATAAGTTAACAAATATATGACATCATTCATTAAAGCAAATATAAGGATAACCAAGCACGGTTAACGGCATCATTTTCTGACGTCATCTATCACATCAGATTTAGAGAGAATGAGATACTTTATCCGAATGGTCACAGGTCAGCTATTAAAAGAAAGTCTAGAATCCTGGAAGTCTGGTGTAGTACTAAATAAGCGTGGATCTCGTTCTCGTTTTTGTCCCGTGTACTGCCTTCTCAACACAGTCGTATCTGTTTTTGTATTCTGTTTGGACTAGTTGGTTATATTCACGTATGTGATTTACCGGTTCGTCTCTTTGTCAACAGGGAGTGCACTTACTGTTTCCCTGGCTTTTGTATATTTTGGCTTTTATCTAGCATGTTCTAATTGCATTATTCTGTGCCTCTGTCATTAGGGATTCCGTTTCTCTGCTCAAGTGACCTTTTCGTGAGTCGCTTCTCTGGTCATTTTTTCCTTGCCTTTACTTTTCTCGTTTTGTTTTGTTTCTCGTTTAACTACTCTCAATATTGTTCATTATGACAGTGTCATTTGCTGCGCTGATCAGCTTTTATATGTTCCGGGTTATGTATTTTTTAATTCTCTTTGTTTTATTTTGTATTTTGCTGCGAAAACCAGCCTTTCTTTTTTCTGGGTTATGTGGTTCCTGTAAATTCCAGTTTCCTTGGATTCGTGTAATATTATTTTTGTCAAGTTTCAACTCAGCTGTCGTTAATCGGAGTTCCCTGAGTATGTGAGTTGCTTTCTGCACGTGAAGATGGTATTATTATTATTATTGTTGTTGTTCTTTCTATTATTATTATTATTATTATTATTATTATTATTATTATTATTATTATTATTATTATTATTATTATTATTATTATAATAATAACACCTAAAGCAATTTAAGAAACGCATAATTCGGTATTGGCAAGCAAGAATAACAGTAAATTCATGTAAAATTGCATTGTCACGAAGAGAACGTATTTAGTAATGATAACATCCATTTTTTTTATTTTTCCCGCGAGATGATATCCCGTGATTTTATGTTAATTCAGTCCATATCAAAAAATGTGTTATGAACAAAGGAAAACATGTTATAATATTCTCTGAGGCGGTAGACGATACACAGAGATTAAAAGCTGAACATTCATCTATACGTATATAAAAGACGAGTGTCCGTCATGCTGTCTCTTTGTTTGCTGTTTTTTAATCATCCTTGTCATTTATTAATGTATTTATAATTAAAGCACGTTAATTATAAAAATAATAGTGTTGACGCATATTGGCCGTTGGATTGTCGTCACCACAATTGAAATCTTACCGCATAATGGTTTGTCCAAGGAAAGATAACTCCTATCCGACCAGATGTAGCGTGAGATGTGCGTGAAATACAAAACTGGAAGAGGTAGAACATTTTCATTTAATGATGCTGAAACGGTCAATTCTTATTCAAACGGTCGAATTGCTTTCTGGTGCCTGGGTTACTGGTGAAGCAGGTATGTTTAACAAACTTAAACTCGAAAAACGCCAATAAATTAATGATGACCTTAGTTGATGAATCTACAGAGTATTGTTATCGATTCAGTATACATATACAGAATATATTTTTCGATTCAGTTATATTTTAAGATATTTACATTGAAAAACGTTTACATATAACCTTAACTTGTTCTGTTGGGATTTCATCAATGTGAACAGACGGTAAATATTAAGAACCGAAGTCCTCAGGCATCAATAAGGTATTGGCGAGGGTGAAAAAGATTCAAAATGCTGTCCTTGTCAGTTGATTGTGAAGAGCGGCGTTATCGTCGGGTTTCAATGGGCTACTTATGTAATCCTCTAACTTGTTATTAATTACTAAATAAAGTTTCTTTACAACAGAATTCCATTGCATTAAAAATATATATGAAAGATATATTCAGAAGATGAATATTCGACAGAGTGTATAAGGATGAAAAGAAAAAATATATAGAAGCAAAGAGATCAATTAAATATAATGGAAATAGATTAATACAGAGCCATACTGATATATATATATATATATATATATATATATATATATATATATATATATATATATATATATATATATATATATATATATATATATATAAATGGCATAAATATATCTTAAATTTTCCGTTCAACTTGGTAATTTGAAATGGCCGTGAGGGTAGGGTGAAAGCTTGCAGACCCAAATGTGGATCTGTGATATGGGTTCGCGCCTCATAACCATCTGAAATGTGCACTTCCTACACTGAAGAGAGCAATTAGCACGAAACGGCGTCGTCTGTAGGTAAATGCAATTTAATATTTGTTTAAAAATATTATTATAATTCCCCTTCAAGTAAAAGTAAAGTGGAGCACTGTTAGGAGATATTTAAAAATAGACATTCACTTAGCTACAAAGCAAGACTCTGAGTAAGGTCGTCGAGTTCTCCACTCTGTCTTTATGTTTACGCTGTAATTGCATAAATATATCTTAAATAGTCTGTACCACGTGGTAATTTAAAATGGTTGTGAGGGTACGGTGAAAACTTGGAAACCCAAAGGTGGATCTGTGAACCAGGTTCGCGCCTTATCACTTCTTACACTGAAGAGAGCAATTAGCTCGAAACGACGTCGTCTGTAGGTAAATACAATTTAATATGTGTTTATAAATATTATATATATATATGTGTGTGTGTGTGTGAATATATATTGTGTGTGAGGGGTGTAAAAGTAGATTACGAGTACAACAAAATGGTAAGATAAATTTCAGACGAAACATATTTTAATCAATGAAACGGGCGGGTGGAAAAAAAGTCTTTCTTAATGCCTTAAAGTCTGACCCTCTAAGAGAAAACGTTAGAATGATAAATTAAAAACTAAGAAAATCGAATAAGATAAGAGGGGAAAATTGTTTCAGTTAGAGAAAACAATTGAAAGAGAAAAACAAAACAAAAAAAAAACGGTAAATCTCTCAACGTCATGGGGGATTTGAATCATTGGAGTTCTCCAACTGATGTTTCGAAATCTTTTGTCTATACAGGTTTGCTCAAGACTTGTTAATAACCAACACCTCAATAATATTGAGATGATAATTCGACCTGGCACTATGTAAAACAGAAAACAACCTATCGGAATACTGGTCAGAACAACTATTTGTATCAAGCAGGTGATTACTACTGGCAGATTCATGTGCTTGAAAGTTCCCGGATGATCTCGAAACCCTGTGTAAATGAATATCACATGTAATATGTTGGCATATTCTCATGTCTTCAGGATGTATTACCAACGTAGCTAGCTCCACACTGACACAAGAATTTATAAATAATAGAATTATTTTGAATTGCTGACAGGAAATCCTTACGGAAAGAAAATAAAAAGGTACGAATCGTGTAAACTACTCTCACCATGGTTGCTGGAAAAGAGCGTTGAGTAGAAAAAATCATTTGGCAATGTCAAGGCTGTCAGAATCTAACCACGGAAGTTCCAATTAGATTGGGCATAGTGACGAGCCAATAAATTAATCACCATTAAATATAGCAACTTTGCGTGCAATGGTATTTTTTTACAATATATATATATATATATATATATATATATATATATATATATATATATATATATATATATATATATACGGAAAGTGTTGTAGAGTGAGTGAAGAATTTAAAGTGAGAAGATGATGTGGTATTGAATAGTGTTAGGGTTGCCGGGAGTAGGGCGGTTTGTTGGGGAGAGGTGAAAAGTATACGTTTACAAATGATTCGCTGACTTTTCAAAAAAACACCTAACCTTGTGTCCTACTTCCTGGCAAAGGGGTAAATAGTATAAATTATTTTCTTGGCCGTTTAGCACGGAGCAAGTGTAGTATCTGTTCTAATTTGACACTTCATCTTTTCTGTCCTCGATCAGTATAGATAAATCCTTCTAGACTGTAGCAACTTTTATTTTTATCGCAATCCAGAGTATGCTGAGGGGACACAAGTAAATAGGAACAACTTGTGTGAATACATATGCATTTTCTAAGATTTAGTTTGTATAAGACAAGATCTAATGTAAATGTTTTTGTTCAAAGCGAAAGAGACAAACAGCTTTATACACGCTACGACTATAATACACACGTAAAGATCACATAACATAGACAACATTACCGATGTTGTTAATAGACTTATTGTATCTAACGGTTAATATACTTCCAATTTAAATTTGAAATGTATCGTTTTAATCAATTCCCGATATATTCTTTTTCAAAATATACAATATCAGAATGTCAGAATTATTAACAACATTATTCAAATAGAATATTACAGTTACTGATTTTTAAAATGCCGATCAGTATAGTGCTGTATATACCTCTCCTCTTAAGGAGGTCTAATGTCTTCAAAGTCACACTCTATTCAAATACATGAACGTCCATAACATACTTTTCTAGCCGTTTGTTCCTTGGTTATCTTGCTCGACCGAGGAAACGCTGACTGCAAACAAGTTCGTGCATACCCCGAAAATAAGAACCAAGAATAGACAACGGTTGAAGACAAGAAGAGGTTCTATTTTCAATCAATGAGGAGTGCGGGTTGGGGTGACAGAGAGAGGTCGATAATTACTGCTTTATTATATCTTATCCGGACATTTCTCAAACTCCAAGTTCACGCGTGTGTACTTTCCAGCGAACTGGCGAATCTCTTCCCCACTCGCCTTCTTTGGGCAATGTAACCGTCATATCAGCTTCAGTACATTAGAGGCCGAGCTAACATCCGAGTACATTAGATGACCTTTACTGAAACGTATATTTTTCCATTTAATAACCTTTAAATTAACCATCCCTAAGTAATAACGTTTGTACTTTATTAAAAATAAGTGTAAGAAATTATGCAACATGGATAACCATAAATCCTACATAAATGTTTATTAATGTTGAACTGCTAATTAAATGATCATTTGATAAAGTAGCACGACATGTTCTTTCAATTCGGACGTTCTTTCGTTGAGATGGTCAGAATAATGATGACAAGTGCGTCACTAGAAAAAGCCATTCTACTTTTCTTAAACGTTTATTCTTTTCACCAGTAAAATATTCTTGAGTATACCATCCAAGAAACAAATCTTTATCTACAAAACTATATCGTACACCTGCATTATGTTAAACGATTGACCACCAGAATTGTGACAGGAGTCTCCACGATTACCTACAAAGACTGGGTGAAAAGACTATTATTACTTTAGAAGTGGAACATGCCATGAGCCTTGATGTTGGTGTACAACATCATAAACAGGAAGTTAAATCTATGTTTTGAAGAGTTTCATCACCGACGCCAAGTCATGGTCTCCGCGTGCACCCGCAAAAGATGTACCACCATTGTTTTTGGCTTAATAGAAGAGGGGCAGCGTTTTCTGACCGTGTTTCTGCTCCGTTGAAAAACCTACCAGAGAAAGTCTACCATATGTTTTAAGCAGCCTTGGACAAACATTAATACAATATGTGAGTTTAAATTACTTCAACCTATTAGTTTGCATAGCTTGTTGCACTTTGCTGTTGATTGCCAAATAACTTTGATTAGATTTCATTTAAATGAAAAATGTGCGAGGAAAAAAGCTAATTCTTTCAATTACAAATCTTCAAGAACGTATTTTGTTATGGCAATTTGCAAGAATTTCTTCAATATGTTGTAAACTTAGAACTTCCACCGACTCTGCCATTCTATGCAATCTCTAGAGAAACATACTTAAAAATAAAACAGGGCTGTTATACATGACATAGTGATATGGGACCAGAAGGAGAGAGTAGTAACCCTAGTTTAAGTCGGTATTCCTAATGATGCTGGCTTAAACAGAGCTGAGAGGCAGAAGATTACTAAATACAAATGTCTTATGTACGACATTAAAAGAAACTAGAACATTAGCATTGTGTCCATTATTCGACTAATCATAGAGGCTATCAGGATCATACAAATAATTAATAAAAATAACTACCTAGCAAATATACAAAGTGCTAGAGATATACAAACAATTGCGCTTCATAGAACACTTAGAATCGTAAAAAGATCTCTCGATGTGAGTTTCTAAATAGCGATGGAATATCAAGCATACGGTAGAATGCCCCATCCCCAACAAAAAGAAAACGATAACATAATTGAAAAAAGTATTGCATTGTTTTCAACCATCGGCCACGATGTTGAGAAAGGGAACCATGATCATATTTCAACTCTTTTTAAGTGTCATTCTTTAGAATTTCGGTTTTCCATTCTATATTCCAATTGACTAATGTGCAAGATAGCACCACAAAATGAAATTCGATCCGTATATATCCTTAATCGTCATCAGAATCATTTAAATATTTTGTGTTGTTATGTTGTATTAGCTACATTCCTTTCGCACAAACAGTTAAAAATAAAATTAATTATAGAATTAAATATAATTTTGTATTGACTAATATATTAAATTATACTGGACAGATATTAAAAGTAGGACATGAATAACATTTCAGCTGAGAAATAAGACTTTAATTCTGACTAGCCAATTTTCATTTGTTTTCGTTGTATCGTGTTATTTATATACGGTATACTAACGTTGACACATCGGTTCGCGTTAGATTACCGAAGTTAATCGACGTTGAGACTCGTCAATACGAGAAGGGTGTCCAATTAGGGATACTAGTCGCTGCATATAAGGGTGACGGCGAAACCTTTATTCCAAAAATCACACGTGGGAATTTCCCCTGACCGGGATATACATGCGACTGGATATTGCTTGTGAATATAATATTCTATGGAGACTTCCTTTTACGGAGAAAGAATCCTCCCAGTGTCAATACCTCCCAAGTTTCCATCGTGTACTATGTTATTTGCAATATGCTAACATGATAGGGTACACTTTATTTTACAAATACTTAATCTAGTTCAGATATTTTGTAAAACGTAACTGTCTTTTTAAAATTAAGTTAAAAGAAAAATCATCTTCGATGAATAACATTTAATCTTTTGTAAGAGTTAGTCTTTCTCATTTTGGGGAGATTTTTGGTTTCAGATTGACTTAAAATTAGGTTTTTAAGTCTTGTTTCTATAAAAAGGCAAGAGTAGATCTGCTGAGATGTTTACTTATTCATTGTTTTTGTTCTTTATAGCAAGGTTATTATATAAGGAAAAGTCGTATTTCAATCCGCATGTCTGTGTGTCCGTGTCCGGCTAACATTTCGAAACTACTATACACCTCTTACAGGATCGGACTCAGTATAAGTCCCGCGAATTAAAAATAATGTAATATTCATTCAGTATGTAATCAGGCAGAAAATGTATGATATATCAACATTTTTTAATGCAACAACAACTTACGTTTTTTTTTCTTTGTAGAAATAGATCACCGAAAAATAACATTTAATTGAAGTAAAATTATCGGCTGCGACGAATTGTTTATGTCTCTCTTGCTTTGCGGTTTTAAATATGTTTCCTATGATATAGAATAATTATTTGTTCGTTTTGTTAATTTTCCTATTATATTGAATAAGTCTGCCATATGGCATCAAAGTATTATCTTTCCTATTATATTCAACAGTTATTGTTTCATTTTGAATTTTTCAATTATATTAAATTATTACATTTTCTTTTTATATTTTTATATTATATCGATTTTTTTCTATTATATAAATTATTATTTTTTCATTTTCTATTTAATTATTATGTTTTATTTTTTTATATTTTCCCTATTATATTGAATTATTTTATCCTATTATATTGAATTATTTCATCCTATTATATTGAATTATTACTATATTATATTATTGAAGTATACCTCTATTACATTACTTAAATATTATAAGTTGGAGTAGTTAACGGAGTTTGAGCCGATACTGTGTATATCAACAATAACACTTATTAATTATATTAAATTATTTTTTCTATTATATTAACTAATTATTGTTTCGTTTTATATTAATTCTATTATATGAAATCAATATATTTTCCTATTATTTTGAATAATTTCTTAATTTTTTCATACTTTGTTCCATGTATTTAATTATTTATTTCCATTATATTGAATAATTATTGTTTCGTTTTATATTTATTCAATTTTATGTAATTATAATTTTTTTAATCATATTGATTTAAAAAGTATTAGTTTCTATTATATTGAATTATTATAATTTTCTATTATATTGATTTTTTATTATATTATATATTGAATTAGTTGACGAAATGCTAGCATAAATGAGAGAGAGAAAGAGTGAGAAGTTTTAAAATAAAGACATTCTTCCCATTTACTCGCATGGGGCCGGTGTTTAAGATGAAGGAAAATCAAGCTGCTCCCATAAGAGACACTCTGGATGGAAACTAAAATAGCCGTATCGTCCTGTCTACACTCCCTCATAAATGGGTAGGCCTAAGACCATAGCCAATAAATCGTCCAACCCCATGACACGAGGATGAAATATAAGATATTTACTAGGCTTAAACAAACGCTGTTCAAATTAAGGTCTACTTAAAGTTGAGGAAGATCCTCCCACAAAAACAGACATTCTGGTAGAAGAAAACAATACATGCAGAGTCAGGTTGGTACTCCCGCACGAACAAGGAACTCTCATATAGCAGGCAATAAACCCCTATCAGAAACGAAAATAGTAATAGCCGATATTGTCCTATTTAAGAGTCTCTCCTTGAAGAAATATTTGACTAAATGTCCGTTTTTAATGTGGTGAAAATATAACACTTGAGGAAATGTTATACTGATTAGGAACAGATCCTTATATATAGTCCCATCGGTACACCGCAAAATATGAGGGATCTTTATACGACAGGCAACATCTCCATTCACTTTAAGAAAAGAATAGATACTCCCGGATAGTAGCAATGCCTACAGGTTTTCCCACTGGGGTAAAGTTAAAGTCTAGATTGATTTTTGATGTGGGTGAATCTTGCTCGCCTAAAATTGGCACTGTCAATAGGAACAAAATACTGGTATTGTCCCGTCGGTAATCCCCTGGGAATGGGCAATAAATCCTCCCTCAGAAAGGATGATGTAATGTTGGATATTGTACCTGCATTAGGGCAAAGGAAAATGAACGTTGATGCGCCTGAAGGATCTATTGTAGCCTAAACATTCTTGATCTTTACCAATGATCTTTCGATTCATATTCTGAGATAATTTGTTTACATTTATGCTAACGACACAACAGTCTATAGCAACACGTTAAAGGTAACCAAGAATGTGCTGATTATCTCACTTCGTACTTGGAAAAACTGAGATAATAGAAAACAAGTTCATTATTAACTTTAAACACATGAGGTCAAGTAGTTATTAACATTCTCTACCGCTGATATATTCTAATATACGAAAACAAACATATTCTGTTCACATAGTTTTTGAGTAACACCGTTGACACGTTGAAATAATCTACCACCAGGAAGAGATGAAAGTTTGGTATGTAAGTTTGTTCTGCGTCTCTGTGTATTTTCCATTTTATTGCATGTATTTTGTTCTATTATTGTGTCGTCTTTATTACGTTTATCTATTTTAGTTTACGATGACTTCATGGTCTATGTATCAAATAAGAAAAAAAGTAGATACATGCAAGAAACAATGTACCCGTTGAATAAAAAACACTTTCTTTCTTCACTAGCTCGTAGAAACTCTTAAACCAAGCTTCTCTCATTTCACCACACACGCACAAATTCTTGTTTTTTTGTCTCGACTGAAATGAATGGCGTTCTTCTTCGGGAATCTCTTTCTTTTGAGAAGTTCCAAGAAATGTATATCACTCATCGCCTGAAATGGAAGACTTACATCAAAGCCGTTTTTAAAATCGCTGCAAAAGTTGTCGGCTCATTATACCGCCCCAGAAAGTTCCTGACTCATGATAAAATCCTCTGTCTATATAATAGTCTGATACGGTCCAAGATGAGGACGTGTCTCTAAGATTACTTTTCCTGCCTTGATATAGTTTAAGATCGATTTAACAATCTACTGAGAGATGAGATCTTATCTTCCCTACAGCCAATTTTACACAGAAGAGACGTCGCTGCTCTTTCTTTACTTTATCGTTATTACCACGGTAGGTGCTCGACTCAGCTCACTGATTCCACTGTAGAACATTCGCAAGAATGCGCCATGTAACAACACTGCAAAAAAAGTTTCTATTTTCCACTGTGTACCTAAACCCAAACAGGACTTTCATGAACACAGTTTTCTTTCAGAGAACGCCCCTACCTTTGGAACATGTTACCCCGGTACTGCTTTTCTGCAGATTACAGCATGGTTATTTTCAAGGCCAATGTCAAGAAATATATGTCGAGTCGTCCTCTTAAGTAATCAAATTTTATCAATCTCGTCCATCGTTTGTACTACTCTCATAGTATTGTTCGTCATCCAATTGACAATCTAATTAACCCTTATCCTCGAGTGGCTTTTGGCTTTGGTAAGTGGTGAATTATTAGTAAAACAATAAAGACAAATGAATAGATTGATAGATAGATTAATAGAGTAAATAGATAGATTGTAATAAAATGAAGTGTATCTAGATAGAAAGACAGGAAGAAAAAAGGGCACTAGCTCAACTGAACTTCAATCTCTTGTTCACTGTAAGAAAATCATATCAAAACTCGTTTAGCTACAACTAATGCAAAGAACTTTCCTTTCTTCTTCTGTATAATGGAACTTCCATAAACAGAGTTTATTTCCATAAATTTCCCATATGTGAAACATAATACTGCCGAGCTGCTTTCGAGCTGACTACAACGTGTTGGTTTTCAAATCTAATGTTAACAAATACTTGTAAGACCTTCCTCTTAGCTGATCAAATTCTGTCTATTACAAACTACCTTTCAAATAGTCATCATCCAATACACAATCCAATTTACCTTTATCCTCGAGTGGCATGTTACCTAGGTTAATCGTTACTCATTAGTATAAAAAAGAGTAAAGGTAAGGTTTTAATGTAGGGGAAATCCGGCTCTCTAAAAAGTAATAGTAGATGAAAACAAATATAGACGCATAGTCCCACCGGTACTCCATCTCGGATTAGAGACCCCAGGCGACAATCAGTACATACATTGAATGTATGTACTGAAGAATGCGATTATGCCGGATATTTTCCTGGGTTAAATGTACGCGCGATTATTATTATTTTGAAAGAAAAGCAAGTGTTAAGTTTCCTATATTCTCTCATATAACGTTAACAGCAATATTCTCTGTGCGTGCTGTTTCACTTACCTATTAATGGAACCGTGCCGTTAACCATTGAAACGAACGCATTTAGTACTTCTCGAGGAAACGAGTTGCTGTTTATAAATCATTTGCTTATATCCAAAGAAGTTACAACGGATAGAAACCAAACATAGGACCTATAATCAGTTCTTTGTTAAACTTATTGCTCCTGAGAGTTTAGAATAACAACAAAAAACAGATCCTTAGGCTAGAAAAGATTATTGATAATCTTCCATCATAAATAAGTTTATCACACCATAAATAGTCGGCGCTTTGTTCGCTAAACTATTGACGAACAACTCAAAACGGATTCCCCGAAAACATTAGCAAAGAAAAAGTCAGAACGCAGAATAACGATGGGATATTTTCACATTGTCTTCTCAAGTGTAAATAGCTTTACAAGTTGGTTAAGAAGAAAAGACGTTTTAATTCATGAGAAACCTCATGTGGTCTTTTGTACTGACGCCATTTTTATCACCATACTGCCTTTGTCCCGAAAGAACTAACGAAATGAAAAAATGTCTCGAATGACTTTTCAAGATAATGGGCGTACGTAGGCACTTAAGTATACATAAACACGTTTCTTATATGATTGTGTCCTAAAGGGATCGACACCACTTTCCTACGTTAGCTGCTTTGCTATTATGAACGATAACATAAACGGGGGAAGTTGAAAGAAAATAGTGTTGTATTAAAAATATGTAAAGTTTAAATCTACTACGTAAAACTACGAAACCTATTTATTGTTTAAATTAAAAACAATAATAGCTTGTTTGTTTGTTATTCTTACAAAATTTGAATAACAAAATTCATGTCATACACACGGCCATCAAAATAAAATAATTTGTATGAAATGTATGAATACTACACGTGATATTAGAATTGGAATTACTGACGAATGCAAAGCTTTGTTACATAGTCAAAAGTACGAACTCTGTTTGAGACCAATAGACTCGTTGATGGAATCTGCAATTACCACATGTAGCCACCGCCTTAACACCCAGCCAGATAACTTTAGGCAACATAGTATAAAACTCGTCTCACGTTTATAAACACTGCACCTTATTTTAAATCTTATTTACAATCAATTTTTATATACTAAATATGTAACATAATGAGAGTCTATCAATTCCATTTCAAATACGTACATTACTGCGCTACGAAGGATTTCAAAGGTGTAATTTTGCTGCATCAGAGTGTGGTGAAATATATATGTATTGCTCATAATTTATTATCTTCGTGCCCCAGTCATTTCTATAGGGCATTGAATTAAAAACAAACACTAGACATGATATAGAGAGTTCAGTGTTTCACCTTTTTAACACTTCGGCTTTCCTAGAGTCAGTAAACAACTAAGTGACATGATTTAAAGCTCGTCTCAAGTTTGAAAACACTGAACTTTATTTTTAATCCAATCCCTAAAATATTTGAACATACTAAAGATGTGACAGAATGGGGGTCTATTAATGTAAGAACACCTAAACCTCTTTTAAACCGGCTTAAAACTTTTGAACGTACTTTGATTTTAACACTTTCAGTTTGCTGTAATAAGTATATGGAAAATATATGCTATATAATATATCTAAATATATATATATATATATATATATATATATATATATTCTTGTTCATATTTTATCATTTTCGTATCCTAGATTGTTTCTATAGGAAACTCGAGTGAGACACACTTAGCATATAAACGTACACGTTTTAACACACCGGATTGTTGGACGAACCGCTAACATACGACATTAAGTAGGCCACGCAGTGACACCGGTGTTTACACATGTTTATGTTTATATTATTTCATGAACACACACTACAACATATACAAACATATACACGCACACACACACACACATATATTTATATATATATATATATATATATATATTTATACATAAGAGCTATAGTTGTACATTTTTACGTGGGACACACACACACACACACACACACATATATATATATATATATATATATATAGAGAGAGAGAGAGAGAGAGAGAGAGAGAGAGAGAGAGAACACGTACAATTGTCTTGTTGTCTTGTCCGACTATACATATTAGATTAAAATAACAATGACTCTGCTAAATTGATATTTTATTCTAACTAACCACTCATTTATGTAAATTATCAATCTGCCTCATTTGCAAACTATTTTTTAAATCCAATCTATTGAATCGATGACATATTATATAGTGTCGTATATTTTCTTTACTCAGCGAAACTGCCTGGTGTACACAGTATTATTCATACACTAATCGTCTATGTTTGCTTCGTTTGTTACATATCATAAAAATTATAATGGCCGCCAACATTATATCGCCAAGTGATTTTGTTATTCATCATTCTACATTTCTAGTCAGATTAACATGTTAAACCTTATTACAAACTACTATATTAAGAATAATCATGTTTGGATAGGTAAGGAGATACGAGACATGCGAACGATAGTGTTCATAAATTTTGAACTATCATTAAGCTGTACTATTATTATCATTTAGCTGTACAGATAAGTATCAGTGACAGATACGTATCAATCTTTCTTAACGTAGTTTTATATATTTCGGTTACATTAACGACATTCAGATTTTCGTTCACATTGCGTTTTTTAATAGAAAAATACGTAGTTCTTTTTATTCCGTTTCTTATTTTAAAATAAATACTATATTATTTTAACCGTCTCAGTAATTTCGTGGATGAAAAGAGAACACTGTTTGTTACTAATACATATTAAAGGTGACGGGAAAAACGGAGTTTCCATGAACAAGGTTTTATTTCTAGAAAATCCAATCGATTTTGATAAAGAGAAGACCATATCTATATCATTTTATTGTTTAATATACCATACTGGGTAATCAATCAATTCTTATATGTCAACAGTACGGAAGCAGGAAAGGCAGAAAAGAATCTGTTTCAATCCAAAACTACATTTAGCGAAGGACACATTTGAAGACGTCATATGCATATTTTTAGTTAGGGGAAGGTTGGTTTTAAATGTATTAAAACAAACCAGATATTTTTCCTCGTTGTGCCACATTCTTCAGGTCAGAAAAGGGTAGTAAAGGTCATATATATATATATATAGAGAGAGAGAGAGAGAGAGAGAGTTAGAGTGAGAGAGAGGGTGAGAGAGAGGGAGAAAAAGAGAGAAATGAATAGAGAGATAAATAATCTTGGTCATTAATGGTCTTCGAAGTGCTGCAATAGATGGTTGTGTAATCTGCATAGATGTCAACGAATGATCGTAGAATGTGATTTGAGAGATCATTCATAAATATCAGAAAGAAGGTTGGGCCCTGAATGGATCATCAGTGCTCCAGGATGGATATAATGTGCTACAGACATCCTCATATGAATGACTACTTTTAAAAATCTATCAGAAAGATAGAATTTTGCGGTTGAGAATATATTTTCAGGTATTCTCATAGCTTACAAGCTTGTGAATCAAACCTTTGTGCCAAACCTTACTAAATGTCTTTGATATGTCAAGAGGTATTGCTCTAAAACCGAAGCTCCCGTCAATAGATCATGTGTTGTATTACAGTCAGCACGTCAGCCTTTGATCTTTCAAGACGAAACCCATATAGCTTGTCACTGAGTAGATTGCTTTGCTGAAGTTATTGAAAACGTATTAATTTATCATATATTAAAACAAATTTCTCATGACGCATGAAATATAGATTGATCCGTATTGAGATGCAATAAACCGATCTCCAGTATTTTAAAATATTCAGCAGACTGTAGACGTTGCAATGTGACGAGAAAATTGTTTCCCTTTAAACCACGATAAAACAGATATGTAAGAATATGAGTTCGTTCCGTCTGCAGCTTCTTAAGCACTGTGATTCAAATGTTGTCAAGACCAGTTGCCATGCTGGCATCAAGTTTCTTGAAAGATTGGTAACATCCAGGACATATATGAATACGCACAGAGTGTTTATAGTCATACGTAGAAATTTATGAGGGGGGTGAACCTGATCGCAAAAAGTAGAAATTGATGTAAAGGTTGTTTAAATGTTTGGCTTTATCGAGTACTGAGGTGATCATCTCTGGTTCACAGTTTTCTTACGTATGTTAAGGATATTTTTGAAAATTCGCTAAAATTCATGGGAATCACGCCTCTGGTCAGCCACTATAGATTAAACGGTATTTTCCTGTTTTCTATAACCCTTTTGCAGTGATTGCGTGTAGTTTTAAAAGCGGCTTAAATTTCAGAAAGCATTAACAGTAAATGTACCTGATGTATAGACACACACACACACACCCTCTCTCTCTCTCTCTCTCTCTCTCTCTCTCTCTCTCTCTCTCTGTGCTTTGTATTGATAATGGTGAAGAGGTTTAACGTTTAATGCTATAGACAGAAGTCAAAGGGAAACTGCCTGAAAAGTTTTTATTCTCTGGTTACTTCCAGTTTTCATGCTCTGATTTTGATAAAGAGAAGACCATATCTAGATTATTTTATTGTTTAAAATAGCATACTGGGTAATCAATCAATTCTTATATGTCAACAGTACGGAAGCAGGAAAGGCAGAAAAGAATTCGTTTCAATCAAAACTACATTTAGCTAAGGACACATTTCAAGACGTCATATTTTTAGTTGAAATGAAAATCTCCGAATATATATTGTATTGCCTTTCAAGCATCATATCTAGTAGAAATTGGGCATCGGTGCAGTTGCTATGCTTTTTTCCAAGTAAAGAAACATACTTAAAATTACAAAACGTTGTAAACAACGATTTCTTATTACTGAGTTTCAGCCTGATATGGAGGAACTAATATCCCAAACCAAATACGCCATCATATTAAAAGCAATTGTTAAAACTAAATAAAATGGTTCATTAAGTTAATTAATATTTTCAATGAATAGTTTATGTTTAATATCGTTTTTTTTTTCAAATTTGAAACAGATAAAAATATGGTCGCATGTGTGTAAAATTGGCGGTAATTGGTAAGACGGAGTGGTATATTGAATTAATTATTATATTTGAAATACGTATTTTGTGTTACATATTATTGTTTTCAAATTCAAAAAAAGTATATATATATATATATATATATATATATATATATATATATATATATATATATATATATATATATATATATATATAAATATGTATATTATTAACTTTATATGTACATAAAAGTAATCCATGGATACGTGTTTCTGGCTCGCATCCGTCATTAGCATGGCTAACTTAGACAAGTATTAAAACTTCTATATTGTGGTCTATAGTCCAGCGTCTTTACCATTGGACCCAGACCCACTGTCTAGAAATATGTACGATTTTTATCAACTTAATATTTAATGTATTTTTATGTAACTATTTTATTGGTGATTTCAGCGTTCGTTGTTTTTTGCTTACAATTATTTCGATTGTCTCACTTCAATAGTGATTAAGATGCAGAAAAGTGCATGATTAGTCGCCCTTAACTTTATAGGACGTATTTTTCGATAATATATATATATATATATATATATATATATATATATATATATATATTAATTTTATACATACATAAAAGTAATCCATGGACACGTGTTTCTAGCTCACAGCCGTCATCAGCATGGCTTACTTAGACAATGAATCGAACATTCGATATTGTTGTCTATAGTCCAGTGTCTTTACCATTGGACCAAGACGCCTGTCTAGAAATATGTACGATTTTTATCACCTAAATATTTAATGTATTCTTATGCAATTATTTTTTATTGGTGATTGCAGCATTCGTTGTTTTTTGGCTTACTATTATTTCGATTGTCTCACTTCAATAGTGATTCAAATGCAGAAAATTGCATTATTTGGGTGATAAAATCATACATGTTTATACACAAGGCGTCTTGGTCCAATGGTAAATACGCTGGACTATATACATCAATATCGAAGATAGCCATACTGATGACGGCTATGAGCCAAAAACAGTTCCTTCACACTAGTTGAACTATATATATATATATATATATATATATATATATATATATATATATATATATATATATATATATAAGTTACTCATGTCAATAACTTCTTCAGCCATTGATATTGTTTTATCTAAAATTATGAATGTAATTAATAGGAAGTATATATCTATAACTGTTGTGAACCTGTAAAGGGTCCAGGAAGAAAGACACGAACTCGGGATTAAGTGAAACACAGTATATTAAAGAAAGTATAAATACAGCATATAAAGAAAGTAGTTTAACGTCTGTATGACTGCCGGTATTACTGGATTAGTTCCAACACAAAGATGTATGTGCTCCCGGTATTTATAGTGAAGCAAAGCAGTCGATGTAGTAATAGGGTAAGTACCATAACACCGCTTCCCAAACATTACCTCCACGGGAGTGTCAGTATTGTTTCCGTTTTTGATTGATAACTATAAGACCCGTAGACTTCCGTTTTCTTTTTACATGGTCGCTGTTCTGGGGATGTTTGGGGTATCTGTATTTAAACAGTGTTGTAGATGGTATCCATAACCTTTTCTTCCTGGGGTGTAATGTTGGTGTCATCCGACAGTCGTTTTCTAATTTGATTAAGGTGTATTTTATGAAAGAACCGAGAGCCTCGAATTCTGTAAACCAGATTTCCAATGATTGTTTCTATGGCACCAAGTTCCTAGAGAGATGCGTTATTTCTAAATTTCTTGCAAAATACTTTTTTCCCCTGAGATGTAACCTTTTTTGTAAAATAAAGGTGTTCGTCGTTGTTTGGTTTATTTTGGCAGTAATATGTCGCAAACGGATTATATCTTACTCGCAAACCTTATTTCTGCATAAGATAACGAGGATAGTGTGTTAACATTTGCCGTGATCTTGTATACGTGTACGAACTGCTGCAGGGCATTTTCTGTGAAAGTGCTGCATGTAGTCCTGTCGAGAAATCGACACACGCGCAGATTTTTTAAATGTTCTTATACAGACAGTAGATGTTGCACATCCGCTATACTACAATTTGGATAACAGTCTGGTCTTTACTAATCTGTATAATACCTCGTTAATATTTCGAACGAGGCGTCAGATTTTCTATTTTCTGGAAAAAGGTGTTGATTGGTAAATCCCATAAATTGAACTGTTCAATCTAGTATGTGCCAAATAATTTGTTGGTGACTTTTTAATACGAACATTTTTTTGTAATTCTGTTTAAAGTACCGTTGGTAATAATTTGACCTTCGAATTTACTCTTTTAAACTGTCACCGTGCTGGCTATTTTGTTTGTTTTTAGCATGATTGGTTTATCCAACCTTTACCATATATGCCGGTTGATTGTCCACACGTCTACACCAGAGTCTAGTTGTAACTTGACATTTTTATTCAAAGTGTTTACATGTACATACTTTAGTATATTTATGTCGTCCTGTGCTTTCGTTTTAGTGGATTACACCCGACTTAATTTACTTTATTTGTTCTGCAATGTGAACTCTTTTGTTGTACTTTATTACAAGTTAGACAGTTTTTTTAAACAGCATGGGCAATCCCTAACCTAAGGAACAGAACTACAACGAAAAAGGGACAAAACGGTAATTTTTCCTGATTTTCATTTGGCTAGCTTGTTTTTGTATGAGGGTGTAAAATAATCTTTTTTTTAGTTTGACTTGTTTTTGAAGGAGAGTTGAAATGTGATTTCTGACGTATATTTTTATGTAAGGAATGTCCAACGCCCTCAACCAACATAAGTTAATGTGAGACTGAACAGGATTGGATTGTTCCAGGTATTTAATTCTCTCCCACCGTTGGAATTTGTGACACAAGGTCGGAAAGTGGGGGGGGGGGGGGGAGTCAAGCCACCGTCCCTAAAGAAGGAGCACTCTGGCCTAGCAAAAATAGCCTGCGCAGCCCCGTCGACATTCCCCGGTAAGGGCGCCTTATGCAGTAAGCGATAAACTTACTTCACCCCAAAGAAAGGAGGCAAGGCCTGGGAGGGTGCACTTCCTAGGGCAATCCAGGATAGTATACCTACGCCCGGCAGATAAAAGCCCACTGAAATGGCCCAATTCCTGCCGGACTGATTGTCGAGAACGAATTCTCGACTGGTATTACCCCATCCCGACGTCCTCAATCAACTGAAGTTAATGAGAGATTGAACAGGATGAGATTGTTCCAGGTATTTAATTCTCTCCATCCGCAGGAATATGTGACACAAGGTCGGAAAGTGGGGTAAGAGTCAAGCCAGCGCCCCTCACTCTGACCTAGCAAAAATAGGATGGGATTGTTCCAAAACGGTGGGGTATGTTCTTCCGGTATTTATAGTGAAGAGGGAGAGTTCATGTAGTCCGTAAGGTAAGTTCCATAACAATAACTAATTGTATTAATCTGAGGTCATTTTTATTTTTGACCTCCTTAAACAATTTTAAATCTTCATTCGAAGATTGCCACTCTTCAAGTTTTGTTTTATTCTTTCATCTTGGTATCAAGTATCTCTTACATTATCTACAGCAGATACATACGGATACATTGGGTCTTCCCTAACCCACATTAGATAGGTGGATTGATCAACTGCTAAAAACAGGACCGTTGTTTTTCGTACTTTATTAAATTATATATTACGTGTCATTGGAGACTTTATGTCTGTGACGCGATTCTTGACACGTTAGCTTAATACTCTACTTGTACATTTCTACTAGAATTTTCCGCTTTTCTACTTCATAGAACCTTCATATGTAAAATTCAATTTTAAAAATATACTGTTACAGTTTCCAGAAAACGTTGTAAAACTATTAAGAGAAAAGTAGTTATAAGGTTAATATATGCCACTTTATAATACTGATAACTATTTTATATTTAAAGGCAAACTTACTATTTTTATATTTAAAGGTAAATAACCCTTGCAGCCTAAAGTTAGCTATCTTGCCAATAAACATTTGGAAACATTGGTTATCTTCCCTTACCCCCAACCCACCAACAACACACAGTAAACATTCAATGGATACGCTTACCGACATCGACTAAGAGAAATTTCCAAATTTTATAATAATACACCCAGTTGTAATTTGTTTAATAAATCATTTATGTTGTTGATTTTCATATAATCATTTCCATAATTGTATTTCTTCATATTTGTGTTTTACGATTTCACAAACCACATACCATTTCAGATGTAATACGTAGTGTACATTGTTGAAAAAAGATAGCGCACATCGGTCAACTTATAATGAAAGTAGTAATTTAGTAGTTCTTTGGACGTTACATTGCATAAACACATGCATAAATTAAACTAAATTATCATTCAAAGTGAATGTGTCGGAGGTTGAATATTCGACATATGATTGCATAATGTCAATGTAATTTCCTTTGTTGTCTTTAGACGTAAATACTATTATTTAAGCTTTATAATGATAGTAGTAATTTAAATAGTTCTTTGGACGTTACATTGCATAAGAAAATGCATAAATTAAACTAAATTATTATTCAACGTGAAGGCGAAGGATGTTGAATATTCGACATATGATTGCATAATGTCAATGTAATTTCCTTTTTTGTCTTTAGTTACGCTTTCATTAGTAATTCAATGTAAGTTAGAAGCAAACATTTACCGATAGTCCCTTTACTACTGTGAATAAATACATATGACCAAACAAATTGGTCTGCATTTTCTTATAGCACCTTTCTGAAGGTTTGTAATCTTTGTCACTTTACGTAGCAGAGGGGATGCGAGAAGACTTTATTATGGCGTGCAATATCATCAACGGAGAAGGAAATTGACCTTTTGATGAGGTTTTCAACTCCAGCGTCAAGTGGTGGTTTTAGCGGGCACTGCAAAAGATGCACCAACGTCGCTTTCGGCTGAATAGAATTTTAAAAGTAAGAATCTCTGTTTGTGTGTTTTCTCTGTTGAACAACCTACCAGATTAAGTCGTTACGATGACTACTATATCTAGGTTAAACGCGGCTTTGCACAAAGATTCAGACCGTGTGTGGATGTACGTACATCCACATACAGTCATACATTTGACTTCAACCTGTCTCTTTACATGGTTTGTTGCACAATGCTATGTTTTGCCAAATAGATTTGATTTGATTGATAATAGAAATAGTTCAACATATGCCATGCAATAATATTACAATATAATCGTGGAGACGTGGCTTAAAAATACAACGTAAGTCGCACTCAGTAAGTGAGGTAAGAAAAGAAAGTATGTGGCAAAAAAGACAAAAATAGTAGGTGTCTCTTGTTTTTGTATACGGAGGAAGCATGCGATTTTTTAAAAAATGTATTCTTCCCTCTTCTTTACCGGGAACAAGTGATGGAAGACTAATAACCTTTACTGATATTGTGTGAGGCTAAAATAATTACCACTGATTCTACAAAAAAATGAAATAGAAAGACAGACGCAACTCTACATTGACCTCTACATTGACTACTACTACTACTAGTAGTAGTAGTAGTAGTAGTAGTAGTAGTAGTAGCAGTAGTACGGAGAAGCGACATGACAGATGAAGAGATAACAGAAGACACGCGCCAGCGACATTTTTTTACGAATGTGTGTTCCGGCTATACTACAAACAAAAACGAGCAAATGTTTCATAGCGGGTGTTTACATTAATTTGTTATCTGTTTACTTCATGACAATGTCAACTTGAAACTGAGTCTAAGCCTCACACAGTATTAATAAAGGTAATTAGTCTCCACCACTTAGAAAAGGAAGAATATATTTTTAAAGATCGCATGCTTTCTTCGTGAACCAAATCCCGAGAGACTTTTGTCGTATAATTTAAAGTTCAAATCTTACACAAAACACCAAACTACTTGTTGCCAACAGCTATGATTTAAAAGAGATTGACACAGTTGAATAACATTATTACATGGTTAAATAAATAATTCTATATTCTAATGATCTTTTCAGATGAAAAGACCTTCACGGTCGATTCTGCAGAGGAGCAGAAACGAAAGATTTATCGCGTAATCGACGTCTGAGGTTAAGCTTATGTTAAAGGGGCATTCAGTACTAAATATTCTGTTCAAATTATAGCTTTTGGTGTTGTGACTTCCGATGGAAAGAAAATGCCTATAAAATTCTACAAAGTTGGTAAAAAGATAAATGTAAATACTTCTTACAAGACTCTGAGATATTAGGTATTGCTATGGCTAATGGCAAACTAACCAGATGGTCATTATGAATGAACATGGAATGGTGGTCCAGCCAACACAGCTGGAAAAATGCAAGATTTCTGCAATTCGAACTTCTTTGGGAATCAGGTTTATTCTCGTTGTCTAACCCAGGTCTAAACCCTCTGGACTATTTGGGGCGTTTTAAAACATGAAATCGCTAGAACATCACAACGCAATCTCAACTCTCTTAAAGATACTGTTACAGAAGAATGGGAGAGGTTGTCTCCCGAATATTTGAGGAACACTTGTGCAAGTTTCAAGAAGCGTGTAAAAGCTCTTATTAAAAAAGGAAGACACAGAATTACAAAATTGTCTATTACGTAAATTTCCTTGTTGCAAATAAATTATCAGGACTTTCAATAAACTAATTGACCATACACCATCGTTGTTATATGAAGAAAACGTGGACACAATACTCATATATATACATATATTATATTTCTAATAAGTATATTATATATTTTAAATTATATTTTATAAAGTGTGTATATATAATGTACATGTTTGAATCAATACTGATCACTGCGTTCATGCTTGAGCGATTCGTCAGATTAATCTAACGCGCTTTTAAACACGCGTTAAAGTCATCTAACGAATCGCTCTTAGCGTAAATGTAATACTCATGGATGCCTAGGAAACGCGTACTTTATTCAATTATTAAAACGCCCTGTATGAGAAAGTAGTGAGCACTATTTTGAAGTGTAAATCAAAAATTCTAAGACGGCTTTAAAGTTGATTCTTATCAGCCTTCAATGTTAGAGTCATCTGGCGAATCGCACACCGCTTGAAACAAGTGGTTATCACTGAACACATGTACACATGCTTATATATGTGTATATTTTGTGTGAGTGCGTGTATATTCTTGCATATTAGTACCTACCAGCATATGTGTTTTTGTACGAGTTTCTAGGTACTCGTGTATGTATAACTACAGGAACTCAATTCGTCTTGTTAATAGCATCGTGATGTGAGGAGACGAGTGTATAGGAAATTGAAAGCGTCATTAGATCGTGGAATTGCTAAAAATATATAATGAAAAAAAGTAAAAATTGAAAGGTTTTGAATAATTCAAAATAATTGATTTGCCATGTAATCCGAATAATCTTATTGTAATCATTCCTGTGAATAATCACGTGTTAACTCTTTAAATCATTATTCTTGTACTTTTACCTTTACATCTATCTAAAATAGTACACAGAGGAAATCAGTTGGTTTTTAGCTCGAACCAAAACATTTCTGAAAATGAGTAGCAAAACAAACTGTATAAATAAAAGTTATTGGGCACGTTTATATCAACATCGAAATTGATTATACCCTGCTGGGATAAATTTGCCACACACACACACACACAAACACACACACACATATATATATATATATATATATATATATATATATATATATATATATATATATATATATATATATAGGTATTATTAAACATAAGTGAAAGTGTCTGTTTTTTTCTGATCTAAGTTTTTGAGTCGGCGGGCCACGATCTAACGTTGTGCTCCAGTGTGAATAGGAACTCGCCATGGTTCAAAACGTTTCCGACTCGCACAAGCCGTCGTCAGTCACGTGATGAGGTTTCAAATTAAAACCATTGAATTTATTACGGAAGTCGATTAACAACGTTTTAAAAATATTTTGATATACGCTCCCCACCTTCGTATCCATCTTCGTTGATGATTGGTTTACGTGCCCGAATGAATAATGGTTCGGTGATGCGGTGGCGAAGGCTGCAATTTGAAACAGTGATGGTGGCAGTGTTTTTGTTAATATATCGGGAAGACTTTTTTGGAAATGTCGTGTACGATTAAATGTTGGTAGATGGAACTGCGAGGGGAGATCAAGTGACAACATTAGATTGTTGGCTCGTCAGCTCGAAAAAGTGAACCAGCAAAAAAACAAACAGACATTTTCACTTCTGTTTAATCAACATGTATTAATGAAATAATGCTACCTAAATATACCAATTAGATATATATATATATATATATATATATATATATATATATATATATATATATATATATCGTCATGCCCACTTCTCGCAATAATGTGCCTTTTATATGTGATATAATTAATGAGGTGTAAAAGGCTACTTAAACATTGTTAGCTAGTTCAATTGGTTGATAATGTGGTGTGAAAATTTCCGTTGAAACGTACGCATATATTGACTTATTCAGGAAATGTGAGGCTGTTTATGAGTCATTTATTTAGATACAAAGAAGATAAAACTGACGTAGACCCACGATATATTAGATAACCAACATCTTTTCAAATCTATTCCTCCTGCGAGTTCGGTCAAAGAGAAACCGGAGCCTTAGCCGGGCAAACTTGTTCATTGTCCAAAGAGCTTCCATAATAAATAAGTTTATCACATCATAAATAGTCGTCGCTTTGTTCGTTTAACTATTGACAAGCAACCCAGGGCGAATTCCCCGAAAGCATTTGTAAGACGAAGAATCTTAATAGAATGCAGTAGACGATGAGATATATCCGAAGCGTATTTGTCAGTGCAAATTCTTTGCCAAGTTTGGTAAGAAGGAAAGACGTTTTAATTCATGAGAAACCCCAAGCGGCTTTCTTGCAGTAACGCCACTTTTATCGCTTGCTGCTTTTTCTCTCGAAAGAACACGCGAATTGATAGAAAGTCTCGCGTGACTTTACGAGATAATCATTTAAGGATGCTGACGACGCCGATCAACAAACATACTCGTTTAGATAATATCACATCTAATGGCCACTCTCTAAAATTATGGATTAGTATTTTGTTTTCGGTAGTGGACGCGTGAAATTTCTCGGGGGATTTTAATTTAACAAGTTAGAAGAATATATATATATATATAAAAATATATATATATATATATATATATCGGTCGGCAGTTGAACAATTTCGTACATATCATTGGTATTTTCACTTACAATTATCTTCGTTACAAACGTTGTTGCATTAATTGGTCTATTATTCTCATATTGGATTCCATAATCATCACGTTTTGACCGATGTAACCTCTGACCTTTTCAGGTGCGTGTCGTCAAACTCTATAACCTTTATGTCGAAATCAAGAAAAATATACGGAATTTCCAGCTGAAGTTTTTTATTTAATCTACCTGGGTAAATGGTTCTCGTTTCACCAGCCAGCAGCGGATAGAGGTAGTTATTAATTATATTTTTAGTATCGCCTGTACTAGGAACTGAGCCATAAGACTGTCACTGTAGTTGGAATAAACGAAATTCAAAAAAATCTTCAATCCTCATTTCAACATTGTTGTTCATGTTGGATCTTACGGCATGTTAACCGCTGTTATTTTTCTTACAGCAGATGGTCTTTCCAAATAGTCACCCATTTCATACTGAACAGGCTGAACGTCGCTTAACCTTTGTGATCCATCCGGAACCGGTTTGTCATCGTGATTATAGCCGTCTATATTACAAACGTAAAGAAACCAATTCATACTGTCAATTTTTGAAACGGGGTGGAACACATCTGTCTGAATATCGTGAATCGTTTCAATTGCTATCGTTGTTAATTATTGCTTATTCTTAAAAAAGAATAACGGCAAACACGTATGTATGAAAATAATATAATGCTAGATTTTTATTGGCTTGTTGAGGTGACAGTTAGTGAGTTGTGAGGGTTGAAAAGACACGGTATTTTACGAATGTAAATCTACCGAATTTGATAGCCATCCGCTTCCGGTCTATATCAATTCGATCCGGTTAACATTACATTAGCTATCCACGCATCCTCTAATGCTACATTCAGTTTTTATTTCGGGAATTGGTGTATTTCGTCCGCTGCATCTGTAGATGTTCTAACAGATGTCGATGTTAATCAGTTGGATGTTATTCTTCCGGCCATCTTAATTATATCTGCGTCAATCAGCCGGGTGTTATTCTTCCGACTAGGTCTTATCCCCGATACTCTAGTACCTGATATTTTACCCTATAATATTCATATTCTACAATGGAAGTTCTAATTTGCATAGTTATGTCGACATGACATACCATACCAACATTCAATAAAGTAAAAACGTGATTATTCATCATATGTGAGTGCAATTAAAGTATGTTCAACAACCAATATGCAACATTCAATTACATAATATAATAGAATATTATTTCTCCCGTAGTTATTTCGTAGAGATTTGTGATAAGGTCACTTTAGAACCCGAGCATTGTCTCTCTTTAGCCGAAGGAAATCTATTAGGAGTAGATCGGCTGATACTTAAAAAAACGAGTGAGCGAAGAATCGTCTGCGTTCATGCATGAATATGTCACATAGATTCCTCCATCAGTGATTGAAGTCATAGCATTTAAAAGAAGGAAAAACTTAGAGGATAGCAATGTAATATTTATGACGTCAGTCAAGGGCCAATGGTGGAAATAGTTCATTAGGAATGGTAAACAAATGCAATTCAAAAGGGAGATCAATGCACAACATCCGAATTCCGACCAAACTAATGTTTAAGGTTGGAAAAAAGAAAAAAAAACTGCTTGGAATGTATATGACGTAAGCATGAGGGGCCGATAGACAGGGAGTCAAAAAAGAAAAGGTGATAGAAGAGAGAACAAAACGGAAAACAGAGTGAGGGAGACCTACAGACGAACGAAATTACGCTAAGCCATGCGCACATATACGCACGCACAAACGCATACAAGCTTACACGCAACCATACACAGAGATTCGGGTAGAAGGCAAACTGAGAAAACAACGACGGGATGCAATGGAACTTTGTAAGTATTTGCAGAGTTTCGAGTTGCAAGCTGATATGTAACAAGACACTGACTATCGAAATTTGTTATCGTATAAATAAACAAAGCAGAACTATATTAAACTCAAAATGATGATGATTTTATATGGTTTGCTTTGTGTATATTATTAAGTAATATTTCATCTCAACAACAATGAGGCAACTAAGAAACTACACAAACATTATTTGGACTAGCAATAGAACTACTAAATGTCGGTGTTCTCGTCTATCTGGGTTTAACACTAGGTAGAACCCTATCCTTCATTGAAGGCAGATTAAGGAGACTGTTGCCACTAAGAGCCACTTGCTGACTGAACTCAGAAATTCAAAATAGAGAACTGACTATAAAACCCTGCGAACTACAGCATTAACACTTAGCCACTCTTCCGCTGAATACACAACTGCAGTTTGGGCTGGATCGTACCATGCCAAATCAATCGACTCAGAACTCAATAATGCATACCGAAGAATCACTAGAACACTAAGACTAACCCCACAACCAGCGATTTACATATTGGATGGCATGGCACTTTCTTCATATCCGAAGGGATGTCTATGTAAAAATACCAAGAAACGCAGACAGAAAACCGACAGAAGTCTGGCCATGGACAACCAAGAGACAAATTAAAATCAAAAAGTAGTTTCATAAGCAAAGAGAGACTTGACCCTGAACGGTCACATAACTACTGCATAGACAGATGGAGTAATTGGAATGACTACTTGAACGAAGTTATCTAAGAACTCAAAGAACATTTCCCACATGAAACGGATGCCCCAAGGGAATACATGATAATCCGAAACCGAGCCAGAGCGAATAGTTAGAAAGACAGCTAGCAACTTTCATAGGTTGGGACGAGCAAAAACAAGCAAATGCTCTTGTGGAAATTCCAGACAGATTATGGAACACTTCCTCGGTAGCTGCAGCAATCGACCAATTTGTACTGACTAATATTTGATGACCTGTAACCTAGATGCTCAATGATCGATTCGGTAGTGGCATTATAAGATATGTAGATGATGATGATGATGATGAATAACAACCACAACAGCAACAAATAAAAATAACAAACAATAGCTGTTGAGAATCCGAAAGTATTTGAGGAGCAATAAAAACAACAGACAGCAAAAAAGCGAGCATAACTTACGAAAGTAAAAAATGAATTTAGACACGCCTTAATAAACTTAATGTACTATGTTACAACCTTCTTAGTAGTGCCGTGCTATTTGCCAACAAAATGACCAAAAAACCGAAGGGATCAGCGTGTGTGCAACGTAACAGTGACATCTTAAGTGTGCAATGTAAAGAAGTGCACACAGTTTTAAACGGTTCACATTGAGATGTCATGGAAAATTCATGAAGCATTGGTGCTTCTGCCCAGCTAAGAGAACAGGTGCATGACACCTTACAAGTTACAGTTAGCCCAACAGTTGCAAGAAACTAATACACATCCTGCATATTCGAAGCTTACTTGTATTCGAATGAGATATTGGTTCAATTTCTGAATTAAATGTAATAAAAAGGAAAAGTATAAAACACATCTCACACAACTGAAATTATAGGCCGGGGTAAAGATTCATTTTTTATGTTAAGCACGCGTAGTTGCTATTTTCAAATATTTATTTCATGTGTTCCCTATTTGTGGGTCATCTTTTATGAATAGCTAGTGAATATATTTCTTATTTGAAATATTTCCTATGGAGTTTCTTTAGTATTCTGCTTAAATCGTACTGACGTGATCTTTAGTAATTCAAGCAGCGTCGAGTTATGTTATTATACAAGACGATGTTTCAACACCCATATAAACATATATAAAATTCACAATTCTTTTCTACAATCCAACCAATTTTGGTATAAATAAACTTAAAATCCATGCCTGACGTGTCCACCAAGTTTCAGCGATGAATGTCCAACAGCGTTTGTTTTATCGTTGTTGAATGATATGCTCCAAATATGCACGTCTGCGTTGATCAATACATAGCACTACGTAGGCTTCACACTGATCAAACCTTAACCCGCCAGATTTGTATTTGTGTGATTATCTAAAAGATAACGTTTACCAAAACACTCCTCAGACTACTTGTGAACGGAAGAATGCCAAAACAGTCGAAATAAGGACAGCACCAACAGAAGAGTGTGTCAAATGGTATTTTTATGCTGTTACCTCTATTTGAAATTCTTATTGAGATTTCAAGTTTGGATATCTTCGTTTTTGAATATTTCATGAAGATCATGATGATTCTCTTTACAATACATCGATCAAAATGAATAATGGATACGAGGAATTCGTTTCGTCTAATCAATTCGCCATCTTGTTTTGTTTTGATGCCATCCAATTATTGTTATCTGTTATACCAAGGATAAGATACATGATTTCCGTTTCACTTTGAAATTCGCAGAATATCGTGTAATCTAACAAGAATTTCGATATCTGAATCCAGCACTCAAAAAATGGGTAAATATTTTCTAGTAATCTTAATTTGAAAGGCCTTCAAGCATCTCCATAAAGAAGCTATGTCGGTCAGACGGTCGGGTATTCGAAGAAGCGATTATGTCGCCAAAGATTGCTACTAAACGTTGTACTCAACACAATGGGTGTGAAGAGGTCGAAGCTAGCTGTTTGTCCAGCTTGATTGCTGTCATTTTATGATTGCAAATTGAGTGGCCTCGTAGCGTCAACTTAACATTTGCGATCCACTCCCGTGCTATTCAGGTTGTTGTAAAATAAAAGTCGGTTGCAGGCTGTGTGTTAGACTCACTAAGTGTCGGGAAAACTGTTCTCCTTCCCGACCTGGCAATTCAACACAAAACGGAAAGAACAGAAACCAAGTTTATATCTAACAGAAAATCTAGTGACTAGAAGACGGGAAGCAGCAACGAAAAAAATACGTCACTAGTAAACATGTTAAATTTTTATTGCGTTCAAGTGACAAAACATTTAGTGTTTTTCTAAGCCCAGGATGAAACCGATTTTAAGTGGGAAGTTGAAAGCAGAAAAGAAATAGCAACTCAGACAACTATCTCAGACCATTCGCCGCCTAAAACCAATTCGAAAAGAAATAAAATTACTCTCAAATTAATGTATAACGCTTCGTTAAAATTTAGCGGGCACTCACTGTAACTTCCTTTTTTAGGAGCTGGAGTTCCCGACATGTATAAGCTTTGCTCCTGACACTATTGTCCTAATAGGAAAACATGTAGAATCCAGTATGTGTTATTGTGTCATAAAACTTGGCGAAATCAATTCAGGATTTTTCTAACTTCGGGAGTCGTTGGGTGCTATCGTAATGACAACTTAAATATCTGCAATTGCTGGTTAGTGGTCGAATACAAGGTAAAATCAACCTCTCACTCGAGCTATGTTAACATTTAAACGACAATGACTGTAGTTTTTCTTTTTATCTCCTCTTTTTTCTCATACATATACTGTCTATTTTTTTCTTTTTAAGACCTTTCATTATCTCACTCTCCCGTTCTTATCACCGCGAGAGAAGATTAACAGTTTAAATTACAACTTCGTAACCGTCAGTTCGCGCGTAGCTTAGCTCAGCCGACTTCGAGTTTTTAATTTTCCAATGACCAAGTCTTTATTCATTTTGTCATGCTAATATTCAAAGTTATTCGATGTAATTTGACAATTGTTTTGCGCACAAGAAAAGCCAACCCGGAATAAACATTTAATTATCATTATTTTTCATTCATGCAACTCATTAGAAGATCAAAAGATCACTCCTGGAAAAAAGCATGGAAAATACATGTCAGAGTTTTTTGGGGCTTGATGATTTTCTTCCAATAGTAATCTGTTGGTCTTAAAATGCGCTGCACGAATGAAAGATCCGGGTAATTACATGTTTATTCCCGGTTGGTACTTTGTGCACCAAACAATAGTCAAGTCGTACTAAATCACTTTAAATTTCAACCAAAAAATAAATAAAGACTTGGTCAGTGGAATTTAACATATAATTATTTACTTATATATGCTTGGTTGTTAAATGTTAACATTCATCAATATTTTATCTTTAATACTTTTGATCAATTATAAAAAGTATATATTTTCATACATATTTATGTGTGTGTATTTCTATCCATTTATTCAAGTCACTTAATACCTATTGTTTATATTACCCTCTCCATATTTATTTCTGTACGTTCTCATATATATATATATATATATATATATATATATATATATATATATATATATATATATATGTGTGTGTGTATGTGTGTATGTGTGTATAAGAATTCAACAGAATTGTTTAATGTAAAAATAGACGACTGTTAACATTTAACAACAGAGCATATATAAATAAACAATGTTTTTTTTTTAATTCCAATGACCAAGCCTTTTTTTATATTTGTACTTGCTGAATATAAAATAAAATTAAAGGTTACTCTTGACGATTGTTTCGAACAGAAACTACCAACCCGGAATCAACATATAGTTACCAAAATATATATATATATATATATATTATAATATAAAATGAAGTAATAAAATAAGGTGTCAATCAAATTTTATTAGGATTCAAAGTTCAAGCAAAGTATTCTTAAGTCCTTAGCTCATGAGTTTTCAAAGATAATTCTTCTCTTCAGAGGACCATTACCGCAGTTATACTACTACAGGTAATAAAATTACGCTTTGAAAATATTTAAAATGATATACACAAATACACAAAAATACATAACATCAAAACATATCGACCCAAAAACATACTTTTTGTTGAATCCATATAGTCCATCATATATATATATAAATATATATATATATATATATATATATATATATATATATATATATATATATATAAATATATATATATATATATATATATATATATATATATATATATATATATATATTTACAGTTAGTTTAGATCAATAAAATTTGTTCTACGAATTCAAAACCAGCTATTATTAGGCGTACGATCGTTTTCAAGATTTTGGGAAATATTTCACTTTTAATGTTTTTTATTATATATATATATATATATATATATATATATATATATATATATATATATATATATACCTATTTATCTATCTATTTATATATCTCCCCCTCTCTCTCTATATATATATATATTTATCTCTCTCTTTCTCTCTTTCTCTCCCTCTCTCTATCTCTCTCTTCCTATATATATATATATATATATATATATATATATATATATATATATATATATATATATATATATATATATATATATATATATATATATATAAAGGAGATCGCAATACAAAGAAATGTGTTTTATCAAATAAAGGAAACCATTAATTATATTTAATCCAAATATGTCGGTATAACAAGCCTTTTTTACACGTACTAACGGTCAATTAAATTATTCAGCCATTTAAAAGACTATCTCTAATAACGAGGGAGTATTCAGATGTCTTCGCCGGCAACATCGTCGTCAAATCCCGACAATGCAAAAAAAGTGAAAAAAATAAAAAAAGCCTTAAGAAAGCTTAAATATTCGGATTTATATAAACTATTGTTTTCATTTATTTTTTAAAAAGTACGTTTGCATCGTGATCTAATTTTTTAATAATTATATATATATATATTTATAGTTCCTCTATATTTACTAACTAATTGGCTATGGCCGATGAATAAGATCCCCGACTACGAATCAGTTGCGATTTGTGATCGGGGTGCGCGCCTACCGACCGTTGAGAATTAGTTCCTAGACTGAAGATTGCGTTAGCATGAAACATCGATGTCTCTTGGTATTTAAATAATTAATATTTATTTATAAGAATATTATTGTTTATATATATTTATATATATATGTATGTGCGTGTTTTTGTATTCATAATTAGAATGTTTTATATATATTAAAACATTAATTGTATAACATAAAGAAATTATAATAGCTCAATAGTGTTAGGCCACAGCTATGTTATATTCAATATTTTTAATTTTATTTTATACCATTTCAATGTTATAAAAGACCAAGTCACGTCATTCTATAAAACTTGTTTTTTTTATTCAGTATACAATTGTAATTTATTTACCTCCCACAGCGGTAAGATGTGACACAAGGTCGGGAAAGTGGGATTTGATAAACCAGCGCTCGGGAAGGTGAGCACTCTGGCCATTAAAAATTGCCTGCCAGCCTCGTCGGCATTCCCCGGTAGGATGCCTCATGCGATTAGCAATAAACTAACCCGTTCTCAAAGGGTGAGAAGGCAAAGCCTGGGAGGGTGGACCTCCTAGAACTGCACAGGACAAACCCATAGACCGAAGGCCAAGAAAATACCGTTCTATGGGGTGCAGTATCCATCGAAACAGATACTACACTTTGATATCGGCCAAAAGGCCCGGCTTACACCAAGATATTTTCAAATGCTATTGTGCATTCATTTCTTGGTGCGGCTATCTTAAGTGCTAATCATAGAAATCAAAGAAAAAAAAACAATGAAAACTAAGCAAGCAGAGTCTAGCTTACAATCAGTACTCATTATCAACATTATATCCTTTTTTTCACATGTAACTATCATCTCAATATATCCCTGTGGTAACATATACGTATCCTATGCTTTTTTTTTTTTTTTTTCGTATTTTAATCATTCATCATCAGCTTAATTATTGACCTAGATATTCTTGAATTAAGACATATTTTCACTGGCCGTGTTTTGTTTTTCGCCCAATTATTTCCTTTTTTCTCCGTCTTGTTTGCCATCGATTTTTTCTTATTTTATATTACCCTCCTTACATTATACTTTTTATATCAGTACATTAAGGTGACTTCTACTTTCCTCGAATAACCGGAAGTACTCAGACTTTTTTATTTCTAGCGCATCAATAACTAAGTACAATAACATTATGTAGAATGTTATCGGAAGCATTTAAAATATTTTTAGAAAATAATTTTATATTTAATTATAAACACTTTTCATATAATTAATACAACTAGCTATCATATAAGCACTGACTACTTTCATTACATATTTTTATTTTCGCTGTCGGTAATTGAAATATCTGTCACGTGGACACTCCTCGATGCTTTTTTAATTGTATTAAAGTATAATATTTATACAATTTTTTATTTAATTCTAATTTTATTTCATATATACTAAATTTACAAGCTTTTTATCTTAGAAAAAAATGGAAATTTTTGCGTATCATTTTCCATTTACTGGGATTATTCATTTATTTTAAAAGTTTCGGGTTTAACTTCCTATGTAAATAAACCGCTCTGTCAAAGTCGTAATAGTATTCCATTCTAATTTAAGATGATATGATATGCAGATTCTTTGTTCTATATTCCTTATCTAATGTTTAATTATGTTACAATATTATAATGTATATGCTTCCATCCATTCAATAAAACGCTAGTTATTATTTTGTTAGATTTAATTTTATAACCTTAACATTGGTGCCGATCTACTCAATTACATTATTCCACTAAAACGATATAACATTTATTTATAATTTTGATTTATTTAATCTACCATATCAAATTCCTCATATGTACTTTAAATATAGTGGCTACAATAACTTATTTATATTATTATATATGGTTCGTAATTACTATTCTAATGTTCGTATATGTTATCTGTAATCAGTAAATAAACATCTCCGCCGATGCTATTATAATGACAAGTTATCCCATGGTAGCACGTTTATGTTGTCATAGTGAGATATACAGTTATATCGATTTTTGTTGCTATTTTTCTGTGAATTTTATTTGCTTACATCATAGTTTTTATATCCATAAGGTAGGTGACTTCCGATTTACGGGAATACCGAAAATACACTGACATTTTTTATACATATGAGATTTGAGTAATTTTTCCTTTACTTTCATTCTAATTTATTCTTAGTATTATGTTTACTTCAGGAGTTTTTCATACTTTCTATATTTACTTGTTAAGTATTTCTTTTTTTTATTTTTATATTTTATGTTATATTGTCCTATATACCAGTATTTATTATTCGACTATTTGTATTTTATTGTTTATTTATAGATATTGAGTTGAATTAAATTGTGTTATACTTCTTATTTATTGTAACAGCGATACAGGTATTGTTTTTTCATTTATATATAATCTATTAACTTATTCGTTTTTCAACCGTCATATTTACTATATTTATATTTGCGTAAATGTAAACAATCGCCGATTATCTCATTCCTTTTGTTTATAATATTGTTTCTATATGTCATTATTTCAAATGCTTCAGTAATACATACAGTGCATCTTTTTTGCTCGTTTGGTAAATATTTACCGGCTTTAACGAATATTGCGCATTTCATAGTGTAGTTTGTTTTTTATCTTTAAGTTCTAGAGAATGATATCGAAGGTGAAATCCTTGTCAAAGTTAGCCATGCTGATTACAGCTGATAGCCGGAAACATGTGTCCATGGATAACTGTTATGTACGTATGAAATAAATAAAAATTATATATATGAATAAAAATACGTCCTATAAAGTTAAGGGCGACTAAAAATGCAATATTTTGCATTACTCTTTATAACTTAGGAAGTGAAAAACAAATAAGGGACAGCTACTATAAATAATAAAAACAATGTCATTAATACATAACATACATATATTTAGGTGATTAAAATCGTACATTTTTCTGGGCAAAGCATCATGGTCCGGTGGTAAATCTCTGAACTATAGACACTGGTATCGAAAGTTCTATCCTTCTCCAAGTTAGCTATGTGATGACGTCTGATAGTCAAAGACACATATCCTAAACCATACACCCACCACAAAGCATCGTCGCCTCCGCCCTTGAGGCATTCACAAACATCCGGAGGCTTAGAACCAACATCAACGACGTAGAAAACTTTTCTCCTAACAAACTCACCGGATATCCTAGCACTTAGTGAAACAAACCTTCAATCGCCAATCTTCTCACAGTACTTTGACAGGAATGATTGCCCCGTAAAGACTCACACACATGGGTTAAGAGTTTATGTTCACAACACCCTCTTCTTGATAAGACAACATAGGCAAGAAACAGATGATCAAACCTAAATGTGCTTTAGATTAACCCTGCAATACGGTGTTAGTTACTTATATTTATTATACCGTTCTCCTTCGACTCAGGACTGTACATTTCTTAACTCTGTCTCTGAAAGCATATATATATATATATATATATATATATATATATATATATATATATATATATATATATACATACATATATATATATATATGTATATATATATGTATATATATATATATATATATATATATATATATATATATATATATATATAGCACTCTCGCCTGTACTCGGGTTCCTAAATACATGTATATGGGGATTTTAATGTACATCACCGTGACTGAATTGAATTCTCCAGCTATATAGACGCAGCTGGTAACTTCACGTATAGTTTCCTCATAGCTCACTCCTTTCTCACAGACCGTCACGTTCGCGACCCGCTTCCTCGATCGTGTTGTCTATCAAGCCTCACTTCCCGACCTATTCGTGACCTCACTGCCCGACTCTTGTGTGACGAATGTCCATATAATGCCCGGGAACGCTGATTACCTTGTGGTAATGATTGATATCACCCTAAACTATAATCTCTAAGCTGAAGAACCGTTCCTCAAAACGACGGGATACTTTAAGTAGGCATATTTTGATTCCACTAGAGACAACATCAGAGACGCCCCATAGAGTAGAGTGCTTCTTTTTTCTCTCCCTGATGATAAGTGCGCAAATAAATTAACCGAATTTGTTAAATCAGGCATTGAAGCGCATGTTCCAATGAGAAAATTATTCAGCAAGCCCCACTCTCCACAATGATTCACCTCTAAATGTCCAGCTGCTATGTCTCAGAGGCAGCATACATTCCGACAATTCTGACCGCCATAAGTCTGCTACAAAAGGCCATAATTTGCAGAGTCAAAAAAACATTGTAAGACTGTGATAGTTGAAGCAAAGAAAAGGTAAACACAGATGACCAGGAAACGCATTCAGCTGCAGAAACTAGTGATTCATGTAAAATCTGTCAAAGTGTGATGAACAATGGGAAATCAATAATTTCCCGCTATTCAAGCACACTGATGTCGTTTGCACGGTAACTGACAATACTGAACAACTTCGCAAGCGTTTCGTCTTAAACTGTACTTTGGACTCTGCAAACCACTAACTCTCTAATTTGCCACTGCGGACGGAAGTCACACTTGATGACTTGGTAATCACCCCATCTAATGTCCTGGGCATCATAAAAAAACCTTGACACCTCCAAAGCATGTGGGTCTGATCTTATACAAGTAATAGTAATAAAGAAATATTCTGCGGAATTGTACAACAAATGCCCTGCTGAATATTGCTTCCCTGATAGCTGGAAGATTGTCTCTGTGCTACCAGTCTTCATAAATTCTGGAGATAGAACAGACTCTCAGTCTACTCTCGCTCTTCGCAAAACTTATTGAAACATTAATCAATCAAGCAATAGCCCGGCACCTGGTTAATGCTAAACTTCTTTCCGATCATCAGTATGGATTTAAGCAAGCAAGATCTACTGCTGATATTCTAACAGCCATCGGCGAACGTATATAGCATGCACTAAAAAAGGCTGGTGAAGCGAGGGCAGTAGTGCATGATATATCCAAAGCCATTGACAAGGTTGTGCATGAAGGGCTTCTCCTAAATATTAATTCATATGAAATTACTGGACGAATATTTAATATAATTAGATCCTTCTTATCCAACAGAAAGATCCAGGTTGTCCTCGATGACCGTTAACTCAAGCATGACATAAATGCATGTGAATCACTAGAGATCGATCCTTGGACCGTTATTGTACCTAGTTTTCAAAAACGACCTTCCTGTGTACATTGTGTCTGAGATCTGTATATTTGCTGACGACACTACGCTCTATTCTCGTCATATGGGTAAAAAATGCCGCACACATATCCAAGGCAATAGCTGAATCCTTAGAAAGTGACCTCCAGTCTGTAGTGGAATGGGGTCATAAATGGATGGTAACATATAATGCTGAGACGAAGATCTTTTCCTTCAACAATTACTAGAAACCTCTTTAACCACCGATTGCCTTGGAAAATAACATCCTACTGTAAGGTCTAACGTTAAAACTCTTCGGCCTAATATTCAGAGGTAACATAAATTAGAACAAATACATAGAGGACATTGCCAAGGCTGTTGCAAATAAGGTGGGATCCTTCTACCGTGCTAGAAAACTTCTCACACCTGGCAGTACTCTATATCTCTACGAAGTCACTATCCGCCCATGCATGGAGTATTGTTATCACATCTAGACTGTTACACCAGTGTTTAAAAAGGGTTTAAAAAGCAGTCTCTAATCTGATATTTCCCTCAGTATCCACCAAGCTGAAGCCTCTGTCCCATCGTCGCAATGTTGCATTCTTGTGCTTGTTTTACAAGTACTTGAATGTAATGTGCCCCGATGCACTTGCTGCTCTAGTGCTCCCTCGACGTAAATACACTCAACAACACCGACAATCAGGTAAATCTCACCTGTTCACTGTGGAGGTCCTCAGATTCCGGAGAGCCTACTATTCCAATAGTTTCTTTCCTCGAGCTGCCGGCTTTTAGAACTTCCTACCTGCTATCTATTTTCACGACTGTACGAACATGCAGAAATTAAAAATTAATGTGAACAAGAATCTAGCTGCCCAATGTCGGATGATCCTCTAAACTTTCACTCTAATTCTTAGTAGTCATTTATGTCTACAGTGGCAACTTGCCTTGTTTTGGGGTGAACTCAGTTAAACAAATATATCCATGGTTTTCTTTTGTGTACGCATAAAATTAACAATATATATATATATATATATATATATATATATATATGTGTGTGTGTGTGGGTGTGTGTTTGTTTTCTGATGTATAATAAGTCAATTAGTATAATAAAATCTTTTATTTTACTATTGTTTACATTCAGACTAATTTTCAGCCTGTTTTATAGAAATCATTTCAGGCTTGTATAAATACGTTAAGAGAAAAGCCGTCAATTACATTGGTCCATTTCTGCTATTAAACCAAACAACGATATTACTTATCCACACTATTTGATTAAGAAATAAACAAAACATTTCCTAACCCCCTACCTTCAGTATCGCCGGCCTATTTTTTTACGCAATTATCCCCATATCATTACGTTTTTTTACTAATTTGAAGCATTGTACTTATTGTGATTGACCAACGAATGACAACACAAACACTGATTAAAAGCAACTAATAATATCGTATCATTTACACGGGTTGGGTTAGTGTACGATTATATACGAAATATTAAGCTGTACACGAACGCGTAGGCATCGAATATATGTTTTCTTAGTACACGTAATTAGACGAAGACATTTTTAAAAAGCCACTTAAACTGTCGGGCAAATAGACATTAAATATAACCAGAGAAGATCGGTTACATTATTTTAATTGCCTGTTTAAACAACCGTCTTAAATATCCTTATTGGCTTCAAATCGTTCTGTCTTCAAATTTCCTTTTATCCGAAGCCAACATAAACATTTCGAACTAAATGAATCATTAAGATGATTTTCTTTTCTCAAAATATTTTCCAATAGAGACACAGTTATAGGAGCCATTAAAACATTGAATATTACGTTATATTAAAAACCTAAATTGCTGATTAGTTTTTTGTATTTATTTGTCAAGCTATTGTTTCGGAATTCTTTTGATGAGGCTTGATAATGTATTTTTTTTAGATTATTCTGACTATTGTTCTCATTTGTTATTGTAATTCCTGAACTTCGTCCAGTCAGGCCAGGTTTACTTCATGGCCTCGTGGCGCAACGGTGTAAGGTAAAAAATCAGTTCTGAGTGACAGTCTTGTGAAGTTTGAAGATTCAATCTTCAGAATAGGCAATTGTAACTAAGATTAAAATAAACATTGCTCACTTAAGACTTCTACCCTATTATGGCTGATAAAACAAAAACATCCTTAAAAAAATGGTTCGAAAATATTTACCTAAAAAACGTCGGCGATTACATCGACCGAAACGTTGGCTGGAAAACAACCAAAATTAGAACAGTCGTCCGAATAATGCAAGTAAAACAAACCGCCAACCTTAGACTTTCAAAGTAAGAGAAAACCCTTGTTTAATTAAAGCCATTGTATGTGTCTTGATGAAGGAGAGTTTCTAGATTGACAGGGTGTCCATAAATTCTCTTCAAAATTAAAAAAAAGTATTACGAATACAGTTGGTAAGATAACTTTACCAGATTTTGTTTATCACAGCATTATCATAATCATCATATTTTTTATTAAGAAACTCTTTTGCCTTAGAAATATGCACAATTAAAGGGTAATAAATCAGAGGAGAATAAGAGAATGAAATACATGATATATACTGATAGACAATTGTCCATGAAGGGCGCGCGAGAATACAAAAAAGCAAGTATAATGCATTGTAAAATTTTTCATAGGAAATATGTTTTCCAAAAGTTGATAAACTTAAAAGAATATTAAGCGAAACATTTACATGTATTGTTATCGAATTTCGATGCACTTTTAAAACGTCAAATATAATGTATGGGAGTCGCTGTAACAATGGCAGATAGTGTTTATCTGTTGAGCGTATCAAAAGTGTATGTAATGTATTCCTTTAACTTTAATAAAGTAAAATAATGAAAGAAAATCGACTAATAAACAAACAGTGTTGCTGTAAGCTAAATAAGTAGTCTTGAATCGATTAATATAATGTGTAAGTAATAAGTAATTATATTAGAAAATGTGTAAGATTGTTACTACGTTGCGCACCCATAGTATTAGCAATAAGTGAAGCAAAAAATATATGTATACTCCATCCGTTCACCCATCAATATCGCATAACGCCAAGGGAGTCGTAGGGGAGTCATGCAGATACTCTATCTGTTATAACTTTTCAGTGGGCATGATAGAACCTGGTGGAGCCCATGTCCTCTTCAGGCCACATACAGCACCTGGTATTCCAAAAGGAGCACCCATTTAGTACTGGGCAGGCTCAACGTGGCTTAACTTCGATGACTAACGGAAACTTGTGTGTCAACGTGATTATGCTGTATATATGTGTACTGCTTAAATAAATATCCCAATTCTATGGGCTGTGGAAGGAGTACATGCTAATGAAAGGGTACAAACTCAACCAGCTTTCTCTTAATAAGACGGATAACACTAAAATATGGCCGCTGAACAAACAGTAAAATGGATTAATCGGATTAAAATTTAGTTTTTGTTCATGTCACGGGGAAATATATGGCGAAAACGAATGAGGAAACAAATCTTTTAATGCAGTTTTTGTTTATTAAGCTTTTCCGTTCAATGAAAAAGGAGAAAATCGCATTTTATCCATAAGATGATAAAAATGTAATAATTTAACTTTCTTGTCTTTAAAACAGGCATAATCACAGAGTAATAAATTAGAGAAGAACAATCAACGGAATAAATGATACATAATGATAAAAAAATGTGTACATCAGTGACGCGCGTTTTATATTCGAACTCGAAGAAACTAGTCAAAAGTAGTTGTACTATTACAGAAGCGGATGTACAGATGTTCGTATGTTGAGTATTGATTTACTCCTCTTCAGGAGTTAGGCACAAGGCCAGTTTTTATCTTACTCCCACAAGTAAGATGTGACCCAAGATCGGGTCGGGAAAGTGGGGTTTAAAAATTGCCTGGGCAGCCCCGTCGGCATTCCCCGGTAGGGGCGCCTCAAGCAGTAAGCAATAAACTTACTCCTCCCCAAAGAGGGGAGGCGAAGCCTGGGAGGGTGGACCTCCCAGAACTGCACAGGACAGACCCATTAACCGGCGTAAATCAAGACCCGAGGGCCAAGACAACACCAGTATGGCGTGCAGTATCCACCGGAACAGATACTACACTTTGATCTTAGCCAAAAGGCCAAGAAAGATCATGAATCGTATGTTGAGTAGCGTCTCTCACTCTGTTCTCTCTTTCTATCTTTCTTTCTGTTCACTCTCTCTCTATATATATATATATATATATGTATTTTCAATTTATTATATAAAAATTTTAATCGGCCTACACAAATGCAATTACGGTTTCACACCCGAAAGATGAAAATTAAAATAAATTCGTTCAATGGGTACTATAGAAATAGTATCCGAAAGTCGAAATAATACAACTTAACAGAAAAACAACAGTAAATAAAACTATAATCACAGTAGTATATCGGTGAGTTCTTAAAGCTCTACGTAGTATTGATCATTGTTGAAAATATTGTTTTTAAGTTCATTTTATTAATATATTCAAACTTTCTTTATTAATATATAAATATATGTGTGTACATGAATATATGTTACAGACTTACAGACTACATGAACTATTTCACTTACAATTAATACTGAGAGAACATACCTCTCACTGTTGTTATAACCCCAGTTCGACAAGAACTGGATCATTTCTGTGTTTTTTTATCTGTCGGGCTGAGACAGTGGTCCTGGGTAGTCTTAGGAGGTCTACTCTCCCAGACTTTGCCTCTTCTTATTCGGGTGAAGTAAGAATATTACTAACTATCTGAGGTGCCCTGACCCGGGAATGCCGACCGAACTGCCCAGGCAAGTTTTAAAAAGCCAGAGTGCTTCTTCTTTTGGGGCGCTAGCTTGACTCTTCCCACCTCCCGGCCTTGTTCCACATTTTTCTCCGGCGTGAAATAAGAAAATACCTGTAATAACCCCAGTCCGATGAGAACTGCACCATTTTGGTGAGCTTTTGTCAGTCGGACTGAGGTATTGGTCCTGGTTAGTCCTAGGAGGTCAACCCTCCAAAGCCTTGCCTCTCTTCTTTGGGGTGGAGTAAGTTCATTTCTTACTGCCTGAGGTGTCTCGACTAGAGAATAGAATGTCCAAGCAATCTTTAAAAGATAGAGTTCTCATTTTATGAGCACTGGCTTGACTATATCTTTCTTCAGGCCTTGTACGACATCATTCTGCGTTGGAAAGGAAGTACCCCCGTCTAATACTGGCAGTACCGACAGACCACTCTTGTTATCTGTTTTTTATAGTTTCTTTTAATATACTTTGTTTCCCTAAACTTCGAGTTTGTGTTTTCTTTCCGGACTCTTTACAGGACCACAACAACTGGCGACGGGGTATATTACGGGACTTTTTGAAAACATAAAATGAACAAACGTGGAGAAATCAACAGAAAATTAACCCGATAACTTCACAGGTGCCAAAAACAGTTTTACTGCCGCACCAAAAAAATCAAAAAATAGGGTATTTGAATGTTTTTAACCAAAGTGGATTCTTTTGTTTTTCTTATTATTACGCAACCAACGTATTTATCTCAAGAAAAGAAGGGCAGTGATTTCGTTATTGCTATTGCGGCACTGTGTTAACAAAAAAAATATACATTATATATTTTTTCTTTCCAAAAGAGAAAATTTCCACCGCCAAAAGAAAATAAATTAAAACCTAAGTGTTTCTGTTGACTAAAGTAGTTACCGTAAAATCTACTGTTACATGAAAAACTTACTAAAAAATGATTTTATTGTCAACAAAAATGTATTATGTTTGTGTTTCCCTTTTTACAACTAATATTACGCTAACAGCCTAATATGAAAGAGAAAAATTATTATGGCCGTATTCTATGAAGACACATTTAAAACATGAAAGATTTCAAATCAAATTTGCCAAATTTCGTTAAATATAAAATGCCACAGCAAGAAAAAAGCGGAAAAAAGATTTCAGAAGCTTCTACGAGAATGACATTTTAAAAAACGAAAAAAAAACTACTAGAACAAAGATCAAAAACAACAAAAATCGAACAAAGCCTACTGAAACAAAATCTAAAATTTGAAGAAAGACAGCAAAAGTTTGAAACTTATTACTACAAACAACATTTAATATGGGTCATAATAACAAGAATGAAAATGCTTTTTTCTCAAATTTCGTTTGAGTGCCATTGACAATTTCACTTATTTCCCTAGACGAGGATATATGTTTTCTTCATATTACAGAAAATATGAGGATCTATACAAACTACGTTTTCAAAGTTCTCCTACTGCTCTGAAAATTAGGGACCACTAAATAGGCCAAATTCGTGGACTATGTTTTAACCCGAAAAACTAGTGACTGGACTTTTTCTGAAGCTGTTACACTTGTAACAGAATTAGTTCACCCGAAAACTTCCTTTTCTCGCAAACTGTGGAAGTGCATGAACTTAATCAGAAAAGACAACGAAGACTACTCGACTTTTGTGGCATTCGTTAATAAACACTGTGACGATTTCAAACTAGCTTAGCTTAGCGTGGATAATTTTGAATGCTTAATATTCGCACAAGGACTTTCTCAGTTAGAGACGCAGTATTCAGACGTAGAGCCCTAAACATGTTATAAAGTGGGCCAAATTTAACATTACAAAAATTATCGGAAAACTGCCAGAGATGTGTAAGTGTTAAACAAGATTCTAAAGATAGTTTACAGTAGGGCATTGCTCACATAACAAAGATACGTTAGGAACCACATTTCAACTCTCTTTTAAAAACAATTCAAATCAAAAAGAGGGATTATTTTAACGCTCCTACAAAAACAAGCCAGCCCAATAAAAACAATACAATGTACCGCTTAGTTCTTGTGTCTGTTCTGGATACCTTCATCGGATGACTGATTGCCAATACCGTTTAAAAACCTGTCTAACTTGTAATAAAGTCAGAGACAAAATTCAACATTTTGAAACGATAACAACAAATTAAAGTCGGTTCCAATCCCCTAAAAGAAACGAACAGCTGGCATGAATATTAGAAAATATGTACAGGTAAATATCCTGAATACAAATTTTTCATTAGAATTATATACTCGGTCAGACGTGTCGATAATCAACATGCATACAGGGAAAAGGTTGGATAAACCAACGATTATAAGAATCAACAAAATAACCAGAACGGGGACTGGTGAAAACATTAAATTCGAGGGTCAAATTATTACCAACGTAATTTGAACAAAACTATAAAAACAATGAAAATGTTCGTATTTTAAAATACCCTAATTTATTTGTCACAAACTTGATGCAATAGTTAAACCTATGAGAGGTTGGTAATAGCCAACACATTTTGCCAGAAAATAAAACATTCGACGACCGAGTCAGAAAGACTAAAGAAGGAATTTGTTTTAATCATTAAAATCTGATGATATCTACCTGAAATGAATTGTCTACAGAAGCACATAAGCAGACAAAATTTACGCTGCAAATAGCTAACACCAAACCGAAATAAATCGAGTCAAATTGTTTAGGTAATCCCTTGAAGGTAAAAGAAAATAAACTCATGGTTCAAGTGCGAGGAAACGATGATTGTTTTACAGTTTCGTTGTGAGAGAGCTGGAATCGCTAAAACGGCAACACAAAGATGTTTTAGAAGAGCTGAAGACTGGAGATAAAGTGACCTGTCTTGACGATGAATGTTGAAGCAAAGAAGACACACTTCCTAAGTTTAAAGATGTGCTTCAAAATCACAAGTCTCGAATTAAAGAACTCCGGACACGACTTAAAGAGTTAGAGTATAGCAAATCTGATTTTGATAGAAGCAAGGAAACTTTTGCTGAAATGTAAAAGGGCAACAAGAACAAAAGTAAATTTGCAAAATCTCTGAAGTTGTCACTTGAATGGTGCAAAATGAGAGATGTCAGAGTTGTTGCAACGATACAAAGAAGAATTGAAAATATGTTTTACATAATCCAAGAGCTACCTGAATCAAATTAGGAAACGACTGTCAGACGACACCGACAGCACTTCCCAGGAAAAGGTTATGGTAACCCTTACAACACTTTTGACATACACATACCTCAAGCAGTCACAGAACAGCGTCAATCCATAAAGAACATGACATAGTGACTCTTTAGAAGGTAAGGCTTGGAAGGATGGGTTATGGTACCCAACCGTACGTACTAAATAAACTCTTACGCTTACTATCAATACTGGGAGCACATGCCTCTCAGTGTTGTAACTACCCTAGTTTAATACTGACAGTTAACACATAGGTTAAACCACTTTTTTTATAGGTTGTCTTATACTTTATTTCAATAGACTTTATTTCACTAAATTCCGTGTTTTCTTTGCGGACACATTACAGGACCACAACACCTATCTCTCTCTCTCTCTATATATATATATATATATATAGAGAGAGAGAGAGAGAGAGAGGGAGAGACAGACAGACAAACAGAGAGAGAGAGGGGGGGAGAGAGAGATAGAGATAGATAGACAGACAGACGGGTATAACTAGTTTTATTTATACAAACATTATTTGGCTGTATATTTGAAAAACATATTTTGGTCACAACTATGATGCTGCAGGACTTCATAAAGCCAACGTATTTTCTTTACTGCTTCATTTGATAGTTCCGCTTATCATCTCGCCACTATCTGCAGAAGAAATTAGTGTTCGTGCTATATACCTACTTTCTTTGTATACATACAGGGTGATTCATAAGTCACTTCACTTAGCTATTTAAAATGATAACCATATGAAGCACAAACATACTATGAACTTTTGATAATTGTTATCTTATTCTCTAATTACTGCTATGTGTTAGGCAATGGAAACGTGATGTGAACAGAAAGCCTCCTTCGCACAACACCATAATCAATCAAATATGCTACAAACGGTCGTAAATTCCTTGCAAAAAAGAATGGAGCTATGCACGCAGAACGAAGGTGGAAATTTTGAATCAAAGAACAAGTTTTGTTATTCTTCCAAAATGGTTACCCATTTAGTAATGCCCGGGATATGTTTTGCCTAACTTTAATTTACAAAAAAACCTTGTCTTAACAATGTAATGCAAATAAAGAATAATGTGAAATGTCCTCTCACAATGACGTCACTTCCGGAAGGACCGGAATTTATTTTTCGAAAATGGTCACCCATTTACTAATGGCTGGGATATGCCTTTACTTAACTTCAATTTACAACAAAACACCTTGTCTTAACAATGTAATGAAAATAAAGAATGAAAATGTAGAATGACTCCTATCACAATGACGTCACTTCCGGAAGGACCGGAGGATGAGTCAGCAATTTATTTTTCCAAAATGTTCACCCATTTACTAATGGCTAGTATATGCCTTGCTTTACTTTAATTTACAACAGAACACCTTGTCTTAACAACGTAATGAAAATAAAGAGTTATAACGTGAAAAAAAAATCCTCTCAAAATGACGTCACTTCCGAAAGGATGACTTTGCAATTTTAACAGTACTTGCCGCTGGTTTCTTAATGAAATGTCTTTAATTAATTGTATGAATAAGTTTTATTAAAAATCACCTTATCGGAAAATATTGTAAATACATATGTAAATTTTATGATAGCAGTTATAAGTGTATATTTGTAAATATGAATTTAATAGAAGTTTAAAAGAAATGAATTATGTAAATTGTAAAACCCATCTAGTGTCTCAGCGTGCTTTTGTAACAGTATATAAAGAAGTTGAAAGAGTATTAGTTTAAGTTTTCTGTTCGTATCGCAGTCTCATCTTGACATTTCTTTCTACTTCATTTATGTTACTCTGATGGAGTTTCGGCTTCAGACAGATACATAATCTCCATTATTAATAGATATATGGATGCTCTTGTTTTCATATGAATAAAATATACTTCTACTCAACGTCTGATACAATCTAGAAAAATATCCCAAACTTTTTCTTTTTATGTTCCTATATCTAGGAAAATATCATCGTAAAAAAATCTTTAAAAACTAAACCCAGAAATGTTGTACTGTTTTTATGAGATAAAATACAGTCATTTTTATTCAATACCAAAACTAAGATTAGCCGATAAATAAAACATGAACTTTTCAGAAATATGAGACCATCTACATATTGAACTTCAGTTGGGTTGCACTACATGTCGGTTGGAAATAAAAGAAAAGTGCAAAAACTATGAAATATGAACGAGGTTTTATTTTTTAAGTAAGCAAAAAGTAATCGCAATCCGGTTTCTATCAATATATTGCATCGCTTTAATATACATTCTATTTAGTTTTTAAAACGAATAGTGTTAATTTTAATTACTTAGCTTGAAAATGAATGAACATATTAGTTTACGAAAGGGTTTGTCATTTTATCCTTTTTTATGAAATAATTTTAATTTATTACTCTTCTTATCGACAAAACTAGGGCACATATGCAAATGAAATACTGCAATATAATTACCAATTAATTAAACTTATCATAAACTGTTTAGAATAATTGTCTTCATTAGGCATACAAATAGCTGTATTTTGGTATTTGCACTACACAATACAGAGAGTATTTCAAAAGCCTATGCTGTATTATTGATTTAAATAATAGTGAGCTGTTCTGATAGTAATATAAGTGTGATGAAAGAAAAATGCTTTCGAAGTTCATTAAAAACATGTCGAACTTAAGCCCTTTTTAGCCATTCGATTTTTAAACAATTAGTATTTTAGCGGGCGACTTGTCTTTATGAAATAAACCATGTTTTAGTCGAAGGTTACAGTTCTAAAACTCTACAAGTGCTAACCTATAATTATATCAAGAGAATAAAAATGATGATTCGCATGAGAGATTGAATGGACATGTGAATGTGCATCACGTACAACACGGAAATAACGTGTTACATGTTTTTATATAAGAGTCACTCGAACGAATAGTCCGAAAATGATTTTAATTAATTCAGGCAAGAATAGACTTTTAAAATTTTCCGGCAATCCTGTTCCTCGTATATTGCCATCTCTTTTTCTCTTTCTCTCTCTCTCTCTCTCTCTTTCTCTCTCTCTCTCTCTTATACATATATATATATATATATATATATATATATATATATATATATATATATATATATATATATATATACACATATATATATATATATATATATATATACACGGGTTTTGAATAATCTCTACTCTACACTGACGATTCCCGTAAGGAAAAAACGTATATGTCTGTAGATACAAACAAATATTTATATAATTATTTGTCGCTCCCCAAGATCCAGGCTGGGCTCTATAGTAAGTGGTATTAACTAAGCATATTCCTTTCAGTAGTTGAATACTTTGACGACGGCTCCCTTTAATAAGAGTAATCTCTCGCTGATTTAACAGGTTGTTGATAACGCCAGTGAGGGTTAAGGCGTCGGAATTTGAGTTTGATACATAACTCGTGTTCCGGGGTTTAAGGACAGCGACCGGTAAGAACAATGTTCTCTATACTAACGATTCCTGTAAGGATGAAACGTATACATACGGAAATAAAACACTTATTTATATAATTATACATATACATATACATATATACGTTGAGTGAGAAACAAATGAAATAACATTAAATATCGATTCCCAGTTTACCACTTAATTATGTGATAGTATATCGTTATAGTTGGTCTCTTAGTTTTGCCATATTCCAGAACAATAATTTGTCTCGTCTGGGTCAGTATGCCACTTAGGGTTGTTACTTGATGCAACATCACTAGAATAATGTGAACCCTTTCCAGTAAAATCCAGTGTGTAGCCATGCCGAGAGAATCTTATTTGTAGTTTCGAATACTACGTTATTTTGTATATTTCGTCAGGCTTTACTTGTAGGGGGAATAAATAAATAAATAATAATAACAAAAATAAATAAATAAATGAAATAAATTTAAATATATTTATTCTAGGAATATTATACCTTAAAAATAAATGTGTATTGAGAAATATACACTTTATATGTGTATATATGTGTGTATATTTTTAATTTCTTAATTCCCCCACCCCTTCCCAACGGTTTCTTCTTACTCTCATGATGTTAATTCTTTCTACAATTGATTTCAATTTTCAAGCTTTAATTATAACCATATTCTATATTCTAAGTTACCTCCCCTTGACCGTTCGTTTTTCCATAACGGCCCACACATTTAAATCTAAATAAAATAATTAAAATTAGAATTAAATAAATAAAGAGAAAGTTCATAAATCAAATTAAATATAAATAATAAAATTATAATAATTAGTATATAAATTAACAAATATTAATAAGATGATAACTTTGGCTGAATATTTATATAACTAAATTATGATAGTAATAATTAAAATTTTCTGCGTACCTATTCTTTATTCTCTGCTGTATTTCTGTCAACAGTTGATCCCGTCAGTCCATCTCGGTTTTTTCGACCAATCGGCCTTTAATTTTTGGTCTTTTGATAATGAAAGTTTTTCTTTCGAAAATTTAAGATTACCTTATTCCGGAACGTTTAATTGCTTGACAGTAACCTTTTACTGTTCCGGTATTTATCTATTTTACGTGAAATATTAATAAATTGATTTGAGATTCCATTCTTGTTTTCTCGTCTCATTTGTTTTTGTTCACCTTTAGCACCTTTCAGGACCTATATCACATTGCTACAACCTCGGATTACAAACCTACACTTATATTTACCAGCAATGCTTCAAGCAAACTACAACCTCCTTATATATATATATATATATATATATATATATATATATATATATATATATATATATATATATATATATATATATATATATATATATATATATACAGGGTCTCGTTTCTCAGTGTTTTGTCCGAATGAAATGAATTTTTGGTCATAACTAGTTTATTATATTCAAAACATCACATCAAAACACTAGGGTATTTGGCCTTTTTCTCCGTTCTACAGCATGTGTTCTAGATGGCGTCCATTTAGCTCCGTGCATTTCTTGAGGCACAGAACAAAGTTGTCCATGAAGTTCTTACATACTGAATTGGGAATGGGTCTCATCTCCTCCCTGATGGCTTCCTTGAGTTCCGTGATGGTTCTGGGTTTCCCTGCGTACACCCTGTCCTTAAGATAGCCCCAAAGGAAAAAAATGTGGGGGGCTTAGGTCCGGGCTATGGGGTGGCTACTCAAAACTAGTCTTGAGACTGATCACACGGCCTCCGAAATTCTCTTTCAGCCAATCTCGGGACATGTTTGAGGTGTGAGAACACGAACTTGTTCATGAGCGACGGGTAGAGGGTATGGAGCTCACTCTTGAAGGTTTTGAGGACCTCCACATACCGCTTCTTGGTGACTGTCACTGCTGCGGCAGATTCTCTGATGAAGATTGGTCCGATGATGCCTCTGACCGAGATTGCAGCCTACACCGCGCACTTAGGAGAGTTCAGGGGCTTGATGGCTACTTCATTGGGTCTGGAGAACCCCCAGAAGACATTTGTCTTGGAGTTCGCTTTTCCGTCAAGATGGAAGTGGGCTTCATCTGAGGTCCAAAAGAGGTTAAGGAAACTTGGTGTCTCCTCGATCTTATCGAGCATCTTGACTGCCATAGCGCTCCTCTGCTTCTTGTCTGAGGCTGTAAGGGTCTGCAGCGTCTGTATTCTGTATGGGTAAGCCCTGATATCGTTCACCAGCACTCTCCTGTAAGTCTCACAGGAGATACCGAGGTAATGACTTCGCTTACGCACAGAGCGTTTCGGACTCTCCTGGAGAGACTCTCTCACACTTTCGACCAGCTCGGAGTGGTCCACCCAGTTCTGAATTCTGCTTTTGGATGGAGCTTTTTCACATTCGAACTGATGCATGTAACTGTCCTGGGTTTTCTTAAACGAGCCTGTCTTGTAGTAAAATTTAACACTGTATTCTTTGTCCCAGCTCCCACGTAGGTCTTGGTGTACTCACAGTCGTTGATTCTGCCATGTCCTATAAAATGAGGGCAATCGGTGAATAAAAAAAGGAGATATAACATAAAGTGTACACAGGGGGGGGGGCCATTCTGTTTTAGAACACAAAGAGATACGTCGATACTATACGAGAAAATGTATGTTGAACTGTACCTGAACAGACAAGAAATCAACAAAAAAAATGTTTGAGACTGGTATATATATTTTTAAGCAAATGCACGTTGTTGTCAAGAAATCTTTGCGTTTTAAACATATGGATGAATGTTTACTAGCTTTCGAATTTTCTAACTGACTCATGAATGGCGAAGGCGGAGTGAGAATTATCCTTCTCCAAGGGAAAATAAGAAAAGGAAAACGATATATTAATACAGGCTGGCAACCCTGGTAAGGTATCAAGAATGTATAAATATATTCTGCTGGACAGTTTGTTAAAGGGTTCTATATTTAATTGTTTTTATTTTTATTTTTATTATCAAAAGCTAATATCATATATATATATATATATATATATATATATATATATGATATCTGTAAGCAAGGGGCAATGTTGCATCACTGTGTGTGTTACAAGTACTTCAATTCAATGTTCTCCGACAAACCTGCTGCAATTATGCCCCTCAACGTAAATACCCCTGACCAACTTGACAATCACCTCAATTCCACTCCTTCACTGTTAAAGTCCTGAGATGCAGGAAAGCTTTTTACTTTTCTTTCCAATTTCTGGACTTTGGGATCCTAGTTACCCCAACTGTTCCAACATGCAGGAATGTAAATGCGATGTGAACAATTATCTCGCTGCACATCTCTACATAAGAGGTGCCTCTATACATGTGGCCTCTAATTTTCATTAGCTTTAGTGTCAATTGCCTATTTTGACGGTGAATATAAATAAAACGATATATATATATGTTTTTGTTTCATTTTACTTTACTTTATCTCTATATGAGATACATAGATATTCGAATATTCAATTAAAGTTCTCCTTTATTTCTCAAACGTTGAGTTAGTAAAGAAGTGTAATTGTCCTCTCGCCAGTTAACTATGTTTTAGTATCTATTTATTGTGGTCACTTGATCTTACCAGATTCCAGGACAAAGATTCATCTAGTCTGGATTATTGATTAAAAAGTTTTAAAAACACTTTTTTTTTTAAATTAAGATTATTTATCCACCATCGTAACAGACCTGGTTGATGGTAGGTTTATGCGCCGTATTAATGGTGTTTGGGGAAGCGAAGACTACAGTTTGGAATGGCGAAGATAGAAGTGTTTTGAGTTAGTACATTACGAAATTTAGTTTTGCATATTTTGTTTTTTGTTAAATGTTGGCAAATAGAGTTTTGTGAAGGGATGGGGTAGCATGTAATACGACACAAGATAGTTGTACTAGTCTGTCCAATGTATGTTTTATTTTAGTGACATATTTTCTTACAAGGAACTATATATATATATATATATATATATATATATATATATATATATCGCGATATCGCTAGAGGAATGGCCCACGATACAACGTTAGGTGCCATACTCTATCAATTAACACCAGAAAACCGACGAATCGCTCGTCGAGTCGAGAAATTAACAAGTAAGATAGCGAAGAAAGAAAACTCCGTGGTCTTTAACGACGCATGTATAAGAAATGACTTGCTGCCGAAATATATATATATATATATATATATATATATATATACAAATAAATATTAAATATTTATTACCTTCAGACATCGATGTTTAATGCTTACTCAATCTTCAGTGCAGGAATCTAATTCCCGACGGTCGACGGGCGCGAACTCAAGATACTTACCATTGGCCACCAGAAATTAGCTTTAAATTTAGGAGGAATTTAACTTTGTAAATACTAAGTCGGCGAGTATTCACATCAAGTAACGAAGAGTTATCAACAACAACACAAATCGTGTTGGATCTCGCAATGAAGCTAGTAGTATTGCTTGTCATTAAATTCACTCAGAGTGCTCAGACTTAGTAAAGGGGGCTATATAATAATATTTATGAATAAATATTAATTATGTATTATCATTACAGACATCGATGTTTCATGCTTACGCAATCTTCAATTCAGGTAGCTAATTCCCGACGGCCGCGAACTCCGATCACAAATCGTCACTTATTCGCAGTCAATATATATATATATATATATATATATATATATATATATATATATATATATATATATATATATATATATATATATATATCCTATGACAGGTATAAATAATAAATATAGCATTACTTTTAGTTTTAATGCATTTATTTTCTTTGTGAGGTATGGTGCGGTCTCGGTGGAACGCCCTGGATGGTAATTTCTACAAAAAACATAAATAATATACCACGGTACTCACCCTGTCGCATAGAATACATATTCGATTATTCATTCGTTCAGTTGTTTAGCATTCATACAAAATACATACATATTATGGACGCCCATGCGCGTGCACCGATTCTTTTAATATGTATTACTTAACATAACCAAAATTTGATGTGCAGCAATTCTCTTCTCTATTGAATATTTTGTATCTAACATAAATATTGAAAAATTATTTCCAGCTAGCATTAAGGTAAAATTCTCTTCCGTATAAATAAAGGAATTCGCTCAAAAGTATCGCAAACAAATAAAAGAAATAAATAGCACACGCATACACAAACACACACACACACACACACATATATATATATATATATATATATATATATATATATATATATATATATATATATATGATACACGTAATGTATATTTTTCTATAGATGTTAATTCATTGAAACTCCAGTGTTTCAAATAAGTGGTCAATAACAAGTAGAGCTGTTTTTTAATATTATGTGTTTATTTATACTTACATTATTGGTTACGTATGTGCATACATATTTCAGTTGTCCTCTCCAATACAAATTCAACTACTTCAGACCGAAAGAGAAATTCAAATAAGGGATTGCTAACTTTCTTCATTCAGTAATTTCCTTGGATTGTGATGGGTTCATAATTCAACAGTCAAGCCTCGTATCTAATTACATGTTTACCGATTCACACCTTTGCCATTCTATTTGTATTTTGTTTATCCAGCGTTTACGACCTCTTTTATTTTGTATTTTTTCATGTATTACCTACTTGAGACTTTCTTGAGAAAACACCTAAATATTTCGCGATCACGGAATTCAGTCATTCTAAAGCTGATCTATATAAAACCACACTTATATACATACATGTCCATGCACACATATCTCTACATACATACACTAACATTATATATATATATATATATATATATATATATATATATATATATATATATATATATGTATATATATTTATATATATTAATATAAATGTATCTATATGTGTATACCCACACATCTACAGATACATATATACACATAAAGATACACACATATATATGCATACATATACACATCAATTACGTATACACACCGGTTCCCGTTAGGTCACTGAAGTTAAGCCACATCGAGCCTGACCAGTACTTAATGGGTGACCATTTGGGAATACCAGCTACTGTATGTGCTCTCAGCTTATCTCGGCATTGTTGTCAGTTGTCTCGAAATACTGGCCATTAGAATCAAGTAGTGCCGATCAGGATGGGTGTAGCTGGTGATTACATGCGCGGGCTGCCCCTTGCGGGGCACCTATACGTAAAAATCGACGGGGGTATCCATCATATATATATATATATATATATATATATATATACATATATATATATATATATATATATATATATATATATATATATATATATACATATATATATATATATATATATATATATATATATATATATATATATATATATATATATATATATAACGGATGCAACACTGTTTCATACCGATATGTACAATATAATACATATACTGGTCAATATTTACCCATTTTTATCCAATATTCTTACGGTCATCGAATTAGTTCACTATAAACACGGTTTACACATACGTGTGTTAACACGCATCTACGTATATACATAATTATACATACCTATACACACATGAATATATATATGTAAATATATATATACATACATATATACACAGAATTCATACGTATATATACACATACATATCAATTACTTATACCTTCATACATCTTGCTATATGCACAAATACGCATAGCACATACATACACCCATGCATATATTTATACACATGCATACCTACACACAGTTACACGTAAATCCATCCACATATATATTAATATATATTACATATAAAAAAACCTATACACACATATATATATACACAAATGCACTCATCCTTGTAAAAATATACACACGTAGATACACACCTATATACATATATATTACACGTACATACATACATACATACATACACACATATATACTTGAGGCAGTCTCTCTCTACGTTCGGTGGTCTATTTCGAACCTAGTTAGTGTTCCTTTCAAACTATCCGTGTACCTCTTTTTAGGTCGGCCAACGTTTCGTTTGTCGCGGCTGAGCTCACCGAACATGACTTACTTCGGGATTCTCTCCTCGCTCATGCGGGAAACGTGGCCTGACCAGCGCAGTTGAGCTTGGCACAAGAGGGTTCTAGCGCTGAACATTCCAGCTCTGACAGGAACTCAGTATCAGCGATCTTGTCCTGCCATCGGATATGGAGGATTGTCCGAATACAATTTGTGTGGAATCGGTCAATCTGTCGCTCATGTTTGCGGTAACGCGTCCACGTCTCACAGCCAGAGGTTAGGACGGGGACGACAGCCGCTTTGTGAACCTTCAGCTCGATTCCGAGGCTGATGCCTCTTCGATTTCACACGCAGTCGATCAAAAGTGCTGCTGGCTGATGAAATTCTGTTGTTTAGCTCTTCGTCAATGTTCGCGCTCCTGGAGATTGTACTGCCAAGGTAGGTGAAACTATCCACCGATTTGAGTTTCTCCGCCCACTTAAATTCGGGGATGGGTGTGAGTTCTCCTGGGTACTGATTGTCAGACCAAAGTTGTTGCGGGCTGCCGTGAGACGGTTTATTTGGCGCTCCATCTCTTGTTCTTCGTGCGTGGTGACAGCACAGTCTTCCGCGAAGAGAAGTTCCTGGATAGTTTTTTCCTTTACCTTGGTCGCCGCAAGCAGTCGCCTGGCGTTGAACAAGTTTCCGTCAGTTCTGTAGCGAATGTCGACGCCGTTTATGTTCCCTCCGAACGCGTCGTATAGCATTGCTGAGAACATAATACTAAATAACGTGGAAGCTAGGAAACAACCATGGCCACCGAGAGTTGACAAGGCCAAGCAACTAACTTCCTGCCCCCTCTGACGTCACTGCATTGCGTGTCAAAACAATGGCCGTCGTAATGACAATAAGAAGGCATTTCGACTTCTCCATTCACTAAATAATCCATCAAAATTCAGGAAATCAACAAGTTTTAATGAAATTTTTAGTATTTATTAATTAATGATCACGGAATATAATAAATCCATTACTTCATTAGAAACCTTGGTGCAAATGTATTATTTCTTGTAAACAAAAAACACCTTTACTAAAGTTATCCAAAATATCAAAACATGTTGACCATACGATATTGTAAATATTTAAAACAAAGCATTAGAAAACTTAAAAAATTGCATATAAAAAGAAAAGAAAGGTACACGATTCGATTTATCCTGAGACTGATCTTTATTCAATATAAATTTAAAGAAAATAATAATTCACGATCAAATACTGCAAAAAACTAAATTATGAATTACTATAATTTAAACTCTAACCCAATCAACCGTAAGAGCGCCAAAATCTCTTTTTACTTTTATAAGATAAATTCAGTGGTTGAGCGAAACGAATAGGGAGTAAATAATAAATTATTCTGATTGGGTAAAGTGGCGGTGGGCACAAGTTATCTGTCAAAACGATCATACAATATAAATCAATACATCTACCAAATTGTTGTATTCAAGAATTAAACGCAAACGTGTTTAAGTACTGTACTTGCCATAAGTATATTTTATATTACAACTAAGCTCGACTTATGTATTGGACACTTTTCAAGTGATTTCTGAAAGTATATATACGTAATATATTATTATAATAGAGTATATATATAGATGAAATAATGATACTTATATATGTATATAAACAAATAAATTGGCAGATTTAATTCATGTCATAGTGTGATTTATTGTCAGTTTCGAAGCAAAGATAAGCTAACACGTGTTTCTAGAAAGATTACAAACATACTTGAAACAAATTCAAGTAATAAAAAAATTATTATGTTGTAACAGCATCGGTGTCAGATTACTACCGTACATAATATTAGTAACACTTAACGTAAAAACTCTTCAAACAGTCGATATAAACTATATTAAATAACTATTTTTGTCATATTTTTAACACCTAAATTATATATACATATATATATATATATATATATATATACATAGATATATATAAAAAAGCCAACAAGAATTCGACTAACAGCTTATTTATTTGAAATGGCAGACAAATTATGTAGATATCACATTACGTGAAACATGATTTGAAGTGTGGTAGATACTTGAAATGCAACAATTCACATAGTTATATCTCTGCAATTTTGAAAATGGTGTTTATCGCGTTTTGTATTCGAAATTTGCATGTATGTATATATATATACAGGTGTTGAACAAGATAATGGAAACACCTTGAAATTTTAAATAAAACTAGACTTGTAAAGCTCTCGACGAACAGTTTTTGTTAAAACGAGATTATCCAGATGATATTTAAGCTCTGCTGAAATGTTGGGTGCCGTACTTTTATGCTATTTCTTCACAATCGTTAAAAGGGCTCCACGATCTCTTTCAGACAGCCTCAGCTTTCTTCCAGAATTCTGTTTAGAGGAAGATGCTTTTCCTTCATTTTCATATGTTGTCATCACTTTCGAAACAGTTCCTCTCGATACGGCCACAATATTAGTCACTTCCGTTTTTGTATTACTTGCCATACGGGCACCAACAATCTGCCTTTTTGGAAATCTGATATATATGCCAGTTAAATATGTGTTACTAATGTGCAATATCTGAAATAAACAATAAATTTAAACAACTAATGCAGGACAACAATAACCACAAATAAAAAAATTAAACCAACAAGTATATTGTTTCATTTTTTCGAGCAATCTATTATTATACAAAAGCTGAGTTACTCAACGTTTTTTTTAAATAATTTTATTACATGAATACATTCTAAAATATTCTTCAGTTTTAATATAATGTCGAGTTTAAAAAATAACATTTTACCTAACCGCAGATTTTCATTAACTTACCAATTTATCAATCTCACTCTATCATTATTTGTTGTTTGTTTCCAACCAAATCTCATTTAATAATGTATCTATCATTCTTGCTTCCCTCACTATCTCTGTTTATGAACACTCGAAGGTAATAAAGAAATGATAGAATGAAATAAATAGAATGGTCACTTATAAACAAAAGAGAATATCACCACGAGTTGTAATACTATTTTACCTGCAGAGATGGCGTAATAAAGAGTAATTTCAGATTTATCTTGCTTTGCAAACTCATTTTCTCCTGATTCGAACTATCTAATCCGACCTGAATGGGTGACCCAACGTGGCACATTCTTTTTTAGTAAATAATATAACTTTGCGAAAATTATCCTCGAAACTTTGGAATCCCCAGTAATACATTGGAATATTTTTGTATTCATTTGAAAATGGCATCAGATTCTATTTTTCAATCAGAAATGGTTGTTCTTTGTGTAGACGCTCTGCGCGGCAGTTTTATTTGTTGTACTGGCTTTTTTGTTATTTTGCGGCGTTCGTCTCTGAAAGGATGCAATTAATAATTTCAGATAAAAATATGGTTCCCAAAACCACCCAGATGACCACAGAAAGCGCAGACAGAAAGAACATTAATTAGATAATCCAGCGTGAGGTTCGTGGAGGTGAAGGGTTGACAAATGTTCTATTAAGTGAATCGATAATCAATACCGCTAATTATATCGACTTTACGCACATGTATCCCTTTTTTGTTCATTTTTATTTTCACAAAATCGGTTTTTTTTCATATATCTCGTATGATTGTCGACTGTGCGTGGTAGGTCGAATAAACACCGTCACGAACTATGGAATTTGATATGCTGCGTTCAAATCCTATTGGATCTAGAGTAGTAATTTAAACAGTATAATATTGGTGACACACCGGTTCTCATTAGATTAACGAGGTTAAACGACATTGGGTCTGATTAGTATAAGATCGCTGACCATTTGGCGATACCAGTGCTGTACGTAGAGGGAAAGCGACACCTCATTGAAAAAAAAACTGTTTTAACGAGCGTGGCAATTTCCGTTGACTATAATATACATGCGACTGTGGACCGTTTGTGAAAGTAATGTTCCCTAGAAACTTATTGCTTCAGAGAAGGCCGGCTCAACCCGCCCAGAGTGAATACTACATCAAGTGGCAGGTACATGTATGCACTAATAATGTTATGGGGAAAGGTATGAACCTAAAATATTATCCCAGTTATTGGTAATGTACAAATATGCGTTAATAATATGCAATGCATTGTTTAGAGTGGTTATTGTGTACGGTATTAATTTATCAAACATATGTTGATTTACCGTAACAGAACAACTAAGCAATTGTCTATTTTCAGTACTAGTAAATGTAGTTTATTGTTCATAAATTCGTAAACACGAACACGTATATCTGAAATAGAATAAGAGATGTATATGTCTGGATATTACTTTCACACTGTTAGACCTAATAACATGAAAGTTGGTAGGGATGAGCTTTTTTCCATCAAAAATGTCTCAAATTATATATATATATATATATATATATATATATATATATAGTCATATGAATAGTTATACTTCTATGCTGATGAGTCTTGATTGAAAAGAGACGAAACGTATACGCCCATAGATTAATAAACAATAACAAATATTTATATTTGAAGCTCCTCGTAAAAAAGTAGAGCACTGTAAATGGTAGTACTAACACAGCGTGACGTCACTTGCTTTAAATGCATCATTCTATCACTTATAGAAGTTGAATGCCTGTATGTCTCGCCGCTTTAAATATGTTAAAATTATCATTGTTTATAAGCTGTTCAGAATTTGCCTATCGGTTAGCGACGTTGGATTAGGGTTGAAAAATACTTGTAATCCAAGGTTTCGAATCGTGTGACCGGTAGTGAATAGTCATACTTCAATGCTGATGAGTCTTGATTGAAAAGAGACGAAACGTATACGTCCATAGATAAATAAACAATAACAAATATTTATATATATATCAGCTCAGTTTTCCAACACCTTAAAACATAACTGTCACCTTTCTCAATATAGACATACACGACGATACCAACATAAATAGATTCAAAATGTATGATACTATTTAGATTAAGGGTATTGATTCACTCCTCTCCAGGAGTTAGGCACAAGGCCATTTTTTATCTTACTCCCACAAGTAAGATGTGACCCAAGGTTGGGTCGGGAAAGTGGGGTTTAAAAATGTCCTGGGCAGCCCCGTCGGCATTCCCCGGTAGGGGCGCCTCAGGCAGTAAGCAAAGAGAGGAGGCAAAGCCTGGGAGGGTGAACCTCCTAGAACTGCACAGGACAGAACCATAGACCGGCGTAAATCAAGCCCCGAAGGCCAAGACAATACCAGTCTATGGAGTGCAGTATCCATCGGAACAGATACTATCACACAATAATATTAATTACAAAACTGGTCACAAAAGTTTAAAGTGTCTAGCGAAGTAATGAACATTAACTAATTCTTAGTCGCTTAACAACACCCTTTCGTATGCAATATCTCATCAGTACATACGCTCTTAATATAGTCGTATAATATTAACCGTTAAAACTCAACAGTAAAATACATAGTTATAAACACATAGGAACCAACCCCACCTAATGATAATTTAATGAATCAAATCGAAATTACCTGCTAAAAACGAAAGAAAAAAAAATGCGGAAAAAAACCCACGCAACTTATATACACAAATTGTATCGAAATACGAAATAGACTATTATTTTTGTTTCTTTTTAAATTATCATCAAACAAAAAAATACCATGTTATATAATTTCTTTCGCCTGAATTTAAAAATGATTCCTAATTACATACATACACATATAATGCATATATATATATTTGTTTTTTTTGACGTGGTTGTTTATACATCTAATGAGACCTAATTAAGGGGTCGAAATAAGTTATATTGTATACAACCTTAATGTGTGTATAGTTTTTTCTTTTTTATAATTCTCTCTCTCTCTCTCTCTCTCTCTCTCTATATATATATATATATATATATATATATATATATATATATATATATATATGTATATATATATTCAAAGCTCTCGCTAGATTGAGCACTTTAGGTAAGTTGACAACGAGCTCTTATTTAAAGCGTAATACGATACTCTAGGCGCCGCCTATTGAGTTATCATGACGACTTACTATATGCCGGCTGAATTTGCTATTTAGACGTATATTTACTATTCCATTTCCACGCAATGCCTGGAGGGAACATCGGTGCGTGCTCCGAATACCGAGTCAAATATGGCTTCCGTATTGAAGTTCAAATCGCGCGAGCGGCAGAAATTGTCTCCTTCCATACGAATGATTGCAGGTTTAGCATGAACCAGATATGTACATGGATTAATTTTAAAATATTATTCATAAATAATTATTCAAAGCTCTCGCTAGATTGATCACTTTTAGTAAGTCAACAACAAGTCGTTATTTATAGCGTAATGCGATACTCGTGGTCTCACCTATTGAGTCCACTTGACGATTTGCTACATGGTCGCCGAATCTTTAATTTTGATGTATATTTACTTTCTCATTTCCAGGTGGGCACATCGGTGCACGCTCCGACTACTTAATCAAATATAATTTTCGTATTGAGGTTCGAACCGTGTTACCAACAGGGATTGTCTCCTCCCATACTGATGATTGCATGACACACATGTCTATATCGATTAAATTTAAAACATTATATATATATATATATATATATATATATATATATATATATATATAATATTATTATTTCATGTATCCATATAACATTTTATAAGAGGATATCATCTTTTATGCATCAATTTTCAGTATTTACTTCAACAATTAGTAGAGCTTGGTAGGAAGTTATGAAAATATACCATAAATATATTTTCATAAATTACTATATATATATATATATATATATATATATATATATATATATATATATATATATAGGAAATGAAAAAGGAAAAAACAAGAGATATTTTTATACATTCAATAACATTTCGTCTTTATTATGAGACTTCCTCAGGATGATAATTTAAAATAAATGTCATGCAAGTACATGGAAATTTTGGGTTGACATGATGGAGAGATGAACGTTAGTAGTAGCCATGGCTAATATGAGCGCTGGAGGAAAGTCCAGGCTGTGAGAAGTCAGTGGTGGCAAAGAATGAAATTAATATGGAAAGATTTGAGTTAGTACCATTGAGGCAACTGTGAAATAGGGATCGGTGAGAATATAATTGAACTTTCTGTAAGGTTGGAGAGGTTAAAGGGGGCTGAGATTTTTGTTGTAGCAAGGTGTGGCATGGATTTTAGGAGGCTGGGGGAAGAGGATGAAGGGTGGAACATTGTGTGTTTAGCATGTAGGTGGTATCATAATTTTAGAAATCGATTTGAGGAAATGAAGATAACTTGAAAATAGGAGGGTAAGAGTATGAAGGAAATGGTCACCCCCTCCCTTCCACCTCTCCTACCCTTTTGACCATTTGACAGTTGCCTCAATGGTACCCAATCAAATCTTTCCATATTCATTTCATTATTTGCCACTACTGACTTCTCACAGACTGGACTCTCCTCCAGCCCTCATAGTAGCCATAGCTACTACTTTCCTTCATCCAGCCATCATGTAAACCCAAAATTTCGATGTACTTGCATGACATTTTTCTTCAAATTATCATCGTGAGGAAGTCTCACAATAAAGACGAAATGTTGATGAATATATGAAAAATATCTCTTGGTTTTTCCTTTTTTATTTCCCATTACTTCGGATTACTCTCACCCTTACTTTCTCATATATATATATATATATATATATATATATATATATATATATATATATATATATATATGTATATATATATATATATAAATATATACAGGCTGATTCATAAGTTACTTAGCTATTTATTTTTTAATTTATGTATATATATATATGTATATATATATATATATATATATATATATATATACAGGGTGATTCATAAGTCACTTCACTTAGCTATTTAAAATGATTACCATATAAAGCACAAACATATTATGACCTTCTGATGTTTGTTATCTTACTCTCTGATTACTGCTATTTGTTATTTTAAATTTGTTCGTTTATATATTTGTTTCTATATATATTTATTTCATAATCAATAAAATATGCTACAAAGAGTCGTAACTTCCTTGCAAAAAAGAATGGAGCTATGCATGCAGAACGAAGGTGGATTTTTTTTTAAATTTGCTGTAATTTGAAACCCCTATAGATTAATTTAAAAAATAAATAGCTAAGAAACTTATGAATCACCCTGTATATATATATATATATATATATATATATATATATATATATATATATGTGGCATCTATCTCCTCAACCGAAAACCCATCCCAGACTAACTATTATATTGGTCTGGCATGTAACAACTTCAAGGAAAGATTCTCCAACCATAAACTCTCCTTCAACAACCCTGACCATCCTGGCCAAACTGGACTTTCACTACGCTACCACAAAATAAAAACAAAAAAAGAAACTCCTATAGTAAAGTGGAAAATCTTTAAAAAATCTAGCACCTGCAAATCAATGAACTCACCATGTAGATTATGTTTAAATTAATAACTGGAAATTATCCGTTTTAAAGACAGAAATAAACTCCTAAATAGAAAACAAGAGACGTCTATCAACTGTAAACATAGTAGACTCTACCTCCTTAGCAACCCACATACCTCACCTTAACCCCACACCAACTCCCCACATATTTAAAAATACATTTTTTTTAAATGAATGATTACATTAAACCTCCATTATACACTACTTCAAAACACACTACAACCCCTTAACCACACACCCAAATTTACCACCAAACCCCACCCCAACAAGTCCCGATGAATCTATAAATATATAACCACCCTCACTAAACTATCAATAACATCAAATCTCTAAGTATTACCTATAATTCTCAGCCTCAAATGCCTCTCAGTCATACTACCAATTCTACCAAAATCATCTCGCACCTAAACCCATAACTGTGATAGCTATTAACTCTGATATCACTTAGACTAATCTAATCTCAATTACTTAATCCTTCGATTACTATCTAGAACACTTAATTATTGACTGGTGCTTAGTCCTTATTATTGGTAGTAGAACTATAAAATCCTACCATCACTTGTAGACTTATTTCGCAGAATGACTTCACAAGTAACAGGATCATAATAATAATAATAATAATAATAATAATAATAATAATTATTATTATTATTATTATTATTATTATTAATACTATTGTCACTGCGACTATCTTAGGTATGATTGGCATTATTATTATTGTTATTAGAATTGTTTTTATTAATACTTAAAATAGTAACACCATTAAACTTCTTTTATATAATAATTTCACTAGTATTAATATTAGTATAATGTAATCACAATTAAAAAATATTATCACTACCGTTACTGAGCTCAGTATACAGGCCATAAAAAATTATATTAAAATAGAATGCAAAAGTAGCAATTAATACCCTAAATTAAAATTGTCAAACATGTTTATCTACACGATAATCACCTATTACAACAGAGATGACAGTTATAACTTTATAATTATAATTCTATTCTAATTATTAAATTAAACCCACCCTGTCCCCCGCCCTGGTTGGAATTGAGGTCACGATGGCCCAGACACCAGAGATCACCCCACTCAACTCTCTGAAATATCACTTGTTGGGGTCTCCCCCTCCCCCTTCCATGTCCTCGCACTATCTTCGTCCCCCTCCCTCTTATGCATCTTCATTTTCTGGTTAGGGTTGAATTTAAAATCTTAGGCATTTGGATTCCATTGACGCTTGAAAAGTTGGCGTTCGTTATGGGCGCTAATGAAACAGCATATATTTTGTCGCAATTAATGGAAAAATAAAATCACCAACAGTATATATATATATATATATATATATATATATATATATATATATATAGAGAGAGAGAGAGAGAGAGAGAGAGAGAGAGAGAGAGAGAGATGACCTTCTCTCTAAATGCATTATATATTTATTTTTACGTTCAAATGCCTTTTGGAGAATACAAATGCTATACTACTACTAATACTACTACTACTACTACTACTTCTGGATAAAAGCTGGTATTGATGCACATATCCCTATGGGAAAATTCTTCAGCAAACCCTACTCTCTTCAATATTTCACCTCGGAATGTGCACTTGCTATTGCACTGAGACAACAAGCATTCCGACAATTCGATCGCCATAAGTAAACTGTGAATAGACAGATATTTATAGAGTCAAGAAATAGTTGTAAAGCAGTGATACGTGAAGTAAAGAAAAGGTATACAGAGATGATCAGAAATCGCATTTAGTCACAGAAACTAGGTATTCACGATTTCTGGAAAGTCTATAATAGTGTGGTAAACAAAGGGCAATGAACAATCCCCCCGCTATCAAACCACAATTATTTTGTTTGTACGGCAATTGATAAGGCTGAACTACTTGGCCAGCGTTTCGCTATAAATAACACTTTGGACTCAGCGAATTACCTCCTTCCTAAATTCCCATTGCGGACCGAAGCAACACTTGAAAAACTGGTCATCACCCCATCTCAAGTCAACTCAATAATAGGAAACCTTGACATCTCCAAAGCGTGTGTGCCTGATCCTATGCCAGTAATAGTTACAAAGAAATGCTCTGCTGAACTGGTCCCTGTCCTCTCCAAACAATACAACAAATGCCTTGCTGAATCTTGCTTCCCTGATAGCTGGAGAATTGCCTCTGTGGTACCAGTCTTCATGAATTCTTGAGATAGAACTGACCCTCAGAAGTATCGCCCCATCAGTCTACTGCTGATCTTTGCTAAAATCTTTGAATCCTTAATCAATCTAGAAATAGCCCGGCACCTCGTTAATACTAAACTTCTTTCTGACCGTCAGTATGGATCAGGAAAGCACGATCTACTGCGGATATTGCAACGGTAATCTTTGAACGCATTAATGATACACTGTGCAAGGCAGGTGAAGCTAGGGAAGTGGCGCTTGACATATCTAAAGCTATTGACAAGGTCTGGTATAAAGGGTTTATCCTAAAAGGTCACTCATATGCTATTACTGGACAAATATTTTATATAATAAGATCCTTCGTAGCAAAAAGAAAGGTCCAGGTTATCCTCGGTGGCCGTTCATATAAGCAGCATGACAGAAATGCTGGTGTACCCCATGGATCCATCCTTTGGACGTCTACTGTTCCGTATTTTCATAAACAACCTCCCCCGATACCACCGAGTTTGTGATAGGTATATTTGCTGACGACACCACGCTCTACTCTCGCCATGTGGGCAAAACGGGCGCGCACCTATCCGAGGCAATGGCTGAATCCGTAGAATATGACCTCTAGTCTGTAGTGGAATAGGGTCATAAATGGATTTTAACATTTAATGCTGCAAATACAAAGCTCCTTTCCTTAAATGACTACAAGAAACCTATTCAACCACCGATTGCCATGGCTAATTACACCCTACCTAGGAGTACAACGTTCAAATTCCTCAATCTCACATTCATAGGTGACATTAATTGGAACAAATACATTGAAGACATTGCCAAGGCTGCGGCAAAGAAGGTCGGGTCCGTCTACCGTGCGAGTAAACTCCTCACACCTTACAGTATCCTCTATCTCTACAAAGCCACCATCCGCCCATGCATGGAGTATTGTTGCCACATTTGGGCTGGTGCATCAACCACTTGTCTATCTCTCTGAGACAAGTTCCAAAAAAGAGTCGCAAACTTAATAGGTCTCTCACTATCCACCAAACTCGAGCCTCTGTCCTATCGTCGCAATGTTGCATCCTTATCCCTGTTTTACAAATACTTCAATGGAATGTGCTCTGATGAACTTGCTGCTCTAGTGCCCCCTTGACGTAAATAATCTAGACCAACCCAGCAATCAGCTAAGTAAAATCCATTCATTGTGGATGACCCCAGAGGCCGGAGAGCCGTCTACTCCCATAACTTCTTTCCTCGTGTGGCCGGCCTCTGGAACTCCTTCGCTTCTCCCTGTTTCCCCGGCTGTACTGACATGCAGAAATGTAAAACTCATGTAAACGTACATCTCGCTGCACAGCTCACAATATGAGATGACGCACAAAACGTACACCCTAATTCTCAGTAGTTCCTTTACGTCTACAGTCACGGCATGCCTTATTTGAGGTGAACTATGATAAAAAAAAAGATGGGTGACTATTTTGGAATATACAAACGCTGTATGTGAAGGTCATTTTCTTGAAAAAAACTGCAATAATTAACGTCGTCATCTCGTCAGACCGAGGTGTACATGTGACTGGAGACCCCGTGTGAATTTAATATTCTTTAGAAATGTTATCATTCGCAGGAAGCCGGCTCGACTCATCCAAGGTGAATAACGCACAAGGTACAAAGTAAACAAAATATCGTGGCTGAATGATCGGGCTACTTGTAAGTGGGCCCGCCTGTAGATTATTGTGGAACTTCTAAACTTTTTCCAAAAGATGAATTCATATATTTCCCAAAATATTATGTTTGATGACTGGACTCTACTAAGGGCACATCATTTACATAATAATGTATGTGGATTTAAAATGTTCTAGTTTGGTAAATATTAACCAGAATTTGATCAGTATATTGAAATCTAATCAAATCAAATTTATTTGGCTGCTTTAAAGCTGGATATTGTAGTCATTGTCACGACCTCATCTCGCAGGTTATTCCACGGAGCAGAAACACGGATAAAGAATGTTTTCTTACTTTTACTGAGCCGGAAGTGGCGGTGATGTCATAAAATTTATAGTTTATTAATAGTGTGAATGTCTGAGCTATGTGGTAAAGGTTTGAATATAGACGAAAGTTAACCAACAATATGCCTAAGTATAAAACGCAGGCTAACTTTCATAACAAAATCTATAACGTCCCTAAAATCACAACGTCATTTTTGGCCTCAGATATTTGTTGTAAACATCCTTCAACTATAAAGTTACATCACGGATACGATAACAGAGGCGGAATATATTACATGCAGCAAAGTAATGATATCATAATCGTTTGTCCTGTTAGTATCTGCAATGTCGAACATAGAAAATTAATAACTTCATAAAACGGTTCCATTACGTTTGGATGACTATTTGGTCTTTAATCTTCACAATGCAAAACAAAAATATAAATATTGTGTAATCATGTGATTATGTCATGAGTTGTCCCTCTGCTTGGGATTTATCTCCCTTGAATAAGAATACTCCTGCCCATGATTATCTCTCAGCATAAAGCTATCTTCAGTCGGAGATTAGCTCTGTTGAATAAAAATTCTCCCATCTAAAAGTATATCCATTGCATAGGAACTCTTTTATCAAGCTGTATATCCATTAAATAACTTTAACGTATTGAGTATCTACTTTGTATAAGAACTCCAGGAATAGAGTATCTCAATTGAATGAGAAATCCGGCGTAAGCCTATCTTCCATGAATAAGAAATCTAAGATTATCTCGTTTTAATAAGAACTGGAGTCTGAGTATGACCTTTTAATGAAATGTGTAGTCTAAGATAATCTACCTTGAATAAGAACTTTAATATTATCTCTCTTGAAATAAAACCTCGGCTTTTTGGCTAAGACCAAAGTGTAGCATCTGTTCTGATGGATACTCCATCCCATAGACCGGTATTGTCTTGTCTTTCGGGTCTTGATTCCGCCGGTCTGTGGGTTTGTTCTCTGCAGTTCTAGGAGGTCTACCCCAGGCCTTGTCTTCTCACTGTTGTAGAAGGGGTTAGTTAATTGATAATCACCTGAGGCGCTCTGACCGGGAAATGCCGACGAGACTGCCCAGGCATTTTTTGTAGGCCAGAGTGTCCATCTTCTCGGGCGCTGGTTTTTACAATCCCACTTTCCTGACCTTGTGTCACATCTTACCGCTGTAGGAGGAAGATAAATCTAAATTAAAAAAAAAACACTGCAGTTTTTTTTATAGTCCTTTAATACGAAATTCAGTCTAAGATTATTTCCCCGGAATAAGACACCCACGTTTATCTCATTTGAATAAGAACTGAAGCCTGAGTATCTAGCTTGAATACATTTTCCAGTCTAAGTTTATCTCCTGCGAACTCTACCCTCCGACTACATATATTCTATAAGAATTTCGGTCTAAGATTATCTCCCTTGAATGAAAAATAACTGCAGTTACACTATATCACTTGAATAAAATATTTAGTATAAGTTAATTTCCCTTGAATAAGAACGCCGCTGTCTATCTTTTTTTAATAAGTAGTACAGTCTGAGATTATCTCCTCTGAATAAGAAGCCAACCGTAATCCCACTTGAATAATTACCGTACAGTGTAAGTATGTCCCTTAAAAAATAATTTCAGTTTAAAATTATTTTCCTTCAATGGAAATTCTACGATTATCTTATTTGAATAAGAATTGCGGTAGGAGAATGATCCTTTAATAAAATCTCCAGTCAATAAGAAGTTTAATATAAACTCCCTTGAATTAAAACTCTGAAGTCTATCTCCGTTGAAAAAAACTACAGTCTAAGAACTGTGAATAAGCACACTGCAGTCTGATTCTATTCCTTGAAAAAGAAATCTAAGAGAATCTCCTTTTAGTAAGAACTGTTTTCTCAGTATCTCCCTTGAATAAAATCTTCAGCACAACTTTATTTCCCTTGAATAAGAACTTTACTGTCGAAGACATAGATATCAATATATGTATAGTTATTGATGTGTGTTCGAAACTATTGTACGCTAAATAGAGCTCCATACAGTATAGCATGCTCTCAAGGTTGTTGTTTTTTTATTACAGATGTACCTTCATCTCATTAATGTTGTTTTACGACAGCATCTCAAAATTCCATGTGAAACAAAGTTGGCTTCAAAGGAAGACAATCACCGAGAAAAGCGCAAGAGAGACAATAAAATCGGCCATAAAAAAGCTCAAAGGGAGCGTTTATTATTCAAAAACAAAAACATTATTTTGTGGCCTGCGTATTTCGGAGTTTTACATCGCTATTATGTTTTATATCAAGAGAAATTTATGCTCCCTTTTTTCAAGCTATGTTGACCAAGTCACGATTCTCTACACTTCATAATGAAACTCCTCTAGTTATATAAAGATAACAAAACAAAACCACATATATGTATCATGTTAGAATATTAAAACACCTATTCAAGAAGAAGTGTGTTCTTAAAGACATAAAGAAGGCCTTATTACACTTGCAAATGTGCGTAGAACCAGCAATAAAATAGACGCCTTTAAGCTGATCACGAAATGCTAATTATTTATTTACACTTTTATGCCAAAATGTAAAAGCTTGGAAATCTTATGTACATAGCCTGAAAGCATCGTCTATAGTTACAGGTAGCACAAATTACCTGGAATGTTTCTCTGTCTCTGCTTGACCTTATCTGAATACTAAACCAGAAAAACAATGTGGATATAGCCGTAGAATATTAATTTAAATTAACCTATTGATTTGTTTTTGTTTATTTAGATTGTTTTACGGTATATCAAGCCTTTCTGGGTGGTGTAATACTAAAACATAATGTATATTGGAAACGAGTCGTTGATTTCTATGTGGATTCACAGTTACGGTATATCAACCATTATAGGGTTATCTAACGCAAAATGTGGTAACTTTCATAAATAATGCATTGCACACGATCGATTAAAGTGTTATATTACGCCTTACAATAAAATCTTTAATCATTATATACCCGTATCCTGCTTGTGACCACAGGTTGTTAAAAAACACAAACGCGGTCTGATCGTCTCGTTGTCTTCGTCGTTGCTGTTGAACTCATGTTGCTTTTCGACTGTTAATAAAACCCACATGGACACCAATATTCAGTCGTTTAACAGGATTTATTTAAAACAAAAACAGAAAACAGATTGACTTCCTATGCATCATAGCTATAGAGAGGTAGAGAGAGAGGGAGTGGGCAAACAGATAGATAGATAGATAGATAGATAGATAGATAGATAGATAGATAGATAGACAATCGCTGGTCTCGCTACGCTGGGCTTTATTGTAAATGTCCACCGCGATCCTCGCTAGGACTCCAGAAACGGCGAACGTTGCCGTCTGATTCCTTCAGTTTTCAGCCAGAAAGAGACCGAGAACTCTTCATCCGTAAGTCACGTGGTTTCATCGACTTCCGCTTTCAGCTTAATTCTGAACTTTAGGGTGTCATTCAAATACTTCCATTCAAACACCCGCTGCGCTATTTAGCACTAGTTCATATATTACTAAAGAGAAATAAAATTCTCTATATAACTAAAATACGATAAATGTATGCGTGTTTGTATAATTGTATGTCCATCTATAACATTCTTAGTTAAACGATTACACAGTTGCAATAGGGTTCGCAGATGCATGCCAATATAGTGAATAAACCGATGTAGATAGAGATCGGAATACCGTCAGAGAGGAGCATGCAGTGTAATCTGACCAGTTCTATACAAGTTCTGAGGATCAACCTGAGACGATTTACACTACACAAAGCAAACTAGCTGTTATTTATCAGTGTACATTTTCTTTGAGTTTTCTCAACTTCTTCAAGATTTCTCTACTGATAGGATCCACTTCATGCTGTGTTGTGGACAGTGTACGCACGTCAGTGACTGCCGACTTCTGAAGGTTAAGGTATCATGTTCATTTAGTATATATATATATATATATATATATATATATATATATATATATATATATATATATACATTTATTTGTGTTAAATTCCCGAAACATATATATATGTTTATATATATACATAAGGTATCATGTTCATTTAGTATATATATATATATATATATATATATATATATATATATATATATATATATATATATATATATATTAAATTCCCGAAACAGTTTTTCATGGTAAACAACTGATGATCCCTTAAATAATGTTAGAGGCAAACTAATATAATAACTGAAAAAGTTAACTTTACTTACATGAGTGAGTTTCGACTGAACGACTTGGGACTTAAGTTTTTTTTTTTAATATAGTTTTAATGGTTGAGAAACTTCTAAGACTATATATATATATATGGTTGAACAGGAGTGCAAACTTCTGTTTATTCCTTTTGTGACCCAATCTTTCTATTCGTCGAACGATATATCTTGTACTATTAACTAAGGAGTGTAGGAAATCTCCATATTTGACGCAAACGTTTTCGACCATCATTGGTCGTCTTCAGGCGGATGATTGATCAATGCAAAATAAAATTGGTGAATTTATTAAGAAGACGTTCCTATGTGATTAAAAACATTAAACACATTAAAAACATTCAACAGCATTTCAACACGCCTTCGCACCCCTCATAACGAGCATGGTTGATGTTGGGCTTTCTTAATTGAATGAACAATGCTTCCATTATGGGGATGCGAATACCGCAAAATGACACAGCCAGGATGGATGTACTACCGGTTAAGATATTTCTAAATTATATTTGGAGATGTTATGTGCTGTAAGGTGTTTGTAAATGGAGCTTTGAGGGGAGATCTGGTGGCAAGTTAATCGACGTTAAATACTGGTTCTAGTCATGCCAATATAAGTGCTGTTGGCGGAGACACATTCTCCGATAGGACATCTAAACACGTATATGGCATTACTAGTTTTTAGTAAGCCATTGTCAGTAGGATTATTTTTATTAGTAAATTGCTAGTTTTAAACCTTTTATAGTAAAATCTAATTTTAAAGTCGTTATCTACAGGGGATATATATTTATGTATAATATTTATAATGCTTTTTTCGTCTACTTTATAGTTGGAGTGCATCTGGTTGCAATAGAACAAGTTTATATTATTATTAGTAATGTTGTTAGTGTTTTTATTTATGGCGGTTTGTGAGTTTTTTATTTGTTGATCTACTATATAATTAGGGAAGTTATTGTTAATTAATGTCTGTTTAATATCGGTGAGTGCTTTAAAAATATTCCGTTACTGGGGGAGTTCCTTTTGGCACGATAGATAAGGATTTTTATGACAGCCATTTTATATTTATCATGGGCATTCACTCTTACAATTAAGTAAGTTGGAATCTTTACTAGTAGGTTTCTTATACGGATAGGTCATTAATTTATCTGTAGACATTTCTATTTCTATATCTAGGAAGGGAATTTTTTTGTTGATATTAATTTCTTGTGTAAAGTTTAATGTTGAATTATTTTTAAAAGCATTTTTTATTTGAGTTAAATTATCTAAGTGTTTTGTCAATAGGAGAATGTCATCGACGTATCGGACATATATGGAGGGTTTAGGGATAATATTACAAGTTTTTATTTCTAGGTTAAACATATAATACTCGGCGAACAATGGTCCTATGACTGATCCCATTGAGACGCCATCTACCTGGGTGTATTAGTTACCATTAGGACCATAGAACGGTGCCTCAGTGGTGCGAGAAATTAGTATGTGCGTATATATATATATATATATATATATATATATATATATATATATAGAGAGAGAGAGAGAGAGAGAGAGAGAGAAAGAGAGAGACAGACAGAGACAGAGACAGAGATAGATAGAAAGAGACATAACTGAAGTTAATACATATCTGTATTATCATCATTAACGAAGACTGTCAGAAGGTGGTGATGAACCTTGGGGAAATGATATTGAGTATTAAGTTTACCTTCAGATTAATCTATAAACCATAATAATTACAATGCCTCGTTGGCCCGTATTATTCTTGATACCAACAATGTCAATAAGTATTCAATATCGATGTTTAAACATTTACTGATGTTTTGTACAGCCTCCAGCCCTGTCCGCCGACGAAGAATTCCATTAAGTATTTTGTGAGGTGTCTATTTACTTCTGTCATGACTGTGTACATCGTCTGTTATGGCCTCATCAATCTACAGAATTGGAATTAGAAGCTAGCGCTCGTCTAGTGCAACGCCGAGCACAGCAGCTATTAAAATATATTTGATAATAACTAGTACAATAACATAACCGACCAAATCAATTTGCCGGGTTTCATATCCATATCTCACATCACTTCGAGCGCCATTAGTTTCCTACTCTCTGCACATCTTGCTTATTCCCTTAATAGAGGTTACACCAGTTCCAACAATTCTTCCACCTGCGTTCCACCGACGAACGTCCCGGGTTTAACTAATCGTAATTTGCTCTGTTAATTCAATGCAATTATACAATTCGGTCAGGTTATTCCTCAGACGATTCTTTCAGATTGAGACTTCTCGGACAATATGCGTCGTAATTAATGAACGTTCCTCTCTATTCGTCGGGACCATCATAATAAGAGATTTACCCAGCGCTGAACATAACTAATACCTCCTGGTTAAACACTGAATACACTCAATTCGCATTATTATTATTATTAGACATTACAACTACTATTCAGATAAGGACGAATAACTTTAGAAAACAACCACCCTCAAAAAAATGTTTAACCCTAAATAAACTACGCTTACCGACTTAATATATAATACATGACACACATACATTTAGTTTATAATATCTCATGTCAAGAGGTTTTGGAGGAACTACTCTAGTGCACATGTTTATGTTATTATTCGAGATAAAATTTTAAAAAGAAATGTTCACAAATTCATTAAGTTCTATTTTTCCGGTTATGGTAAAGTCTATATTATCCTATAATATTACGAACAAATAAGGGTATATTTTGTCTATGCCAAACCAATTAATCCAGTTTCTCTGTGCTAAACAAACTTATAACTATTTTTTAAATAAGTTCTACATCAATATATTTTCTAGTATAACATTTTCATTTAAATTACCTCCAACTACTTGAAGTAGATCAGTTTGTTCTGGATTTTGTATGGTCGTTTTAGTTTCATGTGTCTGTAATCTTTTACCTTAAACTATAACCAAGCAGATATTTGTGCTGAAGAGGCTTTTATTAAAAAGTTTCTGAAAACATATGTACGCATAAATATTTGTTGATTTTGAATTTTATGAGCATGATAACATAATATTAATTATCTCATGATTTAAAATTCTAGTGAGTTATAATATTGAGAAACAATTATTATTTTAGAAAATTCAGTTAGTCAGCGTTTGGTTTTCTTGAGGCTTTTTTCATATATATGTTAATTACACAAAATATATGCCTCCTCATTTTGCCTGAATCAACTAATTTAATGTGAGCTCATTAGATGACACAGCGGGCCACACACACACACACACACACACACATATATATATATATATATAATATCAATATATATATATATATAATATCAATATATATATATATATTTATATATATATATAATATCAATATATATATATATATATAATATCGATATATATATAATATCAATATATATATATATAATATCAATATGTATATATATATATATATATATATATATATATATCATATTAATATATATATATATAATATCAATTAATATATATATAATATCAATATATATATAATATCAATATATATATATATAATATCAATATATATATATAATATCAATATATACATATATAATATCAATATATATACATACATATATATATATATATATATATATATATATATATATATATATATATATATATATATATATATATATATCGCAATTAATCTATACAAAAGCTACCATGTTTCATTCCCGCAGGAATTTATCAGCATGAAAGATGGACGTGTCTGTGTAGATTACTTGCTATAATTATATTTTGATACAACTGTTAAGCTCTATTCACGTATTGACCACTGTTGAAGTAAATACTGAAAATATATATGCACATATACTATTATAAGGTGTTATAATATACTGAAACTATAAATATAAAATAATGAATGATATATGAATATTTGTATTACATACATTCCTTTACATTTAGACAAAAGGTGTTGTAATAGTTTAGTAGTGTATAGATTACAAGAGATCAAAAGATAATATAATAAAAGGAAATGATAGTTTGATTGAAGCATTGCTAGTAAACAAGTAAATATGAAGGTGAGAATTCCGACGCTTGAGCAATGCAATGTTGAAAACCGGAAGGTGGCATAAGAATGAATAAAAATAAATGACAAGAGACAGTAACTATCAGATCAATTCGTTTATAATATAATAATTTAATAAACGTTTCGAATTTGTTTAAAATTATAATTTAAGTTATGCGATTGTTTTTGTCTATTTTAACACATTCACTGAAGAAAACACCTTGAGTTTGTTATCAGGAGAATATATGTTTTAAAATGTGCAGAAACATTCGTATGGATTAAAATGTTATTTTTTTAATTCGGAAAATTTATTAATTTTATATATACTAGCAAATATATGCTTCTTTACGGTCGCATTTTTTTGCGAGGCTACTGCGTCATTCCATTCCATCTCGCAGTCGGTGAGAGGGTGTTCCTATTTCCTTGTCGAGAATTATATAATTGTGAAAAAAACTACATACAATGCATAATTAAAGCTTCATAAATTGTTTTGGACTACTATAATTATTTATTTTTAAGTTTGCGCATTTATTTATGTATTTGTTATTATCGCTTATGTTTGAATTCATGTTTTGAAACATGACGTAAACTATAAAGCTATGCCGTTACGCCAAATATATAATTATTTTGTTAAGGTAATGTTTTAAGATCTATTTATAATAAGTGCAAATTGTTCAGCTTAGTAGAACGTCTGGCTGGAAATATCAAGGTGTCGGTTCTCGTTTCCGGCCATGTCATCCGCTTTATTTGTTGGGAATTTATTATTTATTAGTGATGCGATGTTTTCCATTTTAAAAAGTAGTTTAGATCTCTGATATTTCGAAATTAGACAAATTCCGCAATGTATTTATTACGTTTAAAAATATTGTGACTGGCGGACTAACAGACATACATACATACGAACAAAATCCATATATATATATAATATTAATTATTAAAAATATTTTTAATAATAAATATTTCCATATAAACAATGCTTTCTAAAACAAGGACAACATTTCTTATTACAATTCGCACTGCCACGTGCCGTCCTGAACAAAAGAGACTCTCATTCGTTTCATCAACACCGAACCGATAACACCAAAAGCGAGATGAAGAAAAGGAAAAAAAAGGTATTATAATATATCTTTATTTAGAAATTCAGAAATTCTGATGATGAAGTGTATCTTCGAAAATTAAATTGTAAAAAAAAAGTTAATAAAACTAAAATGCATTGTATGGCGTTCTAATTGCTCATTATTATTTTTCATAATTAATATTACCATATAAACAATGCTTTCTAAAACATAGACAACACTTCTTATTATATATATATATATATATATATATATATATATATATATATATATATATATAACAGAATCAAAGGACATATTGACTTCACTCATTATATATTCCCATCATTCTTGTCTCCTACGGTTAAATATGTGACTTCTCCAGCAGCAGACGTTGGATGCTAATGTCTCCCATTGTCTCTCATTTTCTCACATCAAGGAATGTATGACAATGTATAGGAATATTTCCTGAAAATTCACACATGGTGGGAATGTAAAATTGCGGCATTAGGAATTGAGATTTAATTCTATTTCATATGTATATGCGCCCGCATGATAACATTAATCAAGCCTAAGATTAAGAATACTTATTCAAACTATTTAGACCCCCTGGAAATATCACCGTTGCTTTATTCATCTATCGAAACAATAGATGGGCTTGTCACTCCTTTTGTTAATTAGCACGACTGTACCAATACGTATGCGTTAAATCGAAGGCGGATAATTCATCTAAACGCGATCGCGAAAACGTCCATAAGTTTATTAAAAATAGTTTGTAGACCTTCTATAATACATATCACAAAGTCTGTAATTATCTGATTCAGTTGCCGCAAACTACACCGGAATATATGAGCTTTTAGTCGTATCTTTCTATATAAAGTGAAGTTGTATGTGTGTGCTTATTAGCCTTAAAAAAACTGGTAACAAAAATAGACTAGGGTCCTATGTAATTGTTTTTGTAATATTTGATTAGTATTTTTATATCATTTTATTAAATTATACTATATTTTGGTTAATAAAATAAAATATATGTAAATTGGTTAATAAAAAATATATGTAATTAAGCATTTTTGTTCAATTTGTGTTGGTCATTTATATAGTTAAAAACTACCCAAGATTATTGCATCAAATTTGGCAGTAAGAATTCTAAAGATGTAAGTGTATCATAGGGCTTAAATGCTCTTACTATTACTACAACTAGTATTACTACTTGTAAAAACCTCCATATTACATTGGTAAAAAAAATAAATGTCGGAGTTTGTTTTTCTAGCTGATTAATTACAATTTTTAAATGAACGAACTCTAAAACTCAATTATTTTTTACATTTTTATTTTTGATATAAACAAAATGGTTTTGACCAGAATAACTTGCAAAGACAGACCCAATTATCTTGCTGCATTGGCGGGAAATAAACCATTGTGCATAACAGAAAACCAGTCACAAGTCTTGTAAAGCGTGCTAATTATGCATATTTTCGTATTATTCTTGGTGATCAATATAAAGCTTCGGGGCTACACATAGGGTGCTCTTCTAATATGTGATCTGCCGAGTTTTTAGAGTCGGGATTAGGTTTAGTCAGTGTTATTGTTAGTTATTTAGGGTTAGAAACCATTCGGTAGATCTCATATTTGACAGATCACCACACATAGTATATAGCAAGTATCTGTGTCAATAGATCGAAGACAAAAGAGTTGTCTGCAGTTTGTGATTCTTCTGGATTAGAGGCAGCTGACAAATCGTGACACTGACTGATACTGCAGCATTTTTTTATGTGATTGGGTCAACGGAGAAAATCGTAGCAGCCTAACGTATCCTGGTCTTCAATCAGCGAGTCGCCCTGCAGCTCACTGTGATACTTATTATGAGCTAGAGATATAGACGCAAGGGATAAATTGAATAAATAAATATATTAACAAAAAACAGTAGTAAGAAAACAAATAAACACGAGAGGATTAACAGCAAGACTGTTCGGCCCAACTGCTAGGATAATGACTTCTCCTAAGAGCAGTACCTGCTTCTATTTATATCCGGAAGAGATCATGCCATTATGGGTAGAGTTCCAATTTAGAGAATTGTCTGGCAAAAGTGTTGAATATTCGTCTAGTGGACACGAAAATGAAATAAAAAAATAGTGTAAAATTAATTAACGAATACGCTTCACATTTTTTTTCTAAAAAGAAAGAGCTAAATGATATTGTTCGCGATCTTAGCTTGCCAAAGTCCTATGTCGCCAAACTATAAGGATCCAGACCCAAGGACAAACACTTTTCGCTCTAACAGTGCTTCCATCACCTTTTACCACAACATACATTAAGAGTACTTCCATGTTTTCTTTGGAGAGAAACACTTGGTGTACTGCGCAGATATTGTTCAGCTTCTGAAAGCTTGGAGTATCACACTACGAACCGAAAGAAGGGAGACTGTTTTTTTAACAAAGATCGTTGGCATGTGTTCTGCTACACAACGGCTACGGGTTTGCTTCCGCACTCCTCGTTCACTCGACTACACCGAAAAAAAAAGTAGAAAGCGTTGAAATATGTGTTGGAGGAAAAAACTAGTTATGATCAAAATTAATGATTTATTTATGTTCACCTGGAGATAGTGAATATTTTTTATGGCATCACTTCGATTTCACCAAGTACTCATGTTCTCTGTTTATTTATGCGAAATAGTAGGGACACTGATAAACATTAGACGAATAAAGACTGGCCTGTGCGATACGAATTTGTTCCTTGATGATCAACAGCTTTCTTGTGGCCAGAGACACAGTACTCTTTTCACTGTTGCACATGATTCCCATTGTTGGTTACTGACCTACCGGGACTAAATCTTCAACATAGCAATTCTTATCGGAAATGTATATCCCATAATATGCAATCGCAATAGTTGTGTAGCTCTTAGTCACGTATGGATAACATTAGTGTCTAACACCGCAAACCCTTGTAACCATTACCGAACATCGATAGCGAAACAGCTGAATGGCCACTAAGGCTAGATACAAAATATTGAAGATTATACCGTTATCAGGTAAGGTCGCACAGTCACTGATCTCGATGCTTTGTTCTGTGCTACGGATGCCGAAAATAAAAACTGCACAACACTTCTGTAACATTTCGGTAATGGGTTCAGCAGATACGAGGAAAGAAATGGTCGCCATTGCATATATCTGTGTTACCGGCTGTGGACAAAATCTGAAATGCGTGAATGAGAACAATAAAATCGTCAAGAAACCGAGAGAACTGACGACCGGCGTAAAGGAAAAGACAGAATAGCTATAATTGAAGACACACTAAATGCAGCTGTAGTATGTTTCAACACTACTTCAGCAGAACACATTGAAATGATCATCAGTATAATTACCCGACGAAGACTGTTTATTCCACTAGTGAAATATATGAACTAGTATTGTATCGACCAGAAATAAAGTATGTAATAATATAAAATGAAACATAATATATAGAGTAACGTTTCCTATGAAAACAGCAGGTGTTATCTTCGCAAATGAGGGTCTCGGCGAAAACAATACCGCCTGGGTCTCATGAGAAAAAATAATTATTATTCATAAGACAATAATAGTTCCGCCGTAGAAATCAATAATTTTAATATCTCCTGCCAAGGTACTGAACGAAAGTTCAACATTAAACTATAACTATATATATATATATATATATATATATATATATATATATATATATATATATATATATATATATATATATATATACAGGGTGTTTCAAAAGTCTTGGGAACATAACGTTGTATAACGCATTTGTAATGTTCCCAAGACATTTGAAACACCCTGTATATAAAGCGAGGCTCCGATTAAGTCCGATTACATGTTTATTTATGAATATTAATATAAAAGCACATTTATGAAAATTAAAGTTTAGCACTGATAGGAGATAATAACAAAAAAATCACTTAAGCTGCAAAGCGAGACTCCGTTGAGTCCTATAGATTGTCTTGATGTTTATAGCCCGCTTCAATTGGCATAAATATAGCCTTATTTCTCGTGTCGTGTGATGTTTTCTTATGACCTAGAGGATAGAGCGGAAGCGTGGGGAGTCAAGGGTGACTCTTTGAACTGGCTTCACGCCTTGTGCCCGTCTGAAATTATTACCCCTAAAATGATTAGAGACTAAGCTCGAAACAACGTCGTCTGTAAGTAAATATAATTTAATATTCATATATATATATATATATATATATATATATATATATATATATATATTTAGAGAGAGAGAGAGAGAGAGAGAGAGAGAGAGAGAGAGAGAGAAGGAGAGAGAGAAAGAGAGCGAGATACAGGATCGCTAAGAATTTACTGATTGATCACTTTTTAACATGAATAAATTATTTGTTTTTTATGGTATATTCATTGAATGTTAACATAATATGACGAAGACAATGAAGATTTGTTTGCAAAAAAGAACAAAAATAAAAAGTCGCCAATGTCAACCCGCCTTCACGTTCAACAGACTTGACTAGCCCTGAAATCTTTTTGTGGGGGTATTTACATAAACAAACCTTAAACTACAGGAATTGAAGAAGAAAATCAGGAATAAAGTCGGGGTATTAAATCTTAATTAAGTGATCCTGCAATCTCTCATAGATAATGTTTTGGCAATGGCACGAATTTGTGAAGCTGAAAATGGAAACCATTTAAAAGATGCTATTTTTCATGAATAAATTCTCTTTTAATAAAGATTATATTCAAATTAAAACCACTCACTGTCCATCAGTTACTTCTATTAAAGGTGTGTGTATTATAGTTTCATTATATGATCAAAATTTCAACCAACGTGTACTTTCATTAGATTACGTCCATAGATTTTTAAAATTGTAGTTCCAAATATTTTGGTTTGTATCATTCGATGTTTCTAGAAAAAATATAAATTAAGTTTGACGATCTTTAACTGGTTCAAAAATTTATTAATCCTTACAATCGTTTGTTCTTCTACATATTTTTAAGCAAAGATAAATCTGAATTTTAAAATTAATTAAGATACATCAGCGGTTAAATGCAAACATTTATAAAGTTTTTAATTTCAAAAAAATAGAAAAAAGATGTTCTCACGTACGTTTTGTCGAGTCAACAACTATTTTAATGTTTACAAAATCAAAGCCTCGTTATCAAAATTTTCTGATTCATTTTTCATTTACTTTCCTATAAATTAACTCAATTTATTTACAAATAATATTTATTTTTATTAATTTCATATTTAATTATGATTTATTTCTTAATTGTTAAGGGTAGGCAACTATTTTTTTCTATATAGGTAACTCTCTTAGTGTATTCAATAGTGTTATAGTGTTTTTATTAAAAAGAAAGAAATAATATTTTAGTGATGACGGTCTAAAATAATTTGAATGAACTAGAGCCATTTATTTTTCCATAATTATTTCAATTTATCCATTTCTTTATCCCCAGAGTTTTACACGTAAAGTGTTGTTTACCCAGGAATTGCCCATCTCTGTATATATTGCTCATTGACATTGATTTTTAATTGGTAAATGTCTCATTTAATTGTTTGTGGGCGTATATAATTATTTTTTAAAAGTACTTGTATGAATAACGAGCTCAGGTGTTTATATTGATAAATATTTTATTCATCATCACTTAAATTACTATGTTAGAAATAATTCAAATGAGAAAAGAAGGACAAAGTATAATATGATCCGAGAATTGAAGATATCTTTATTTAACTAAACTTGCAATAATTTACCACTCAATAGACTTAGCAATTCAGTTAATTTAATTTCATCTCTGGATTCCGAGAAGCAACTATTATATGTGCTAAAGATTTTTATTTGTGATTATGTTATTAGTTACATAGCTACTAATTGTGAGGTTCTAATTATTTACATCGCACATATAGTTTAATCTGTTAGTTTATTATGCCTATTTCCTTCTAGTAATGTTCCATAAAGCTAAAACATTTTTTTAGCCGTAAGAAAATATTCCCAATAATGACATTAATTAAATTAATCTTTCAACCCAATATTCCGCTCTCTTGCACAGAAACAGAAAACTTGAGTCTCGCTCTAACAGACCTAAGGTGTTTGCGAGATTAAATATTAATCGTATAAAATAGATTTGAACCAGAGTGCATAATAACCAGATAGAATACATGTGAACCAGATTAAATTTGAACCAAATAGAATATACTTCAAACCACATAGAAAAGAGTTTGAACCAATAAGAATAGATTGTAACCAAACTTGATTTAAACCTGTTAACATACATTTTGAACAACATAGAATATATTTAAACCAAATTGAATGTTATAAAATTAGAATAGATTTTAACCAGACTGAATGTTAACCATACAGGATATATTTGAATCAGATTGAATTTAAACCAGATAGAAAAATGTGAATGAGATTTAATTTGAACCATATATATGCAAATGTTCACAAATATATTTACCCTTACATCATATTTCATCACTTAATATGGAGACAAATGACTAAGTTTCGTTCTCAATATAAAATTGATTGAAAACGAATTTCTAGTGCGATACACATAGATAAGATTCAGCAGTGATCCGACTCGATCTTAAGTTTTCATAGCAATGCTGCGCAGTGATGAGGTGCAATTTTCTGTTATTAATTTGTTTTCGGTGCATATATATATATCTACGTTTTATTTTTATTGAAAGACTTCCTCAGCAGTCTCTCTCTCTCTCTCTCTCTCTATATATATATATATATATATAGAGAGAGAGAGAGTGAGAGAGAGAGAGAGAGGGAGAGAGAGAGTCAGGTATGTGTAGATATTTATATATATATATACATATAGTAATCCAGGTAGGGTAAAAATCCACAGGGTAGAAATCCAAAGGGAATCAAACCGGGCTTATAAAAGAGTGCTCAATAAAAATATAGAGTTGTATTGTGAATGCTTTATTCAAACATGTATTGAGTCTACTACACTGGCATGTCGATGTTATCGATGTACAGATCTCAAGAGCTGAGGTCTTATCAGGCAGAGAATTTTTTATATTTTATCGCTGAATTCCAGGTAGAGTGAAGTCAAGCAAAGAAGAAGAGGAGAAAGAAATAAAAGTCATGTGACCGATTTTAAAAATATAATTGCCGTTAGAAATTAATATTTTCATTTTTTTATCGAACGCAAAGCTGGGGTAGAAAGGAGGGGGGGGGGAGGAAAAGAAAAAGAGAAGAAAAAGAAAAGGAAGAAAAATATATTTGCCGTTAGAAAAGTTTAATTTACAGCTATTTGTATTTTTATTTTTTATTTTTATCCAACGCTTAGCTAAGGTAGGGGGTGAAGGAAAAGAAAAAAGGAAGGGAAAGGGGAGATGGGTAGAGGGAGGTTAGGGGTGCGTGTCTATAGCCATTTAGGATTTGTTGCGGGCTGAGAATGGTTAATGTAAGATTCGAGTTAAATTCAAATTTATTTTTATTACACAGGACTTTACTTTAGTTTTTTTTTTGTTATCTAATTCAGGGTTTAGGTTGCTGTTTAGGATTTTGTTAGTGTGTTTTTTAATTATAATTTCTAAGGTTTCACTGCAGCTGTAACTTAGTTTAAGTGTATTTTTGTTGAATATTTTATGTAAGATATTGTTTGGGGGGAAATATGTGTTTATGAGGTTTAACATTTTTTTACCAAGTTTGGTTTTAACTGCTTGATTGAAGGGGGCTGTACACCATATTATATTCCTGTTTCTTGCTTTATTGTTTTTATTATTAGTCGTTGTAGGTTTAGTAAATTTAATTTGTGTATTCTTGTACCCGCTGTTTTTTAGTGCTTTATTATAGAATTCTTTATGTGTGTTAAAGATTGTTTCATTTGATGAGTTATTGCTTATCCTTTGTTGGATAGATTTAGGGATGTGTTTAATGATAGTTTTGGGGTGGTTGGAGAGGGGGTGTACATAGATTGGGTTAAAGTTTTCTTTATTATATGGTTCGTATGTTGCTTTAGTTAAGTTGAGAGTTACATCTAGGAAGTTTACTATTTTAATGTTGGAAGTTATTTCAACTTTAAGGCATATCCTCTTCATCTCTCTAATAATAATCTTTTTAATATTTTCGTCCTTTTGCCCATTGGAATTTCTGACTACTAAATGTCCATCATCCCTATATAGGCCAATGTCTTTAATATCTATATCTTTAGTTAGGTTGTAGAGGATGTATAAGCAAACTAGGTCGATGATTTCTGCAGAAGCGAAAGAACCCATCGAAACATCAAAAGAGCCAGATTGGTTGCTCTTTGTCCATTGATCTTTTTTACTAATTAACACTGTTTTCCTACATTTTCTCACAATGATAATCTTCTTCAGAAATATCCGAGAGAAGAGTAGCAAACTCCATGCACTTTCGAAGAGTTCATTAGAAATTGAGGGGTAATAGTTAATTATATCAAATTGGATGCAGGAACAATTTATTTTGTTTTTTATTTTGTGGAACCAATTAATTGTATCGGTCGTGTTGATCCATTGATTGAGTTTGTATGTTGATTTAATGTTTTTGTTAATTTTTTGTAGAATGATTTTTAAACACCTCCAAATCAAATAACTTTAACCCTCAACTACAAATACAATACAATTACCCCCCTTTTGAATAAATACTATAACACGTACAAGTAGAACTTTTAGAGATATGTGTATAGGTGAATTTTGTGGACATATGTATATACATATGTATGAAAATATAAAATTTATAACTATTTATATGTGTATGTGTACGCTTGTGTACTTGTGTGTATGCGTATACATGTGTGCACCTACATGTGTATATGTGTGTTCGTGTATATGTGTATGGGTATGGGTGCATGTATGAATGTCTATGTATACATGTGCATATATGTATTTATATGTATGCACAAGTACGTGTATGCGTTCAACATCCAGCTCACATAATCTCGCAAAAGTAAACCACATATTACCAGTATCTATCTTTAAATAATTATATACTGATCACTTTAATCAAAATTATTGGCCCCCCACTATTTCTAATCCCCCCACTCATAGACCATAACTTGCGTTAACAACTTTAACTAGAACACTTTACCGCTAATATTATCTTTAATCTTATAACAGGTGTTTACCCCACCATTAGTAATATGATTACAACGAATAATAAAATGTATTTATACCACTGAAATTAATCAATATATGACTTCCATTAAAAATAAAAGCAATTACTAATATGTTTTATTAATCCATCACTAACTATTACTTATAATGGAAATACATTTATTTATACTGCAAAATAATTAAAACTAAATATAATAGTATAATCAATCAATATCAATGTCATAAACTTATACGATCCTTACCAAGAATAATTCCTAATATATTTTAACTCATTACTATCTAGAACTAAATCTACTAATATTACTGCCACTAATCCATATATGAATCTTACTAAAAATAAAGATAATTACCACTATGTTTTATTAATTAACTGATAAATTTTATTTAAAATACATTTAACTATCCATCAAAGTCATTAAAATTAAATGCCAATTGATCAAAATATAACAGCATAATTTATTAATATTAAGGTCATAAATCGATCACTAATAATAATTTAAACTAAAATATCCCTGTAAGCTTTTTTTCATGTAATTGTTATATGTCTGCATTGAAATAGATTGAAACAACGCCATATACAGGAAGCAGACACGATAACTTTCTTAAACGGCTACAAACATACAATCTTGACACCTCCTTTCTTTCTCTTTCTTTATCTTCTCTTTCTCTCTTGTTTTATCTCCCGCGACCCACTTTTACCCAGCCCAGCGTTGGATAAAAATAAATATGAATTTAACTCGAATCTTACATTAACACTTCTCAGCCCGCAACAAATCCTAAATGGCTATAGACACCCACCCCTAACCTCCCTCTACCCATCTCCCCTTTCCCTTTCTTTTTCTTTTCCTTCAACCCCCCTCCCTACCCTAGCTAAGCGTTGGATAAAAATAAAAATAAAAATACAAATAGCTGTAAATTAAACTTTTCTAACGGCAAATATATTTTTCTATCTTTTCTTTTTCTTTTCCTCGCCCCCCCCCCCTTTCTACACCAGCTCAGCGTTGGATAAAAAAATGAAAATATTAATTTCTAACGGCAATTATATTTTAAAAATCGGTCACATGATTTTTATTTCTTTCTCCTCTTCTTTTTTGCTTGACTTCATTCTCCCTGGAATTCAGCGACCAGGTTAGATCATAAAAAATTCTCTGCCTGATGAGACCTCAGCTCTTGAGAGCTGTAGATCGATAACATCGACATGCCAGTGTAGCAGACCTTGTACATGTTTGAATAAAAGCATTCACTATATATATATATATATATATATATATATATATATATATATATATATATATCTTTTGTTTCATTGTACTTCAGTCAAAGTTCTCAGAAACTAAGCGTCACCCCCTGGGGTTATCACTTTATTTCTGTATGAGATACATAGATAGTCGAATATTCTATAAAATTACTCATTTACCTGTCAAACGTTGAGTGTGTGAAGAAGTGAAGAGCATTAATTAAGTTTACTATGCTTTAGTATATGTTTTTGTGGGCTTTTGGTTTTACTAGCACAAGAATCTATCTAGTCTTGTGGAGTGTCCAGCTAAGTGCTGATACTTGAGGTAACATTACTTGGAGAAGGTGCACTATGTCTTTATATTAGGCAGTGTATAGTTGTGTAGAAGGGATCTTATTCGGGTTTCAAATATTATGTTATTTTGAATATTTAGTCAGGGTTAACTTGTAGAGTGACCTATGCTCATGTCAGGTTGTCCTGACAACGCTTGTACAGAGAGACCGAATACATTTGAGGATGGTGTCTAGTAGGTAATTCAAACTCTCAAGCTATATATATATAGGTTTTGTTTCATTTCACTTCACGCGAAGTTCTTAGAAATCAAGAAAACTTCTCTTCGGGCTAAAACTTGATCTCTATGTGAGATACATAGATATTCGAATATTCTCTTAAAGTTCTCCTTTACCTGTCAAACGTTGAATTAGTAAAGTAAAGAACAGTAAATTTTCCTCTCCTTAATTGACCAGTTCATATATATATATATATATATATATATATATATATATATATATATGTGTGTGTGTGTGGGTGTGTGTGTGTGTGTGTGCATGTGTGAACGGATCATTAATAATTTTTGAATATATATTCTACACAACATTGTCAGTAAGATAGGAAGATAATTGTTATTAATGTTAACATTTAGGGTGCATATATTTAATTTATTTTCAATTTCTTATTATCCTTTTGAATTTTGGAATATATATTTTCCGCAATATGGTGGGTTACATGTTCACATTATGTTTTGTAAACTTTACGACTCGCACCCGCCCTCAAAAATGTTTCTAAGTTCGATACCAAGGATGTAATAGAGAAAAGACTTGCTGTACATCAAATGTTGTATCATTATAATTAATATCTTTTTATATTATCAGTGAACGCGCGTGAGCGTAAATAACGCATATGTGCTTTGTAAAATCCTAATATATTAACTTATTCTAAATTATGGAATATTTATTCTTCGATAAGTAACGTAGGTACTTTATTAATTTAATTTGTAAATTTACCATTTAGGGGACTTTCACTGAAACTGTACTATGCCCACCCCCAAAGAAAGAAAAATACATAGACATATTAAACTAATGCTATATTTATTGCTTATACCTGTCTTGGAGCGGATATTTGAGCGGTATATATTTTTAATGTACAAGATGATCTCTTAAACCAATGAACGGATGATGAATTTGGGAATATATATTTTAGGCAACACAGTGAGTAACATAGGCACCTCATATTTGTGTAAATAGTACATTAAGGTCGTGCATATAGATATATTAATTTAGCTATATGTACGTGTTATATATATATATATATATATATATAAAATATTCACTAATAAACTAGTTAATCGATTATTATGAATTTTTTAACACAGCGTCTATGCGTAAATGTGGGTAATGTAGGCTACATTTAGTTTAATTGAGGTTAATGCAAAGGCGGTAAAAAAGGAATATAATCCCTCTGTTAAAATTGTGATCTCTGATTTGTGTGAATGTTTTACAATAGATAAGTATAGATCAATTAATGAATATTCCTCAAATGTAAGTTTCTTTGAAGTACTTTAAAGGGTTTTAGGGGACATAATATGGGCAACACATCCCATTGAATACATGCATTAAATTTGGTCCATAGTCATTAGCGATCAATTAATGAAGATTCCCTGAATTTCTGAGCCTTAATTTTTGGACATTATCTAGACCAAAAAATCATTTGATGGATATTAGTAAAAATTGGAATAATGATTCTTGACATTAGTTTTGGTATCATTATATATTGATTTTAATCTATGTAAGGGGACATAAAATTGGTGCAAAACTATTCTTAATTTTATCTCTTACATGCATTACGTCGGTCCATTTAGGGGCGTATATATTTATTTATAGATTAAATATAGTTATCCACGTACACGTGGTTCGCTGTATATAAAGCCATTCAGCGTGGCTGACTATGGTAAGATTCGAACCCACAACTACAAGATGTTACTTCTAATTATGAAGACCTGCCTAAAATATGTAATTTTTATCGCTTAAATTATTAGTTATGTTTGTTATTGTTAATTTTTGCGATAATGACAGCTTATGTAGATACAGTGAAACAGGTACGTCGATTACCACACAGACACACACACATACACACACACATACACACACACACACACACACATATATATATATATATATATATATATATATATATATATATACTAACGCCACCTACTGTGTAAAATAATATACTTTATCTTGCAGACAATAATTATCAATGCACGAATAATGGAGGTGCACATTTGTTTTAGATGCGTCCAGCTATCTATATGATTGGCTTTTTCCGTCACGATTACATTAAAAGATTATTTCCGTAGGTCTGTTACACTTAAATTTTAAATAAATATTAAAAAGCATTTCCATCCATCGCCGTCAAGATTAATTTTGCTTTAAAACAATAAACGTTGTACATTTTCACAGAAAGCATTTTCATACGTTAGAGATATCTTGTAAAAATTACCTCGTATGAATAATAACATTACGAAATTAATTTTCATATTAAAGTAGATTGAATGTTCGAATAATGTAGCTAGGTCACGGCCAGTTATGACCATTACAGACTGATTAGTGTATCTGATTTTTAAATTTTAGCAACTCTATATACACCCACTGTATATTTTCCTCGGGCTTTAACGTAAAGCTTTACTTCATCTTGTATGTTACATACCCGTTTATCGATTATGATAGAATATACAAGACAAAGCTTTATAAATATAAATGTATTTCTTTATTCGTTTTCTTTTGAACATAGTGCATGGTTCTGTAGTAATTGTTTTTTTCACCGTCAGGTGTTCGCAGCCTGAAATAAGAGAGAGGCGCAACACTATTATCAGAGCAGCCGTAGCATAGTTGAGCAAGCATCTGGACTGTTTTTATGCATCTGTCCTGTGTAGTGTGCTTGTTTCCAATATATTAAAAACATACATCCATGCATTAATCTGAGTCAGATTGATCAGGAACTGATCATGTGTTTACTCCTTTTCGACGAACACATATCGGTTCAGTTTTTATCTCTTAAGGTTGTTCCAGGGGTTAATTCTATCTCCTCTAAAATAGCTTGCGTTCGAACCAATATAGTCTGGCAAAATGTAATTAAATTTATAATAGAGCCGGGGTGCATGGTTGTAAAAGGATATCGTTGCAAGCTATGGAATCGTTTATGTCGTATTAAAATCCGCATTTTTTAGAAGAGCCCCATCTAACAGATATGTCCATGTCGCCCCAAAAATAGACAACATTCGGTTGTAGTTACAAAATAAAAATGTGTATTACTCACTGAAGAAGATGGAATCCATCAATGTAAATGAGTATTTGTATACAAATATCGCTTCCTTTATAGTTTTTAATTAACATACATTTACACAGATAGCCGTTGACAGTTACCTGATGTTTTTCAGAATGGTGTTTATTCTACGGTGTGTACTTCCTAACTCTTATCAAATCCTAATCTTAATCTGACACTAAGCTGACACAGATGTAGATGTGAATCATAAATGTAGACTAAGATCATATGCACACACTGCGCATGACTTCTGGGGCTATTTATGGGGCAAAATTCAGTTTGCCATTAGTGGCGTGGGTCTTCTATTTGATCAAATAACGTGCGTAATAGTCTCTCTCTGGTCAGGTCGTCTGTAACACTGATTGAGTCTAATCTCTTATGTGTCAATTCCCACATATGTTGATGGTCTGATTACGGATTACGAAACTAGCATAACGCGTTCGAACTTTCAGTAATCTATTCTATCGAATCCACGTATACCTTTGAGAAAGGTATTAATCCAGGTCAAGTTACCCGATAGCCTGGACCTGGATTAATACCTTTCTGAAGAGTATACGTTGATACGACAGATCAATGTAGATGTTTAAAACTAATGTTAAAAACGGTATTTGTCACATTAGGTTATAGTAAGCACGAGGTAAGTGTAGTGAAAACTTCTATTCGAAATTGACATTCAGAATTAAGGCTACGTGTCAGGATATTGAGTCCCAAGATATGAAGTATCTACTTACATATAGCGGATAAGCTTGTAACATCTTTTTCTTTTTTCGACGACAAAAGAGAACAGTCTTTCATTAGGATGGGTGCTCCTATTCGCCGATGGGGGATGAGTTGGAGATACTATGAATGTACCCTGTATACAAGAGGAGACTAAATAATGAAAGCAATTTAAAATCCCAATGATTTTATGCAGTCATTATTTAAAACGATAGAACAACAAAGAAAGTGAAGAAGAGAGTAAACAAACTGCTGCTACGTGTCATCTAAACAACGTGATTCTATCTGCATACGCGATAGAACCGCCGTTGATTTAAATTGCTGGGTTAAAAAATATGGTGCCTGTAGTGTTACAATAGTACAGTAGATTATGCTCAAAAGTCTCAGAGGGAACAGTTAATTTAGTAGAAAAAATGTGAGACGTGTAGTCCCAAAAGAATATATGCGGCATTTAATTCTTAATTCTGCATTAGGGAAGTTGGGATAAATATTGGCGCATCATTTGCCCCATACGAGGGATAAAATACTGCCTTATGGTCAACCAACCGTACACAATGAATCGTTGACAATAGTTATTGTTTAACATTATATAATCGTAAATGTGTACGTTTGCTGTGAAAAGCATAAGACTCAGATACATCTTAAGATGTTGTACTATTGACACATCTTGGGGCGTGCCACTCAGATCACTCGTTCCTGTCTTAATAAAGTACAAAAAAGTCTTCGACATCTAGTGGCAGATGATCTCTTCTTTTCACGAAAGTTGCTTTGTCACAGAAGAAATGATGCTAGTCTGTGGTTAATCTATCGTTATATTAATGATAGGTGTTTGAGTGAGATCCAATCTCTGGTTCCACTCTGTAAAATATCCGCGGGAAACCACCGTCTAGTGCAAATAATTATTGTTTTCTTATTATGTGAAAACTAAGCGAAACATAAAATAGATGAAAAGGTTTATTCCCAAGAGCTTCTTATTTGTGAAAGACAATTCAACGTGACTGCGTTTTCAAATTCAATGTTATCAAATTCTTGTCGAGCCACCATCTTGAATAATCAAATTCTGTCCATTTCATCCACCATTTCCAAATTTTATCTTGGAAGCAGCTGTTGTGATAACGCAAAATAATTTGCAATAGGTATGAAAAGAGGTGAATAGTACTGTAAATTTGGCGAGACTTGTTGTTATTTGTTATTAAGTTTCAACTTTCGAATAGCATTTCTGCCTTGAGAAGTGGTTGCTCATTAATATTGAAATGCATACAAACCAAACACATGGATACAGGCAGCAGCAAGAGAATTTAAACATATAAAGGTTGATTAAAGTGAACATTGTATCAACATATATAGTTTTGTTTAATTTGTTACACGAACTCAAACTAAAAACCTGTCAAAATCGATGAAAAAATAACTTTTCTTACCAGTATATAAATTGCTCAGATAACTAAGGGCGAAGTTCGCTTCTTCTTATTTAATCAAATTGCCGTTTACCTACATGCCAGTGATGTGAATATGTGCTTCTCGGATCTTCATAAAAAGAACCTGTGAACTGAAACATGCACATCGATTTATAGATAACAGCGATCCGAGATTTCTTCTTTCCAAAGAAAGTGGGATAAAACCTCATTTGATCAAAGGAGATAGAAAAAAATCGAAATAAACGGAACGCTGAGATTTGTTCGTTTGTGTTTAAACGTCTTCTCGAAATGAGCGACCGAGTCATATTTACAATCTCAGATCAATAAGGTTCAACAAAGTTGATGTGTTTTTATTGGTAAGCGACACTGTCCCTGTGATGGGTGTTCAGTTAATTTAATAAAACAGTGACTTAATGTTTATATAAAATTACAAATATGGATATTTGATTTAGTTGTGTCTGTGTTAACGGCAAGCCAACCTGTTTGTGCTCTTTTATGCCGAACGACAATACGTAGTGTAACCAGTTAATTAGAACACAAGTTGCTATTTTAAAAAATAGCTCTGATGAGGTGAGAATTTTGCATACAACACCTAGTATTCCCAACTGGTCACCGATTAAGTACTGCCTAGATTAAAGGTCGTTTAAATTCGATGGGGTCCAACAACGATTGATTGTTATTAAAAGTGAACACTGTCCGAGTAGTGGGTATTTAGCTAGTTTAATAATATATATGTATACATGACTGAATGCTTATATAAAATAACAAGGTTGGTTTCGTTTTGTCTGTGTTTACGGCAAATCAACCCATTTGGGGTAATGTAATGTCGAAGCACATGCGAACTAATCACGTTGACACACCGGTTCTCGTTAGATCGCCGAAGTTAAGGGACGTTGAATCTTGTTAGTACAAAAATGGGTGACCATTTAGGAATACCAGGTGATGTATTTGCTCTTTCCTTATGTCGGCATTGTTTCTGGTCGTTCTGGACTTCTTGTGACTGGAATCAAGCAGTGCCGACTCAGGAAACGTGCTGTTAGGATTGCGCAACCCTTGCTTCACAATTACATGTTCGGCCACCCTTAAAAGGGGTATCCATTGTCGCTCAAGACTGAACGGAGGCGATGAATCTACAATTCGTAGTGTAACCGATACATTAGAATATAAGTTGCTATTTTACCCATATTCGGGAAGAAGTGAGAATTTTACATACATCATCTGTAATCTCTAAATGGTCACCCATCTTGTACTAGCCATGCTAAGCGTCTCTTAACTACGATGATCTCACGGGAACCGTAATGTCAACGTGATTATAGGCGTATACAAAGCGATCTTTGTAAGATGAGTCTATTCAATTTGTACAGGCAACCTGATTTTATTCCATAGCTAGCTGAGGGAACACTTGGCATTTGTCGAACTTAACTCTCTTTGTTTCTCATCTCATCTACTTTGCATCTCGACACCATCGTTTTTTTTTAATAATTTTGTCTTCTCTGTTACTTAAATCATCACCCTAAATCCTACTCATCACTTTGTTCCTCAAGTTGTCTTCTTTTCACGTGTTGGCTTCATACGTTATACTGCGTTTCCTGATTCCTAAGAAAAAAAACTTGTTCCCGTAATTTTAATGCGATTAAAGTTAATGTTATAACATTTTCCATTTTGATTGGGTCTGTGCTTTCTCCTGACATGAGCAATCTAATATTTGTCTTGAAAAATGATTTTAAAAGGTTTTACTCACAAAACTACAACTTCCGTTCGACATTGACGTGCTTAGCACAAATTATAATTACCTATATTAACACTTGGGTGTATAGTAGCTTCTAATGCGATTAATTAAATAATCTAATTAAGATGACACCATGAATCCATAACTTTTCATCTAGTTGAATATAATAATAAACCCATTAAGTCCTGACCAGACTCAACTTCGCTTAACTTCGGTGATCTTACGGAAATATGCCAACGTGATTATAGCGGTATATAACGTGGTGTTTGTAAGATTCATCCATTCAATTAAACAGACCGCGCGGATTTCTTCAATAGCAAACCGAGGGAACCCTTGGCATTTTCTGAGACCCAAGAACTTGCTTGGCTTGTCTGAAGTAATGGGAAATGAAAAAGAAAAAAACAAAAGATGTTTTTTTATGTATTCATCAACCTTTCGTCTTTATTTGTAAGACTTCTTCAGGATGATAATTTTAAGAACAATGTTATGCAAGTACATAGAACTATTGGGTTGGCATGATGGGTTGATGAAAAGTGGTAGCCACTACTGGGACCGCAGGACCACCGACTTCTCTAAGATCGGACCTTGGTCCTACGCTCCCAGTAGTGTCTACTACTTCTTATCAACCCATCATATAAACATAATAGTTCTATGCACTTGCATAACATTTTTCTAAAAATTATCATCCTGAAGAAGTCTTACAAATAAAGATGAAACGTTGATGAATACATAAAAAAACATCTTTTGTTTTTTCCTTTTTCATTTCTCATATATATATATATATATGTATATATATATATATATATATATATATATATATATATATATATATATATATATATATATATATATATATATACGTACGTGCGTTTTAATCAATCATAACCATTCGTTTCACCCTGTTAACAATCTGGCTGATACTCTTTGGTGTTTTCCATTTCAGAATTGCTGCGGCCACATCAGTCATTCAATTTTGCAGCTAAAAGTTCTTCTATTTTTGTTCATTTTAAAATATTTATTTTTGCTTTTGAATTTATACTTTTCTTTAATTCAATGGTATTTTATTGGTTACATTAATACCTGTTACGCATGTTCTATTTAGTTTATTGTCGAATACTTTGTGTCGGTTTTTATTTAGGTAATTTCGCATCCATTAGTCAATTTACATTTTTAGGGTAACTGTTATATGTTTTTTTACGTATTTTACTAAAACTGCTTTAAGCAGACATACTTAAACGTGATTGTTAAGAAAACCAGCATCAGTATCATCTCGATCACAGGTCGAAAGTAAGATTCATAGAAATCCATGGGTGCCTATGTGAAAGACCGAAAAGAGAGAATTACATGGGAGCTCTGAGGCATGCTGGGTGTCAGTTTTTTACCGGAGTTTTAATAAGACAGAAACTTAGACAAAAAATGTGGTGGGGATTTGATGACTACATAAGTAAGAAAATGTTAGTAATAGAAGTGTCGTTAATAACTGATTATCGTTCTCAATCTCATCCCGAAAGATTCATCCTAAAACAAAATATAATAAGTAACGAACTTTTGGGTACGGATGTTTTATGTTTTAATTTTGGCGATTAAGATTGACAAAAGATCTATTGTGATCTACCAGAAGACGTATATAGAATAATATGCAATATCTTTTAGAAATATGACGTAGTGCTTGTTACAGACATACACTAAAATCTTTAATATCATACATTATGGTTTTCGGATAATAATGACAAATTTCAGAAACAAACATTTATTCATTGAGCGGGACCGATTTATCGAGCCTTTTTATCTTTCCAATTTATTTTAATGGTCGGACACTGTTGGCATACTGACATCAAGTGCCGTATATATTTCTCTGACACTGTTGACATACTGACATCAAGTGCCGTATATATTTCTCTGACACTTTTGACATACTGACATTAAGTGCCGTATATATTTCTCTTGCACTTTGATATGGGTTTTGTTCAACAATCGCTTTAAACGTTTCATTGTCTTATCTACCTTCTGTACATTCAATGTTCTCATTATAGATACGGTATTTCTGAAGACCACTTTTGTACTTTCCGATCTCTTCTGAACCCTTACCGATGTTTTTGGAAGCATTATGGCAGATTTTGATCACATGCAAGTGGACTATACATATTTCTTCCTTTTTTCAAGTTCGTTTTGAGGACATATGCTTCAAAATTATATTCTAAAAAGAATGATTGGAAATTATCTTGGAATAAAAAAATCATTTACATGTTGTAAAAATTGAACAGCTGTAAACGTAACTGCGTTTATAGCTTTATGGATTACTACCTGTGAGTACACGGCGTTGCTCGAAATTATTTTTCTGATTCATGATTCCTACTGTTAAACATTCACAGCAAGAACTTGTCTTGCTATAACTATTGTAAATAATTTAACTTTCTTCCCCTGTGTACCTGAAACTAATATAATATCAATGAGCAAAGATTATTCCCAAGCAAAGATTATTCCCACGAACTACACGTCTGCTTACCAAATGATTAAAATATGGTTGTTTTAAAGTCGAATTCTTGTTGAGTCGTCCTCTTAAATAATCAAATGTTGCCTAGTTTCAACCATCGTTTCAAATCATAGTGTCTCACCGTCCACCTGACAATCTCATTAACCCTTATCCTTGAGTGGCCTTTAGGTCTTGACTAGCGGAGATACATTATTACATAAACAATTTTCATTTTAGTTTCGTGTTTTGTAATTTTTAAAATAATGCTTTGTTATATGTAAATCATTTGTTACAAATCATCATATTATGAAAAATAGAAATTTAAAAATTAAATGTAATTATTAAAGTATCGTTGGTCATTAAAATAATAATCCAGCTGAATTATAAAAATAAAAATTCTAATTATTTTTTTTCAAGTTAATGTTCTTTTAATCTTTTTGTTTATCAAATATTTTAGTTGTTTTTTTTATTTTATGTTTATTAAGTTAATAATACTGAAGTTTATTTCATGCATATACATAATTCAACATTTGACAAAATATGATAATTAGATGTGAATTAAAAAATAATTCAATGCACGTTCAAAAGTTAGTGTAAAAATTTACTTAGTCGTCGTTCTATTCTAAATAAGCTGTTTTTCTGCCAAATGTAAAAAGCTTTTGTGACTATGACCAGAAAATCAAGAAGTTTAATTGAATGTCCTTCTGGCTTGGTAGACTGAGAGCAGAATCTAAGCGTTCGCTCGAATAATGGCGGTGGAGAAATGCTCAGAAAACCAAGTTAAATCACGATGTTCCTGAGTCCATGCGGTTGAGGAAGTTCCGCTTTGTGGAACCAATCGCAGCACTTGTCTTCACGACGAACGGTTGGAATATTTACATCGCGCGTGACTCTCTGCTGACGCCGTCACATGCTCAGTGTTTTTCCTTGATTCAGTTATTGACAAGAGCGCAAAAGTCTCGAGAGAAGTCGCATCCCATATCAGAGACTTTCCGTTTGAGAAGTGAAACACTGTCAGAATGTCGCGCTATCTTCTGTGCTTATTTCAATAGGATCTAATATTGCCGGAATACAATCGATATCTAGGACCTGTTGAGCATCCTGAGGATAGGGTGTTTGCCGGCGGTGTGAAGTCTATATATGTCAACCGACTGATCACAACTGTGTGCACACTCTCAAACCTGTGTACAGTGCGCAGGGAATCTGAGAAAATTATCATCGACTAGATTCCCGACGACAAATGATGACTTGTTCAACCCAAGTTAGACAGTGTTGGTCGCAGGAATTTCTTAGAGATTCAACGCTGGTTTTTTATTGATCGTCTCAGCCTTTCTCTACTCGTACCCCGGGATGATAAGGCCAGCCTCCCTTCACTCGGTAAATAAGTCATGAATCAGCTGGTTGATAGGAGATTCTAATGCTTTGCGTAGAATATTCTCAACCAGATCCTGAGTGTAGCTGACGAATGGGGAATCAGGCGACAATGCGACAACACTGGTCGACATCAGTCCGAGTTCACTAAAAGAAATAGAGGGAGGGTCTGGCGCCAGCTAATGTTGTAAAAATCTACGTTGCCGATCGCCGTTGCGATGTCCCGAATAATGCCATACACCCCGTATAAGAAAATGCTAATGAAGGCAGATAACGAAGAGAGAAGTACTCCAATATATAGCAGCTGTTGCGCAAGATAAAAGAGCCGTATGCTTATCGAGTCGCTGAAGCATCAAAAACTCAATATTTGTCAATATTTGTTACTTAAGACTGAGCATGGTTTACCTCGAGCCCGATTGCAACAAGGGTTGGGACATTCCGAGAGCGGTTTTAAACAACATCAGACTAGTTGCTACCGAATGTTATTAGATGCTCAAATACGTAGTCACAAATTGGGCGACATCGTCGATTTCCAGAGTGAAAAGAAGAGGTCCCGTTAGATAACCCTGATGAATACGGAAGTTGGGTGGAAGAGAATGATCGTGAATAACAACGGTGCTGAAACAAGCGTAGACAGTGCGTGTAAAACGACAAAGAGCAGGAACTAGGCGAAAGTAGAGTGGGAATATGAAAGGGAATGTAGTCTGTTTTTTATATATTTTCTATTATTTGTAAAATGTTGTCTTATGGTTAGCCATTCATTTCGATTTCAATAACTATTCGATTAATCTAACGAAAATAAGAAATAATACTGATCATGTCAATAAAAGGAAAGAAATCCAAACGTTCACAAACAGACACACAAATCTGTCTCTCTTTCTCTCTCTTACTCTCTCTCTCTCTCTCTCTCTCTCTCTCTCTATATATATATATATATATATATATATATATATATATAATTATGCATTGGTTGTGGTGTAAGTATTTGAGCTCAATAGATAGTAGACGTTCCGAGCGTAATAGCAATTATGAATTGAAGAAATGTCCGACAACAACAAACTCTCGTATCAAGCTAAATAGGTTTTAATTAAAATAAACGACAGTTACCTTAAAGTTGTACAATCAGAGTATTGGTAATTGCAAAAACTGAATCTTATAGACTTAATGAATCTTCAGATAAACAAATAAAACAACTTACTATTTACATGTTCACGCAAACGTCCGTATTATTCTATACACGTGGGGTAAGTAACCCACCACAATCCGCTAATATATATATATATATATATATATATATATATATATATATATATGTGTGTGTGTGTGTGTGTGTGTGTGTGTGTGTATGGGTGTGGGTGTGAAAGTGTGTATAAAGAAACAAATAAGACATAATTTCCCTTCGTTACGTGATAATGTCCCGTGGCTGTTAGGTTAGAGCGCTAGCTTGCGGAGTCTAGTCTGATTATGTACTGGGTTCCAGCTCTCCGACCGTTTGAAAGTGTCACTTTCGACACTCGGGATAACAAACGCTTTAAACGTCAACGTCTATAGGTAAAAATAATTTTATATTTATTTAATAAAATATTGTTGTAAGCCCTTTTAAGAAATTAAAGTATCGCTCTGTTCGTGGAGGCAAAAATAGACTGTCACTTAGCTATACGCAAGGTTCCAAAAACGTTTGTTGAACCCTCTCGACTGTCGACTGTATGTTGCCCGCTTTTTAAATCACAAAAAGAACTTAATTTCTCCTTCGTTACGTGATAATTTCCCGTGGGGATGAGGTTACGGTGCTAGCTTGCGGAGTCTACTCTGATTATGTGCTACGATCGTGCTCTTCGACCGTCTGAAATTTTCACTTCCTACAATCATGATAGCAAAAGCTTGAAACATCGGTTTCTGTAGGGTAACAGAATTTTATATCTATTAATTAAAACATTGGTATATATATAGCTATACTCAAGTGTATTAATGTAGAGATTTTTTTTTAGAAACGTACGTCCCTTTCGTGTTGATCAGAATACGTGAGAATATAAAGATAAATGGTTTTGTTATGCGAATCACAAAAAAAAAACAGCCAAAATGTTCTTGGAATGGCATTTCCATTTTGTAAGGATTTTCTTTCCGCACTACGACTACATGCATACCGTTAAACACCCACTTTTGAAAGAAAGGTTTTATTATTTTAAATTGAACATAAGAAACATCAAGGAACGAAATTGTGATGTAAATAAAATGTAAAATAAACAAAAAGTTCTAACCGAACGATAAAATATGGAGTAAAAAGTTTAATGTAATTATTAAAGTATCAATTGTGCATTAAATTACTAATTAAGGCTTAATTTAAAATAAGTAGAATTAATTTTGTTAAGCTAAAATAGTATTAATCTATTTGTTTATCAACGGTAAACGGTGTTAAAATTTGATTGGGAATAAAATATAATAAATAAATGGACGTTATAAATATAATTGTTGAGCTCTATGAATCACTTCCTTTTGGTTTTATACGAACACGGAAACCATCTTGAATACGAAGATGGATTGTTTTGTTATTGTGATTATGAAAATAGCAGATGTTTTTTTTACAAAGTTTGTTTTTGCAAATATGAAGCGAGAATCGAGGTACCTGTATTTTATGAGCACGAATAGCTAGTTTATTTAATAAATTAATTTACTTTTATTTAAATAACGGAATGATATTACACATTCCTGAGTCTTTAATGCTTTAATTTTGTGTTTATTTCGAAGACAAAATCGCTTCCTTATGAAAACAGTAATCACGAGCTAATGAAAAAAAGCCTGTTTGTTTCTTTTTGAATAACGTAAGCACGCAATAGAAAGTTAGCTATTATTAATTATTTAACTACAATTTTATTGAGCAACCCACAGTTAAAAAAGCAAAAAAAATCGAATTACTACTGTTCGTACAACGAGTACTTGCATACTTCTAAACATAGATTTAGAAAGATTTTTTTGTTTTAATTTGAATAAAGAAATCATTTTAAAACTTAGTTGTGGCGTAATTTAAAAATATTTTTTTAAAAGTACATACCAAGCGATAAAAAATGTCTGCATATGCAATGTTTATCTTTGTAACCAACATAGTTATTTTATTGGCGAATCGGCGTAGATGATTATCTAATGAAAATTAACAGTGACATTCTGTAAGTTTCTATTACTGTAATAATCATCGGTTCGGATAGAATATAAAATCAATGAACTAGATTGAAACTCTATGTTATGTAAAACGTACTGACTTACATTTTTCATAATTGACTGACTAGGCAAAATGAAAAATCAATTTTCTTTTTATACTGTTGATTACTCATTGACATTTTATGGGAATGTTCAGAAGTGTCGCCCATTTAATATTCACTAAAAAGCTATTTCAAACTCACACGTGACATACCAACACCTCTCTTGTTACAAACTTAAGCGTGACAGACCAATGTAAGTGTCATTTACATTTTCCGCTTGGCAGAACAACGAAAATGCTATTATATATTTACCTGCTACATATAAAGCAAAGTGTACATGTTAAACTTAAGCGTGACAGACGGAGGAAATGTCTACTTAATTTTTTAGAGTGGTAGACTATAAAAATATCTATTTCAAACTTAGGCGTGACAGACGGACAACAATTTTGACGAATTTAAAATAATATGCATTCATTCAGACTTACACAGGACAGCCCAAGAAAATACTATTTCAATTTGAAACGTGACAGACCAAGGAAAATTCTTTTTCAAGCTTACACGTGAAAGATCTAGCAAAATACTATTTCAAACTTACACGTGACAGACAAACGAAAATACTATTTCAACCTTACGCGGAACAGATCAACGAACATGTCAAACATACACGTAACAGACCAATGAAAATACTATTTCAACCTTATGTGGAACAGATCAACGAAAATAATATTTCAAACATACACGTGACAGACCAATGAAAATACTAATTGAAACTAAAGCGTGATAGACCAAAAAATAACTATTTCCGACTTAACCCTGACTGATTGTTGAACGGACAAAATCTCGGATTTATAGATATAGATATATGACGTATCTATAGATGTGCGAGGTCGTATCTGTATACGATGCAAACAGGAACCCTGTGATTAATCGGACGGTTCGTCTTTCGTTTCGCAATGTTTGTTTTTACCCCTCGGGAATTGACGCGGTCAGCTGCGCAAAATCTTTAATCGACGTTGCTGAATCTGCAGTCGGCTTTTATCTTTTATTCAAGGTAATAGTTTCGACAAACTCTTTGTTTGCAGACATAAACACTGATATCGTTACATTGGATGTTCTGCTTTGATCTGAGATAACAAACATAACTTCTTTTTTTGTCGACAAACAAAATACTACTACTATTAAAAAATAATAATAAAATAATAATAAGAAGAAGATGAAGAAGAAGAAGAAGAAGACTTGTTGTCACTCAGATCCCAGGGAATACCACTGGTTGTCGGTGAGCAATCACTCATGGCCTGTGTGAGAACTACTAGTGAGTAAATAATAATACTTGTAGGAGCTCTATGAATATTTTTGAAAAATCTGGAAAACAAAGACTAGTAGAAATTGGACTCACAGGAGGGGGATTTACACCATAAACGTACGGCAGTGATGAACATAGGCGAAATATTAAGAAAAATTTCCGAGTGTGGAAACCAACACACACAACTAATAAACTTCACAAGTAAGTTGAAAAAGAAATTGAACAAAAATATAAGAAAAAAATATCACACCAATCCAAGGGAAATTAAACTACGAAAACTCCGATAATCTAAGCCGCTCCCCCATCCTAAGAAAACACTTATTCACATATGTGTTAAGCACCAATCTCGGTTCGTACTACACAAAGCGACCATAAAGGGTCAAGGATGATAGAAAGATCAAAGAAGGAGGGCACTAACCAGACCACCACTTGAAGACTTAAGAGAGTACTGGAAGCTTAAGGAAGCATATTTCCACTCAAAAGGCCAACGGTTGTTGTCAGAGAGAGAGAGAGAGAGAGAGAAAGAGAGAGAGAGATCAATGGTAAACAGTTGTTGCTATAACTAAAATGATTTGCAATTCTTATCGGCAATACGAACGAGACGGGGTGCAACGAAACGAGAAACAAAAGGAGAAAAGAAAATTGCAAAAAGAAACAGCTACATGGACGATTCATAAGAATTACTGGAGAACTGACACACGAAATAATAATCATAACAATAATAATAATCATAACAATAATAATAATATAAATATGTATATGAATAGATACGGCTAAATTATTAAGTGACGACAGTCGAATGGAATTTGGCATCACTAAATGTGCCATTCTTGTTGTAAAATGGGGTAAACTTGTTAATTCAGATGGCGTTTGAACTCCCAACAACAGATCTGATGAAGAATGTAGACAGTGAAATGGGGCTACAAATACTTGGGAATTCTGGAGGCGGATCAGATTAAAAACAAAGAAAATGAAAAACCAGGTCACAGCTGAGTACAACAGAAGAGTAAGGATTAATCTTAAATCACACCTCCACAGTCGAAATAAATCTATGCTATCAATGCCAGAGCAGTAGCTATTATTCGATATACTGCCGGTATAGGCCAGTCAATCTAGCTGATTTTTTTGGCTGAACCTCAAACAAATTGCTAACAAAGATTTTTTACTTGACTCCTTACCTCTCTTTCGGATAAAAAAGTTTACCAAAATTAGCCTTGCGGAATAGGTTCAACGGGCGCCATCTTTTAAGAGTGCCGCCGATTCTAGTATCCTCTCTCTCAACTCAATTTCTGTAAATTCATCTTCAAAAATACTAAATGTAGCGATGTTAAATTGGATAAAACCAACAGTTTACCTAAAGTTAAATATAATTATAACTTCGTATGCACAGGAGCTTAATATTCTGTCATATTCTAATTTCAGGTTAGCCAGAGTAAAGTACCGATAATCATGGATGCTGAAAAGTGTGCTATTTTTAACAATGAACTGTCCAGTAATGAAGAAATATTCATCGTCAGCCATCGATTCCATTAACAGAGCTTCTGAACAACGTGGAGAGAAGATCATAATTCAGATTGGTAAATGTCTTCAGAAGAAATGCAGACAGCGTTAGATCAACGTTAGAAATTGACCGTGAAAACAGGTCCAACCATGATGAAATGCTATCCCGTGCAAGCCGTTCTTTGGGTGTATTTAACTTTAAGAAACATTGTATTTTTGTAGTTGTGGAGCAAAATCCGATAGAAAGAAAAGAGGTGTTGATGTTTCCCATGTAGAAATTATTGAGTATAAAGACAGAGTGCTAAAAGTGTATAAGAAAGTCCGAAAAATGATAGCTGGGCATCCAATGGGAAAGATAGAATAGGTTATGTAGCTGACCTTGTTTCAGAAGAGGCACGTTACCACAGAACATGTTTTGCTAACTTTGATTCCAATAAACCATTCCTTAGGGCATTCTCTTCTGTTGATTCCTTAAAGAAACAAAACATTGATAGACCAGAAGATTAAGAGAGAAAGCAGGTATTTCTGGAAGTTACTAAATAGTTGCAGCAAAATGACGAGGAGCAACTCACCATTGTCGATCTTGTTAAAAATATGGAGGAAATTCTCTAGGACACTGGCTTTGAACGATCCAGTCTCTTATACATGAAATGTCGATTGTTAGAACATTTGAAAGACAAAATCATTGTGACTGTAATTAATGGGAAACATAATGTAGTTACATTTTTAAGTAGAGCAAAATATATTCTTCATGAATTCTATGCACAGGGCCGCTCAATAGACAATTCAGAATTAGAGGCCATTAGAATCATAGAGACAGCGGCCAAGCTCATCAAGAATGACATTAAAGGTAGCCAGACAAGTTAAGTATGTTACCCGTCTAAGAATGATCTTGAACAGGATGCGATTCTTGAATATGTTCCTAAAACATTGTTGATCTTACTCAGGAAGATATTTGCAGGCAAAGACAATGATATGAAACTTGCATCAATTGGTCAAGCAATAATGCAGGCTGCTAGACCCAGAGTTCTCCTTGCACTTTGCAGTTTAATTTACCATCAATTACACGGGAAACGTTTTCACACGAGTCCTGCTTTTATGTATATATATATATATATATATATATATATATATATATATATATATATATATATATATATATATATATATATATATATATATATATATATATATATTATGGAATGTATGTATTTTTTGTCTGTAACCAAAAATCTGTCGATTCATCACATTTCTCCTGACGTTTTATATTTTTACCGGTAATGATTTGTTTTCAATCATCAACAAATGATGTCACATACGATTTACATCGTTTCGTTGTCCCACTTATTAAATATAAATTCAGTATGTATTCGCAACAAAATCTTGGTTCACAGAATAAATTGTTAGCCTAATAAACATTTTGAATTATGAAAACTGATTTACTAAATAAGTTACGAGTATTTATTATTTCTACTTGTTTGTTTTCATTTTTATACATATTTTACAGAATTTCGTTGATAAATCCCAAAGGAAAGCAATACAACATTACTGCGTATATGTATCATTACATTCGCTAGTTAATATTTAAAATTCAGTGAATATAAAATAAATTAAAATAAGGATGTAGAACGATCGTGTGTATTTTATTATTTACAAATAAAGTTACATTCTGCTTTTGACTAGCACAATTTACTGGGTACTAACGGAGTCGGCAGAGAGATGTGTTATTGTGTTACGTACGAGATTAAACTGCATTACTATTCCGATATATAAATTTATTTATTACATCAGATTGTTTGATTTCAATATATAATATTTTGTAGATTATACTTTCTAGATGAAATATTATTTCGTATATGATGTTTTGTAGAGTTAAAAATATAATTTTGTGCAGATAATATTTTGCAGATTTAGAAAATAATATTTTGTAGATTAAATTTTGAGGATCTAAAAATTAAATTCTGTAAATTATATTTTGTAGATTTTAGAAATTATATTTTGTGGATTATTTTGTCAGTATTTATATGAGATTATACGAAAAAATCATTTTAGTGTAATTTAGAAAATATATCTATGAAATGTGCACGTCTAAAAGAGGAAAATTATGTCGTCTGGCGAATCTTAATTTCATTTTATTGATTTTTCAATTTATTATCTTTTATAGTACATCGACGAATAAAGTGTTGAATATCATTGTTACGCATTAAATTTTCAATTTATAAATTTAAGTTTTAAAATAAGAGTGTTCAATTGTTAGCAGTGTGTCTAGCACATAGCCTTAAGTTGTGTATTGTTTATTTAGCAAACAGGTGTATTCACTCTGGGGCGTCGGAAGTTTTTCTTAGAAGTGTCTCTGCGTCTACACCCTAATATTATTCTTCTGGTCATGTCTATGTCTCATATTTTTTTCAGATTATAAATGTTATGTTTGAAAAAAAATTGTTTAAGTTTTAGCAAGATATTCAGTTATCTATGAATTCTTAAGATAAAATCCACCCCGTGTTATTATTTCTCAAGAATCCCTTCATCTTCATTTGGTAAAAGTCTTAATATAATTATATGTATTGTAAAGCAACTTCTAAAACAGTTGTATATTGCTGCTGCGCTCACAAAATGTACGTTGAACGCTTATGTATAAAAATAAAATGGTATATCTTAATTGTTCAGTTACGGCGAACGTGTGAAGTCAGTTAACATGTGGTGGATAGTGCACAGAGATTAGTGTAAGTTGATATCTCGAATTCGCTAACCAGCCGCTTTTATTCTACTCCAATTCGATCCGGTTTGTGTAATATGTTTAGACACGCATACATCCTAAACTGTCACAGCCATTCCGATAGTTCGTTTACTGATTTAATACAGAAACGCCACACCAGAACATAGTTTCTAGCTGTTTATTATGTATTTAGCAAACGGTGTTATCGCTGATATCTCTGTCTAACAGCTGGATATCATTCTTCCGGTCAGGTGGCATCTTTCAAACACCTCCATAAATTGCTGTCATTACCGTATCCAAAATTCACGAAGATTTCATTTAAAAGCAAGGACAACCCTGCTCGATATCTGAAACATGTGTTTGTAAAAGCAGGTCTACAACTCAAGTTGTTTTTTTTTCAGTAATTTTTTAAAAACTGGTTATAGTATCGGCCTTTCATTATCATACTTTGTTTTCTGATTATTATTATTTGTCCAATGTGAGTTACATGATGAGTTTAGTTCGTCTAAAAGCAATAGTAAACAAACATTTACGCTGTATACTTCAACTAAAATATTTAAGTTTAAATTTAGAAGGCAGTGAAAAAATCATTGGAAATATCAGGGATCAGTTTATTTAAAATTACATATTAAACATGTATTATTATTTTAATATGTGGGGCTTAATGAAATGTTTAAGAATGAAAATGATTCATTGAACATCTGTCGAATATTCTGTTTTTTAGAATATTGTATTAGTTTTACTTTCATATTTTTATGAATGTAAACCTATATTTCATTCAAATACGTTATATCTATATTAAAGTAAAGTCCATTTCCCCTGCCGCTTTGGCTATTATAGATTTTTAACCAAATGCTAATTTGTTCCACAATTTACTTAAGGCACCTCTTTATGCGTGTTTCATTTTCAACTATTACTATGGACTACATACTACACTACATTTTGAATATAATTAACGAACGCTCCCTGAATTTAACTGTCATTCTTCCAATGATTCTGACTGTATTAGAGGAATAAAGAAATTACAAATTGATGTCACATACAGGGACTGTCATTCGTAGACATCTAAATTATTTAGAGTATAATTGGTCATTTTATTAGTTTTTTTTTATTGATACTCTATCAATTCTTTTAATTGAATTAAATCATCTGTTCATATTTTCTACGGTCAACGCCAAGACATTGATACATCAGTCACCTAAATTACTTACAGTGACTTGGGCTCTTTTTCTGGTTTCTGTTTAGAATTAATGCTCTAATATTTAAATTATATCTATTAAATTATCATTTTATATTCCCCCAGCCAAACTCAGAACATGGGGCCTGCTAGTTCATTATAAATTTGAAATTGTATTAATATTTACTTGCTAAATATGCGACTAGAGGAAGTATATATCTGCTAGTACATATATGAAAGTAATGTGATGTAGTGGTTGCAAATACTGACTGTTGTTTCGATGTTCCGGACTCGTCTACTGTAAGAATTACTGCATCATTTTCATTAATATATATGGGAGAAGTATAAACAAATATATCCTTTCCACAACTGTAGATAAAATGGTAGGTTGAATTGAACACTCAGGCCTTGGTTAAGCAACTAACAAAGGAGAAGTGAACTCCAAAATAACACCAGTCTTTCTCTGATTACTCCGGCAGTGTTTGCAGTCGTTCCGTTATCCTGCCACTGGATGTAGATTACGTAACTTTTGCTTTACTAGAGACTCATCACGCATAATTTTTACAAGTGATAACTATTATCTCTCAAGGCTGACGAGAGGCCTTTATATATTTATATATACAACGAAATTGTAATGTTTATGGTAAATTTGGTAGATAAATTAACTGAATTCAAGTATTCTATACTAAAAGTAGATCACTTTTAATAAAAGTCTTGTACATATCTTAGATAGATATGTCAAAGTGTTTACTCAATGATCTCTTCAGAATCAAATAATATAACAAAATAAATCTGTTTATCTTTTAGTATATGTTTTTAGAAGCTACTTTCAATTGTATTTTGCGTTGCTTATATTATGTTTTCTTCTGGATAGTCTCCCGTTTCGTCTAAAGCAAATATTTAGATTCAGCCATTGTACACTATAATTGAGGAAAAAAAAGCAACTTCAAATTATGAAAGATCAACTTTGAATAAGGAAAAGATCAACACCAAATTAAATAAACTCAACACCAAATTTAAAGAGATAAACGCCAAATTAGAAAATATCAGCATTAAATTGAAAAAGTTCAACTTTAAATTAGAAAATATTATTAGAATCAAAAAATCAACTTCGTATTAAAAAATCAACTTGAAACTAACAAACACAAACAACTCCAAAACGACAAACTCATCTGAAAGGTTTCATTTGTTATTGGTTTTTAAAGCTGACTACTAAGTTGTCTAGAGATCATATTTTCATATAGCGTCGGGATATTTTAATTTTAGTGAATATTTTTTTCAAATCTTAGTGAAGATTTTTTTTAATTTAAGTTAAGATTATTTTAATTCAAGTGATGATTTTTTTAAATATAAGTGATTTCATTCTTAAATGTTATGTTTGATTTTTAAAAATTAAATGTGTGCCTACTCTAATTTAACGTTGAGATTTTAATTTGAAGTTAAAAGTATCTTAATTTACAGTTTACTATTTTAAATTTAAAGTTGGCCTTTCTATTTGAATTTTTTTTATAATTTTAAGTTGATCTTTTTTTTATTCTGAAGTTGAGCTTTCGTTGACTTGAGGTTGTGTTTTTATTGATTTGAATGTTGTCTTTTTTAATTTGTAAGCTGGACATGTTTGTATTTGAAATCGACCATTTTTATTTCATGGTAAGTTTTGGTTCAATTTAATCTTTTCTTATGTGAACTAAATTATTTTTAATTTTAATATGTAGAAGTCGAAGTCACATTGTGAATTATTTCCTTATACACATTTGTTTGTTCGAAGATCAACTCATAACTTGCTTTGCCATGGAACTCCAAACGGGAAATACTGATCTGTTTTATTTTCATTTTTAACACAATATCGGGGCCTGATCAAAATATAAAAACGATTATTCCCTTTTTTACATTTTACTGTACGTTTTTCCGACGTATGTGTGTCGTCAACCTCTTTAAGAGGTTCATATTCTTACCCATCTGCAGTAACTCTCCCTGGCGAAAACTTTGATGAGAGAACTGATGAATATGAAGTTTGCTCATTGCCAGGTCCCATAGGCGCAGCTCGCCTCCAACTCGATCATGAAATATGAAGATGACAGTTGGTGCACTGGGCTTAATTGAATTGACATACGTCCTATCAGAAAAAGAATTTATTCGTTAATCCTGGCCGACATTTCTCGATAATGATTAACGAGACATGTACAGCTCACTGAAAATCCAATAAAAGCGGAACGTTGATTTGTAATACGATGATTAATAATGCATAAGTTTTTATTTTCTATTCCTTTGGGTCAATGTGGTAGATTAGCCAAGTAGGTCATCAATTTCTCTATCATTTCGTGGTTGTTTATATGATGAACGAACTCTTTTTATTTATTTTATATTAAAGTTAGCGCACATATTTAGAATGTGTAATGCCACCACGGGAGCCAATGTAAAAATATTGACTCTTTTATTTCATTATGTTTATTCCCGATAAAGTCATTACTTAGTGCGAAATATTGAGTCATATGTTTTCTTTGTATATCTTTGTTTGTCTTTTTTATTGTTCGTCATTTTTATTGTTCCTTTATTTCGATTTTTGCTACCTATACGCAGTAAAAGTATTGCAATAATTATTATAAAAGCATTAAAGTAAAAAAAATGTATTTCTAACTTGATCGCTGACTGTTTTCCTCGTACGCGCTTTTATGCGATCCTTCTCGACCGATGGAAGAAGTTGCAAAGAAGAAGTTATTTTCTTACGTCAAAACAAAGACTGGTGGAAGACAGCGCACATTTACTCAACTTGATCTTCGTTCCAGATCACTGACCAATGGGAGAGACAGAGAGAGAGAGAGAGAGAGAGAGCGATGGAAATAACTAATTAATTTTGTTAGCCCATTTCATTTCACACGTCCATACGCTGCGTGCTCTGGAACGGACTGTCTTTTTCTCTCACTCTCCCACTCTCTCACTCTCTCTCACTCATTTATCCCTGTGATGTCATATCCGCTTCTATTAATTCTAACAGTCTACCAATCCTCACCTCGAGTTCATCTAGTTAACCATGGCTGACCTTTCATTTCCTGTTATTCTCAACTTACTATTTTATATACTAGTTGGTCTACTCGCTTAATATATTTAATGGGCTCACAACCATTACCATTATTTGTTCAATTTTGATTTCATATGAAGATTCATAAACTGTGATATCTCTCAAGAAATTCTTCTTTCATAAATAAAATAGTTTTACCGATTTTTTATATATTATTATCATGTAAAATATAGATCCGTATTATTTGGTTACCTAATTTACATACGTGGTTACAGCGTGTACGAACACAATTTGTAAATAAGCTGAAAAGTTTTTCTCTAAATGCTCACAATAGCTTTATAAACTATTAGACTGTAGTTGAATCAACATACAGTGAAAAAAACGAGAGAATACACACACACACACACATATATATATATATAGATATATATATATATATATATATATATATATATATATATATATATATATATATATATATATATATATATATATATGGGATATTTAGAATGGGTCTTTATTTATTGTGTGTGCATGCTTGAGTAAGCTTCTATTCAAGCAATAATCTAATTTGACTATTTGATTGGAAATTATTAAATTACCAAACTTACATTTACATATAACACACTCATATAATCGATGAAAACAAGTATTAATAACCATAAAAATGTTTAGTTTATTTTTTAACTAATACATAAACATGCATTTCATAGAAGTATCTGTACATAGATAAATAATATCTTAATGTGGTAGATTGTCTATATTTATGCATATATAATTAATATTTATCTGAATAAAGTCAATTATATAAACAGTATGTTTATTCATGAGTTCGAGATATATTAAAAGTTATATGAGTAATATAATATATCACAAATATGATTTACACCTACTATATATATGTATATATATATATATATAAATATGGGAAATAAGAGTGATAGTTACTCTATTTCGTATATGTAGCTTTAACCATTTCACTATAGGTTCTATCTACTAAAAGTTCACTTTTAGTTTATATTTGATTTTATGTATATATATATATATATATATATATATATATATATATATATATATATATATATATATATATTAATGAAAAAAGAAAAACCAGAATTATAATTATTTCTTTAAATATTGTACTTGGATGTCATTTCTTCAAATCAATCATCAAAATAAAGTCTTAAAATAAAGACGAAACGTTGGTGAGTATATAGATGATTCTGCTGTTTTCCCTTTCATTTTACATCACGTTTAAATATTATTTCTATAATTTTAATTATATATATATATATATATATATATATATATATATATATATATATATATATATATATGATTATCTACGGGCATGTTTCATTATTATATGTTTTGTAAACCTTGTAATTTAGGTTTAAATCAATAATATTTGTAAAGAAAAATGGATGAAATATCAGCAGAAACTTTTAACAGATTTATTACAACTAAACACAATATAAAATAATGAGTTAATTGACCGCTGTGAGCGAGATGAAATATACAGTCTTCAGACGTGGTCTCATTAATTTTCTACTCAAGGCTAGACTTCATTTACAAGGGCGATAACTCTTAACTTTTCGAAAATGGTGCAAGGGAGATAAATCGTTTCGTTAGTTGTCCTAACAATATGACTAATCAATGTAGCTGAAACTAGCAAGATTTGAAACCAGGACACAAGAGTCTGAAGCTTGAAGCTCTACCACTGAGCTAACCAGCGCCAGTACTGAGTGTATCGCTTTTCTGTAGATGCCATTTATTTTTTAAATTTTGTCGGCGATACTTCTTGAACGAGAAGCACTCGACCTAAATGCTTGTTGGGAATAATTTTCTCTTCACCAATGTTATCCCCCCAAATGGCGAGCAACATACATATTTTGAAACGATAATTATTTACAGACACGTATTTCGTCTTGATACGACTCATCAGCCTGGCTGAATCTAGCAAGATTCGACACCAGTACTCCAGACCCTTAATCCTTAATCTATATTTACAGGCTAAGAAACAATTTATTTTCACATAAATATTTGTTAACTGAAAAAATATGTGTATTAATCGGTAATAAAAACCAGGTCGACGCGCATACGTTAACATTAACAAAAATGATGAATTCTATTCGACGTTCAAAACAAAGCATTTCACACAGAAAATTAAATTAATTGGTTGTTATTGTCTATTTACAACGTTCACACGATATACTACCAAAAATCTGAATAACAGAAAATATTATATGGAAGAAACCACATTATATTTTAAAATAGATATTATATTGACAAACATATTTAATTTTTAAAAATACAGATATAGTAGATCACTATCTAACTACATTGAGGAAGAAAAATAGCGGACGGTCTCCGATGGTCGAATGAAAAATCGTAAGATGGGCTATAATGTGGATATTTTAGATGATCAGTGTAAATTATGTCTGAGCGAGAAACTAGAAATGTTAAAGTTTGAAGACCTAAAAACTATTTAAGAGAAAAAGCAAAATTGCTACAAAACTACAGACATAGAATATGCATTAGTTTGAGTAACCACTACTAAACAAAAACACGCAATTATAAAAAGTATTCTTGGAGCAAAAGTGACGCGAATAAGAGCGGTGAGGCTAATATCAACAGGGTCTGACTAAGCTAATTTTTAATTAGAAGCCAAAACTGACAGTAGAATTACGTTGAACTTTAGTAAAGTTTAGGGCTGTGAGAAAGTTATGAGTTATGTATGGGCAATCAAAATATAGCTGTAAGTTAAACTGTGGTGAGCAAGTAGAGGGGCCGGTAAATGGTGTAAACGTTTCAAATAATCAATAAAAACAAAAGATTAGCATATATAGAAAAGCATTTGCCTATAAAATGAATAATATAATTTAAAATTTTACAGTCAGCCTTATAATTTCCATTCTATAGAATAAAACACAAACGTTTATATGTAGCACACCAATTTTGCAGATCGAACACTCTTTACTATATTCGTAAATGAATATAGGTGTTTTTTTCTCACATTTAATATAACTGTCACGATCGTCGAATGGATGAGTATGTTGGATTAGAGTTAACTAATGGTAACTCAGGTTTAGAGTTCGAATCGTTCGACAGGCATTACACTTCTATGCAGCCATACTGATGATGTTAGTGTTCCTGAAACATATTATATGTCCGTGGATAATAAATATTTATTAATAATCAGTTCGACAGTGGCTTTGTTGCTGTTGGGATGGGGTTTGGTTATGTCCAGTGCTATGAGGTACACCTTTTCATACTTTACCTTCTCACTGAAAAATGCCGATGAGGCTGCTCAGGCATTTTGTAGGTAAGAGTGCACTGGGTTCTCAAAACCAATTCTGGTCTTCTGTCTCACATCCTGCAAAAGAGGTAATTCATATCTAGCTATCTATATATCTATCTATCTATCTATCTATCTATCTATCTGTACTATTAATTAAATATCAATCTAAGGTGTTACCTTTATTAGAAGGTTTCACCAGGACGGGAGATTGAAGAAAAAGAAAAAATAGAGCAACAAGTACCAAAGTTCGAATCTACAATCTCCCGTCCTGATGAAAACTTCTAATAAAGGTGAAACGTAGATGGATATTTAATTAATATTTTGGTTTTCCTTATTTCATTTTCCATCACGTCGGAACATTTTCCATTCTTTATCATATATATATATATGTATATATATATATATATATATATATATATATATATATATATATATATATATATATATATATATATATATATTTATTTATATAAGTAGTAAAGTTCCGCATTTAAAGATATATGTAGATTAGTTGGCAAAATGTATCGTTTCAGCCAATCTCGAAACCTTGGTATCATGGGAATACTAAGAAAAAAGCATTGAATTTATTCCACAAGGCATTTTTGCTTCCTGTCACGTTGAATTTATCATCTATTATGACTAGTTGTGTTTTCCGTATTGATTTGGTGATTTTTTTCTTTTTCAAGCCAGAGAATCCAAACATCTTATTCCGATGGGAACAACCAGCGCCTCATGTTGAGGATTTGAACAGAAACTGTATTTGCTGCCTGATTTGACAAACTCCAGAAAAGTTGGCCGATATTTTTGCCTGTCATTTTAAATAAGAACAACCAGATTTATCGATTACGAAAACATGTCATTCACTAACCTTCAGCTAAGATCTATTTTGAACATCCTCTTGCTCTCTATATATGTATAGCTTCTCAAATAATACTGGCATAGAGTAAATTCTGCCCCCTCTCACCGCACAGTGAATCTATGCAAGCATAATAAGTGTTACCTGTCTCCTTTTCGTTTCCCCTGCACATCTGCACAGAACTCTTAACGTTTTATGGCTCATGAATGTAAGTAAAACAAATCCTTTTTTTGTCTGGTCAGGATACTGCTGAAGTCAAAACTTTTGACTTACTTATCTATCCATCTCCCTTCTGTTTCCCCCTCTCTCTCTCTCTCTCTCTCTTTCTTACTTTCTTTCTCTCTCTCTCTTTCTCTCTTTTAACTACGATCTTTGAATTCCCCTCCAATTGGGTCCATTTATATCCCCCTGTAATTCTTATTAGATCTCTAACACACTAGCATCAAAATGTAAGTCTGCTTGATTTTTCAATCCAACCCTGGTCCATAACACCTATAGTAAT
>OY744520.1:111675119-111740119 GCA_963556195.1 Sepiola atlantica | reverse complement strand
TTTAAATTATGAAGGGTATACACGACGGATTGGAATGCTAATTTTAATAAGTATTACCAATCCAAGTTCTTTATCAAACTTTTTCAAACTATCGATTTGAGAAATTGCTATAAAGCGTACAACTAAGACGGACAAGGAAATATTATTAACAAACAAAAACGTAAATAATTGCAATTCATATTGATTGAAAAAAATGTAAAGATATATTTTATTTAAATTGAAAACGTCCATAACAATATATATGCAGCCGCTATTTTTCTTTCTGGCGCATGCGTCTATGAGTGGCGCGTAGAATTGATTGAGTCGCTTACGAACAACTTGTGTCCAACATCGTTTGATTGATCCGGTGTGACAACTAATCTAAAAATGACTGTATTTCTTTTTCGTTATGCTTGTCGATTCGGAAAGAAACAGAGACGCTTTGCAACTTGCATGACAGCCACACAGAAAGGGATTATCGTTTCCTCAGTCATATCTTCTTTTCCAATAAGTACTAGCCGAAACGCCGATCCTATTTCAAAATTATACTTACACTACTACTTACACTACTACGACTTAGGCTACTTACTACTTATACTACTAATTCTACTACAATAATCATGTGTATAGATTCAAATTATTTTTTAGTATCTCTTTTATAATTACTATGAAATATTATTCATGATAAATATACCACTACTACTACTACTGTTACAGTATAGAGGGCCCTATATCGGATAGTGAGTAAATAAGCTAGTGTTGATGTTGACAAAGCTCGAATTAAGTACAGGTTGAAGTGACAATCGTTCCCAGTGACTGAATCATAGATAGGTAACCTGTTAGGTTAGAAAGAAAATGAGGTCAAATAGTGTGGATGAACAGGTAGATGAATCGGGATAACGGGTGACGTCACTATTGTGTCGTTGACAAAGAAACAAAAGTTTTTCGAACAGTTCTGTGTGGAAGCCAAAACGGGCAGACGCTAAAATGATATGCTGTAATACTTGTGAAAAGTTAAGATCGCCGAGAGCGAAATGTAGCTCCAAGAACTATGTCGTTATTTCCCTCCGATTATTTTCTAAGATCAGCTAGCCAATTAGTTATGAGAAATCTGGTCTGTCCATCATATGTAAAGTATTTCACTGCAAAAGAATAAAACCTGTAAAATCTACCAGAGAAAAGTTCCGAGTCAACTTTCTGTGCGAATAAAAGTTTATTTCAGCTAGCTACGCTGAAGAGTAATCACTAGACAGATTAGCGACCATTGAGACAAGATGAAGACGAAAAGATTTTTGCCACAAGGATTAGACGAAGAGTCGACACGGCGGCGACAGTCAGCGATGAAGGTGTAGTAACAGAATGACAGTGAAAAAAAGGTATGTCTCACACATAACAGTTTTACCAGACATTTGTCGCTTGTCGAAGGAAGTGAAATAGAAGTAGAAAACAAAGAAATGAATGTACACACCCACACATTCACACGTACAAGACTTACGTGCATGCACACACATAAACGGAACTAATGAGTAGGCGAAAGTCGCGTTCAAAGTATAGTATCTGTTCTTTTTGCTTGAGATCATGCTCACGTGCATTACCTCTTCCTTTGCAGGTGGCTAATGTAGTGTATTTTTGTTTATTATACCATGCTCGAATATATAACCTCCATCTTTGGGGGATCGGGTTGGAGTATTAAGTTCATGTCCTGTTATCATTATACCATCCGACTAAGTATTCTTTCTTCCTTGGGGCTAGCGTTAGTCAACAAAAAATTCTCACATTCGGTTGTTCATAAGAAACTCAACACTTAGAGTATACGGACTAGCAAAACTATGTGACAAGAGTTGTACAGCATCGATCATCATAAAAAATTATTCGACTGATATTGATCGACATTTAACTTTTTTTCGATCAGGATACTTCTGATGATCGGTGATACAGTAGAATTGCAATAAAATTGTCCTCTTTTCAACTTTTGATGATAGGATTATTGCTGTAATAAGCCTTGATTACCAGTGTTTACTACCAACTTCTCTAGAAACATGTATAAAAGTACTTTAGTTCGTAAATAGTTAATAAAAAAGAATGATATAATCTTAGATGCTATATTTGAAAGTGTTAAACATTAAACATTGAGCTTTTCGTTGTGGTACGCAATTGATTCTGATTCAAATCAACCATAACTATATAATTTTATATATATATATATATATATATATATATATATATATATATATATGTATATATATATATGTGTGTATATATATATATATATATATATATGTATACATATGTATAGTTATATATATAGTTATATATATATATCAAGAAAATGAATGATGAAAATAAGTTATAAAATAGTTCAAATGTGATTAATTCCTCAAAAAATAGAAACAAGAGAATAATAACATGAGCTTTCAAAGAGAAATTATTTTCATCCGAGGACAAAAAAACAGTGATGTATGTATTACTAGTAAACATAACTTTGAAAATTTATATATATATATATTAAGAATTTTTGTTGGCTAAAAGCATCATATATTGGGCAAACAGCCTCAACACAAATAATGTGAAAACAGAATGTGGAAGTACTCCAATGTTCAAAGGTAATCCATAAAGTTCGAATATTCCAAGCAGTAGCAATCAGAGAAACATGTATAGTCCGAAGGCGTATATATCTGTGGACGATTGAAAAACAAAAATTAAGTCCGGAAAAAACAAATTGAATGTCAAAATGTCAAATTAAGAGAAAGAATCGTCCTTGTCAATTCCCGCTTCCAGGCAAACTAAAAATGTTCAAAGAAGTAAAAAAGGAAAGGGTTAAAAAATAGTAAAAAGAGAAAAATCCCCAAATGTATATAAACAGTACAAGCTCCGGTGCATCAAGGAAAACAAAAAAAAAGTTAGATACGTGGAAAGTTAAAAATGGTTAAGTAAGGGAAAGGGAAAGACAGAAAAAGTTGTAAAAGAGGGGAGGTATAGGAACGAAAGGAAAAGAAAAACAACGAAAAGAGAAGGGAGAAAGAGTTACGAAGCTGATAAAAAAGAAGAGTAGAAACTAGATGGAGTAAGAAAGAAAAAATCAAAACAAAAAGATATAGAAGGGACACAATAATAAAGATAAGAGGACCAATGGTATCAATATCTAATATCTAATATTATAAGGAGTGTGTGGGGTTAAATTAAACAAAACAGAAAGACGCCAGACAGAAGACCAGACGTGAGGGAGATGCAATATGTATCTGTCAAAAGAAAGCTGAGAGTGAGATGTGGGAAGTGAGTAAATTAAAAATGAGAGAAGAGGGAACGAATAAAGAAAGTAAGAAACTGAGGATGTTATTAAATGAATAAATACAAACTATAGAAAGAAAAACAAATTATTTCTAAAATCTAATTGAAAATCGTTTGGTAAAGTAAAAATACCAAGAATTAAATTTAAAAAAAAAGGAATATATATATATATATATATATATATATATATATATATATATATATATTGAGATATACATATATATATATATATATATATATATATATATATATATATATATATATATATATATATATATGTATATATGTATATGTGGAAATATATATATATATATATTATATATTGGGAAATATATATACATGTATATTGGGAAATATATATATATATATATATTTATATATTGGGTAATATATATATATATATATATATATATATATATATATATATATATATATTGGGAAATATATATATACATATATTGGGAAAAATATATATATATATATATTGGGAAATATATATATATATATATATTGGGAAATATATATATATATTGGGAAATATATATATATATATATATTGGGAAATATATATTTATATATATATATATATACATATATATATATTGAGATATATGTATTTAAATATATATATATATATATATATATTGAGATATATACACTTTACTATATATATAATGAGGAATTTATATATATATATATATATATATATATATATATATATATATATATATATATATATATATATTGATCGTAAACTATGAAAATATATTCATGGCTATTAAGCTACACAGAGTCTCCCGCGTGTTATCCCCCGTGGGAATCTTCAGGCTTAAGATTCCCCCGCAGATGATACGCGGCAGCCTCTGTGTGGCTTAATTGCCATAAATATATTTCCATAGCTTACGTATAGAGCACAGTTGGATAAAATACTGAAAATTGCTACATAAAGAAGTATATCTCCTTATGAAATGTTATGTGGATACATGAAATACTAATATATATTGATATATATATATATATATATATATATATATATATATATATATATTGAGAAATATATATATTGATATAGATACATGTTGATACATATATATATATTGTAATATATATATATATATATATTGAGAAATATATATATTTATATATATACATGTTGATACATATATATATTTGAATATATATATATATATATATATTGAGAAATATATATATTTATATATACATATATTCATATATTGATATATATATATATATATATATATATATATATATATATATATATATATATATATATATTGGTATATATATATAGATATATCTATCTATATATATATTGATATATATATATATATATTTAAGTAAATATATATATTGAGATATATATATATATGGAAATATATATATACTAAGAAATATATATTTATATAGATATATATTGAGATATATATACATAATTATATATATGTATATATATATATATATATTGAGAAAATGTATAATTATATACATATGTATATTGAGAAAATATATAATTATATATACTAGCAAATATATGCTCCCTCCGGTCGCATATTTTTGCTAGGCTGCCGCATCAGAAATGAAGGCTCACGCGTAAGCCAATGGAGCCCCAGTCATATTTCTGTGGTGGTTAGACATTGATTTTTTGTGTTTATGACCAAGAATATTTTTAGTTGAAAATAAAGAAAAAAAAAATTCGACCCTACCCCGATTTTTGTTGTACCCTCGCCCATAAATAGAAAGACTTGTAGTTTAAAAAGAAAGAAAAATTTTTTTTGTACCCCCCTCAATTTTTATATTACCAGTCATTGAAATATTTTTAGTTAAGAAAAAAAAAAAATTGTTTTGACCGCCTTCCCCCAATTTTTTTGTCTCCCCCCCCCCCTATACATGTAAATAGTTTTAATTAAAAAGGAAAAAAAACAAACCTAACCTTAACTGTAACGACGGGGTCAAAGTTAGCGTGGGTCCTAAAATGAAAAGGCACCAAAAAATCAAATACAGTGAACGCGCGCGCGTGTGTGCGTGTGCGTGTGTGTACCTTTTTTTAATTAAACAATTTGATTCTACAATCAGTTGTATAGTTTTCCAGTACAATGTGTTAGTTTATTTTGTTGACATTAAAGAAAAAAAATCACATCTTTTTTTTTTAATAAATAAAACATGGAATCATAAATTCCGTTGATGTCGTGAAAAAATGATAATATTGGATATGAAAGTATTAAGAAATCAAATACAGTAAACACGAAAAAAATTTTAATTCTCGAAAAGAAAAAGTTTACCTGAACTGTGTGTGCGTGTGCGTGCGCACGCGCGTTTTTATATAGTAATTTTTAAATCAATTATTATTTTAATTAAACAATTTGATTTAATAAATTTGTGTTTTAAAACATAATGGCTAAGAATAAAAAAACTTAAGACGGTTTTAAAAATGGAAAACTGAGCACGGTGTTTTCCAGCGTTGTTGTTTACATGTTTAACGTGCACGATTAACGTCGGCTGCTTAATAAGATCGCCATATTTAATTACCGGAGGGAGGGAGGGCATACTGATTCAACAGCCAATCGGCCGCTTAATCAGATCGCCATATTTAATTACCGGAGGGAAGGAGGACACTACTGATTAAACAACTAATCGGCTGCTTAATCAGATCGCCATATTTAATTACCGGAGGGAGGGAGGACACCACTGATTAAACAGCCAATCGGCTGCTTGATCAGATCGCCATATTTAATTATCGGAGGGAGGGAGGACACAGCTTATTAAACACCCAATGACTTTGCAATTTTAACAGTAATCGAGTTTAAATGGTTTAGAAAACACGCAGGTTTGTTTTTTTTTGTTTTGAAGTCAAAATATTTCTCAGGGTTGGGGGAGAGTGAAAAATTAGGGGGCTGGAGAGATTTAGGTGTCGGGGAAAATTTTAGGGGTCAGGCTGAACTTTTTAGGGGTCAGGCAAAATTTTTTTGTTTTTTTTGTTTTGAAGTCAAAATATTTCTCATGGTTGGAGGAGAGTGAAAAATTAGGGGGCTGGAGAGATTTAGGGGTCGGGGAAAATTTTAGGGGTCAGGACGAACTTTTTAGGGGTCAGGCCAAATTTTTTTGTGTTTTTTTTTTTGAAGTCAAAATATTTCTCATAGTTGGGGGAGAGTGAAAAATTAGGGGGCTAGAGAGATTTAGGGGACGGGGAAAATTTTAGGGGTCAGGACGAACTTTTTAGGGGTCAGGCCAAATTTTTTTGTTTTTTTTTTGTTTTGAAGTCAAAATATATCTGATGGTTGGGGGAGAGTGAAAAATTAGGGGGCTGGAGAGATTTAGGGGTCGGGGAAAATTTTAGGGGTCAGGACGAACTTTTTAGGGGTCAGGCCAAATTTTTTTTTTTTTGTTTGTTTTGAAGTCAAAATATTTCTCATGGTTGGGAGAGTGAAAAATTAGGGGGCTAGAAAGATTTAGGGGTCGGGGAAAATTTTAGGGGTCAGGACGAACTTTTTAGGGGTCAGGCAAAATTTTTTTCTTTTTTTTGGTTTTGAACTCAAAATATTTCTCAGGGTTGGGGAAGAGTGAACAATTAGGGGGCTGGAGAGATTTAGGGGTCGGGGAAAATTTTAGGTGTCAGGCTGAACTTTTTAGGGGTTAGGCCAAATTTTTTTTTTGTTTTTTTTTTTTTTTTGTTTTGAAGTCAAAATATTTCTCAGGGTTGGAGGAGAGTGAAAAATTAGGGGGCTGGAGAGATTTAGGGGTCGGGGAAAATTTTAGGGGTCAGGACGCACTTTTTAGGGGTCAGGCCAAATTTTTTTGTTTTTTTTTGTTTTGAAGTCAAAATATATCTCATGGTTGGGGGAGAGTGAAAAATTAGGGGGCTGGAGAGATTTAGGGGTCGGGGACAATTTTAGGGGTCAGGACGAACTTTTTAGCGGTCAGGCCAAATTTTTTTGTTTTTTTTTGTTTTGAAGTCAAAATATTTCTCATGGTTGGAGGAGAGTGAAAAATTAGGGGGCTGGAGAGATTTAGGGGTCGGGGAAAATTTTAGGGGTCAGGCTGAACTTTTTAGGGGTCAGGCCAAATTTTTTTTTTTTTGTTTTGAAGTCAAAATATTTCTCATGGTTGGGGGAGAGTGAAAAATTAGGGGGCTAGAGAGATTTAGGGGTCGGGGAAAATTTTAGGGGTCAGGACGAACTTTTTAGGGGTCAGGCAGAATTTTTTTGTTTTTTTTGGTTTTGAACTCAAAATATTTCTCATAGTTGGGGGAGAGTGAAAAATTAGGGGGCTAGAGAGATTTAGGGGTCGGGGAAAATTTTAGGGGTCAGGACGAACTTTTTAGGGGTCAGGCCGAATTTTTTTCTTTTTTTTGGTTTTGAACTGAAAATATTTCTCAGGGTTGGGGGAGAGTGAAAAATTAGGGGGCTAGAGATATTTAGGGGTCGGGGAAAATTTTAGGGGTCAGGACGAACTTTTTAGGGTTCAGGCAAATTTTTTTTCTTTTTTTTTGGTTTTGAACTCAAAATATTTAACAGGGTTGGGGGAGAGTGAACAATTAAGGGGCTGGAGAGATTGAGGGGTCGGGGAAAATTTTAGGGGTCAGGCGGAACTTTTTAGGGGTCAGGCCAAATTTTTTTGTTTTTTTTTGTTTTGAAGTCAACATATTTCTCATGGTTGGGGGGAGAGTGAAAAATTAGGGGCTGGAGAGATTTAGGGGACGGGGAAAATTTTAGGGGTCAGGCCAAATTTTTTAGGGTCTGCCCAAATTTAGGGGCGGCGATATGTACGTATTTAGCTTCCACACCGGGGCGGCGATAGGTACTTATTTAGCATTCAGCGGTGGTTATAGGTACTTATATAGCATGTGCACATGGGCGGTAATAAGTACGTATATAGTATGCACACCGGGGCAGTGATAGGTATGTATTTAGCATGCGCACTGAGGCAGCGATCGGTTCATATGTAGCACGCGCACCGGGGCGGCGATAGGTACGTATATATCACGCGCACGGGGGCGGCGAAAGGTATATAATTAAAATTCACACTGGGCGGCGAAAGGTACATATTTAAAATTCACACCGGGGCGGCGATAGGTACGTATTTAGCATTCACACCGGGGCAGCGATAGGTATGTATTTAGCTTCCGCACCGGGGCGGCGATAGGTACGTATTTAGAATTCACACCGGGGCGGCAATAGGTACGTACTTAGAATTCACACCGGGGCGGCGATAGGTATGTATTTAGCATTCGCACCTGGGCGGCGATATGTACGTATTTAGCTTCCACACCAGGGCGGCGATAGGTACGTATTCAGAATTCAGGGGTGGCGATAGCTACGTATATAGCATGTACACATGGGCAGCAATAAGTACGTACATAGCATGCGCTCTGCGGCGGCGATCAGTACATATATTGCACGCGCACCGGGGCGGCGAAAGGTATGTATTTCGCATTCGCACCGTAGTGGTGATAGGTACGTATTTAGCATTCGCACTGGGGCGGCTATAGGTACGTATTTAGCATTCGCACCAGGGCGGCTATAGGTACGTATTTAGCATTCGCACTGGGCCGGCGATAGGTACGTATTTAGCATTCACACCAAAGCGGCAATATGTACATATTAATTATTCGCACTAGGGCAGCGATATGTACTTATGTAGCATGCACACCGGGGCGCAATTGGTATGTCTTTAGTATTCGCACTAGGGCAGCGATAGGTACTTATGTAGCATGCACACCGGGGCGCAATAGGTATGTATTTAGCATTCACACCGGGGCAACGATAGGTACTATTTAGCATTCGCAACGGGGCGGCGATAGGTACTTAAATAGTATCTGCACCGGGGCGGCGATAGGTACGTATATAGTATGCGCACCGGGGTGATGATAGATACGTATATAGTATGAACACCGGGGTGGAGATAAGTACCTATATAGAAGGCGCAGATAGAGGTGTTACTTTTTATAGAAATATGTCATACTATTACCCTGGGCAATAGGAGAAATGGTGGGGAAGAAACAGCTTTTGCAAAAGGCAAAATTAGAAAGTAGCGGCGAAATGGGGTGACCAGGAAAGAGGAAGGTAGCAGATAAAGAGACGGGTATAGAGAGAGGGGGCGGACATAGAAGTTTGAATATAAAGATGTTACACACACGATCTTTCTTCAAATATATGTTTTTATGACCCCGAGCAACGCCGGGTAGCCCCGCTAGTGAGTTATAAATATAAAATATATATTATAAATTTAAAATTAAAGAATGTATGACTTATAAAACATGAGTGATAAGTATAAATTGCAAATTACTAATCAAAAATCTAAAAAAATAGTATCTAATATATAATATTATACGAATTGTCGGTGTTGAATTAAACAGAGAAGAAGTACGCTAAACAACGAATGTGCGAGAAAGATACATGATATAGATAGAGGAAAAGACAGTTGTAATTCATAACTCATAAGAACATAACATATAATACATAATATATAATAAAATATGGTAAAATATCAAAGGATAAGTAATATGAGGTTAACATAATTACACTGAGGAAAATGCCGTAAAGAATACATATTAAAGGATCAATTTAAGACTTGGTAGCGGAGTGTCTATTTAAATTAGGAATTGGGTTTATTTATATTTCCTTCTATGGCGGCAATATGATTTTACCTCATTTCTGAGTTTAAAATATTCTTCTCCTTAGCCGCAGTGATTATCATCACTGGCTCCGAGGTGCATAGTTGGCAAGATTTTGAGCCTGGAGTGTAGGAACATTTTTTTCCAGGATAGACCAATTTATTGAGTATGGGATATTATTTGATTTAAAATTCTTGATTGGGTTGGTTAGAGAATTTTTATTGTTTTTGGCATTATTATTGAAAGCATTAAGATGAGTAGAGATTCGGTTTTTGATTGGTTGGGCTGAAGCTCCTATCTAAGTATATATATTAGGGTTTGTTAAAAAAAAGATTAAGTCCGTATGAATATAGATTTCGGTATGTAAGCTATTCCTATTAATGGATATGTTTGGAGATAATCTGATTATGCATTGGTCAGAGGACGATATTAAATTATTTTTATCATTTACTAGGATATTAAGAGAATTATTAAAGTGCAAATCACTAGTATTTGATAGAGACGAGGGATGAGACAATTGAGATTCATTGGTAGTATTTAGATTAGTGGTCTGCGGGGATATTTCAGTGACAATTCATGCATAGGTCACAACATTGGGTATGCATTTTTTATTGAGCGGGCAAAGTCGTGAGTTTTGGGAATTGCAGTAAGAACAGAGGAGATAGTGGTGGATTTATCAGATTACATTTTTTTATTATTCGCAGTTGTTATAGTTTTGGCTATGTTAGGCATAGTAGAGTAAGAGATTTTCATAGTTATTTTTTTATTTAGGATAGTTTTATAGTTATGTGAGAACTTAAATAAGTGTTTAACTATTTTTAAAAATAATCTATGGATATTAGTGTTAACATTATTGTTATATGAAGTTAAAACAAAATGTTATTTTCCTCTTGAAGCGCTAACGTAGGTTTAAAGTGTTATGCATGCCTACTTCCCCAGAAATAATAGGTTCATTATGATCGTTATTATTAGTATCGACTTTATTTCTGTGATTTCTTGTATTTTGCGTTATATCGTGTGTAATTACATTGAAATAGCGTTTATGATGAGTATAGTCTTCCTGCTTATATGTATATATATATATATATATATATATATAAGTGTTTGTGTGTACTTGTGGTGTATTTGTGTGTCAATTATTATTATGAAACAAAGCTCATCAACGTTTGTTTCTCTTCTATATTTTGATAGGAAAATGCATGCTAAAATCTCTCGAATTTAAGGGATCAAGTCATGTTTGAAAAACATATCTTTTTAATAGTTCTAATTACTAACAATTTGCAATTATCTCAACAAGTGACCCATTTCTTACTGAGCGTATTTATTACTCCTCCCCTTCTCTTTTATTTTATTTTGTTTGGCCCCTTCTCTGTTACTCTCTGTCTCCCTCTCTCCTCATCTCTCTCTCTCTATGTTAATTGCAAGTCAAATATAACACGCAAATGACAGTATAATAAGGTAGTCTGATATAAACAAAATAGAATATCACCACATGTTCCCCGTAGTTGAGGAGGAAAAGAGAAAAACCTAAAAAAAAAAGCGAAGTGATTTGCCTGGAACCTTCTGAAAGGACATAATTATCGGTTATGTAACTAACTCGCCTCGCAGAACACCGGGAAATTATTGTGCATCCATCGGCTCTTTAAAAATCCTTCAACCTATACATTGTTTTAATAAGTCTATTCAGTTCGATATTAATTCTATTGATATTTTAGAGTCTGTTAGAAAACGTATAGCAGCAATTATATTCAGATATAACAGACAGGGGTATATAGCGAGTAGAAAGAGGCCTATTTAGGATGCGTCCTTTCATTCTTTAATATATTACTTTATATTTAGCTGGCTTTGCAAACTCACATTTTGCCTTATTTAAATAATTTAACTGGAGGTCAATGGGTGACATAACGTGTCATATCTTTCTAGTATATATATATACTTTGCTACATTTCAAAACCAAGATTGTATTCACCTTACTAATCATATGTTTGAAAGAAAATGTCGGTACGATTACGGATCAGTTTTGTTCACAGAAAAACAACTGTATGCCATATGTCAATCTCGGATCTTTCTTCCCTGGACTCATCAGGAAAGCAAAAAGTTCTCAATCAGAAAAAAATACATAGCTATGCAATAAATAAAACAATCCCAAACAACACACTCACACTAAATTCATATCCATTGAGAGATAGAGCTTTATAAATCGCTACCGTAAAAGAGCAACCATCGAAAAAAAGTCAGGTAAAAATATGCACAATATTCCCCACTCAAAACAGCTATAAGAGTCAATAGTAAACTTGGCTGGAGGTTAATGCAAAGTCTTTGAATATAAGAATACCTTAATCAATTCATAAATGATAATCATTATATAAGATATGTAATTTAGAGTTAAATTTGAGAAAGTCATTTCCAAGTATTCATGTACAATACTACATTCTTTGGAGGTGGTGAGTCCAAGTGCTTCCACTGCATTTACTGGGCTTTGGTCTCTAGATCATAGTGATTGACCAAAGTTTAATCCTGTGTAATCAGTCTTTTGAAAAACTTTGACTCATCTACTTGGCACAACTTCCAAATTCATCCTCGACCACCCGATGCGTTCTTGCTTCTGGAAAAGTGTTAGCAACCTGGAAATCCATCTGGCAGACACTTTATGCAAATGCAAATGGTCATGGATGATAGTTTCCACAGACCCTGTACTAATATTGACCTCTTGGGCTATTTGGCGAATAGAAATGCGTCGATCTTCCAAAATATCAGCCTCAACTTGACGGACAGTTGCCTCATCAATGACAGAAGAGGGACGACCAAGTCGTGGAGCTGTTTTCACATACTTCCGGCCATGTTTGAAAGCATTTTACAAGGTCATATGATGGGGCATCCTCACCATAAGTTTCTTTCATTTCATTAAAAGTCTCCTTTGGTGTGCGTCTTTTCAAATACAAAAACCAGATCACTGGCTCCATTCCACACCTGACTCAGTTCAAACACCGGTAAATTAGAAACCACAATTAGTTCAGAGCTGTGTTTTGCAACATAACCCATACAGATATAAATCATTACACATGCAAAACCTTATCTACATCAGATAACTGGAGGTGAGTCAGGGGCATTACTTATTGAACGACTTTTTAAAAGTGCTCAATATATATTAGAGCTATGTTTATTTTAATATATATATGTGTTTATTTTAATATATATATATATGTATATATATATATATATGTGTGTGTGTGTGTGTGTGTGCATGTGTGTGCGTACGCAAGTTTGATTTCATAGAAGTAAAAGATACTGTCTATTATTTGTTATCCTTTCGAACCATAGATCGGATGTTATAATCCAGTGTGTACAGAAACTCGCATGGATCTCCGTTATGCACGTGATGCTGTTGATAATAATAGTAATGCTAAATATTATAAAAGTTCGATTTAAAATCTTTTGAAAAACCTTCCAAGATTACCCCTGCACACACCATAGTACCGAACCTGGTTGAGTGAAGGTTTATCGGCTCTGATGAATAGTGATTCAATCATGGGGAGGAGAAAGACTACAGTTTGACATAGCGATATATATATATATATATATATATATATATATATATATATATATATATATGACGGAGAGATAGAGAGAGGGAGAGAGAGAGTGTGTATATGTCGTTGTACGTATATATGTCTGGGTCTTGCGTGTGTCTGGATTATGATCCTCAGTTTTGCAAGTATAAATAAATACACACACATACTTACACCTATATATATATATATATATATATATATATATATATATATATATATATATGTGTGTGTGTGTATATGTATATATATATATATATATATATATATACGTGCTCGTATGCGTGCATTTCTATGATGCAAAATGGCGCCCACCCCTAAGTAATTTAATGTTTGTCACACTAAAGTGTGCTTCGGAATCAGAAGATAAGCAAAAGGATGTAAGAAAGAAACATCTCGTTACGTGGCTCATAAATAAATTGTCAGACGACACCCGCATCGAGCCTCACATCTTGCGCCTTTGTGTCTCTTAAATGTGTATTACGATTTCCTTTTGCAAGATTGCATCGCACGTTGTAATTCACCGATTCCACAGTGGGTCTTTTCTGCGAAACGATGGCCATTTTTATTCTTCAAAAAGGGCAAAAAAAGTCCACAAACCAATCGATGATAGTTCTTTTCGTGCTCCGCCAACCTCCACCTGATTAAATCAAGTCTTTCCATTGCATTATACGAAACTAGTTGTATTTGACTGGCGTTGCCCGGGTCGTATAGTATCTCGCAAAGTAAACCCTGATGTTTCGAAAACTTTATTTATAAAAATGTATAAATTTACTCTGGCAAAAGTTATATAAACCGTTTTTACTCCATCATTCTTAAAATAGATTATATCGCAAACTATCGCTCGAATATAATCGATTACTAGTGGAGATGTGTTATCTGTTTGTGTGAAGCCGAAATTATACTATTATTTTTATTATTGTACAATTTACTATCTTGTAATGCTCAATTACATTTACTATACTATTTCAGAATAATGTTGTATGTTTCGAGGCTAAACTCGGGCGATAGTAGTATAGTATCATATCTGTTGTAACTATAGCATTCTCCTAGGCCTTATCTCTATTTTTTGAAGGGGTAGTGTAGTATGTGCTTGTTCGCCATGATAACATTCTCCCGAGCATTACCTCTCCCTTTGAAGGGGATGTGTAGTATATGTTTGTTCGTCATGATACTATCGCCCCAGGCATTAATCCGTCCTTGTCCTCGGATGGGGGTAGTTTAGTATATGTTATGTAGTGATAATACCATCATCCCTGGGATAATTTCTTTTAGGGTGTAATTATATACTACATACTGGTCACATTTTTTTTTTGCTAGTAATACTTGATAATACTTACCTTCATTAGTTTCTTTGTAAGTTATTACCTTGGTAGAGTTGTGTTTAAGTTTGTTATAGAGCTTTCTTAAAAGCAAAAGAAAGATAACTTTCGACTGCTGTTTATAGATATCCAATACGAACGCAGACTCCACGATATTATTGCAAAATACGCCAATAAAAAATGAATACAACTACTGAATTCCTTGTAATATTTTAATCTAGAAGAGATTTGTTCGATCTTGCCATAGCGCTTTGCTTTCAATTACACCCTCGTTTAGACAGAGAGGCAAGGAAACTGAGACATCGCAAATATTTGAAATACTTGCTGTAGTTACATGGACCCACATTGACTACGTACCGTCGAAACTACAACGCTTTTGAGATGGTCTACAAAAAATGTCTTACAGCCAGTTGTTGTGATTTGCATAATAGTGCGTTTCATACGTGATTATACGCGCGGAGATGTGCACCTATCAAGGATAGAAGACGCCAGACTTCCAAAGCAATTGTTATATGAAACACTTCAGCACAGTAAAAATCCGAGACACCAGCCGAAGAGCCATTTTGCAGGTGTCCTAAAAGACAACATTATGTCTCTTAACATGAATGTGGAGGATTGAAAGAGGACAGCTTCCCAGCAATCTGTTTGACGGAAGCACGTGGCTGTGATAGATTTGAGGCAATGCAACTTGAATACTCCATCTTGGGAAATGCTTAACAGAAGCACTGTGTCGTATATTCCAGACAAATGTCAGTCTTACGATGTGTGTAAGGCATGCGGTAATGCCTGTCTGTAAATGGACTCTTCTTCTCAGCCACATAAGACCCCATAGCAGAAATCAATCACGTGAAGAATATACGAGGGAAGACTATAGTATATGCAAAGAGAATCCAGTGGTCTGCTGTGTCATGTCTGCAGCTAGACTTGTAAAAGCAAATCTGGGTTGTTTAGCTATTTGCGTACCCACAACCGAGCCCTTAGATCGTTGAAATGATGACCTTGCCCTATACAGAAGTGGAAATGGCCGTATATACATACACAGACCTGGCAGAAATAAACCTCCTTTCTAAACATTAATAACGAAGATTGATGTCAATGTTTTCTGATCAACCTAGACGAAGTGATCTTGATTAGTTACTCTATGCGATGAATTGGTCAATCACTCAGTTAACAAAGAAAAGTGGAATCGCGAGATTTGCGTCAATCTGACGCGGATTAATCCCCTCTTCAAATTGACGTATAATATGGCTACTGTGAAACGCTGATAATTCTAATTATTGTTTGGTCCATCTTATATTTAAATGTTGATGTAGGATAAATATATTTATATCTGAAACACAAAAATGTCAATTTCTATAAAATATCGATGTTTCAAAACTTTTATAGTTGTTTAGTACTGATCCGAGTGCTGGTCGTCGACGAAGGAAGCAGTAAAGGGTGTATCGATGACCGAGACAAAGATGTATTGTTGAGTTTCCTATCCGACGAGACGTAACCACCCAATCTCAGACAAAATGAGGGAATTTCGTCTGCGCTGTTGTAATGAACACAAACACGACACATTCATAAAAATGAGATTCAATGAGTCCCCTGAGAAAATGCCGAGAGGATGGTCGAAACAAAGGTGATAAGGTGTTTTACAATAAGATCGCAAGACGGTCGCACTTCATCTTGATCAACCGTTTGGCCATGTATGGTGGGGGAAAGGGAATGTAATGCATTACGGAATGAAAACAGAACAAAGTTTCAAATTAAAAAACGTGGGTATTATTTTTGTGGGGTATTTATTCATTTACATCATTTTTCTCATCTCTCAGTCTCTCAGTCTCTCTCTCTCTCTCATTCTATATCTTTCTTTCTATATCTTTCTTTCTCTCTTCTCTCTTTCTAAATACATTTACGTACGCCTATATGTTTATATATTTCTATTATGGGACAGACTCGTAAACTAATAAATCGATTCTTATGAATTTTAAAACGCAGCTGCTGTGATACTATGGGCAGCCCTCTCGAGCCAAGACCCCTGACAATGTGATGAAATTAATCAGCAAGTAGCACAAAGGCGATCAGAAATAAATTGAGTAGTCAGCTGGGAGTGGCTAAGAAGGCGAGTGTGAAAGGTGTCAGTTTCTATTGTTCAGGTGACTTAGACAAAAGACCGGACATAGGATTTCAGACATAGGTTAATATATATAGAAGTACAGTAGAGAGCAGAGGTGAACAGATCAGATAAACTGGGGGTAGACCCGAGGAGGCAGGCAGAACACGGCAGAGATTTAGAAAACGATGAGATGATCAACCCAACGATATTAGTGGTCTCAACAGTATCAAAGTATCTGAGGTGGGTCTTAGCTAATATACTGGAACTTAACTACGATGTGGACGCTAACATTTTCGGGTCCCTTTCCACAATGGTATGACACTTACTCATCGCACAACTTATTTATACACCATGTATCAGAGTTTGCGTTCTTTATTGTGGGTCTGCGTTGTTTTGTAAACTTGCAAACCAGTGCCTGTGTCCTCGGCGGTTGCCAGAACGATAAACGACACGTACAGAACAAAAGATAAAGACGAGCAAAAAACCACGGCGCACAAACGGCGATTGTCGAAGAAGCGGACATATGTTTGTACACTGGTATGCGCGAGGTTTAGTAATGCGGGCTAATTTAGTTTTAGACAAAGAGGTCAAAGAAAGGTGGATGACCTACAAAAAATTTAGATACCTATGAATTTTATGAAATTTTAACAATAGGTATTAGACATCAATTCATAAATATTCACCAAATTTCCTCTTCGTTGAGATATTTTAAAGAGTTTTTAGGAAGCATAATATTAGAGCAACATCCCATTTAAAAAATGCAAAGTACTTCTAATTTGCATGAAATTGGATCCATAGTCATCAGACACCACTTAAACAAGATTCCCAAAATTTCAGAACGATCATAGAACACTTAACCATTAGTATTCTATTTTAAGCGATAAAACTATCACCTATCGCTGATAAGTGTTTTGGTATTATGTTTATTCTTGCCATAAAACCATCACGTGTTCCAGACAGGACATCCATAGCTTAACGGTTAAAGCACGCAACTACAGTCCTTGTTGTCAAGGTTCGAATCCGTCTAATGAACTGCAGTAACAGCGAAAACGCGTTTGTGGAGAACTATATATATATATATATATATATATATATATATATATATATATATATATATAGTATAATAAATCTATCAATAGTCCGACACATTGTTAATACTAAACTTCTTTCAGACCATCAGTATAGATTTAGGCAAGCAAGTTCTACTGCAGATATTCTAACGGTCATCTCTGAACGCATATACCATACACTGGACAAGGCAGGTGAAGTTGGGGTGATAGCGCTTGATATATCCTAGGCCTTTGATAAGGTCTGGCATTAAAAATTAATGAATATGGTATTACTGGACGAATATTTAATATAATAAGATTCTTCCTATCACACATAAAGTTTAAGGTCGTTCTTGATAGCCGTTCATCCAAACAACATGACATAAATGCAGCTGGTGTGAATCGATCCTTGGACCTTTATTGTTCTTGATTTTCATAAACGATCTCCCTCGTGACATTGTGTCTGAGATGAGTATATTTGCTGTCGACACTACGGTCAACTCTAGTTATGTGGGTAACGTGGCCGCGCACATATGCGAGGCAATGGCTGAATCCCTAGAAAGTGACCTCCAGTATGTTGTGGAATGGGATCATAAATGAATGGTAACATTTAATGCTGCTAAAACAAAGCTCCGTTTTTTCAAAAACTACAAGAAACATATTCAACCACCGATTGGCATGGCAAATAATACCCTTCATGGGAGTCCAACGTTCAAACTCATCGGTCTAACATCCACAGGAAACATGAATTGGAACAAATACATAGAAGATATTGCCAAAGCTGCTGCAAAGAACTTGGGATCCCTCCATTGTGCTAGAAAACTTCTCACAGTTGACAGTATACTATACCTCTACAAACCCACCATCCGACCAGGCATGTAGTATTGTTGTTACATCTGAGCTAGTGCACCATCCACTAGTGGTTTTTCCTCTTACACAAAGTCCCAAACAGAGTATCTAATCTCATAGGTTCCGTGCTATCCACAAGTTCCAGCCCCTGTCCCATCGTCGCAATGTTGCATCTTTTTGCTTGTTTTTCAAGTACTACAATGAAATGTGCTTCGATGAACTTTTTTCTCTAGTGCCCCTTCCGCGTAAATACACTCAATCAACCAGACAATCAGCTAAATCCCATCCATTCACTGTGGAAGTACCTAGATGCCGGAGAGCCTACTGCTCCAATAGATTATTTCCTCGAACTTCCGATCTTTAGAAACTCCCTCCCTGCTCCTTGTTGCTCCGACTTTACCGAGATGCAGAAATTTAAAAGTAATGTGAACAAACACTATGGTGCACAGCTCTCAATTTAGGATGATCACCTAAAATCTCACACTAATTCTCAGTAGCCCCTTACGTCTACAGATGCAGCGTGCATTGTTTGTGGTGAACCCGGTTAAAAATAAATAAATAAAAATAAAGTGTCTTTATTTATAACAAACATTATTGGCTACATGTGTGCATACATGTTTTAGCTTTGATCTCTTTCGAAAACCAGCTTCCTCGGTATTTTTAACAAAAGACATATGTAGCCAATAATGTTTGTATAAATAAAGAACGTTATACTATAATATAGCTCTACCTGTTATTGAGCACTATTTCATAGGCATTGGAGTTTCATTGGATTAATATCTACAAAACAACAACAATACAAAATTACTATATATACATATATATATACATATATATATATATATATATATATATATATATATATACGATATTACAATATTGCAACCTACCAGAATAGCAGCAATCCATGCTGAGTGCAACGCATTCAAAGACGACCGCCATGCATATTTGCGTCAACTTTGGTTATTAACTGGTGTAATTTTGGCAGCCATTGATGAAATTTCCACTTTTGTATCGAACTGACGACGATCGGAAATTGAGTAATCTTAAGAAAGGCTATTTTTACTAAAACCAGTGATCAATAACCGCGTTTCGGTAGAAATACAGATAACTCCATCTTTCCATGGAAATCCGTATGATATAAATGCATATTAAAAAGTTAATGAGAGACACACACAGAGATAGAGATATAGTAAGATACAGTTATAGATAGAAGTATACATACTGTGATGTATAGAAATATATTCAGAAATTGCAATAGATAAGTATTTTTCATTTTTTTATGTATGTTCACCTACAACTAGGTATATTGCCACTGAAGCATATATATATATATATATATATATATATATATATAGTCCGCCTGAAGTTAATATTCACATCATATAAAGCCCACTTACTCGAAACTATCATAATACATGAAACAACAAAGCGTGTGTTTAATTTCCAGGTAGTTTCAAAGATTTTGTAATCTATCTCTATTTACAAAGTTGAGCCATCTGTTGTACTGACAGTGAAATTAAAACGCCAACTTCATATTCTAATACATCTAATAATATACATGAGATCGACATCCGAAGGTTAATTAATTTGCATGTTTCTTTGCAAAATGACATTTCATTAATAAACTATTTCTTTTTTTATTTGCTTATACGAGTATTGTTTACATAATCCACGTTTCTAGAATTTTTGATAAAGGAAGGCTTTGCCGACTTCATGAATTGTAACAAGTAAGAAATAAAATCATCAAAAATTGGTCCACATCTACAATTGAACAAATGAACACATGATAAGTACTTATTTACGTGCCTCTACACGAGAACAGTATTAGAAACACTAAAAACCATTAGTGTCTCTAATACTGTTCTCGTGTAGAGGCACGTAAATAGGTACTTATCACGTGTTTATTTGTTCTATTGTAGATGTGGACCAAATTTGGGGAGAAATCCAGCGCCCCAAAAACAGGAACTCTGGTCGAGGATTTCTCTTTCATTGAGAGAGGACAGACAATATGAAGTGTAGTATCCTTAAGCTATGCAGAGAGACAGCATGTACACAAGTCTTCACTGATATCCGTGTAACGATTGAATCCTGTGTATGTGTGTTCGCGTAATTAAACAGAAAGTAACATATTTATACAACTAACAAAAAGTTGTACGTGATTTTTTCTTCGTTGTGTCTTGTGTGTACTATAAGAAAATACTAACCAGGAACTACCAACACTCAACAAAGCAATGAGTAAACCAGGAACAAAAAAAAAACAAATAAGCCGCGGTAAGAAGACATACTAACTCAGATAGAGACAGCCTTTCGGATTTTAAAACGATTGAATTAGCACAGCTTTGAAGCATTCAAAGACTATGTTGCTTATAAAATCGTTATAGTAAACTTGAACTGCTTTATCTACATGGAATCATCTAACAACGGTTATGTCGACAATTCCACCACTTAGCATCACATCGCTATCTTCTTGGTGCCTATTATTCGACTGTGACATCTGCATCCATCAAAATTCACCCTCTGACTCATCCAACATCTCGATCAAATATCAGCCACGATTCGTTTTGGGGAATTACTTTAGAAAAGTCAGTGTTCATTTACTTCTAATGGTGACCCTTTAAAATATTTACTAAAAAATGTATTGACTTATTTCGATTTGTAAAGCATTTACCACATTTTGTAGTTTCTAACTCCTTAAATTGTAATCCTTTCAATGATGTATCACTCGCTTTAGTTTCTGTTCATATTAAGGAGACACATACTTACTACCTTTTTCTTTACTTTTCAAGCTTAAGTTATATTGATATTAAAAAGTTATGTATATAATTTAAGATCTATGTGAAGTTCCTTTGATATATCCAAAAAAGTCATTCCCCTGAATCAGAAAGTGTTTTATTTAATGTTGTTAAGTATTTATCAGATAATTTCCATGTTTTAACTGGATATGTATTTTCTGGAAAATAGTATTCATGAGCTTTCAGTATCTTTAACTTTATATTATTTGTATCTGAATAATAACTTCAAACTTTTTATTTTAAGTTAGTAATTTAATAGAAGTGTCTGTGTTTTATACTTTTTGGAACGAACACAAAATAAACTAATAAGTATCTCCCAGATGTCACATTTCGTAACTGACGGATGAAGCTAGAAAGGTCCCGTAAAATTCTCACTTTTCAAAGAAACAATGTATTAAACGTACTTCTAAAAAGTCCAGAACAAAATGGTCACGGATTAAGAAAAAGAGCAGTTTTCTGTAATTTGTGTTTTTTCAAAGAATAAATAAAGTATACGTTGATACTTCATGATAAAACATAGTTTGAATCTAATCTAGACTGGCTAAAATTATATTCTAAAATCCAGTTGACATTGAGTTGTAAATATATATATATATATATATATATAAGGTATAAAAGATAGATAATACATACATAGATCTAGATGCATAGAGAGCGATAAATAGACAGAGAGAGTAAAAGAGATATACTACACTAAAATTATCCACTTATATTTTATTATATTAAAAAAGGGGAAATTGTTCTTTGAATCCATTTCTAAACTATGTGGGAGTAGAATCGAAACCGCGCACTCGATGTTTCCAGTCTGATACTTTCCCAACTAAACAATTCAGATACTTGTACGGTCGACTCTTAAAATTACACCCGTCAGAATAATCGGATGTACGTATTTGAAGTTTTGAGTTTTCTGTCCCCATGGGTCACTTAGAGGTGGAGGCGCCTAGATATTCGGCAGATAGAGGAAAACGTAGAGACTCGGGACCACTTACATTATTTTACGCAGTGAATTTAATATGATATAAATTTCATAAAAATTAGAAACCTGAGAAGTTTTTAAAAAGGGTCGGCTTCTTTCAGTTAGGAGGGCACGTAGACATTTTGGACAACTTCAATTGTCTTCTCCGGAAAATCTTATACATAGGATTTAAATTTCATACAAATTGGATATAGTTTAAGTTAAATAAGGGTTATGATCTGATAGTCCTTTAGAGATGCACTTAAAGATTCGGTGACACTATCGTTGTATTCCACGGTAAACTTTACATGAGAATAAACTTGTAGAGTTTATATAAATTCTCTAACATTGCTGTCACAAGGGAACACACAAACATTGCACAAATAAACACACGGACATTGATTTATATATATATATATATATATATATATATATATATATATATATATTTAAATTTAGATGATATAAAAATACTGCAGTTTCAGAATATGTCCCGTTATGGTAGTGTATGTCCATTTTCAAGCTATAAATAAAATAAAGTTGTTCGGTGCAGGGGCAGATCCCACGATATAATTGTGTACCCTACCCCCTGGATCAAAATAAAATATGATTATCCCAGTACAATAGATATTGTAGTTTCAGAATATATACTGTTATATACTGTTATGGTAGTCTATCTCCATTTTCAATTTATAAATAAAATGAAGTTGTTCAGCACAGAGGCTAACCTCACGACATAATTTTATACGCCCCCTATATCTATCTCAATTTTCAAGGTGTAAATAAAATAAAGTTGTTTAGTTCGGAGGCAGACCCCACGATATAATTTTGTACGCCCCCCACCCTGTGATCAAAATAAAAGATACTTATCCCAGTACGATAGGTACTGTATTTTCACAATATAAATTGTTATGGTAGTCTATCTCCAGTTGTTTTTTTTAATTTTTGAAGCAACATTTCTAATGTAATATCGACAAAGTTTCAGATGTTGTGGCAAATCTTATCGTAGTTGAATGGGTGAGTATAAAATAAATGAAAAAAAAGAAAAATGTATTTCTCGGCATTTTGGCTGATATTAAAGTGTAGTATCTGTTCCGATGGATGCTACATCTCTTAGACAGGTAACTACTTTTTTTTTCTGACTATTAACAAACTTTTCTTAGTTGATGAATAATGTGTTTTACCAACAATCATGAATCGTAGAAACAAATGTATCCTAACTATTCATGAAACTAATATTATGAAAGTTTGTATCTTTTATTAATGTAAACAAAATGTTTATTTTGTTTTCAGCGATAAGTAAGTGTAACTCAAATTCTAGAGCAAATGTGGTATTGTGGTGACTTAGAAAATTCTAGCCAAGAGTAGGATAGACAGTTTTATGACTTTAGACCAAAGATGTTCAATGACCCTCATTCACCTCACACTTGTGCTGGAAATTTTCTGAAAATAAATAAATCAAAGTGTAATATCTGTTCGGATAGATGGTACACTTCTTAGACCGGTACCGTCTTGACCATTGTGCCCTGATTCCACCAATGTCAGTGTTTATATTGTGCAGTTCTATGAGGTTCATCCTCCCAGGCTTTCATTTCTTACCTGTTGAGAAAGGGTTAGTTTATTGCTAATCGCTTGAGGCGCCCCTACAGCGAAATGCTTTCTGGGGCTGCCACTGTAGGGCGCTGAGTGTTGTCATTTCAAGAAAAATGCAAGTTTGTTTTTTTCATAAAATGGAAGGACACATCGAATCGCTTTGGTAGTTTGATGTAAAAAGAAATGAAAAAATTCAAAGCAAAATAAAAGTTTTTTCTCGACCTTTTTCTCTACTAAACTTGTCTCCCCCTCCCCCTTAGATGTATATTTCGATCACCGTTTAAAAAATCAAAAAAATCCTTGAGTTGACTGGGATCGAACGCTAAAACACTTTAAATAATGAACAAAGTGTCTATACCAATAGTACTACAGAACATACTGTAAAATATTACGAAAAATAAGTTAGTAAAACGCAGTCTGAAAACAATTACAATGAACCAAACTAATATCATGAAAGTGTATGTTTCTTATTAATGTAAACAAAATGATTTTCGTTAGTAAAAGAATAATGTGTGTTGCTATACATCATGATTCGTATTAACAAATCTCTCCTAATTATTTACAGAGAAATATTGTGAAAGTTAATACTTTTTTATTAATGTAAGCAAAGTGTTTATTTTCTTATCAGCGATCCGGGTCAAATTCTGTAAAAGTACAAGTGTACTTAGTACACCTAGAGCAAATGTTGTAGTGTGGTGTGTTTACCCACACTTTTTATGGTATTGTGTTAAATTTGCCCTGAATGTGAATTATTATATATTTTCTGCAAATAAAGAACTCAAAGTGTAGTATCTGTTCGGATGGATGTTACACCCCTTCGACCGGAACCGTCTTGGTCATTAGGATTTCCGCCGAGTTTATTGCTAATCGCTTGAGGCGCCCCTACCGGTGAATGCCTCAGATGCTGCCACTGTAGGGCACTAGGTTTTGTCCTTCCAAGTGAGTGAGGGAGAGAGAGAAGACCCACAGTAGGAGGGATGGAGAGAGAGAAGGAGACAGACAGGCAGACAGGGGGAGGGAGAGTGAGAGAATGATACAGATAAACAGACACAGACAGATGGAGAGAGAGAAGGGGACAGATAGACAGACACAGACAGAGGGAGAAAAAGAGAGAGAAGGAGACAGATAGACAGACAGAGGGAGGTAGAGAGAGAAGGAGACAGATAGACAAACAGACAGACAGACATGGGTAGAGAGATAATGAGACAGATTGATAGAGGGAGGGAGAGAGAGAAAGAGAGAGATAGTGTAATAAAAATAAAAGACGAAATAAAGAGTGAGATAGGAATAAGAAGATATCGGAAGAGATTAATGTCCGTGGAAATTGTTACTAATTTTAACTATTTCTTCTACCGGTTTATTTCCAAGATTTCTCCAATTCCAAGAATAATTCGCGATCAATGCAAACTGCTGATATGGTCTAAAGACAGACTCACACGTCTACACGGGGAACCACAGTAATATTGTTCTCTAAGTTGTATAAACCAGCTGTGTTCATCTCCCTCTCGTACGCATGAATTATGAATCTCTTTTCGGTTTTTCTACCGCTTTTCGCCAGGCTCTAAGCATAAGTTGGAATATTGAACCAACAATATCTTATAGGTACGGGCAGATATTCCATAAATATATCATTTTCTTTCCACAAGGTCGATAATTTTGGCCGCTGCATTTACTGAAGGGCGATTTTTAAATTTGTAAAGAACGAAATGCCCCATACGGGTAATATCCACTTCGATCGGTTCATTCTTGAAGAATATATATTAAACCGTAGATAGATAAATAAATAGAGGTATGATGTTAATGTGTGTATGCTTACATAAAATTGGTGTAAAACTGTTATGTTCGGGGAATAAATTTTATCCGTCCTGGGATAGGGTATTCTAGTGTGTATATATATATATATATATATATATATATATATATATATATATATATATATATATATATATATATATATATATATATGAAGCGTCCGAATGCGAAGCACGATAAATCTAATATCTTATAATTTAGAAATTAAACTTTACGAAGAAGAAAATATCAGTGTAAGACTTCAGCTAAAAGCTTATTTTAATGGAAAATAAAATAAACAAATAATGTCGATCACATTTATATAAAATATAATTCATGGAAGTGCTAGAGTGATTAACTGCAACACTTTTTTGTAATGATAGCTTCGCAATTATGAAAATGGTGCTTGTCGCGTGAAAATGACGTTAGTCGCGTTTTGCGTTCAAATTATTCATATATATATATATATATATATATATATATATATATATACATATATACGCACACACATGGAAATATATTTATGACAATTAAGTAACACATAAGCTTCTGAGTTTAACTCCAGTAGAGAATCATCAGGCATTGTGTTTGTATTACTGAGCGTTTATATTAGTCTATCTAGCTAACCAATTAGATCCATTGTTATTCCCTTCCACTGGTTAATGTTTTCATTAGCGATGGCAGCGCTTCTCTCAAACAAAGTTTGTACTAACTTATACATGACATGAACTTTTTTTTTTGTATATCGCTTACCTACTCATTTTGTGAATTTATCGAATTAATTGTTGGCCAAATTTTAACACGTGCGTGCTTGGAATAGTTTTTTTTCTATTTGTTGTTATTCGTTGCTATTTTTGGTGTTCCTCTAGTGTATCTTTTTATTAATTTAATTATTTTATTGTATTTTCATCATGTATTGCTATACTAAAGTAAATTTTATTCTGTGTACACAGTTGTTTGCCATTTCATATCTACATTTTAATAGGTGTTGTGGGTGAACCTACCTACCCTTTAATAACTAAATGGTAGCAACCGGCTACCATAAATACCGGCTTTTGCCGGGAGAACATTTGTACCCCATTTAGGCACTAGCACTGCCAATACTGACTTGTGTAAAATTTCTCTGTTCAATACAATTTGTTATCATTATCTCTAAACCTGTTGTTCTTTTATTTCATTGTTGGTACCCCTAAACGGGTCCACAACAACTGGCGGCGAGTGATTCGTAAAGGACTTCGTTGGAAACACCTTAGACCTTGCAACCTGTGAGTGATAAACTAGTGTCTACAACACGGTCAACCTTCGAAAAAAAATTCTACCCGTTTGAAAAAAAAACTGTGCTTTACAATTTTCGGGAAGATATTGAAAATATCGAATACATTCAATTTTGGGACAAGTCTGCCTTACAAGAAATAACCAGTTTAAACAATTACTAGACGAAAAAAAAAGTAAGACAGATTTTACTATTTGTGTTCTTCGTATTTCAATACGGGATTTTACCTCGTGCAACAAATGAAATTGGAATACCATGGGCTTATAAAACTGAAAGGTTTGAAAAAACAAAACAAAACAAACTCCATACTACAAAAACCTTTTTTTCGTGTCTGGTATAGTCAAACGTATTTTGGGAACAGACTTGTCACTGTAAAATCGTATAGTCTAAAAAAAAAAATCTGACAAGTAAAACCAAGTTACTTTCTTAGATAACTAGTCAATTTTCTATATAGCCATTACTTGCTATTTTGCATTTTCAGCCTTCACTGAAAGGCAAACGGACTTATTGGGGGAAAAAGTTCCAGATGCGAACAAAAATACAAATAATTTGTTAAATTAATTACCCAATAAGCCGGATTAATAAAATCGTTTTTTTTCTCAAATAACTTTGAAAGAAGAGAAAAAGATTAGCAAGTGCCGGTCGAATTCGAGAGCCGAATCACGCAGTGTTGAGAAGGGGTTCAGTTTGTTATTAAACAGTAAGCATTTGAAAAGAAAAAAATAGTCAAGGACTATTTGTGACTAATTCTTTTTCAAGAAAGTATTTCTTTAATCATGGAAGATTTCTCGAAACAGATATTGGAGATAATTAAAATGTAAAATAAGAATCCCGTTTTTAAGAGAAAACGAAGCGTACCATTTGCCTCTCTTGAAAAAATTAATGCAGAAATAGACCAGTTGGTGGAGAAAGGTATTTTAACACCAGTTGACTATTCAGAATGGGCGGCCCCAACCGTCTACGTGAAGAAAAAATCTGGAGAGATCCGTGTGTGCCGATTTCTCAACCGGTTTGAACGATGCGCTGAAAGATTATCACTATCCTCTGTCGACACCAGAAGAGGTTTTCACAAAATTAAACGGTGGAAAACTGTTCTCAAAAATTGACTTGAGTGAAGCCTATCTGCAAATACCTGTAGAGGAAGATATCTCTAAGCTTCTCTGTATTTCGACACACAGGGGACTACTAAAGTTCAATCGTCTCCCTTTTGGAATTAAAGTGGCCCCGTCGATTTTCAGCAGGTAATCGACACGATGTTGAGCGGGCTCGATTTTTCGATCGGCTACCTTGACGATATCTTAATGAAAAGTACGAACGTCGGGGAGCACCGTGAGCACGTAAACAAATTATTCGAAAGGATAAGCGATTTTGGTTTTACACTCAAGGAGTCAAAGTGTGAATTCTTTCTAGAAGAGATCAAATACTTGGGACATGTCATTGATAAGAATGGAAAACGTCCCGACCCAGAAAGATCTATAGCCATCAAGAATATGCCCGAACCGAACAATGTTACTGTTACACCGACCGTTCTTACACAGGAGAAACTGCACCGGTTGTCACTATAAATAGTGCGAGTCACCGAAGACAAAGCACAGTCTTGTAACTGTCTAGCCAAGAGCTAGTCAGTTTCTTACTTTGTTAATACACTTGTTAAACCAACCCTCGACTTGACTTCCTTTATTTATTATTTACTGTTGGACAACTTCACAACAGTTACCCAACTACAAAGCTTCCTGGGTCTCGCAAACTATCACGAAAAATTAATTCCCAGTATGCACAAATTGCGAGCCCCCTTAAATGAGTTACTTAAGAAAGATAGTAAATGGGAATGGTCCGCCGACTGTCAATCTGCATTCGACAACCTAAAAACGAAGTTAACTTCAGAATTATTTCTTACTCATTTTAATCCAGAGCTAAAAACTATTGTTGCAAGTGACGCCAGCTCCTACGGCATTGGGGCGTGCATTTTGCATAAAATGCCGGATGGCTCGATGAAACCCGTCGCGCACGCTTCAAGAACTTTACTTCCCGCAGAGAAAAATTACTCGCAGTTTGAAAAAGAAGCGTTGGGTATTGTGTTCGCAATGACCAAATTTCACAGGTATCTACACGGCCGTCATTTTATCCTACAAACAGACCATAAGCCACTTATCACCATCTTCGGGTCAAAAAAAGGCTTGCCAACCTACACAGCAAACCGCCTACAGAGATGGGGTATAATTCTGTAAAATTATGACTTTGAGATGGAATTTTTACCGTCAAAAAGACTAGGACACGCAGATGGTTTATCGCGGCTAATCCCAAAGTACACGGAGCCGCTCGAAGATACAGTTATAGCATCCCTTCGGTCTGAATATGACTATAGTAAAGTACTGTGTAACACAATAAAAGAGCTTCCAGTCACACTTGGCGATATACAAAAAGAGGCAAGAGAAGATAATTTTATTATCAAAATTAAAAATAAATTACAAACAGACGATGAGCAAACGGCAGAAGCTTTTTCAGTCTGTTGCGACACATTATTATACCGGGAGCGAGTAGTAATCCCAGCTATACTAAAAAAAAATCCTGAAGGATTCCCATAAGGGGCATCCCGGAGCGACACACATGAATAGCCTAATGAGATCTTATGTGTATTGGAAAAACATGGACAGGGACATAGAGACGAAGGTGAAGGCCTGTGCGGGCTGCGCGTCGGCAGCGAAAGCACCACCTATTCAGTTATGTCCATGGCCAAAGGCAGAGCAACCATGGTCCCGGATTCACATAGATTTCGCGAGGCCATTGGAAGGCTTCTACTATTTAATTATAGTCGACAGCTACTCAAAATGGCCAGAAGTTGTTAGATGTAAAAACCCAACAACGGATGTCACGATATGCGCGTTGCATGAACTGTTTGCCCGATTCGGAGTGGTGGACATTGTTGTATCGGACAACGGTACACAATTTACTTCACGAGAGTTCAAAGAATTTTGTGAAGACTTTCAAATTAAACATATCACCACTCCGACTTACCATCCGAGGTCAAACGGACAGGCAGAAATAGTTATTGATACCTGAGAGAGCGTTGAAAAAATCGACGGGCACGCCGAGAGAAAAGGCACTCCAGCAGTTTCTTCAAGTGTATAGAATTACACCCTACGAGAACACACCAGCCCAGGTACCACCGGCGGAAGTAATGTTTGGAAGAAAAATAAAGTCGGTATTCGACAAACTTTTACCAAAACAGGTGAAACCGACCAACATTACGGCACCAAAGAAGAGTTACGAGGATGGAGAGAAGGTGTTCTTCCAGGAACACCATGGAAACAAAACCGTGTGGGAAGTGGGAAAGGTACACAAAAGATTGGGGCGGATGGTGTACATTGTAGAGGGTCCTAGAGGCACCTGTAAAAACACATTAACAAAATGCTTCGTCGCATGTCGGACGACCCAGGGGACGGCCCATCGGATCAGAGTGAGACCATCATGGAAGATCTATACGACGCATTTGAGCTGCCAACACCAAAAACGCCTCCGGTACAGAGACGTTCATCAAGAAAACGTAAAGTAACCTGGAGTTTCGAGGTGAATCCTAGGAAAAAGATATATCTTGAGATTCCGGGAGAATGAGTTTCGGAAGGGGGTCTTGTGGGTGAACCTACCTACCCTTTAATAACTAAATGGTAGCAACCGGCTACCATAAATACCGGCTTTTGCCGGGACAACATTTGTACCCCATTTAGGCACTAGCACTGCCAATACTGACTTGTGTATAATTTCTCTGTTCTATACAATTCGTTATTATTATCTCTAAACCTGTTGTTCTTTTATTTTATTGTTATACCTCTAAACGGGTCCACAACAATAGGTTTGGGAGATTTTTAAACTTTAGAATTTCAAATTTCTCATTAAAACATAATCTACACAGGTCGTTTATATTTCTACAAATACTGGCCTGTCGTACTATTTTCCATTCTGTTATTGGTAAATTTATGTGTCTCTAGTGCTGTTTTAATTCGGCGTTTTTTTGTTATTGAATGTGCTTTGATGGTCATAACATCTGATTGTAAAATATAGGGAGGTTATACCAACGTAGTACATTTTGTTATTCGAGCTTGGAAAATATTGTGCCTTGGTAACCAATGCTTTTGGTTAGGCTTTATTTTGTAATGGACAAAGTTGACGAGTTCCACAGTTAAGCTTTTCTTTTCATTATTTCTTTCTTATTTTTAGTTGGTTGATTGCTATTAGAGTTATTACTATTTCTAGTGGTTATGTTTTATTACTCTTAGTGTTATTTTTATTGTTGCTATATGGATTACTGTTACGCATTTTGTTATTATTTTTCTCTCTACTACTTTTATTTAGTATATTGTTATTGCGTGCTTTAATTATTATTTCTGAAATTACGCAGCAACTGTAAATTATTTTTATTTAATTTTTTGTGCAAGAGATTAGTTACGGGGAAGTGTTTTTATTAGATTTTGGAATTTCGTGCCAAGTTTAGTTTTAGCATCTGATTATAGGGCGGTGTAAACCAGATTATATTTCTTTTTCTATGTTTTATTTTATTATAATAATTAGTGCCATTTTGCTTATATTTAATTTCGATATTATAATAGCCACTATATATAGCTGTGTTCGAAATGTTTCTTTGACTTTTTAAAATACATTTTTGTTGCTAGACTTATTGCTAAGCGCATGTTCGATGGAATTAAGAATATGTTTTATGATTGATAAGGGTGTGATTTGACTTTGGGTTCACGTATATTATTTTGGCGTTATCCTTTAAATATGGCTTGTGAATTTTATATTTAAGCTTAATATTATATCTAAAAAGTGAGTTAATTTTATGTTAGCTAGTACGTCTACACCTGGACCTACTATTTTCATTTCCATATGTAAAATTGTCTTGGCGTTTTTACCCTTGTCCTTGTTGAAATCACTTATCAGAGTCAATCCATCGTATCTATATAGGCCGATATCTATTATCAAATATATTTGTGAGATTATATAAAATAAAGAACCCCACGATGTCCGATACCTCGGCACAGTCCAGGACACCCTTAGATAAATAATGGGTTTTGTCATTTAAGTTGTTATCCATTGGTCATTATTATTGATTAAAACAATATTTTGATTCTACAATTGTTTGATTCAACAATGTGAATTTCTTCTTTGTATATATCTCGGCAAACTCTAGAGCGATGTTGAAGAGTGCTTCAGATATAGATGGATAGAAATCAACAGTGTCAAACTTAAAGAATGAACATTTATTTTTATTTTCTATATTATTAAACTCATGTATATACAAAGAGTTCGAATGCAAAACGCGATAAACTTACGCTATTTTCACAATATATATATATATATATATATATATATATATATATATATATATATATATATATATATATATATATATATATATATATATATATATAAATTGATAGAGAGACAGAACCAGAGACAGATATTCAAATAAATAGAGTGGATATAATTCCGAAATAATTCTAACACTGACAAAATAAAAAAAATCCCGTTCTTAATGAACTCTATATTATTTTGCTTGAAATGTCCATTAATATGTCTAAACATTTCTTGCTTCATTCTTTGTATTTTTTTCAAATCTAACCTTTCGTCCGGAATCTATAATTCATTTTTTTAAACATAATATTTTTTTTTTCAATTTCGTTTATAATTAAAGTCACGCACAAAATATCAACTCCATGACATCCGCTTTTATGCGATATCTCGCGATAATCAGTGTTCAAATAAAGAACACTGATTACCCGGTAATCTGGGGTGCCAAAACATTATCTAACAAATAAGCACTACCAATCTTTTTCTGTTTTCAGTGTATCGCTCAATATTAGGACTTTCTAATTTTAAGGTGTCGTCCCCCCATCCCATTCGCTGCCTTTTTTTAATTGTTTTATATTTTTGTTTTTGGCTGAGGATCGGCCAGCAACCGGATGTCAGACATAACCCCACTATTTTAGAGACTACAACTGAAAGATACTTTTTAGGATTCTAACTGTCTCTTTGAGCGGAATTGTTTTGATCTTTCTAGTACTTGGTTCACCGAGTATATTCTCCAGGTGGTTTTTGACATTCTTTTTCAAGAGCTCGATACCTCTTATCATTACTGGAATGATTGAGATCTTCTTAATATTCCAGTTTATTTTCTTTCGTATAGAAGACCTTAGTATTTAGTTATCTTCTCCTTCTCAGCTTTGTTTAAGCCAGCGTCATTATGAACACTGACTTCAACTTGAGTTGCTACTCAACCCGTTTTGTTCCATATCACTATGTCAAGTTAAACAGCTGTTTGAGCTGTACCTGGCAAGGTGTTCTACGTTAACGTGACTGTTCTACTTCTTTTGCGTCTTTTTAATGTGATCAAGGGTTTTCGTTGAACTCAATTTTTATCGGATTCTGTTCAGCACCGCTATTTGAATTGATGGCATTTGCTGAGTTTCTTTTACTGGTAACCACTTATCAAGGCTTGGGACCACTCGAGGATGATGGTCAATGTAATCGTCAGTTGGACGATGATCGTCAGCACTAGTGGATTTGAAGCAATGGGTGGAATAGTCAGAAGATTACTTAACAGGAATTGATTATCCAAAAGGACAGCTCAACAAGTATTTTTTTTACATCAGACCTGAAGACGACCATGCTGTAGTCTATTGGGAAGCATACTGGTGGTATCTTGTTCAAGGAAATAAACTTTAATTTCAGGCGTGTCAATTTAGATGTATCGTCCTTCCATTCAATTCGCAGCCTGTCTCCCATTCTCCCTTCTTGCATAGTGCCTGGCAATATGTTTTGGCAAACCTAGCCGTGGCGTGTCTGTACTGTTTCTCTTGTGTCTTTTTACTCGGATCAAGAGGTTTTCGCAGAACCCAATTCTTTACTGTATCCTGTTCAGCACTTCTTTTTCGTGACATGGTCGTCGTAAGAGATGCCGACAAATTTACGAAAGCAACGTGTCTCAATGACTTCTCTCTATATATTAGTCATCGGATTACACTATTGACAGGCATAAAAATATGAAGCTTACCCGTCTGATTCTTTAGCTGAGAACAATGTTCGCGTGCTCCAGATCATCTTGTGTGTCTTGAGCGCTACTAAAATATGGCCCATCCTGAGTTTGAATTTCTCATCAGTTAACACTGCTTACAAGAATTTGTGTTACATAGTCCGATGCTGTTTCGTAGTCGTGTCTACTATTGAAACAGGGAATCGTCTTTTTTCCATTCGAATCCGATCATAACACGAATCCTCCACATTTTGATCATAAGAGCTGTTGCATAACTCAAATTCCTTAATAGGAACACACGTTTGTGAACATACAACAAAATTATATCAAGAAGACACAATACACGGTGTTACAGTTCACATATTTATTGATGTTATGTGTTCATTGGCAGGGTCTCATAAAACTGTACACGTACAGTTTTAAGAGACGAACGACTTCTAACCTTTCCCATCCAAGATGACTTTTGAGGGGGGGATCTGTATCAGTGAATATACGCCTGATACAGACGCTCGCTGATGGAAAAAAGGGTTGACTTATCTCTTTAACACTCACCATAACGCCACTAACGATATCTCGTTTCACTCTCTCTTATCATACAACAATTCAAATTGTAAACGTTTTCCAGTTTTCGTGGTTCACGTCTGATGTTTGTGCTGATGCCGTTCGTCATCAGTTTGTACTGATACCGAAAGTTGTGATGTTTTCATCTGATGGGTCACCACTTATCAAGGCCCGCTGAGGTCCAGTCAAGAATAAGGGTTAAAAAGATTGTCTGTTGGACGGTGATCGCTACCACGAGAGGATTTGAAACAATTTGTGGAATGGGCAGAAGATTACTTAAAAGGTATTTATTATCCCTGAGAACGACTCAACAAGTATTTGTTACATTAGACTTGAATACGACCATGGTGTAGTCGATTAGGAAGCAAAGTTGTGGTATCTTGTTCCACAGATTGGACTTTCAACGAAATAAACGTTATTCATGAAAAGTCCGTTTGTTTGTTTTGATACAGATAGAAAAAGAAGTTATTTTCTGTGGTTGTACCTAGACAAGTTCTTTCTTTGAATGTTTTAAAGGCACCTACACTTTTATTACGAATACACTCTACTAAGTCAATAAATCCAACTATCTCTTTTTCTAAGCCTCCTATAGCATCGTTAAAACGCAAGTTGTAAAATACTCTGTCTCGTATACATAAATTTATTTGTGGTCTTTCAACACTATTGTGCTGATTCTCGCCAATACGATATTGAAAATAATTCCTATGCTCATGTTAAATTCGACTGCAATGTCGATCTAGCTATAAGTACTCTATTATCATTCTGATCAGATTTTCATTCATGTTGCATTCTGTACACTTTTATTATTACCCATGACGCAGTAGGGCATATTCTGTTGAATACCGTCTCCAAATAGCTGAAGACGTGGAAGAATTTTATTGTTGCTGAACTTGCAATATTAGTGTTTGCGAAAATCTTCTGAATTCGTACACAGGGAAACATAGTGTGGTTCTTGCATTCTAATTTTAACACATTCCATCAAGTTACTCCATATTCCATAAACGTACCTGAGAGCACTATCGTGCTATCATTATAATAAATAATTATTTATGATAATTATAAGATTATCAACTGGCTCCGTGGTCAATCTGTCGATAGATAACCATAAAACCTCACTCATATATTTAACTGAAACCGCTAGATGGGACACATGATAAACGACATTTTTATGGAAATAGCTCTAGACAAGGCATAACGCCCCTTGATGTAAAAAGCTAAAATATACTTCAAAGTAAAACACTAGCTAACAATAAGTGTTAGATGGATAGATTCTTAACAAGAAAACAGCAATTATTCCCCTTTGTCAGAAACATAGTGCATGGAATGTGAGAACTAAAGGACAAAATAAGGGGAACTCAATGAGATTATGATGTAGCAAAAGTTTAAAAGACATAAAAAGCAATATAAAATGAACAACGCTCATATACAATCAATGTCACCCAAAAATGCCACCCATAGAATCGTTAATAACATTCAAAATCCTTCATGCAATGCAGCAATACTTTGTACAATTAAACTTCAGTCAATACCTGACCTGTTCACCAGGTGTCAGTCATCAATGTCAAACAGTCATTATTTCATCGACGTTTTATGCATAATATGCAGAGACATTTTGGTGATAGTTTCATCCGTAGATGGGTGATTCTAAATGGGTTTCACACCAACTGGATTTAAACTCTAGATGTTTGGGGTAATCTCACAGACTGTCTTTGAGATGAACAATGGCATTAGAGCCCAAATCAAGGAGAAAGCTAAGAGAGGTGTGTGTCAGAGTCATTAACAATATTGCACGTCGTGTCCAGGCGTGGCCACCGAGAGTTACTACAGGCCGGTTGGCTAGAAAATGACGTCACTGCATTCCGTGTCAAAACAAGGACGGTCGTAATGACAATAAGAAGGCATTTCGACTTCTCTATTCACTAAATAATCTATCAAAATTCAGGAAATCAACCAATTTTAATGACATTTTCAGTATTTATTAATTAATGATCACGGAATATAATAAATCCATTACTTCATTAGAAACCTTGGTGCAAATGTATTATTTCTTGTAAACAAAAAACACCTTTACTAAAGTTATCCAAAATATCAAAACATGTTGACCATACGATATTGTACATATTTAAAACAAAGCATTAGAAAACTTTCAAAATTGCATGTAAAAAAAGAAAAGAAAAGAACACGATTCGACTTATCCTGAAACTGATCTTTATTCAATATAAATTTAAAGAAAATAATAATTCACGATCAAATACTACAAAAAACTGAATTATGAATTACCATTATTTAAACTTCTAACCCAATCAACCGTAAGTAATTCAGACTTTGAAATTTGTTTAAAAATTATACAAAAAAAAAGTTCAATGTTAACTGTTTGTTTAATAATGGAATCAAAATCAACCAATTTTATAATAATTTCGCGCTTTTTAAAATTTCATAATTCACAAAGTTAAAATGCCTACTGCATATGTTTGGATTTTAAAAAGAGAAAGAATTACTGCAAATATGGATACACGTAATAATGTTTACACCGACTAAATATAGTGTAGTAAGTTTAAATTTTTTTTAATTATATAAGAAATCAAGTCTGAATTACTTATTCATTATTTGATAAAAAAGTTGTGTTCCATTTTTTTTTATTACTTTTTTTCGATGTCTTAAGTGTAGTATAGTTTATCTTTTCTCTGTACTTTTGTAGATTAAATAAATGAAATAACATCATATTTAATCAAAATTTTCACAAAAATATTAATTAAACAATGCTTTATTCAATGATAATATCGTTAATTCTTCGAGTTATACTGATTTTATTAACAAGAGTGTAGGGGCATTTTCCGTAATATATACGAAATAGTTTTTTTAAAAAATATTTTTAACATATACAGATCTTATATTCATTAAAAAAAATCATCGATTTTTTTTATATATATAAAAATATACGTTTAGTAAAGGTGTATTTTGTTTTAAAAAAAATAATACATTTTCACTAAGATTTAAAAAAATGTTTCACTATCTCCTGTGCTTGTTTATTAATAAATATTGAAAATTTCATTAAAATTGGTTGATTTCCTGAATTTTGGTGAATTTTTAAGTGAAGGGAGGGTCAAAATGTTTTTACATTTTAGGGATCGGCCTTTGATTTTGCACGTACCTATCTCTTAATAGCAAGATAGGAGTTGGTGATTCCATTATTAAACAGACAGTTAACATTGAACTTTTTTTTTGTATAATTTTTAAACAAATTTCAAAGTCTGAATTACTTACGGTTGATTGGGTTAGAAGTTTAAATAATGGTAATTCATAATTCAGTTTTTTGTAGTATTTGATCGTGAATTATTATTTTCTTTAAATTTATATTGAATAAAGATCAGTTTCAGGATAAGTCGAATCGTGTTCTTTTCTTTTCTTTTTTTACATGCAATTTTGAAAGTTTTCTAATGCTTTGTTTTAAATATTTACAATATCGTATGGTCAACATGTTTTGATATTTTGGATAACTTTAGTAAAGGTGTTTTTTGTTTACAAGAAATAATACATTTGCACCAAGGTTTCTAATGAAGTAATGGATTTATTATATTCCGTGATCATTAATTAATAAATACTGAAAATGTCATTAAAATTGGTTGATTTCCTGAATTTTGATGGATTATTTAGTGAGTAGAGAAGTCGAAATGCCTTCTTATTGTCATTACGACCGTCCTTGTTTTGACACGGAATGCAGTGACGTCATTTTCTAGCCAACCGGCCTGTAGTAACTCTCGGTGGCCACGCCTGGATACGACGTGCAATATTGTCAATGACTCTGACACACACCTCTCTCTGAATTACTTACGGTTGATTGGGTAAGAAGTTTAAATAATGGTAATTCATAATTCAGTTTTTTGTAGTATTTGATCGTGAATTATTATTTTCTTTAAATTTATATTGAATAAAGATCAGTTTCAGGATAAGTCGAATCGTGTTCTTTTCTTTTCTTTTTTTACATGCAATTTTGAAAGTTTTCTAATGCTTTGTTTTAAATATTTACACTATTGTATGGTCAACATGTTTTGATATTTTGGATAACTTTAGTAAAGGTGTTTTTTGTTTACAAGAAATAATACATTTGCCCCAAGGTTTCTAATGAAGTAATAGATTTATTATATTCCGTGATCATTAATTAATAAATACTGAAAATGTCATTAAAATTGGTTTATTTCCTGAATTTTGATGGATTATTTAGTGAATGGAGAAGTCGAAATGCCTTCTTCTTGTTTTTACTACGGTCCTTGTTTGACACGGAATGCAGTGACGTCAGAGGGGGGCAGGAAGTTAGTTGCTTGGCCTTGTCAACTCTCGGTGGCCATGGTCCAGGTGGGTTTATTATTGACCGGCTATAAGAGAAATACTGTTTAAGAATAAGATTACTAGTAGATTATTATCATCATCATCGTCATTATAAACTCGTCATCAGACAAGATTAAAGTCACAGCATGACGCCATTTTGTATATGGTCACCATTCAATTATTCAACAAGATATCTATGGCGTGTATGACGCGATGGTTTTTATGCAACCTTGAGAAAGGTGAAGTTTTTTCAAAAATTAAGATGATCATTCTATCAGATACTATAGATCATTGAAATAAGATTGACAATGGTGTATGCCAAGTCCCATTGTGGTTATCGCAATGGTTGATATAGGTGATGTGACGTGGAATCGGATTTGGGATGAGAGAGATAATCTGAAGTAAAAATAAAGTTGACTTCATTTGAACGAGAAAGTGTGTCATGAGTTAACCTCCTTGATATGGAAAATCTGTTTTTTAAGAACCCACATTTGAACACGTGCGTTTCGACTCGCTTCTGAACTAATTCTTCTCTCCCAGCATATTAAACGATACTTTTATTTTGTCTCTTCTTTTTACGTGTTTCGAAGCTTGTAATTTTTAACTATTAACATCTCACTTCTAATTTTCGTCTTCGTCAACAGAACCCTTGAATATACGAGCAGAAATGGTTTAACAGTTATGATTTAACTAAAAGGTATTTTCACTTTAACACAAAAAGGCATGTTTAAAAGATTTTTAAATCGCAAAAACCATGGTTAAATTGCTTCAACCATCTCTTTTGACTGAGAATAAAATAGGGTGACTGGCCCTATTCAAGAACAATCGATTGTGTAAATACCTTTCGTATTTCAAGTCGTGTGATCTGTAACGTGATTAGTACGCATGTGTAAAGTAATATCCACCCAACTGCGCATGCGCTGAGACAACGTTTTATTTCAATCGCTGTTCGTGTTTTATTTTTTTATCTTGTTCTGACAATGGCTTCCAGAGTAAATTAAACAACTTTTCGTTGAACGAACTTCTAAAATGAACTCATAGAATTTAATTAAGTTCTCCGGTAAATGATTCGTTTGAGCTGCTTAACTTTGTGGATAACCGATTTTATTATTTTACGCGTGCACATACATACATACATACATACATACATACATACACACACATATATCTATCTATATATATTCTTCATATATATATATATATATATATATATATATTCTTCATATATGTATATATAAATATACATATTCTTCATATATATATATATATATACATATATATATATATATATATAGTATGGTTTGGTTGTTTTGTTTTACGGCATATCAACCCTTTTCAGGTTATTTAATGCCGAATGCAGTCATTTTGGTGAAAGTTTTTATGCTTCAAGTTGTTTATATCTTCAAATATTTATTCATGGTGTTTAGTTTGGTTGTTTTGTTTTACGGCATATCAACCCTTTTCAGGTTATTTAATGCCGAATGCAGTCATTTTGGTGAAAGTTTTTATGCTTCAAGTTCTTTATATGTTCAAATATTTATTGATGGTGTTTGGTTTGGTTGTTAAAGTATATTTGTTTTCTTCTCTTTTTTGTTTCTTTCCCCTTTTAATATCTTTTTCTATTTAACCCATAGTTGGGACCCTAACAGGTACTACCACTCCGGGTCAGGGTGGACCTGGGAGCAATGGTAATTAAGAGGAGGCTCCACATTCCCCAAAGTCCGTAAGCCGGATCTCACCATCGGATGTAGTTTAAGGTCATATCCAGGACCGGGAGTAGGGTAGGAAAAATAAACTAAAAAAGGGGAGGGAGAAAGGGAGACGGGCTGTTGTTTTTGGTTTTGGTTTTGGTTTTGTAGAACATAATTAAGTTTTACAAAAAAAAAAAAAAAAAAAAAAAAACGTCAATGTAGGTGAATTTCGTCTCAGGGAGATACAGGGCAGCCTGATCTGGTATCACCAGTATATATAGTATGAAATATAGTTATGGCAATTTAGCTACAGCAAGCGTCCATGTATTATCCCAGCCTCTGTGTAGCTTAATTGCTTAAATATATTATACTACTAGTTTTAATCACTTAGTGAACACTATTTAAGTACATACTTAAAATCTATGAACAATATATTATACCTCCATATAATAGTATATGTGTAAAAACATCATATAATAATAACAATAAAAAGAACAAGAAGAAAAGACAAAATAAGGAACATAAAGTAAAACAAAATATAGCAGCAATAAAAGGTAGATTAAGGCGATACATATACAAATTGGAACAGCACAAGCAGAACAGGTCCGTTAAAAACAATAAACCATAAACGGTGAAAGAACAATAAAAGAACACCCGGACCTGATAGAGACAAAATATTTCTGGAGCAAGATCTGGGAAAAGCCTCGAAAACACTTCAAAATGTCAAGTGGCTGAAAAAACTTTAAAGAGTAACTACTGGGAATTGAAAAAAGACCAAGAACAGAAATTATTGAAGAAACGGTTAGGACAATCTTGAGGAAAATTGAAACTGGGAAGCACCAGCAACGCTGGAATACATGCATACTGATTTAAAATATTCACGACTCTACATGAACCGCTAGCACAGAAAATGAGAAGTGTGTATCCACAAAACAGACGTACCAGAGTGGATGACCAAATAAAGGACAACGCTAATACAAAAAGACGCCAAACAAAGGGAGACAATCCCAACCAACGTCTAGTTGATTGGGATTGTCTCCCTTTTTTGGCGTCTTTTTGTATTAGCGTTGTCCTTTATTTGGTCATCCACTCTGGTACATCTGTTTTGTGATAACCTGTTTATCAACAATGTGAAAAGTTTTAACAGCACAACTGAAAGAACAAATCTATCACCCCCTGAAAAATCGTGAGTTGTCTCCTAGGAACAAAAAAGATTCCGGAAAAAGAAAAGATGGGTGCATCATGTGCTATACAGAGATCAAAAGATCCTGAAGGGGGTAAAAAGCAGAAAAAGAGCACGTCTATGGAATGGATTGACTACAAAAACGATTACGACAGAATCTCTTAAACATGGATAACTGAATTCTTAAAAATGTACAAAATACTCGACAGGATTATTAATCTCATTAAGGAAGCAATGGGAACAAATGGACTAGAACTAATAGCTGGAAGGCAACACTTGACTGCGATAAAAATACAGAGAGTCATTTTCCAAGGAGGCTTCCTATCACCACATATTATTACACATAGCCATGATACCACTTAACCACATATTCAGGAAATGTGATGCCGGATAAAAGTTTACAGAAACAGAACAAAGACTAAACAACCTCATGTACATGAACGACCTGAAGTTATTTGCAAAAATTAAAAAGGAAATGGAACAACTGATAAATACAACCAGAATCTTCAGTCAGAGCATTCGAATGGAATTTGTAATAGTGTCCACTGCTGGAGATGAAAAGGGGAAAGCTGGAGACAATAGATAGCATGAAACTGTCTAACCAAGAGGAGATTTGGGTGCTAGGCGAACAGGATAGCTATATATATCAAATCTACAGAAATCAAAGAGAATAACTAAGAAGAACTAGGAAACTCTTAGAAACGAAATTATATATCATAAATCTCGGAAAACCAATAAACAGCTATGTAGTATCACTAATAATATACTCTGGACTATTTATATGCTGGATTAAAAAAGAACTCAGGCACCTTGACCAGAAGACTAGAAAATGAATGAGCATGCACAACGCACAACGCCCAAAAGACGATAGGACAGACTCTACGTGAAAAAAGAAACGAGGGGGAAAGAGGAGTGGTAGGTATATAAAACTATGTGGAAGACACAAAAATAGCTGAAGAAATACATAACCACAACACAGAAAGGCTGATCACCGCAGCAAGAGAGACCGTCGTAATGAACAACGCAGGAAACACAGAAACAAGAAATAAAAAAAACTAGCACAGAAAAGTGGGAATGAAAACATCTACATCTACGTTTTATAGGAATGACCAGAGAAGACACCAACTAACATTCCTAAGCATGGCTAAGAAAAGGACACCTAAACAAAGAAAGTTATTAGTACTACCTAAATAAAAGCTAAAGTAGATAGAGCCTAGGAAAACAGTAAATGACGATTGTGTGGACAAAGAGACGAAGCAGTAAATCACATCATAAGTGAATGCAACAAACTAGCCCCAAAAGAATACAAGCAGAGACACGACTGCGTGGGAAAAGCAGTATACTGGAAACTATGCAAACGACTGTATTACGAATACGCTGACAGTACAGGAAAATCAAAATCACAAAATCTTCTGGAGCATGGAGGTACAAACAGATAAACTCATACAAACAAAGAAACCAAATGTCATAATAGTAAACAAAAAGGAAAAATCCTGCCAAATCGTAGATTTTGCCGTTCCAGCAGCCAGAGAGTGAAGATGAAGGAGACGGTAAAACGAAGCAAATATACGGAACTTGTCAGAGAACTAACAGGGATATGAGGCATGAATAAAATCAATATAATACCAATAATCGTAGGAGCACTTGGAACAGTCCCAAAACAGCTGGGAAAGAGATAGGGAGCAATTGGAATCAAAGTATCCCTGAGACCATACAAAGCACAGCAATGATCAAAATCGCTGCAATTTAAAGGAAAATCCTCGAATGCAGAAACAAAACCGCATAAGCTACGAACTGTAACCCATCACATGGAAGTTAAAACCTATATTATTTGTGTATTCATCAACGTTTCGTCTTTATTGTAAACTTCCCCACGATGAAGAAAATGCAGAAAATGTATACAGTTATAAATTTTGATTTTCCTGACATAGTCAGAGTTTCGGCATAGCTGTGGATGAAAAAACTCGCACAATTTCAAGCAAATCAAAAATAATAACTGCATGATTTTTCTGCATTTTTTTTTAATTCTGAGGAAGTCTACAATAAAGACGAAACGTTTACGAATACATAAATAATATAGTTTTTGGCTTTGCTTTTTCATGTCCCATATATATATATATATATATATATATATATATATATATATATATATATATATATATATATATATATATATATAATTACGCGTATTTTTACTGTTATTTGGCCCATAATCTATCAGATTACTTTGTGGAAAAAAACTGTTTATTTAATTTTCAATTACCAGGATTATAAGAACTATGATAAAAAGAACTATGTTTAACAGTTAGTCATTTTTAAGCCTAGACATTCTTTCGAACGAAACCCCCACCTACACTCTGTAAATAACCTCATTTGAAACTATCTATATTTGTTTGTTCCATGTCCACTTTTATCAAACTGTGTCTCGTCTTATATGTGATACTTTCGACTTATGTAACTTTCTCTAAGAAATTGTATTTCGTATTTCTCATATTTGAAAAAACCTTTGATGGACTTTTATCTCTATGTCAATTTCATGGAAAAGTCTGTCTCGGTTCCTTTGAAAAGGAATTTGAAAATAATCCAACTTTAGTACTGACAGCTGTAATGACAGCTGTTGTATTGTTCATGCTGCGGTCATTATTATTGTGAGGGTTTTGGATCGCTATCGCTATTATTTCTTTCTTATCTAGTAATATTCTATTTCGACTCATATCCAATATAGAATTTATCGATTCGATATGTATTTGAATATTATTATCAATAATAGGAGATTTGTTACTAGTATCATTATTATTTTAATTATTAGTTTTATTATAATAATTATTGCTACTATCTTATTATCGGAAGGTTAATTATTAATATAACTATTATTATCATTGTTAGTATGATTGTTATTACTATTATTTATAATAATTATTACGGTTTTATGTATATAATCACTGTAAAAGTTGATATAATTATTATTGTGACTACTACTATTACTATAATTTTAATTGGTATAATTATTTTACTTTAACCTTTACTAAGATAAATCAATTATTATTAGTAGTATTAGCGGTATTAGTAATTATTATCATTAGTAGTAGTATTAGTAAGAGTGGTAGTAGAAGTAGTAGTAGTTGTTATATTAAAAAATGGTGGAATTAACATAGATATGCTTCATGTGTTTTCTGTTATATTTTTTAATGTGTTTATATGCTTTTTAAATGTGTTTTAAATGTGTGTGATATATGTAAAAGAGTTTGATGGTTTTACCCTAAATTTCTGTGTGCGTCATAAGTATATAGCGCTGAAGAAGTAGCCTAATCTGAATCATATATATATATATATATATATATATATATATATATATATATATATATATATATATATAAAATAAGAACATTTAATATGATTCCTAATGTTGCTCTGAAACGATCGTACAATAAACCATTGAAATATTGGAACTGTAATAAATAATGTTATAAATATTTTGATTTATTAATTTATAACGACTCATTCTCTATCTACCTATCTCTCTTTATATATATATATATATATATATATATATAGGAAATATTTAATTAATTCCAAGAGCAGTACAGTTTTGCACCGTTTTTAAAATCAAAATATAATAGACCAAACTCAATGCAAATCTTATATATTTGAATCTTCAAATTGGGTTGTGTGCCAAAAGACTCCAAAGAATCTGAAGTTAGAAAAATATTTGTTAATTAATTCTTAATACCTACTATGGCTTTGTTTAGCCGCTGGAATTAGAACACGGATACAGAGTTAAGGAAAAACAAAAATATTGGAGAAAATGATATACAACAGAGGAACAAGTGAAGTAGTACGTCGGTACTGACTGCCAATGTAGACTGGGGTTGAACCCAAAGAAATGAGAAGCGTAATGCGTCCAGTATTTATTGAAGATGGAAGAGTCCAAATGTTTGTCATATGTACAGTACCATAAAACCTCCTCCCAAGCCTAACCTTCTCAGGAGTCTATTATTGTTTTCTTTTTTGAATTGACGCTATCCTGAGGTTGCTTGAGATAACTGTATATCGAAGGTATTGTTTCTGGTAACTATAACCCTTTCCTGGGTAATGCTGTGGGTTTCCTCAGATACTCGTGCTCAAATTGGGTTTATGTGTCTCTTATGGGAGAACTGAGGGCCTCTATCGAATTTAGATTTGATATCATCTAGCGTTTTTATTCCAGATGCCTGACTTTTGGGTACATCTTTATATTCTGAAAAACTGTCGCCTTTTCTTCGACATTCAACTTTGAGACAAGTCATCTTATCTTTCATAGTTATTAATTCTTCAGAAAACTCTTCGAGTTGTAAGTTTACTGATTCCATCTCTTTAACTCTGGGATCACTCTCATTAATCTTCCACTGGTTATTCAAATAAATTGGCATAATTTATTGCAGTTTTGTGTTCGCTTTTTTCAGCGTGCATTTTGTTTCCTTATGTGATTAATTTCTGTCAGTTCTGCTGGCAATTTATTTTGAGTTCATCTCATACGATTAATGGTTAAAACAAAACCTTTTTTAGCTGTTCTGATCCGGTCGCTGGATTTATTTTCTTCTGGCAACAGTTCTTGGTTAATAATCCCCATAATTTGAATAGTTTAATAAGGTATACGCCAAATAAATTACATGCGTTTTATAAAACGTAAATTTTTACTCTTTTCGTCGTTCTATTAAAAATCATGCCAGTAATTATTACATTTTCGAATTTTATTTTTTCACCAGTCACTGTTCTGACAATTTGATTGGTTCTAAGTATGGTCGGTTTTCCCAGTTTTATTTCCTTTCATCGTTCTACAATGCGAACTTTTGTGTCCGATTGTTTTACAAATCAGGCAGGTTTTAAAACGAAATTTGCATTATGTTACTTAATGCACGCTCTCGCACCGTTAACAATGGCTCGACGGTCATATAAATCTTTGGCAGTCTTCAACTAATTTCTGCAGTGTTAAGTTCGGTTCATTGTCTAATTTATTTAGAACCCTACGCATTATTTCAGTGGATTTTCCTGATAGCAATCTATGAACGAAAATTAAACATTTAAAATTATCGGCACTACGTTCGGATAATTTAAAATCATCGCAGTGCTTATTTACGACTGATGCAAGGGTTGAATAATCTTCGTCGTGTTTTTAGGTTTATACACCTCCAGCGTTTGTGAAATAACAAAATCTTTTGGCTAAAAGGATCCATTAAAAGTTCGACAGCTTCCCCAAAAGATTACTCGCTAATCTTTCGAGGCAAAATTATATTTTTGAACTGTGTATGTTAAAGTTTTCCTAATTTTGCAATCAATTTTATGTAAGTCTTCATATCTTCTAAAACATTAAGAAAAAGTTTCTCCTGACCAGGGGAATACGTGAGTTTGTCGATCGCACTCCACACGGCGTTCTGCGAAAAAAGCGTTATTTTGGCCTCTCAATCTTTTCATCAGCTTATTGACTGTGTTCGTAAATAATGTTGCCAGTTTCTCTTTTTTGTTCTATAAGTCTGTCGTCGGTTTCTTTCTTTTGCTTTGGAAGATACTTTTTAAATCTTTCTTCAGTTTTCTGTAGTCTCATGTCTGCCACTTTATTATGTTCGAGTTGCTGGTCCATTTAAAATGTTACTAATTCCTCAACCGGCGACTTAAATTCTTCCATATTTTAAAGTGTGTGTGTGTGTTTTTTTGTTAGAAATTAAATGTTTCCTTTGGGGTACGGTTTGTTAAAAAGTTATTTTCTTAAGATTATGCTTCCATTAATTAAAATACTGTTTCAATTCATGTTTCTTTCGGCAGAAGTAACTTTTTTCTCTTTTGGAGAGAGAAGAAAATCATGTATTCCCTTATTGTTAAATATTACAACAGTGTCGGAATAGCAATTAAAAGGAAAATCACTGACCTTTCTTCAATTAAGAGAATAATAAATTGGTCTCACGTGGTTTTTCTCCTTTTGTTTCCACCGGTCAGCCAGTTTTTTTAATAAGGACGTTGTCTGCTGAATTTGTAGTCGATTTCTCAAAGTTTTCTTTCTCTTTACGGTTTTCCATATTCAACTTTATCGCCCGTTGTGGCATCCATTTGATCAAATTCTCCCGAATCTTTTACTGTAACCACGCTGTCAATCTTTGTAATGGTTTAAGTTTAACATTTGAAATCCCACGTTGCCGGTCGTTGTGGGGTTCTTTTTTTAAAGTTCTAAGAAAATTTATTATATTGTTGGTGTGGTGGGGTCAGGTGTAACCTCGAATATCTCGTCGCCAATTGTTATGGCTCTATTTAGAAGCCGGAAGGAGAACACCGACACGGGGTTTAGGTAAAACAATTATATTGGAGAAAACTATATAAACCAGCGGAACAAGAGCAGTAGTACGTCAGTACTGACTACCAGTATATACTGGGTTAGGCTTCAGCGGTATTTAATTCCTTCCCATCACAGAAATATATGACACAAGGTCGGAAGATGGGGGGGTCAAGCAAACGCCACTAAAGGAGGAGCACTCTGGCCTATAAAAAATGCCAGGGCAGCCCCGTCGGCATTCCCCAGACAGGGCGCCTCAGGCAGTAAGCAATAAACTTACTCCACCTCAAATAGGGGAGGCAAGGCCTGTGAGGGTGGACCTCCTAGGATTAGCAAGGACTCAACCCCTCAGCCCGACAGATAAAAGGCTACTAAAATAGCCCAGTCTGTACCAGACCGAGTGTCGAGAACGAATCCTCGACAAGTGTACCCCATCCCGAAAACTGGGGTTGGTCTCGACAAATGAGAAGCGTAATGCGTTCATTATTTATTGAGAATGAAACAGATCTAATGTTCGTCATAGGTATGGCACCATAACAATACCCATTGTTAAAATTTCGCAAAAACCATAGCAATATGACTTTTCACGGAAGGGTTCCACCTCCTTTTTATCCTCTTTGCATATAACTAAACTAAACTAAATATAGCCCACATTTAGACCCCTAACACCTAGGAGCTGTATTCTAAAATGTATAATGATCGGTTAATTAGTTTCTGTTTGAATCATGTACATACAAATATATAAACATGTAAATATACCAAACTTTAGATTCTAGCAGAATACTCGTCTGAGGACAGGTAAAATGAATTCTACGGACAGAACAGTTTTGCATCAGGGTTAAATCATGATATAATCATACTACACCTAAAAGAAATTGAAATATGGTATATTGCTGCATTTGTGTCCAATGACTATGGATCAAATTAAATTCAAATCTGAAATATGGTATATTGCTGCATTTGTGTCCAATGACTATGGATCAAATTAAATTCAAATCTGAAATATGGTATATTGCTGCATTTGTGTCCAATGACTATGGATCAAATTAAATTCAAATCTGAAATATGGTATATTGCTGCATTTGTGTCCAATGACTATGGATCAAATTAAATTCAAATCTGAAATATGGTATATTGCTGCATTTGTGTCCAATGACTATGGATCAAATTAAATTCAAATCTGAAATATGGTATATTGCTGCATTTGTGTCCAATGACTATGGATCAAATTAAATTCAAATCTGAAATATGGTATATTGCTGCATTTGTGTCCAATGACTATGGATCAAATTAAATTCAAATCTGAAATATGGTATATTGCTGCATTTGTGTCCAATGACTATGGATCAAATTAAATTCAAATCTGAAATATGGTATATTGCTGCATTTGTGTCCAATGACTATGGATCAAATTAAATTCAAATCTGAAATATGGTATATTGCTGCATTTGTGTCCAATGACTATGGATCAAATTAAATTCAAATCTGAAATATGGTATATTGCTGCATTTGTGTCCAATGACTATGGATCAAATTAAATTCAAATCTGAAATATGGTATATTGCTGCATTTGTGTCCAATGACTATGGATCAAATTAAATTCAAATCTGAAATATGGTATATTGCTGCATTTGTGTCCAATGACTATGGATCAAATTAAATTCAAATCTGAAATATGGTATATTGCTGCATTTGTGTCCAATGACTATGGACAAATTAAATTCAAATCTGAAATATTTGAACTTTCAAATGTGAGGTGTTGCACATGTTATGCCCTCTAAAAGCATTAAAAATACTCCGAATAAACTGAACTTGTAGAATAATTTTAATTGATGCTCAATACCAATTGTTAATATTTAGCAAAATCGGAAGGATCTGGTTTTTCACGTAGGGCTTCCACATCCTCTTTATTCCTTTTGCATAAAACTAAGTTAAACATATCCTACATTACTTAACCTTACGCCAAGCACATTCATAATTATGGGTTAATTAGTTTAGGAATAAATCTTATAATAGAAATATATATAAGCATACACACATACATAACTTTATATAGTTAGAGTTTAAAAATGGTTTTGGCAATAACTATGTTAAGCGAAAATAATCTCCATTTTAACCCTTAAATGCTTTATTTTTTTATATCGGTTTGAAAAAAGTGAAAAACGTTAAAACAGGTTTATATAAATTAGTATAAATTATTTTTAGAAAGAAAATATATATTTATTGAACAAAAATAAATGATGTTGCAAATGTGCAACAAATGACATACAATTTTACATAAGACCGATCACACATCGATTACACTCGCCCGTGACATCGAAGATACTGATTACCTATTTAGTGAGTGTGCTGATGCAACATCATACTAATAACTAGTTATACTTGCCAACAGACTCGCTGTAGATGTGAAACAAGTTGTAGTTTGACACATTTTCGTTGAAATTATATTAAATAGCCATTTTCTTTTGAATGTGTCCTATTCGGAACAAAAAGCATAAATACCGAAATATTTTTACTCTGATAGCTTCTTTCCTTAGACCGCTTAGTTTTGGAAATCTCTCTCGGCTAACTCATCTTTGTTTTCCTGACCGTACCAACATGCATAACTTTAAATGTAATGTCAACAAATATGTTTCTACTCACACATGTTGCCATCCTGCCATTTTATCTCTATATAACAGTGGCTCCCTTATGTGTGAGTGACAATTTGGGGTGAACAAATGTATACAAATCAGAACATAAACTTTGCGCATTCTAATTAAGAAAATGTAAACAATTAAATGTATAATGTATTGTTGTTCTACTCTAAAATTTCTCACGACAATCTCATTCCACTTTTTAAATATTTAATTGGCATGCCGTGTTTATGAAACTTTACCTTTTTTACAAGATAAATAAACGAAATGGGATTACTGATTTGATAATTTTATAATTAAAAACATAAAAGAAAACGAATATTTTCACACATACATATTTTCACACAAGCATATTTTCACATTTGTGAGTTAGTTTTGAACGAGACAACACCGACTATTGGTTCGACTTATTCCGAATGTTTTCGTAAACAACGGAAATATGCCGAAGCGCTTATCCAATCGGAAGACGAACAAAACAAACTCAATATTGAACGCCGAAACCCCCTCCCTTCCCATAATTGCGAATCAACAACTCCGTATCTATATAATCGCAGATAGTGGAATTGTACCCCGTCGAATAACTTCCTTCTACTTCATTAAACTTCCTCTACTGCTTTTTTTCTTCGTCATCGGCGCTAACTCAAACAAAAAACTGCAAACTTTTAGAAAAAGAATGGAATTTTTTTTTAATGTATAAAACGTTGTTTTATTGATCATGCTTTTTACAATGTTCGTTTATTCATAAAAAAGCATTTATCGAAAAAAATGTGTCTTAACTTTCTCATGAAAACAGTTTATAACACTTATTTATATATATATATATATTTATATATTAATATTTATATATATATATTTATATATATATGTTTATATATATATATATATTTATATATATATATTTATATATATATATATATTTAAATATATATATATATCTTGTTTTTATTTTATATTTTGATTTCAATAAAAAAATATCTGCATTTAACACATAGTGTTATGGTGCCGTACCTACCTACGGAGAACTAATGGACTCGTCCACCTTATAAATACGGGAAGCACGTGACACTTGTTCTCTTCTTCCCCGGCAAACCGGCAATGGCGGTTGAGAGCACCATCTCCTTGTATCTCTTTCTTTCCATTATATAATATATACCTTTGTTCATTTAAACCATGTGTTCCTGTGTCATTCATTCGGCCTTACCTAGGTCCACAACAAATGGCGACGAAGGAATTCGAACTCTTGGGGCAAAAAACTGATAATACCACGTGAAAATGCACTCACACGGTTAATGCAGGACCGCACGCATGAAAAACAAAGGTTTTTGCCGAACGGTCGAGAGAAGAAAAGGGAACTCAACTGAAAAAAAAAAAAAAAAAACACGTTGGGTTCTTAAGTGCGAGAAAATTGTTATCTTTTAAGAAAAAGAAAACTGAAATGGACATGTTGTCCTTTAACTTTGAAAACAGCTTATCGAAAAAAAACTGAAATTGAATGCGCGTTTTTTTTTTCTCTGGTTTGGAAAACTAACAAAAAAAAAGAAAAGAATACCGAACACGAAGGAGGCGAGCATTGTTTTTTTGAGACGAACGTCACAGCGAGTTTTTTTTGACGAGCACACAAAAAAAAAAAAATGAAACCGACACCACGTGCTTTCATTTTAAGAAACCAGATAAAGGAAACAAAACATGAAATGAATCACACGTGCGCTACTCCATAAAAAAGACGCACGATAAAAAAAAAGGTCAGTTTTATTTTCTCTCTCTCTTTTCCGACTTGTACTAAAATATTTTAAAATGCAGAAAGAATTAATTGTGAAACAGATTTTTTTTTCTCTTCGTTAAAATTAAAAACGTGTATAAGAAAAGAAGATTACATTATCTTTTCATAACTAAAAGGGCGTCTTGCCAGCGCTAATTTAAAAAAAAACAACTTCTTGTAAATTCATTAAATAACGAGAAAATATTAATTTTCAAAATAAAAAAAAAATAAGTGAATATACGCGTATATAGAGAAAAGGAAAAGTTTCATAATCTTTTCATAATTAAAACGGCGCCTAGCAAACGCTAATTTAAAGAAAAGAACTCTTATAAAATCATAAGATAATGAGAAAATATTAATTTTCTAAATAAAATCAGAAACTAAATGGTTGAATATGGAAGATATTAAGTCTATAATCGCCGAACTAGCGAAATTCCAAATCTCCCAGCAACAACAAACTGAGGAAAGATTTCAAAAGCTTTTATTAGAACAGAACCAAATTTTTTTATTACACAAAAAGGAGTATGATGAAAGATTGGAATTTCTGATACAAACAATATCGCGCAGTGACCAAAAAAATGAAAAAGACGACACGTTTTCGCAGAACGCAATTTGGAACAGTATTGATAATTACTCATACACGGAAAATAATACATTTGAAGAATATTTCCGAAGATATGAAGACCTATATAAAATTGACTGCGGTAGTTGGAGTGATGCGAAGAAGCTACGCCTCCTTCTTAGAAAACTAAATACCACAGAACATACGAAATTCGTGGATTTCATTTTGCCTCGGAAAACTAGCGAGCTAACTTTCATAGAAGCGGTTGGTTTATTGACAGAACTGTTTAGTCCAAGAACTACACTATTCCACAAACGATGGAAGTGTATGAACCTGGTAAAGAAAGACGAGGAAGACTACGCTACTTTTGCATCGATAGTGAACAAGCATTGTGAAGATTTTAAACTAGCTGAATTAAGTGCAGATAATTTCAAGTGTCTAATTTTTGTACAAGGTTTAATCTCAGGAAATGGCACGGAGATAAGGCGTAGAGTTCTAAATAAATTAGAGAATGAACCAAGCCTTACGCTGCAAAAGTTGGCTGAGGACTGTCAAAGATTTGTAAATGTAAAACAGGACTCAAAAGACATTGAATTGTCCGACATTGCGCATATAAAAAGGGTACATCAAAAAACAAAAGCTCAACCTTATAGAAAAATAAGAAATAATAGTTTTGATGTAACAAAGACAAACCAAACCAGTAAAAAAATAAATAAATTGCCACCAAGCCCTTGTTCACGCTGTGGTAATCCACATTGGTACAATGAGTGCCCATTCCGTTTTAAAACCTGTATGAAATGTAAAAAAGTTGGACATAAAAGTTCGCACTGCAGAACCGGCAGAGGAAATAAAATGCGGATTCAAGCCACTAGGACAAAGAAGGAAAAATGCATGAACATAAGAAAATATGTACAGGTGAAAATCCTGGATAAAAATATAAAATTGCAATTGGATTCTGGTTAAGACGTTTCCATTATAAATTTACATACATGGAGGAGATTAAATAAACCTACTCTATCAAGAACAAACAGGCTGGCAAGCACAGTTACTGGTGAAAGAATTACATTTGAAGGAGAATTAATCACAAATGTGTCCCTAATGGGAAATACTAAAAAACTCAAACTACTGGTACTGAAGGATTCGAATAATCTTTTTGGCTCAGATTTCATGCAGGCATTTGATTTATTGAAGTTGCCGATAAATACATTTTGTAAAAAATTAAATAGTCGCGCAACAGAATCGGAAAAACTACAACGAGAATTAAAAAAATCGTTTCCAGAGGTTTTTCTGGCGGTCTTGGATGGTGCACTAAAATGACTGCAAAATTCCGTCTAAAAGAAAATGTACTGCCGGTATTTAGAAAAGAAAGGAAAGTACCCTTCGCCTCGATTGAAAAAATAAACGCTGAATTAGACCGACTGGTAAAGATGGGTATTTTATCAAAAGTACAACACAGCCAGTGGGCAGCACCCACGTTTTATGTAAAGAAAAAATCTAATGAGATTCGCGTATGTGCAGATTTTTCAACAGGACTGAATACTGCCCTCGCGGACTATCACTACCCACTCCATACCCCGGAAGAAGTGTTTGCAAGCTTAAATGGGTGAAGATTTTTTCAAAAATAGACCTAAGTGAGGCATACCTACAAATACCGGTGGATAAAGATTGTTCTAAGCTGTTATGTATAGACACACATCGTGGTTTATATAAATTCGAAAGATTAGCGTTCGGAGTAAAAGTCGCGCCAGCGATTTTCCAACAAGTAATGGACACAATGCTGGGCGGACTGGATTTCGCAATAGCGTATCTCGATGACATCTTGATTAACAGCAAAGATATCGAACAACACCAAAAACATGTAAATCAAGTGCTTGCGAGAATCCAAAATTATGGGTTCAAAGTAAAAGAAGAAAAATGTGATTTTTTCCTGGAGGAAATAAAATATCTGGGTCATGTGATCGACAAGGACGGCAGAAGACCAGACCCAGAAAGGGCTACCGCAATAAAAATCATGCCGGCGTCAGAATACGTCATGACATTACAGAGTTTTCTGGGCCTAGCAAATTACTACCAGGCTTTTATCCCAGAAATGCATACTTTGCGTGCTCCATTAAATGAGCTATTAAAAAAAGGTAAAGCCTGGGTATGGACACCTGAATATCAGGATGCATTTAATAAAATCATAGAAAGACTTACGTCAGAGTTATTTCTAACACATTACAACCCAGAATTGGACATAATCGTAGCTAGCGACGCTAGTTCATATGGTTTAGGAGCATGTATCCTACACAAAATGCCTGATGGAACCCATAAACCCATTGCACATGTATCAAGGACCTTGCTCCCAGCGGAAAAACAGTATTCTCAAATCGAGAAAGAAGCCCTAGCAATAATATTTGCAGTAACAAAGTTTCACCGATACATACATGGTAGACAATTTACCTTACAGACAGACCATAAGCCGCTAATTACAATTTATGGATCTAAAAAAGGTCTACCTGTATATACAGCTAATAGACTACAAAGATGGGGAACTATCTTATTAAACTACAACTTTAAAATGCAACATTTGCATTCAAATAAAATCTATCATGCAGATGGATTGTCGAGATTAGTGCCAAAACAGAGAGAGACTCTAGAAGACACAGTGATTGCGTCTCTTCAAACAGAAGGAGATTTTAAAGAGATTTTGTGCAACGCAGTGAGAGAGCTCCCGGTGACACTATACGAGATAAAAAAAGAAGCTCAAGAGTATGAATTTATCACCAGAACAAAAATGAAATTGGTAGATAAGGATTTACATGCGGCAAAGAGTTTCTTACTCTGTGATGACGTACTCATGCATAACGAAAGGGTGGTCATCCCAGAAAAACTACGAAAGCAAATTCTGAAAGATTTTCATGTTGGCCATCCAGGGATAACCAGGATGAAGGGGTTAATGAGGAGTTTTGTGTACTGGCCAGGTATGGACAACGACATTGAAAAAACAGTAAAGCTGTGTAAAGGCTGTGCCTTAGCGGCAAAAGCACCGTATATAAAGCATAGCCCATGGCCAAAGACCGACCGTCCGTGGGAAAGAATTCACGTGGATTTCGTGGGTCCATTGGAAGGATTTTACTACTTAATCGTAGTCGACAGTTTTTCAAAGTGGCCCGAGGTACTACGTTGCAAGAGTCCCACGTCAGAGGTTACGATAAGATTCCTACATGAACTATTTGCCCGTTTTGGGTAGTGGATTGTTTGGTGAGTGATAATGGGACGCAGTTCACGTCATCAGATTTTGAGGAGTTCTGCGCGACGTTTCAAATCAGACATATAAAGACGCCCCCGTATCATCCTAGGTCAAACAGCCAGGCGGAACGCTTCGTAGACACATTAAAAAGAGCATTAAAATAGGCCGGTGATACTGCTAAGGAGAAGGCTTTACAACAATTCTTACAAGTATATAGAATTACAAAAAACATGAACATAGCATCATCATTATCCCCCGCAGAGATGATGTTTGCGCGGAATGTGAAGTCCGTGTTTGATAAATTATTACCTAAACATAATAATTATGACCGAATCTCTACGGTACCGAAGAAAAAATACAACCCAGGAGATAGGGTATATTTTAAGATGTTCAAAAACAATGCATCGTTCTGGGAACCCGGTACAATTGAAAAGAGGATCGGATCGATGGTCTATATCATAAAAGGACCACGGTTCTCGCATAAGAGACATCTAAATCAGATCAGAAAAAGACTGTCAGATGACACTGACAGCGCCCCACAAGGAGAAGACGTAATGGACGTGATATATGACACCTTCAACTTACCAGCACCCCAGGTAGTCACACGTAAACGACAACCAAAAAGAAAACGAATGGCTCCGGACTACCTAGAGATAGATCCGAAAAGGAAACGTTATTAAGACTCCTGAGGAGGTAAGGCTTGGAAGGGGGTGTTATGGTGCCGTACCTACCTACGGAGAACTAATGGACTCGTCCATCTTATAAATACGGGAAGCACGTGACACTTGTTCTCTTCTTCCCCGGCAAACCGGCAATGGTAGTTGAGAGCACCATCTCCTTGTATCTCTTTCTTTCCATTATATAATATATACCTTTGTTCATTTAAACCATGTTTTCCTGTGTCATTCATTCGGCCTTACCTAGGTCCACAACACATAGTTTTTGAGGTATTTTGCCTCTTTCTTTAAATGTAAAATTTTAAAACGCTTAAAAATGAACTTTCCCAAATGTATATATATATATATATATATATATATATATATATATATATATATATATATATATATATATATAGATTTAGATTTTTCACTTATAAAATAGATCATTCAGTGAAGACCGGGGTTGTGCCAATCAAAACAAGCTCGATGATACTTGATTACAGCGTACAGAGCATTTATATGCGATTTTATGAAGGCTTATCAAAGCATTCATTTCAGGACACCAATAGACACCATTAAATATTGTTTCTTACAAATATTATTTATTCAAATTAAATGTTTTTCCCTACACGAGTTTCACTACCAAGCAGGTACTTGTTTGGCAGATAATCAGGGGAATTTAATGTCTGAAATAAGGGTTTCAACTACCGACAATACACAATGTGGCGTTGCATTAGTTGAGGTCACTTAAGAATAGAAAAGGAAAAAAATTAAAATTAAAGTTAAAAAACAAGAAAGTACAAAGATAAAAAGGAAAACCTAGAAAATGTCTTAGAAAAGTAGCTCGTGCATTATTTCTCTCACCAAGCCAACAAGCAAATAATCGGTCACAAATGCACTAAAAAAGAACTCCCCCAAAAAACGGAACAATGTGCGATAATACACTTTCACGTCGGGTGGCACAATGATTTACCCCCCCTCCAAAAAAAAAAAAACTTAAACATTCAAGATATCGCTCACAAGTTACCATTCCAAGCCACTGATAGTATGGGAGTTCTACATCTATTCCATCACAAGAAAAGGCAACATAAATGTTCGTCCGGAATGCCAGCGGTCAGACGAGCCTTATTTTCAGGGCTGACTTGTTCCCCTTCGAAATAAACACACGACGAGTTGGACGAACATCAATCTCGCAGTATCTCTCCTTTATTTTAAGAAAAAATCTTAATTAGTAGCTTAATTAGTAGATAGAACTATTTATTCAAAATACTGTTTCTGAAAAATTCTATTATTCAAATTATTCTTTATAGAAATTAATTATCTAGTGTTTGTGACGTCATTTTACATTTTGGGAAAATATCTTTCATTTAATTTACTGCCGATTATTATCGTGTTGTTATAAATAAATAAATATATATAAATATATATATATATATATATAAATGTATATAAATATATATATATGTATATATATAAATATATATATATATATATATATAAATATATAAATGTAAATATATATAAATATATATAAATATATATATAAATATATATATGTGTATATATATATATGTATAAACATATATATATATATATACATATATATATATTTATATATATATATATATATATATAAATATATATATATATATATATATAAATATATATATGTGTATATATATGTATAAACATATATATACATATATATACATATATATATATATACTGCGAAATACACGCCATATATATATATATATATATATATATATATATATATATATATTTATATATATATATATATATATATATATATATATATATATATGGCGTGTATTTCGCAGTATTTTGAAAAGAAATCAAAAAGTTCTGTTTCGTAAGAATGCGAGATCTAAATACAAAATATGTATTTAAAAAAAGATATATAAAAGTTTAATAGCACAACAATGCATCTTTTATAAATATTCATTAATTTAAATGTTCAAAATTGTCAACGTGAACATGTCAACTTAAGAGATGTAATAAAGCATTTTTTCTCTTTTTTTCGTTTCACTGACATTTTTAGTAGGTAAAATCGATTTGCGGTTGATATATCAGCGGCAGTATATATATATATATATATATATATATATATATATATATATATATATATATATATATATATAATGTATATATGTATGTGTGTGTGTGTTTGTGTGTGTGTATGTGTGTGTGTGTTATACTAATCTGATATTTTCTTCAACCTACGGTTCCTGGCGTTCAAACACATGCATACAACCTCATCGTGAGTAAATTCTGAGTAAAAATCCAGAGCCTGGATCTCAAAAGTTGTATGCAACAGCGTTCTGGAAACACGTGTGACATCACCGGAACAATGTATGTCGTAGCTCAGATCATCAAATCATTCCGAGGCGCTATACAGCAACGTTCTGTTTTAATCTGTTACCTTACCGGAACCGTGTGTGAATGCTTTTGCTCTTCTAATGGCCCATTCTAGCGACATGGGGTGAGGATTTGTTTTCTGGATGTGTAACACGCATTTGCACTCTCAGCGCACCTTTATAGTTTGTGTTTTAGACAAACGATACCAATTGTGAATACGTGTATTATTCGATAGGTGAACGTTTCTTTATTCGAAATAGTCGAACAAAAAAATGAATACCAAGATTGGATGAAAGTAAGAGGAATATAATTCTCCAGCGATAAAAACTCATGTGATCGCAAATGGAGAAGTTGGGAAGCCAAGATAAAGATAAGACTACGAATCTAAGCCTCGGAATGAAAAGTTAATCTAATTTAGGAAAACGAAAGTGGATCTTTATATCACTGCAAAATGTCGTCGGCGCCATTTCGACAGGAAACGATTCTTGTAGGGAACGACGAAAAGAGTTGCTGTAATTGTGCGCCGATGATAAAATAGCAAGATAGAAGCCTAAACATTGGCAAAAAGATTTTAAGACATTTCATTTCGGTAACGGTTAAAAGCCTATCAACAATATCCAAGCTGGAATATTTTTTATTAATTTTTAGCAAAATGTGAAATATCTTTCTTATTATTTTTTATGTTTTTCCGGAAGAACTAAAAGAAAAAAAATACGAATATTCTTTATACGGGAAGCATATTAAAGAGTTCCAATTGTTAACGATCAGAACGTATACGTTTGTAGATAATATTTAAATATTTATTCTTAAAATAATTTTTTATAGTCCCTTCTCAACTGGACCCTTTAATGGTTAAATAAAATAAGCTGTCAAAAGCTATAATGCATGTTCCTTCTTGTTGAACACTGTTATTAAGGCCGACTAAAGCTGTCGTCATCTTTCACACATATATAGGGTTTATTTCCCCATCTCGTATGTAGCAATTTACGGTAGCCTCATTTATGAGCGCTCGGAATGGGAGTTAAATATGACTTGTGTTTGGGGTTCGAATCATGCGACTGGCTTGAATGGTTATTGCTACACTGATGATTCCGCAAGGGTGAAACGTATATGTATGTAGATAATACTCAAATATTTGTTATTAAAATGATTATTTATAACCTCTTTTCAGCAGGGTCCTTTAAAAAGTAAATAAAAGAAGCCGCCAAATGCTATAATGCATATTCCTTCCTGTTAAAAACACTGTTATGAGGGCCGACTATAACTAATTTCTTTGATAATCTTATTTGTATTTTCCAAGATGATTTTACTGATTCTTCCAATCGCAGGTCTAATGGGGTTGATTCATCGAGTAGTGGACATCTTGATAAAATCCGGTGTTTGGTTCTTTAATATAGGTATCCTTAGTCTAGAGTTTATATAGTTTGTCACTGATATGAACGTTATCAGTTATTGTTTTCAGATCCAGGCAATCCTGCAACTGGGGTCTTTTACTGGAGGCCATGTGAATTTTCTTAACTATTCGATATAGAAGTTGCAAACAAAGGTAAAATTCCTCTGTAATATTAGTTTGATGTGTTTATGTGTTTTACATACCAAATAATAAGAACCACAATGAGCTAATTGATAAATTTTTCAATTATTGACAAATTCCTATAAATGAGGAGACAGGTAATTTTGAGTAAACAAAAGCAAATGCATATTTCAATGAAGAATTTTTATTTCAATGTTGGATTTTTTTAGAGAATTTGTACTTATGTCAAAAGATCATTACTTGTATATTGTGGTTAAAAAGAAAAAAGGATCCGCACCAGTTGATGATATCAAGCAGAGAAACAGTTTGACCAAATGTGATATATGTTTTACTAACCAAAAACTTAAACTGTCCTCATTTTGATTGTTTTCAACACAACATTTTGGCTATAGTCTTAATTTCACATCATAAAATAATCCAAAGATAAAGTTCACACTAAAATTTCAGCATCCAAATCTCTTGTGTGGTCTAGTAGTTGATTAATCTAAGCAAACAAATTCACTGAAATGGAAGATGGAATTAGAAAAAATAAACAGATTCACTGAAATGGAATATGAAATGTGATAATACAATGTCCATAGATTAAATAGAAGGTTTGATTAAAAATATATAGGTTATCCTATAAAATGGACAGGGTTTACATCAATGAGTTACGATAACCAGAATGTGGTGGCAAAACAAGGAGGACACTACTTACAAACATTTCTAAAGAAAGTTCTTCACCTCAAAATCTTGAAGTAGTAATTAAAACTTCTTATTTTAATGTCTCACTAATGACTTGTTATCATCAAGAATCCACCCCAAAGAGTGTTCTTTTTTGCGGTATAGAAAAGAGAAAAAGCACTCCCCGGATCCCCATGCTCCACCATAAAAGAAAAATTCAAAAACTGAAAAAATCATTTTATTCTTCAAAAGGTGTGTACACAATGGTATTGCAGAAACAGTGAGTCCTGTGTTTCTAATGATCAATTACCTTTTCTAACTGATTATAAAGCACAAGCAACAAACTCCTGTATTTAAAAAGAATGTGAGTTTACCTTTTACAATAAATTAGAAAAAAAGCTTTGACATATATATTCGCACCATATCACATAATCAACGAGTCCTTTGTTTCTAATGATCAATTATTTTTCACTGATCATAAAGCAAAACAACAAACATTTTTACTGAAGAACATTTAGAAATAAAAGCTTTAAAATCCATATTTATACCATAATGTAAAATGAACAAACAGATTAATTCAATAAGAAAACTATTTTGACTTCAACATGTATTTTACACCAGGCTCTTGCAGAAATAATTAGTTCCTTTGTTCTTACAGATCAATAATTATTTATAATTGATCAGACTGCTAAAATTTCAAGATAATTTCAAAACCTTTAGTGCTGGTTCTTTACTTGACTTGGGAGACTGAAACAAACAATAATTCTTGAAAACTATATTTGATAATATAATGGCATGCACTCTCTTTGTATTGAAATGATACATTTCAGACACCAACATAGAACATTTTTGTTAAAGAATTTCTGCACACCTTTGATTTGACAACATTGAACATTATGAAACAGAAAAAAACCCACTGAACAGTGGTATCCAGTGGAACTTTTAACTCACCACGATCTATTTTTTTCAAAAAACTTCCATACTCATGATAATAAAAAGCAGTATCATTGAATATTTCCTCCTCTGTAAGACAATCTTTTCGCATGACACATATAACATTTGAACAAACTGTTTCTCTGCTTGATATCATCAACTGGTGCGGATCCTTTTTTCTTTTTAACCACAATATTCAAGTAATGATCTTTTGACATAAGTACGAATTCTCTAAAAAAAATCCAACATTGAAATAAAAATTCTTCATTGAAATATGCATTTGCCTTTGTTTATTCAAAATTACCTGTCTCCTCATTTATAGGAATTTGTCAATAATTGAAAAATTTATCAATTAGCTCATTGTGGTTTTTATTATTTGGTATTTAAAACACATAAAAACATCAAACTAATCTCACAGAGGAATTTTACCTTTGTTTGCAACTTCTATATCGAATATTTAAGAAAATTCACATGGCCCGCAGTAAAAACCCCAGTTGCACGATTGCCTGACCTGTAGTAGGGATGGCCATGAACGTAGCCTAATGACAAATGAGTAAGCAAATAAATAAATTGTCAAGAGATAAATCTCTCGTTTATAAAAGAAAACGTGCTAATCAGCTTATAAAAAGATTATCATTTTATCTCCTATGGAATATTACTATGTATCGCTATGCCAACAATGTGACAAATAATATTTTATAAAAATATCATGCAAGGCACAAGACACAATATATTCTCGAATATTTCTACATTTTTTAACACAATGCACCGCAACAAGGCAGGCCGCAACTGTAGACGTAAGGGGTTACTGAGAGTTAGGGTGTAAATGTTGGGGGTCATCCTAAGTTGGGAGATGTGCAGTGAGATGTCTTTTTACATTAGTTTTAAATTTCTGCATGTCGGTACAGTCAAGGAAAAAGGGAGCAGGGAGGAAGTTCCAGGAGTCGGCAGCACGAGGAAAGAAGCTATTGGAGTAGAAGGTTATCCGGCATCTGGGGACATCCGCAGTGAATGGATGAGATTGAGCTGATTGTCGGGCTGGTCAGGTGTATTAACGTTGAAGGGGCACTAGAGCAGCAAGTTCATCGACAAAGTTATCCACAGTAGCAAGCTATCCACAGTATTAAGGAAGATGAATGTATATGGAAAAATAACTTACTTATCGTTCATATCCAATGTAAAACACAATAAGATATTTGTAAAGTGAGGAAGGGATATTATATACACTGTATTATTAGCCGATGAAATGAAATATCACATATTAAATATACAAGATGCAAATTATATTCAAAGTAAAGTGAAGAATGTTTTATACGTTACTCTTAAAAAAATTATAGCAAGAAGCCATATACAAATTGCAAATTATATTAGTCAAAAAATATTAGCAACGAAATAAAAATATTTCGGAAAAATTCATATGAAAAACGTCGGAATGTTATTCGTTTCCATATAAAACGAAAATGGCATGAAATATGGTGGGAAAATGACGTTCCAAATAGTGGGAAAACATGTCAAAGAAATATATATATATATATATATATATATATATATATATATATATATATATATATATATATATATTAATATCATAGAAATTACATAAAATGTAGGAAATAAAATATTTCAAATTCACCAAAACATCAGTTTTTTTATTTGTATACAATTGTTTCGACCTACCAAAAAGATATATGTAATGTTCGAAACGTATGAGGTATTGTTTTTTTCTTGATGACGCAATGGTCAGTGATCCTAAAAAAAGAAGGTAACCCTCCATACGAAATAAAAACTCCATACGAAATAAAAGCTGAGATGTATTCCGAATTCATTGTATGTCTTGTTTCATTATATATTGGTCCGTGAAATATCATGTTCTTCTTCTGGGGTCGTTTACACCTGTACTAACAAATCCTAAGAACCTCGTACCTTAACCGTCCAGCATAACTTCTTTCATCGTTTGTTATCGATATAGATTTTCCTTTAACTACAGATAAATATAACATAAATAAACGGTTTTGTCTTTTTTTCTTTCGTCTAGGCTTTTATCTATCTTTTTTAGTCGTTATTTCATACTTAATATATATATATATATATATATATATATATATATATAGAGAGAGAGAGAGAGAGAGAGAGAGGGAGAGAGAGAGAGAGAGAGAGAGAGAGAGAGAGAGAGAGAATCGCATGACCGGTAGTGAATAGTCATATCTCTATGCTGATGAGTCCCGGTTTAAGGACGAAACGTATACGCACATAGATAATAAACAATAACAAATATTATATATATATATATATATATATATATATATATATATATATATATATATAAAATATATATTAAATATATATTAAAAATAATAAA
>OY744520.1:111657619-111670119 GCA_963556195.1 Sepiola atlantica | reverse complement strand
ATTAAAATAATAATTGATTTAAAAATTACTATATAAAAACGCGCGTGCGGACGCACACACCCACACACAGTTCAGGTAAACTTTTTCTTTCCGAGAATTAAAATTTTTTTCGTGTTTACTGTATTTGATTTCTTAATACTTTCATATCCAATATTATCATTTTTTCACGACCTCAACAGAATTTATGATTCCATGTTTTATTTATTAAAAAAAAGATGTGATTTTTTTTCTTTAATGTCAACAAAATAAACTAACACATTGTACTGGAAAACTATACAACTGATTGTAGAATCAAATTGTTTAATTAAAAAAAGGTACACACACACGCACACGCACACGCAGACACGCACGCGCGTTCACTGAATTTGATTTTTTGGTGCCTTTTCATTTTAGGATCAAAGCTAACGTCGTTACAGTTAGGGTTAGTTTTGTTTTTTTTCCTTTTTAATTAAAAATATTTACATGTATAGGGGGGGGGACATAAAAAAATTGGGGGAAGGCGGTCAAAAAAAAATTTTTTTTTTTCTTCACTAAAAAATATTTCAATGACTGGTAATATAAAAAAATTGAGGGGGGGTACAAAAAATTTTTTTCTTTCTTTTTAAACTACAAGTCTTTCTATTTATGGGCGAGGGTACAACAAAAATCGGGGTAGTGTCGAATTTTTTTTTCTTTATTTTCAACTAAAAGTATTCTTTGTCATAAACACAGAAAATCAATGTCTAACCACCACAGAAATATGACTGGGGCTCCATTGGCTTACGCGTGAGCCTTTATTTCTGATGCGGCAGCCTAGCAAAAATATGCGACCGGAGGGAGCATATATTTGCTAGTATATATAAATATATATATAAATATATATATATATATTTATATATATATAAATATATATGTATAAATATATATAGATATATATATATATATATAAATATATATATATAAATATATATATATAAATATATATATATACATATATATATATATGTATATATATATATATAAATATATATATTTACATATATATATGTATATATATAAATATATATATACATATATATATAAATATATATATATATAAATATATAAATATATATGTATATATATAAATATATATATATAATATATATAAATATATATAAATATATATATATATATGTGTGTGTATATAAATATATATATATATATATATATATATATATAGGCAGAAAGTTGTTATTCATAAAAGTTATGTTGAAGACTATGGAATTTTCTCGTTTGCTTTCTTTTTATTACTGTTTCGATTTCGCGAGTAGGTTTCAGGGTATCCGGTGGAAGGAGAGTATTAAGTTGACCTTGGGTTTACTTTCAGCTTTTTGGTGACTCTCGTTATCACTTTATTTTGTCTTTTAGTGCTAACATCCTGACAAAGGGGGGATAATTGCTTTTTTCTCTGTCGGAATCTATCCATATAACACTTATCGCTGGGTATGTTTTCACCTTGCAGTGGTATTTATATACCCTTACATGAAATGGCTACATGCCTTGTCTTGAATGATTTCCATAAATTACTTAAATCGTGGTGCGTGGCTCCGAACTTGATGTTATCAGCCATCTGAAGAGTTTTCTATCTAAGCGATCGTCTTCAGACGTGTGTATGTTTCCTCTTTTCAAAGCTGTCATTGTCATTTTCTTTTGTGTTTTTTTACTATGTTCGTTGTAGTTTTGGCGGTAGAAAAAATCAAAGGGGTTAATTAAGTATGTTTCTTGTTAGTGTATATGTCTATTTTTGATTGATTTTATTGATTTATTTAATCTTTTTATATTTATTTATTCGTATAATATGAGTTTGTATATTTATCTTTTCATGTTGGTTGTTAAAGCCTAGTTTTATAATGTTAGCTTTTTTTTTATAACTTCTAGGAGATTTCATCGGCGTGTATAATTATTTCTTGTATAATTTTAGTGTTAGTTGTTAATGTTTTCGTTATCTCCGCTGACTGTGGTGTTTTGTTGTGTGAAGTTTCACACAACAAAACACTATATATATATATATATATATATATATATATATATATATATATATATATTTATATATCCCATGCGAGATCAAACACAGTTTCTTGTTGATGTAAGATCACTTTCAACTGCTCGTTTAAAATGCCCGCCGACTCGGTATTTACAAAGTTAAATTCCTCCTTAATTATTAGCTAATTCGCTATGGCCGAGAGGGTTAACGCTCTTGACTACGAATCTGCACGCCGACCGTTGAGAATTAACTTCCTGCACTGAAGATTGCGTTAGCATGAAACATCGATGTCTGTAGGTAATAGATAATTAATAATTATTTATAAATACTATATATATATATATATATATATATATATATATATATATATATATTATATATATATATATATATATAGGTGTGTGTGTCTGATTGTTTTGTCTCAATTGTGACACACCTTATATATATATATATATATATATATATATATATATATATAGTAAAGTGTTAGGCTATATACAATTTATTAGCATATATACGTGCGTCTGTGTGTGTATGTATGTGTGTGCCTGTGTGTGAAAAAGACAAACGGAAAAAAAACAAATTTAAATACAGAAAAAATCATCAAGAAACAGGATATTTTACCAGATTCGTTCGGATCAACGAACGTCTTCATAAAAATCTTTTTTCTAAAATCACTCGTTGATCCGAACGAAACTGGTAAAATCTTTCGTTGCTTGGTGATTTTTTCCTGTATTTGATTTTGTTCCGTTTGTCTTCTTTACACTCTTGTCTTTTATGGCATTTCATTTCATGATATATTGTGTATGTTTACCTGATATATATATATATATATATATATATATATATATATATATATATATATATATATATATATATATATATATATATACATATGTGTGAGTGTGTATGTCTATACCTACCTTCCTCTGCTCTTAACAGTAATGTATTTATGACATGTATTTAATACTTACCTCAAACTCTAAGTATTATTGTAATGCATAAACCATCAATTCGCATTCCGATGGCTCATAACTGTCCTCCTCCCCAACACAAACAGACACCAACATCTTCGTAAGTGCTCATAATCTTGGCTAAGAATTGTTATATAAATACATGATTTGTTGGTGTTTTTGTTGTTACTTTTTTTAACTTGACTCCTCTAACCACACACACCCTCTCTTTCTTTCTTTACGTATCCATATAGCTGAGCTCAGCTGAGATCTCGTGTTTTCCGCTAATAAATATCCGAAAGTCTCGTTGTTCGCGTGGTTTTTAACGAGATGAGGCTGCCTCAACCGCTTTGCTCCATCTGTGCGCATATCACACAGGCACAAAACGATTTGCCTATTTGCAAAATACGAAAGATAAGTTTCCTCCTGTAATTACACAGTTTTACACATAAACAAAGCCGGAACGAGTTTACTTAACATATGTCCATTCAATATGTGCATTTAACCATGAATATACTATTTTGAAACTTGTATAACATGCGGCCGAACATTTTATTGAAAACTCAAACGTGACAGACCCCGAAAATGCTCTTTGAAACTAAACAGGTTCAGACCAGTGGAAATGTAATTTACAAACATAAGTGTGACAGGTTAAAACAATTTTATTTCTAACAAAATCGTGACAGACAAATGGTAAGGGTATTTTAAATTCGAACATAGCAAAGCAAACATTTACGATTGATCATGACAGACTGATAAAATTAAAGACTTAACTAATGAATAATAAACAAATGATATTAAACTGAAGCGTAACACAGCGCAAAACAATGCTATTTTAAACGTAAGCTTAGATAAGCGACCATAATTCTACTTTTAACGTAAGCGTGACAGAGCAGCAATATTTCAGAATTAAGAGTTGCGGACCAATGGAAATAACTCTTTTGCCAATATTTTTCTGCATCCGTTTCCAACAGGGCCGGATAGCGACAGTCAGTATATATGTTTTGGTTGTAATATAGGTATGATGAAAAAGAAAATATATCACATTTATTCATTTATATGTTTGTATGTATATATATATATATATATATATATATATATATATATATATATATATATATATATATATATTGTAATATAGGTGTGATGAATAAGAAAATATATCACATTTATTCATTTAGATATATATATATATATATATGTATATAGTAAGTAATGAAAATATATATGGCAATCAAGCTACACAGAGGCTCCCGTGTTTCATCCCCGGAGGGAATCGTCAGGCTAAATGCATGGAGTTATTTTTGTCAGGTGTTTTTATATACATGTCTTGCTAGTTTACCAATCAGATTCTTTGTTGTTCCCACGGCCAATCGTTGGGTTTCCCGCGAACAAAGGCTTAGTTGGTGACGCTCCTATACCTATCCTATTTTTTTGTTAACAATGGATTTTCCTATATCTTGTTTCCTTTGTTGTGTCAATACAGTGGGCGAATTTATTTTAACACGTGGTTTCTTGTATTTCTATTTTAGGTTTTAAATTTTAACTTGTTTAGTTTTTTATTTATTAATTTAATTATTTATTCATTTTTTAATATTTATTATATATCATCCTAAGGTAAATTTATTTCTGTGTTAACAGCCGTTTGCTATTTCACTTCTAGAGTTTAATAATATATATATATATATATATATATATATATATATATATATACATATATATTGTAACATAAGTGTGATGAATAAGAAAATATATCACATTTATTAATTTATATATATGTATATATATATATATATAAATATATATATATACATATATATATATATATATTGTAATATAGGTGTGATGAATGAGAACATATTTCGCATCCATTCATGTAGATACATATATACACACACTTATATATAGATATATATATATATATATATATATATATATATATATATATATATATATATATATATATATATATATATAAAGGAATAAATGCGAAATATTTTTTTATTCATCAAACATATATTACAACCAAAACAGATAACTCTAATTTAAATACTTAATGCACTATTTTCTTTTGTAATATTCTATTTATAGTCAAATAAAGTTGCAAACAAAATGTTTTATTTACCTGATTTGCATGATTATATTTTTAAACAGTTCAAAATAACTATAGTTGTTTGCTGTTATTTAATTATAATGTGATTGTCCTATGTGATTATATATATATGGAATAGTTTTTTTTAATATTAACAGTAATTAATTAAAGTGATAACAACAAATGACAAAAAATCGAAACAATGTTCATAACTTTTTTTTAAAAGACCTGAACTCTTTCCATCATGTAAGGGGAATAGTTTCTTTTTAAAAATTATTTATTTCTAATTTTTCTCCGTCGCCCCCACAACAATCAACAAGCAAAACAAGTTTTTTTTAACTTACTAAATATTTTTATATACTTCCTTGTTAAAGCGTTGATTTTACCTACAAAGCAGCTTTCATTATTCCTGATATATAATTTTAAACATAATTGTATAACTAAACGCTTTAAAGAAACATTTTTTAATTCATTTCAGCATTGTTTTTTGTAGTTTTTACATATTCTGTGAAAAATAAATAAATAACAATAAACTTTTCGTTTAATGTTTTGTTTACAAACCGCCTTTTTACTATTCTGCCAAATTACGAAAAATAGATTCATAGTATAATTGTAGATTAACATCATCTGTTAAATCACCTCAGCTTCCAGAAAACAAAGTATGAACACCATTAAAACTTAGCGGAAAGAAGAAAAAACGCGTATTTTAAAATTTAGAGTAGGGATCAGTTTTGCACATTTAGTTAATTTAAAATGATCCTTTCATTTCTGAGGCATTCTAGCGTTTTAAGGCAGTTTATTATTTTTTTGCTATGGGAGCTAAATCCGTAGCGTTTTTTTATGGATGGGGGGTCTTCTTTACATGTGGTTTTGTGATGTTGTCACTCGGACTTATAGTTAGTGGTTCAGAAAATGGAGATGAAGGATCATTTTACGTTAAATATATATGAAACTGGTCGTTAACTCTAAATTCTAAAATAATTGTTTTTTTGTATTTGTTTTCCATAGTGTTCACTCTTCACACGTAATCGCTTAAAAAAAACAGAATTTTATTTTTTATGGGGGGTGATTAAGCGGGGTCTGTTAATATACAAATTTGTCCAGGCTTATTTCTTTAATCTTATTTTTTAACTATGCATCTCTTTTTTAAATTTTAATTTTAAGCAATTGATTTGTTTAGTTGTGCTTACCTGTTTCGTGAAAATTAAATAAATAACTTCTTTAAACTTGGCTGATTAAATATCTTATTTTTATGGCGTAAATAAAAATATTTACAGTTTGGGTGTTATTGTAGATTGACAGCTTCAGCGACCACTTCCTGTGCCCCAAAAATTAGATTCTACTTTTTAGCCGATTACGTGTGAATACCCTAAAAATGATGATGATGATGATGATGATTTTTAAATTCGTCATTTTTTAATTTTTACTATGCATGAAGTATTTTTCTGTATTTAATAATAAAGGTGAAAGGCACAAAGTAATCAGTTTGAAATTGTCTTATTTAATTAATTGACGTTCTACTTTTTCATTTCATTATATAACCAGTTTTAAATGTGGAATTCATTTTCATTTTTATGCTGACGCAGAATCAAAAAATCCCTCGATTTTGAGTATCTCAACGACTATACAAATTAAACTTTTTTTGTTGCTTTCTTTCTAATAAATGAAATTTTACTATGTTCATGCAGAGTAAATTTCCTAACGTCGGAATATATCAAATAACATTATGACAATCATGTTTTTGTTGTTTTACTCCAAGTTGCCAAAATATCAAATGGAAATTATTTCTTTTTTCTGTAGAGAAAACCACTTTCTCAGTAATTGTTACCCGGAGAGCAGGTAAGGTTTTGCTAGTATATATATATATATATATATATATATATATATATATATATATATATATATATATATATATATATATCTTTGTGAGAAGTTGGATTTAGAATTCCCATACTATCATTGGATTGGAATGGTAACTTGTGAGCGGTAACTTGAATGATTTAATTCTTTTGTTTTCTTGGGGGGGGGATTTATTCATCATTGTACCGGCCGACGTGAAAGTGTATTATCGCACATTGTTCCGGTTTTGTGGTTTTATTGAATGTATTTGGGACCGATTATTTGCTTGTTGGCTTGGTGGAAGAAATAATGCACAAGCTACTTTTCTAAGACTTTTCTAGGACTTTCCTTTTTTTTATCGGTGTTCTTCCTTGCTTTTTAAGTTTGACTTTTATTTTTATTTTTATTTTTTTCCTCTTCTCTTCTTAAGTGACCTCAACTATTACAACGCCACATTGTGTTTTGTCGGCAGTTGAAACCAGTATTCCAGACATTTAATTTCCCTGATGATCTGCCAAGCAAGTAACTGGTCTTCACTGAATGATCTATTTTATAAGTGAAAAATCTAAATCTATATATATATATATATATATATATATATATATATGTCGAACCATGTAGCCCCGCTCGACGACCGTCGACCCCAACGTTGTGTTTCCGTGGTCTTCTTCTTTGTCTTCATCGTCTAGCCGAGTCGTCTATCCACTGACGAATCGTCGAGGGCACAGCACTGGTCCACAAGTTAAATAAAAGAAACACAACTCTCGATAAATAACACGAACACATATACGTTGTGTATAACTTAGTTTGAACTATGAATGTGTGTGACACCGTCGTGGACTGTCGAGACTCCTATTGTCGTTGCTCAAGTCTTCAGCTCATCTCATCGTTTTCCTGGTCCGATCCGGTCTCTCGGAAAGTTCGATCCTAACTGCCCGGCTTCTCCCCGAAACCCAAACTCGTCAACTTTTTGCCATAAACCTTACTGTCGTCAAACTAACCTACCCCACTGTCGTCAAACTGTCGCAAAACGCCGTCACTCCTAAATGCCGTGTCCGGTATTAATTTCTTCGTCACATGTCCTGAACAATGGAAATTGACCACTCCCGCATTTTCGTTTGTCTTTGTCGTGAGTCACTTCCTATTCTCGCGACCTCCATTGTATCATATATATATATATATATATATATATATATATATATATATATATATATATATATATAGCAGGCTGCCTTATAGGGTATGCGTCTTTAGGCAAAAGCTAGGAGAAGGAACACTACGAAATAAAACGAAACAATACCCTAACGGCGGAGCTAACCAGCGTCGGTTGAAGAGGGCAACACCTGTCGGGCAAGCGTCAAGTTGTGGCTTGTGTGATCACGCACCCAGCAGCCCCATGCATCCAACATTGTCAAGGCTTCCTGTCTCATAATTTTCGAGCCGTAATGGAAACGGTGTGGGCCAAGTGAGTGTGCGTAGCCGTCGCGCAGCCGCAACCACCCAAACCATATACCCAGCGACTATCATTATGTCATTTTCTCCAACTCCTTCATCTTTCAGCCTCATCGTCACCACACTAAAACACCCTCTGGCAACAGTGCCGCGGGTGGCGGAGGCAGGCCTGAAACGCTGGAAGCCTTCAGCTCGACACTGCACTCAGGCGGTGGGTCTAAGATGGTCGCTCTCTGGTGACTGTACTGTCACACCAGAGTTCGGCAGCTGGGCCCGTGACTGGGCTGGCCTAATAAGGATCACCGCAACCCACCTATATCGAGAGCCCCCTAGAAAAGGTGATGAAACCTCAGTCACGGCAAACCCGGCTGGTCAGCTTACCGCGGCTGGCGGATATCCCGTCAATGCAGTCGCAATAAAGAGAGCAATAAAATGTTCACTATAGGTGTGTGGGACATCTGCACCCTCCAACATGTGGCGAATGCAAACTGCCCTTAACGGCATTCGCCCTTAAAGAACTTGCCCGATTAAATATCGATATTGCAGCCCTAATTTACCCGAAGAGGGCAAAACCAGGGAAGCTGGAACGGATATACCTACAGAGCCGCACACATATAGCATCGGTTTTGCTATCCGGTCTCAGTTGGTGCAACACAACCTCACTCACACGATCATCAGTAAGCACATGATGACTGTCCGTATTTCCATCACGCAGGGCAGACACATCACCCTTACCTATGTGTACGAAAAAACTGAAGAGGACAAAGCTGGTTTCTACACCCAGTTCGAACGCGCCATCCAGGCAGTGCACGCCATTGATAAGCTCGTTGTGCTGGGTTACTTTAATACCCTAGTAGGCAAGGACACTTGCTTGTAGGAAGGGATCATTCGCCGCCACAGTATCGGGAACTGCAACGGCAATGGTAAACTCCTACTGAGTCTATTTGCAGAACACGACCTCCTGGTAACCAACACCATCTTTAAGCTACCAAAACGATAGAAGACACCGTGGAGACACCCTTAATCAAAACACTGACACATCCTGGACTACGCATTAACCAGAGCTAGAGATCGAAGAGACGTTTGCATCACCCGATCCATGCCTGGGGCAGACGACTGTAAAACGGGTCACAGACTCCTGATCTTCCGATATACCATGACGACCTTTGGACCACCTACAAGGGCACTCGACAACGTACAAAACCGATGAGTTGACTGTAGCAATCTCCACTATCTACAGTTGGCAGAAAATGTCAAGGAATTCTGAGAACGTCACTTTACAGGCGCTGTGGTTCAGGACACAGTAGAGCACCATTGGGCCAACGTCAGAGACGCCATGGTCCGTGCCACGGAACAAACCATCGGCTACAAAACAAAGAAAAGACAGTACTGGTTCGACGAGAGTGATGGTACTATCTCCCTCTGATCGGAGCTATACGTCAAACACGTTTGTCCCCAAAAATAAACAGACTACGGCTGCTAATAAAAGTGCTCATAAGCAACCTGTAACAGAATGTCAAAGAATTATCCGAGAAGCCAACACCTAGTAGCAAAGAAAAAATGCAGATATACAAAATTATTTTGACCAGCGAGATCTGTGCAGTTTCTATGCAGCGACCAAAGAAATTGTTGGTCTTACACGGTCATTAGTGTGTGGCTTAAAGGACGTGGATGAGACCACAAGCATCAGTGAAAGTGAGGGCATTCTAGCAAGATGTAGGTCACATTTTGAGAACCTCCTTAACGATCACGTACATACCCATATGATCTCCTGAGAATGACCCATCATCATCTTGTCCGTCTCTGGGTAGTACTTCCACATTCCATCAAGGACGTCAACAAAGTTCTGAAGCGGATGAAACCCAGCCCCTGGGCCTGACAACGTTTCATTGGAGTTCATCACTCACGGTGGCTTCAAGCTGATGAACCGTCTATGCTCCTAATATTGTAAATAAATACTCTCCCCAGTGACTTCCGCGATGCAACCATTGTAACAACTTCCAAAAAGAGGAACCGGGAGAATTGGAATAATTATCACGAAATATCACTGCTGAGCATCGCAAGTAAGATATTTGCCACCATTTTCCTTGATCGCCTCCCCATCTTATTAGAAGATGTGATACCAGAGACCCAATGCGGCTTTAGGGCTTTTCGCGGGACTAGAAACATGATCTTCTGTGCGCAACAATTACAAGAGAAAAACATAAAAAAACAGCAGCCCGTCATGTTTATCTTTTGGGACTTTAAAAAAAGCATTTAATAAAGTACGCAGACCGGCTATGCAGGCAATTTTCTCCAGTTTCACTGCCCACCTGATGTCGTCACTCTGATGCGCACCCTCCATGATGGAATGGTGGGGAGAGTATGTCATCAGAAATCTCACTCTGACCCATTCCTTACCAATGGTAGCCTGAAACAGGGATGTGTTCTGGCTCTAACGGGTTTTTCTCTCTACACAGCAGCAATAGTTAATGAGATTCCCACAGACACACTCTCGTCGACCCTCGTTTCCGCACGGATGGAAGCGTTTTCAACTTCGCTCGACTTCGCGCCAGAACAAGGACAACCATGTGTTCAGTAGGAGATATGCAGTATGCTGACGAGAATACCACCCCAGGTCAGACTACAGAGAACCTCTAGACGTTAGCGGACACATACAACACAGCTTATGAACGTTTTGGAGTGCAAGTAAATACAGACAAGACTAATACACTCGTCCAACATCCACCTAATCTTCTGCCCCAAAACACTAACACCATTTTAAATGACTAACTGCTAGAGAAAGTGGATCTGTGTTCATACCTAGGGAGCATCTTAACATTTACTCCTACATTTAAGAAGGATGTGTAGAACAGGCTATATTCTCAGCCTATTCCACCTTTCGCCGATTAAACTGCCGTGTATTCAATAACCATGCACTGACGATAGCCACTAAAATCATGGTCTTCCGGGCAGTAGTTTTATCCACATTTCTATACGCGTGTGAAACGTGGACCTTATATGGAAGCGATGAAAAAAAACTAAAGCGCTTCCAGCAACAAGAACTGGGGCAAATTTTAAAAATCCCTTGGGAGAGCCACACACCTAACACATAAATTTTGCATCGAGCCTCCCTGGCTAGCGTTGAAGCCACCATCACCCACCATCGCCTCCGCAGAGCAGCCCACGTACACAGAATGGATCCATCCAGGCTTCTCAAGAAAATGCTTTATTGCGAACTTGCTAACAGGACCAAATAGTAGGACCCCCGAAAATGCTCTATAAAGACCCGCTGAAGCGCACCCTGATCATAACAAACATAGACGAAAGAACAAACTGCCAGTAACCGGAACACGTGGAGAAAAACAACACGTCAAGGCATCGCGTACTTCAAGGATGGGATGGGGGAAAATTAATAGGAAAGGAAAAGATAGCGGCATGAAAACCTCGTCCTCCCTTACCCTCTTTGTAAACACAGCCTGGGCCTTCGAAGCCACATTACTCATAAGCATTAATGAAGAGGATAACAGACTAACAGACACGACATAACCTGATACTCAGATACGAGTCGGAGCCGACGATATATATATATATATATATATATATATATATATATATATATATATATATATATATAAATAAAGACGTTTTCCCCTCCAACTTTGACTATAGTAGAAAAATAACTACATGCATCATAGGCTACTAAACTCACTACTTTATTTACCTTATTCAAGCAAGCGTATTTCAAGTAATGTCTACTTATTTTCAAGATCGAACAGTGAATGTTATTTTAAAACCGCCATAACAGACGTTCACTAAAATATATTATGATAAGATGGTAGAACAACATTTCCTCTCTAATATATTTATACTACCACTCTCCCACTTAACACCGGTAAATAAATTAGATCGAATAATTAATACAATGTTTTATTTCTTTCTTCTAATAATTTAATAAATAATATTAGTATCCTTAATCAATTAATAATACTCCGCCATATCCATTGGCAATTCCAGACTCATTGTACGTCGTGACTTATGACTATTAAGCATAGACTTCAACCTATTCTGGAATTAAAGGATTAAATTAACGAACTAAATAAGTTCTATTGTACATTGATTCAAAATGGCGTTACCTACTTATCAATCTCATCAAGGAAATTCATTTTAGTTACGACTC
>OY744520.1:111590119-111652619 GCA_963556195.1 Sepiola atlantica | reverse complement strand
GAAAATATTTGACACCTTATTGATTGGCTAAATTTTTAAGTTCGCTACTACGAAAGGTCTTAGTGTATTTCTGGAGTCTAGGTTGGACTATTTCCGTGGGATGCTTGTTGGTGTTTCTGTCTCATTTGTGAAAATATTTTGTCCAAAATGTTCGGCCATTTTTTATGTATATTGTTATGTATGTATGTGTGTGTGCGTTTTTCAAGAAGTACATTTTTCCTGTATTTCTTATCTGGTAGAATGTTATTCGGAAACCACATCTTTATATTTAATGTGTCTAAGTCTGGTTTACGCTTATAAAGGAGAGACACGTTTAAATGAGGTCATATACGGTACTATGCTAAATCCGTTCAATTCATCTGCTAGCAAAACTCAGGCACTGAATTGACACCACGTTTGTTTTGTTTAACATTCGAACACTTATTGTGTTAAATGAAATTCCAAACTGCTCAAGCTTAGTTTAGGTATCATCAGACGGGCATAAATTTCCAGTAATCCAAATAATCAAGTTAGAACGAAATTTCTCTCCGCTTTTAAAGCCCAATTAAACAATAATAACATCACATCATCGGATGTTAATAGAGTTACTTTTCTTTTTTCATTATTGTAATTTATGACATATTTTATGACTTCTCTTTTATGACCCCTTTCTATCCGTAAATAAGCTTTTTTAATTTCGCGTTTCTCTCTTAAAATAATGATTAATTTACTCACTCTATTTTGTTAGGAGATATTTTAGGTTTTCGCGGAGAGTGAGGTCTGATGAAACCGACGCTAGAACGGAGTGGATTAAAATATGTTTCAGATATATTCCCATATGAAGCAAGTCGTAATACACTGAGGTATAGGTTCACCCGTTATCATAAAACCATTAGACTTCACACTGCACAACACATAAATAATCTTCTAGAAAATAATGTGAGTGAATGGGGAGGTAAAATTAAAGATAACCATGTGGCATCACGGATAAATCTGAAGCCAGATATTTTGAATCGTGTTAACACAAAAATATAACACAATCAAACGTTTATTTATTTAAAAAAAAACAGTTCTATTTTATTATTTGTTAATAATTAATAATTATACATTTTGTTGAAGACAAATTATTTTTTTATTTTTAATCTCGGGCAAAAAATACAACTGGGACTTTTTTGTTTTAAAACTGTTCGAAATATTTGACTTCAGATCACTTTGTTATATATTTAAATTATGTTAATAATTAATAATTAAACTATTTTGTAATAAATATTGTCAAAATATTTTTTTATAATTACAATTATAAAACACAGTTTGACATTATTATTTGTTCATAATTAATAATTAAATATGTTGTTTAAAACTAATTATTATTCGAAAAAAACACGAGGAAAAGATAATAGGTTTTTTTTTCGCTAATATCTGTCGAAATATCCGACTTCAGATTTGGCGACTATGACACAATGAGTAGCTTCAATTTAACTAATTAGGGCTTTACAATATGAATATAGCACCAAAAAAGCTTATTGACAGACGGAAATGTGCCATAAAGACGTACAGTGACTACATTAACTATTTAGTATAGTTTGATTAGCTTAATTTTAATCATGAAAAGAACAGAACTTTCGGCACAACTTGATATATATTTCAAGATTCTACCTATATGACATAATCAATTTTCTACATTACTAATTTATCAAATTATAAACCATGACTTGGCTGCCGCTTCTCTCTTCCTTGACTGAGGACTGTTGTCAATGCAGGTATTAGAAGATGGGAGGTTTATTTAACCGCAGGCAAGCAATTAAGTTACAATCAAGTCCAGTCGCTGCCGTCTAACATCGGTCGCAAAATTATCGCCTACTGGCAGAAAAAGCCGAAGAGGGAGATAGAAAGAGGGAGTAAGTGGCATGCTAAGGGCATAACTTAAACATAATGTTTTTTAATGATTAAATTTAAGACTTTTCGTAGTGGAAACATAACACTTTAGAAAATGTCCTTAATCGAGGTTTAGTATTCGGACTTTTCACTTACCCATTAATACGTAATATACATGTTTATTAAACATTTAGAGAAATAGCGGATGAATAAAATCTGTAAAAAGTAAATTCAACGATTAAAATTTAATTCAATTAAATTCAATAAATTTGGCTAAAATTAAACAAGCCTGCATCAGTTGCAATGCGGGGGAAAGGGTGGACGAAATGTACACAGAAGAGGATACAGTAGCTCAGCACCTGTTAAAATTTCGACTTCAATTCCTGCGTCTTTGGCGCATTGACTACTTCTCCTGGAAGTCCATTCAAAGGTGTAGGAAACATTATTGAGAGGGGACCCTCATCCGGTTAAATCGAAACATGCGGGGAAACATTTTCTAGTTATGCTCGCGTATACCTCTTTCTGGTAAAGGAGTCAATAATAGGTTCTGAAGAAGTAATAATGGCCATTGAGGAGATTGTATGTCAAAATGAGATCACCGCGTAATCATCAGCGTTCAAGGAAGAAAAGGTTAAGCTTCTTGAGTCGACTTACGTAGGGCAAATCCCATAGTCCCTGCACCATCCGAGTAGCCAGTTGTTGAACACGTCAGATGCTGAATAACACGTATTAGATATTGAGCGGAAGCCTGGACATCATACTCAAACAATGGTCGTACGAGGGAGACATAAAGTGGGTGAAATATTTAAGAAGTGAGTTTACAGAAGGAGTGTCGAATTAGAAATAGAGTTCTCCTCGTTTTATTGGCAACTTGAATGTAATGTTCAAATGGCTTGATGGCTGAAATAGATTGTTTGATGCCTGAAAGCAGACTGACTAACTTTTATGTGTGGTGCCTTACAACCTGAATTAATGAAGCCGCTACTCGAAGTAAAACATATTATATCGTTTTTAAATTAGATTATACATTTGTTTACATTTTACGAGCTTGATAACTGTGAGGATTTAATTCTTTTTAAAAAAAGAGTATTGCGTTATACAGAGAAAGGCTGTTCAAGTGGTATAACCATTAACGGAGGATATTGTTATCACTCGATGTAACCCTTTTATATATTCAACGGTCACTTTCGTTTACACTGCTTAGCGGTACAAGTACTCACATCTTCAATACAAACCCAGAGGTCACCCGCCCAGGGCACTTCCCCCTGAACGCTCCTTATGTAACATAAGTCTTAGCTGGACCACCATTCTCCTAGTAACAATACAATAAACGAAAGTACGGTCTAAGATCTTTCCGATACCACCTCGTTAGTTGATATCAATCTCACTAAAAGTGTTCCATGTCTGTGCAAAATCGATCTCAGTGCCGGCCTTTATCCTGGAAGGATTTTAGTATGCATCTCGTGAAACGTAATAGATATTGTCCAGCACGCCTGGATGCCGTTGAAACCGCCACCGTGCAGCTTTTTCAACAGTAAATGATCTTACCGATTCAGTTCCTAACTCTCGTGTACAGAAAAATGTGTTGTCTATCCCGGCATGGCAGCTCAGGGCTTAGCCGGGAACAAAATCTATTTCTCACTGGTATTTAGATTGCTTTCGTTTAATCCTGCTTTATCTCTTAATAAGCCCCCCACAAGTCTGTTGTCTATACGCCAACTCATTGTAAAACCTAACACGTTTTGATGTGACTGTTGAAAAGTCTATATTGTAAACACCGATGTTAACGACTGTCGGGTCGTCTTTTGGCAACGTTGTACGCAGGTTTGATTTGCAGGAGAGGTTGGTAACGTTGGTTCGTATTAGGACGTTGAAACATGGACACATATTTATGTCGTAAGTCTTCAGAATGGTTTATATTGATTTGGTATTTGCCACGGATTTTTTTAAAAAATGTACTAGTCATACATATGATCCGTTGGGTCACAACCACAAGTACTACTTAACCACTGTCTTCATTCGACAATTCATAGACTGTGAAATTTCTAGGGCATTCCTCATGTATAACTAAAACAACCAGTCTCTTCACTTCTATATTTTGCTTATGCCTAATATTACACAGACTAATTATTTTGAAATGTAATTTACATACGTGTTTTCGATTTGTACAGACATTATATAAATTAGATGGACACTCTGAAAGAACAGCGTTATTTCTTCGTTAAATGCTCACAGACATGAAAATATTTGAGAATGATTCAATTAAGATTAGCGTGAGAGCGGGCAAGAGAAATGCATAGATAGTAAAGTATGAGATGAGTGACTTTTTCAGTTAATTAGAAATTACGGCTAATTAGAACAATTCAAACGAAATTTGTTGAAGCACAACTCAATCCCAGAACTAAAATATATTTTAGTGTGTATTTTGTGGGAGTGAAGTATATAGGAACAAATTATTAAGAAAACAAACGTTCATAAACTCACATTTGTGAACGTTGACACACATTTAGTATAATAATATATGTTAATTAGTAAAGGGGGCTAAAAGATAGTAGAGTTTCTGATAGGTCGATCGAGATCATTTTTTTTTTATTTTGTTTGTTTTATTTACACCACCCAAGCCACATTGCCACTGAAACATCAAGGACAACTGTGAATTAGGGTCTAGATTTATACGGGTATTCTCAGTGGAGAGTTGTGCAGCGAGAGGTTAGTTAATATAACATCTAAATTTCTGCATGTTGGCACAGACGGAGAAACAGGGCGCAAGGAAGGGAATTCCAAAGACAAGCGGTTCGCGAAAAAAAGCTATTAGCGTAGAAAGCTTTCCGGCATCTGGGGACTTCTACAGTGAAGTGTGGGTTTTGCTGCATGTTGGTTTGGTCGGGTGTATTTACGTTAAGGGGACACAAGTGTAGCAAGCTCATTGGAGCACATTCCACTGAAGTCATTATAAAACAAGCACATGGCTGCGACATTGTAGCCATTGGACCGGGGCTGGTATTGGTACACGTGTAGAACTTATTAGCTTAAATGACTGTCTTGGCCCTTGTATAAAAGAGAGAACCTAGTGGTGTGTTCACCAGCTCGAATGTGGCAACAATACCATATGCAAGGCCGATTTGTGGCTTTGTAGATGTATAGGATTCTGGCAGATGTAAGAGTTTTTCTAGCCCGGTAGAGGGAGCCCACCTTCTGTGCAGCATCATTGACAGTATCTTTTATGTATTTGTTGCAATTGATATTGCCTCAGAATGTTAAACCGAGTAGTTTGATTGTTGAACTCTCGGGAAGGGTGACAGATAAGTCATGGCAATCAGTGGTTGGAGAGGTTTCTTGTTGTTGTTAAAGGAAAGGAGCTTTCTCTAAGTAGCATTAGATGTAACCATCCATTTTTGGCCTCATTAAACTACAGACTGTAGGCTATTTTCGAAGGATTCAGTCATTGTTTTGGATATATGTGCGTTCGATTTGCTCAAATAAAATATAAGAAAGAAGGAAAATGTCTCTCTTCCTCTGTCACATGCGAAAACTAGAAATGTTACTTTAAAAATGAAATAAATGAAAGGCAATGTTTAATCGTTCGATTTCCTTTGTCCATCGGTTAGATGAACCGGAAGTTAACAAATATTAGCAAAATATTGCCAAGTTTTTTTTTAAAGTAACCATTGTTCTCTATATATAAGTTCAATATCTTTTTAACAAATAGTTTAAGTTTCTGCATTATTTTCTGTGTAGTAAGAATGGGGTCCTCGAATTGTTTATAAAATTGACAATGGTATAAATAAATTCAGGCTATGCCTGACTAGTTTACCAAGTTTCAATCATGATGTCCAACAGTATCGCCTTCAATTATAAGGGGTTAACTTTGGTGATCCTCTCATCAGTATGACGAGTGATACTAAATGGACTTTACACTTATCGTACCTTCACCCCATATTATAATTTATGGGCTTATCTTAAGGACAAAGTCTACCAAAACAATCCGCTAACTATATTTGAATTGGAAGAAAGTGTGTAAAAAGAATTGGCAATTTTGCACGTTGTATTAAGGTGCGGTTATCACTGAACGGCGATGAAATAAAAACTGCTGGAAATTCATGATTGTAATTTGCTGGACAAGTCAGGCATAGATTGAAGTTTACATTATAAACTTTTTTAACGAGTCCATGGAAAGCATTTTTTGTGACATCTTATAGTTAAATTAAATTTCATATTGAACAAGTACATGAAGAAAAAGAAAGTATAAAAGGAAACGAACGGACAATAATAGAAAGATGGATGAAGAAAAAAGAATGAAAGATGGATGAAAAAAAGAATGGAATGATGGATGAAGAAAAATAGAATCGAAAGATGGATGAAGAAAAAAGAATCGAAAGATGGATGAAGAAAAAAGAATCGAAAGATGGATGAAGAAAAAAAAGAATGAAAGATAGATGAAAAAAGAATGGAAAGATGGATAAAGAAAAAAGAATGAAAGATAGATGAAGAAAAAAGAATGGAAAGATGGATGAAGAAAAATAGAATGGAAAGTTGAATTAAGAAAAAAGAATCGAAAGATGGATGAAGAAAAAAGAATGAAAGATGGATGAAGAAAAAAGAATCGAAAGTTGGATGAAGAAAAAAAGAATGGAAAGATGGATGAAGAAAAAAGAATGAGAGATAGATGAAAAAAATGAATGGAAAGATGGATGAAGAAAAATAGAATCGAAAGATGAATTAAGAAAAAAGAATCGAAAGATGGATGAAGAAAAAAGAATCGAAAGTTGGATGAGGAAAAAAAGAATGGAAAGAAGGATGAAGAAAATAAGAATGGAAAGATGGATGAAGAAAAAAAACGAAAGGCGTGAGAGAGAAGCAAAAGGGAAGGCGGGATAAAATAAATGATAAGATAATACAGGAAATAAAGAAAAAGATAAATGAATAAAAATATAGGAAAGCAATGGAGAAGAGAAAGAAATAATTATGAAAGAAAAGAAAGACAAATAAAAGAAAGGGTGAAACGACTAAACATAATAAGGAGTTTTATTTAGTTGTCGTTTGTTTTTATTTGCTGTATCACAACCTCAGTGTGTAAGTTAATGATAACTAAAATTACAAATAGATTGATCATTCTGCTGTTCTTTACCTATGATCAAAAAATCACAGCGCGTACCACTATAAGGTTGCCATCGTCGTAGTGAAAGTGAGGCTATGAATCCGAGAGGATTCAAACACGGCCATCTGAGTCATCAGTTAATGCCGGTATTCAATACGCCATCGCCACCTTCTATTTTTAAGCAAATAAAGGAAGGAAGGGTACAAGTAGGGAAGTGTAATAGGAAATAAAGTAAAGAAAGCAAGGGTGTAGAGAACAAATGAAGGAAAAGGGGAAAGAATGAATGAGTGAAAGATAGAAAGAAAGAAAGAAAGAAAGAAAGAAAGGAAAGGTGAAGAAATAAGGGAATCAAAGAAGGAAATGAAGGAAACAGAGGAGGAAATAAATAAAGAAAAAAGAATAAGGAAAACGGGAAAGGAAGAAGAGAGGGAAAGAAATAATATAAGGAATAAATTCAGGAACAAAAAAACAGAGGGAAGGAACGTAACAGCGAAGTTAGGAAGAAAGAATTGAAAGAAATAAGGAGAGAAAAAGAAAGAAAGAAAACAAGAAAGGAAAGCAGGAAAGAAGGGTGAGAAGAAGAAAGGAAGGTAAAAAGTAAGAGGGGAAGAAAGAAAATGGAAATGAAGGAAGGGAGAAACAAAATAATAAATATGGAATGAAGGAATGAAAGAAAAAACATTAATGAGAGTAAAAAAAATAAAAAATAAAGAAGAAAAGAAAGAAAAAAGAAAGAAAGAAAAATTGTAAGTCTGCATGAGTTTTAAGTAAAAAAAAATTGGTACTGGATAAACTGCATTTAGCTTTTTTATTGCATTTGTTTTGAACGATAATAAAATGCTTTATCTGATTTATTGAAATTATTCTTGGTTTACCAAATATTGACCGTTCTTTGATCGCAAACAAATGAAAACTAAAAAAAAATCGATAAATACAAAGAACCGGAACATCTAAGGATTCGACGCGTCCAAAGAGACAAGTTTCTATCAAAGCATACTTTGATGTCTCAGACTCTTCTAAAAATTCGTGTTTTCATTTGTTACTAACAACGTTTATATCGCCTTTGACTCATCTAACATTGGTCTTTCTTTCTTTTTTCTACTTCTTTTTTTCTACATCTTTTCCTTTCATTTCTCGTTACTTCCATTTTGCAATAATTTGGTTCATCTATTTCTCACCATTATAGTTCATCAACATTCTCTCTCATTTAAGTGTTTACCTGAGTAAAGTTAATTGAACTTCAGCAGAACTTTACGAAACATTATCATCTCTAAGCGTATAAAATTAAACATGTTTTATATATTTGTACAGGATTCACTCCTAAACGAATTAACCGATCATTATAAACTTCTGAACACAGCTGCTAAGCGTAAGGGTTCGTAATGTAGGTTTTATTTAGTTTAATTTTGTTTTAATGCTATGGGGGCATAAAGTGGTAAGCGCGTTTTATGCAAATTTAGATAATTCCGATTTTTGTGATAGTTTAACAATAGTTATTTGACATTAATTAATAAATATTAGCTAATTTTCAGTTTATTTAAAGTATTTTGAAGGGTTTTTTAGGGCGCATAATATGAGCAAAACCTCTCATTTGAAAATTCAAATATTTCAGATTTTCATAGAATTTGATCCATAGTAATTGGACACCAATTTAGCAAGATTCCCATCATTTCAACTTCTTCTTAAGTCCCCTTAATTTTGCGCCTTACATTTTAGACAATTTCTAGGAGCAAAATTATGTAATAGATTTTGATAAACATTGTAATAAGTATTCAAGACATAAGGCTTAGTAGCATGTTATGTTGATTTTAATCCTATGAAGAGGACATAAAAGTAATACCAAACTGTGTTGTTCGGGAATTAATTTTACGACACCTAGTTTGCATTATTTAACTACGTCAATTTATTTTGAAAATAAGATTTTTAAAGGCTGTTTGAAAGGAGGTGCTCATTACGTGATGAATGCAGTGAGGATGAAACTAGCCACAAGTTTTGGTTTTGTGCGAGAAATGAAAAAGAGAGTGAATAATAATAAGACATTCACTCTCTCTCTCTCTCTCGTTCCCCCTCTCTCTCTCTCTCTCTTTTCTCTTCTCTCTTTTCCCTTCTCTCTCTCTTTGTTATGTAGCAGTTAACATTTTACTACGCCTCATTTCACTGTTAAATTATATTTTTAAAATAAAATCTTTAAAAACTTCGTTTTAATAATTTACAACAATTGCGTTTTTTTTTTGTTTCATTAAATAATCGACTTATAACAAATAATAAAATAAGAATGGGTTAGTCACGTAGAGACGAGAAAACATGCACACAGACACACGGAGACATGGAATGTGTTCACACAATTTTATTAATATAGACATAGTTAATAACAGTGAATTAAAAAAGCAGGAATTACTTACTGAAGTCAACAAAAAAGGGGGTAAAAATCCCAACTAGGCAACAAATAAATGTTACCGAAGGCAAGATCAGTTACTTTTCTATCTACCTGGATAAGTTTTTTTGTGTGTTAATTTATTTTAAAACGGTTTTTTTACTTCCATAAAAAGAAGGTTCGAAGAGTTCACGTTTAAATGACAAAAATAAAAATAGCGCGGAGACCACGTGATGTAACGAGAATCGTCCCAAAATAAGAGATTAAATAAAAATGCAGGCAGAAAACTTATGTTCAATCGAACTGTATATTGGGGCGATTCTCAAGGCATCAAGTAGTCCCCAGCGCCATTTCTTTTGTTCCAACGTAAACTCTTCAGATCTCCTTTTTATGGAAGTAATAAACGCTTTTGAATAAGTTAAACACACACAAAAAAGACTTATCCAAGTAAGTAGAAAAGTAACTTATCTTGCCTTTGGTAATATTTATTTGTTGCATAGTTGTTTTTTGAGCTGTTTTTGTTTCGTTGACTTCAGTAAATAATTCCCAAAAAGCTGTTAAAATAAACCTAAAAGTACATGTCGGATATTAATTAAAGGCAAAAACAACATTTTTAGTTTAGTTTATAGGAGATGGCTGTGGTGAAGATAGGCACGCGTACTGGCGATTCGGCGAGCCGTTTTCGAATCCTATCAGATGAATAGCACAACTTTCACTATGGATATTGACAACGTTCACGTGGTCCTGGATATGAGTACCTTATTCTAAAAAGGAATCGAGAAAACCAAAGCAAAGAACAGAATCAAATCGATTAAAAAAAAACACTTAAAGTGTTGATTCATATTATTTACCCCCTTTGCCACGAGGTTAGACACCAGGTCAGGTGTGGTTTTGAGAAGCCAGCGCCGTAGGTGAAGCGCACCCTGGTTTAGAAAAAATGCCCGAGCAACCCCATCGCTATTCCTAAGTAGAGACGCCTCGAGCGATTAGAAATAAACTAACTCCTTCTGGTAGAGAAGGTAAAGCCTGGGAAGGTTGACCTCCTAGGACTGGACAGACACATACCCACACTCGACAGAAACAAAGCAACTGCCTGACTGATTTGTATCATAATTCCATAATACATCATTAAAGTACTGATTCATATAAATAGAAACATTTAATTTATTTTATTCATAGCTTAAAAATTGAACAGAATATAAATTAGAAAATATAATCAAAATAGTAATATAGCGTTTCAAGCTGCTGTCAGGAGTACATATGATCTACATTCATTTTTTGACAACGCTGTGGCTGCGTTCTTTTAATGAATAAAACAAATGCAATAACTATATCTCTATTTTAATAAAGTTAGGTATGTGTATATGTTATTGTATATGTATTACAGGATTCAACCCTAAACTAATTAACCGATCAGTATGGATTTTACAACATAGCTTCGAGGTGTAACGGTTAGTATATATTTAGTTTAATTCATTTTATGCAAATGGGAAAAGAGGGGGTGGAAGCCCTTCGTGAAAATTATGATGCCTCTGATTTTTATGAAATTTTAACAATAGATTCCTCAAGATTCATCAATTAATTCCTCAAATGTCAGTTTTTTTTCAGTATTTAAACGACTCGGTAATCTTTAAAAGAGTCAGGTGCACGAGGCCAGAGAAAGAAGACACCCGAAGTGCAATATCAGAAATTAAAACGGCGGTTTTAAACGAAGGAAGAAGGAGCACTTACGTAGCAGAGATCGAGTAGGGAGGATATAGAGAAAAAGTTGTCGTGCGTAAGCCCTGAAGAGATGTACCCACACTGCGGCCGAACTGCCGCAAACAACTGGCGTGAGAATCACACGCCTTTTCTAGATTTCCGGGGGCAGACTGCTACAGAACGTATTGTCGTGTTTCTCTCCAGGTGAGAAGGTAAATCACTCTGCCTGGTTTTCGAGAAAATAACCTACGTTGACTAGATTCGAAAACCAACCGCCGTCAAGGTAAAAAAAGGGTTTTCTTCGCAAGACAAGAGAAAGAACAATAATGCCAAACTACTTTTACTAACAAGGAAATATTTAATTATATATATATATGTGTATACCCAACTTACACCAGCTGATGGTGGAGAATAAAAACACCAGAGTTTCTCGAGCACGTCCTTGTCTCTATCGTTGTGTTTTGTTTGATGCTACCGGTTCCCCGAAGGAACGGGTATTGCAACAGTATTATTATTATTATTATTATTATTATTATTATTATTATTATTGTTGTTGTTGTTGTTGTCATCATAATAATTGTTTCTTTATATAAGGATGAAAACTTTTATTTGTTTCTAGACATTAACACTGAGGAGATACATATCACTTCAACGAACGTAATAATAACATCTACGTCTCACAACGGACATTAATAAGAGCATAATTCTTTTTTTTCTCTTTTTTATCTATAACTTTATATCACCTGTCCAAAACTTAGTAATTACTCTCTGCATCAGTCTGTCATCGAGACAGCATAGAAGAACTGTTTACGGAAATGTTTTGAAATAACCAGTCTCGATTCGCCTTTCACTGCACGCGCTGGTTGGAACGGAAATGATGTCGACTTGTCAGCATTCGAGAAGCATGAACAGCGTGGGTGATTAGAGAGCACAATATTCCGCCATAATAGAACAATACCATCTTGATTGAACAATACGTACTTCATACCATGTCGATGATACGTCTCCGACAATCAGTCCGACAGAGTCTTGATCATGTTCACGCTAGCTGACCTTGTTTCTATCGGGTTAGGGTATGGTTCTCTTATTGATTTACATATTTTTGTGAATAATTTGTACAGTCGTTAACATTTTTTTCTCGTTTGAAGGTGGCCAGTGATAATAGCGTGTTTACTTCTTAAACAAAATAAGACTAACTGTTAGAGAAAAAGACCCTATTATAAAGGAAATGGCTAAAGGTACCTACTCTGGTGTAATTGCTTACAAAATAAGTCGACATGTGTATACGGTGTAAAGGTTTCTCAAGGAAGAGACAATCAGTTGGTGGTATATCCGAGACTATCGCTAACAGGGATTTGAAGAATATTTGTTGTCAACTCCGTAGTAAAACCTGGACAATCAAGCAAATTAATATTTACAGCAGCTGAGTGGCCTGACGTACCAAAATAAACAAAGAATGTAATTCATCATAAAATGGGTTATTTAGAAGTTCGACTTAAAAAGCCTCCTCTTGCATCAAGACACAAACAGTTGAGACTGGAATGGGCAAAGAAATATATGAAGATGAATATAAGTAAGGTTATTTTCATTGATGAGAACCGGGCAATCGTTTATGGGCCTGGTAGCTGGACAAAAGGATGGGTTTATTCAGAGATTATTGTCACCATCGTTTGAGAAAACAACAAAGGGTGGAAGAGTCATGATATGGGCGGGTATCATTAGAGAGGTCTTGTTAGTCCTATAAAAGTACCCGAAGGATACAAATTACGTCTACTGCCTATTGCAATCCGTTGAGACAATTTCTAATAGATAAGAAGAAAACAGATTTTCATTATTTTCTCTTTCAATGAATAAATTAAGAGTTCAAATGCAAAACACAATAAACGCCATTTTCAAAATTGTTAAATTATCGTTATAGAAAATGGTGCATTTAATCACTCTAACACATTCCAAATCATTTTTAAAGTAATTTGAGATCTGTCTAATATTCTTGCTTTTAATTAAAATAAGCTTTTACGGTCAAATTTTAGATTTGAAATATTCTTTGTTGTAAAGTATAATTTCTCAATTTTAAGAAATCAGATTTATCGCGTTTTGCATTCGAGTAAAGTGTCAATTCGTTTTATTTATTTAAATTTTTTTAGCTGACAATGACAATTATTTTTACGGAAAGATAAATAGACATTTTTTTTTAATAATAAAGAAAATAATTGTCATTGTCAGCTAAAATAATTTAAATAAATAAAACGAATTGACACTTTACTCGAATGCAAAACGTATTTCGAATAACCTGTAATACAGCTTTTTGTGGTAGTCGGCCCAGCATCACCGAAAGTTAAATTTCATGAGGAATACATATTCACAGTCAAAATGAATATCCCAGTTACGGGAGATGACATACAGTGTTTTGTATTTCTAAATGGCTATCCATCTTGTACTGGCAAGGCTCAAGGTTCGCTTAACTTCGGTGATCTAACGGGAAATTCACTTATTTAGTTATACTTCATTCTCTTTTTTTTAAGTAAATGATTATGGATTTCCTTTCTGTTTTACCATTTAGTGTCTGTAAACTATGTCCTTGTTTCTTTTTCTTATTGTTATATTTGTTTTGCTTTTTTTGCCTTTCATGTTTCTTTATTATACGTATCGTTATGTCTTTTTCTATAATTCTTTTTACAATTGAGTCACCGCTTATTAAGGCCCATATACTACTCGGGGACAAGGGTTAATTTAGTTTGTTTGAGAATTTATTTTTTAAAGAATGGCCATATTTCGTTTTTATTGAAAACGCTCAGTAATAATAATAATGTTTGTAAAATTCGTTTGTAACGAATTCAAGTTTTTGGTTCGACCGCGCCTAAATTGTTCAGAGCAGACGACTTTTTTCATTGAATCTGTGATTGACTCAGGCTCGTCCTCTGATTGGTTAATTTGAGTGACGTGTCAGTTTCTAATTGTAAACAAAGATTATTAGCAGATTTCTCGCTAAAATATTTTGAAGATATTTTCTTCAGATAAATTTGAGATGTTGAATTGTTAACATCTAATTTGTCTCCGTGGACAGAATTTTCTTTCCTTAGGAAAATTGTGTCTTCGATAATTAATTAGATAACTCCCTTTTATGTAAAATCGACATTATTATGTCGAAAATTAATTTAATTTATAATTTTAAAGATTTATTAAAATAACTTAGTGGATTTGAGATATTTATCTCTTAGTTTCGATGTGTATTTAATTTGGACTACAGACAATATGTTTTAAGTTGATGACTAATTTTAATTATAATTCTAGGAAGAGGTCCTAGAATTACAAGTTTGTATTTGACAAAACTCAAATATAAACCATTGTTTATGAAAAGACTTATGACGATAAGTTATAATCGAAAAATATAATCACGACAAAGAGTCGTTGATTTTACTTAGTCTAAAAGAGAAAGACTAATTGTTTTAAAGAATTGATTGAAAAATATCGACATTGGATCGATAATATTTATTATTTAGTCAGAAGGACTAATTGTTTTAAAGAATTGATTGAAAATTATCGACAAAGGATCGATAATATTTATTATCTAGTCAGAAAGACTAAGATATTAAAAGGTTTTATTGAATTCAACTTTCGTCTATCTGAGATAGACGAAAAGGAAAAAAAGTCATCTAACGTTTTTGTTTTGATTGGAATTCGTCTGTTAGTCCAAATATTCACATCTTATATATAAAAAGGGAGTAATAATTATTTATAAAAATTAATATAAGAATTAATTAAGTTAATTAAGTTAAAAAATAATAAGTTTTTGATTTCAGATACTCTTGTGATATTTGTAAATTTATTACTTGAGTAAAAAAAAAACCGAAGAAAGATGTCGTCTGCTCGGCCCTTGGTCGAACAAAATGAAAGATCATTTGCAAGTCAAACTTTATCGCACTGATGAGCAAAATAAAAAAATATATGCCAGAGAATGTCAACGTCTGTAAAAACAGAATTTCCACGTCTGTAAAAAAAAATATTTGTTGTGAACTGTGAGTACTTTTGTTTGTTACCTGTTTTCTTTTTAAATGACATATGGACAAATATGCATGTCAACCTATTTTCTTTTTTAACCATTTTTCTTCTATTTTTTTGTAAATAAATTTCGATTCTTTGATTCACAAGCAAGTTTTGTCTGTCTTTTTTCCCATTTTGTTACCAGGAAAAAAGAGGCGTATAGATGAACTCGTCTTGCGCAACAGTAGTTTAGTTTTTTTTATAGTCATTTAAAGAGGTAAAAAATTTAATAAAAGGGTTTAGAGATTAAATTTTTTTAATTTTTAAATTTAATTTTTTACATTATGCATATTTTGTACATTTGGTATTCCTTATGCTTGAATTTTCTTTTTATTCATTTAAGTATATTGGATACGACTAGTGTCTAAGGAAAATTTTAGCGCTTTTTGCTTGCTTGTGTATTGTTGAATTCGTTAATTATTTTTCTCTGACATTGCATGTTTTTGTTGTTGTTTGGAAGGGAGATTGTGAACTGAGCATTTTTACTTTAAATGAGTAGGCAAATTTGTAGTTGTTCGTTTGTGTAACTTATTTTATATAACAAATTGAACTAGAGGTTTCGTTAGATTTTTTTTTTGATTGAAATTTTATTATGGATTCCCCACTGCTTAATATGCTTTTAAGGAAAAGAGATGGGCAGAAACTTTGTGTTGAGGCAGTTATTCGATGCATTAAAGAGGATACTGCTCTTACTAAGAGTACTTTCGCCGTACAGGAAGAAAGTATAAATAAATTATTGGGTTCAATTGAACTACTAAATGAACAGATAACTAACGGTTATCATGAGTCTGATGTGGAGAGTGAAATATATCAGAAGCACCTTATAGATGAAACTTTGTTTCATAATGAGGTAAAAGGTTTTTTGGCTGGGTTGTTTCTAGGTTCGGAGAATAAAGATATAGTTCCCCCTGCTTCTGATAATTTTGATCTACTTCACTCACATTATAATGTGGCTCCAAAATTGAAATGTCCGTTGTTTTATCCGGAAAGTTTATCTAAAGATAAACTAGCTTATTTGAATTTTTACAAGGAATTTGAAAATTGCATTCTTAGTACGGGAAGTAAATCCATGAGACTTATGATATTAAAAAACCACTTAAGGGGGTATGCCCAGAAAATAATAAGTCACCTTTCTATTTCTGACGCAAATTATGATATTGCGTTGGATATTTTAGATAAAGAATTTTTGGATGAAGAGCATATCATCAATAGTATATTTAAATCTATAACAGAAATCAAGTTGATGCGAGATAATGACATCCACTCTGTTAAAATGTTTTTGACTGGGATTAAGAGCCAGATTTATGAGTTAAAGAATTCCTTTGATTTGAATTTTTTGGACGATCATAAGCCGGGTAATAAATTCATGAGTTACATAATTTTTGAGAAACTACCCGTCGTTTTGAAAAGAGAGCTTATTCGAACCGTGGGAAATAATTATCCTTCTCTTAATGAAATTTTTGATAATTATTCTGAAGTCATTAGAACTTTAGAAATTATAAAACCCTCAGATAGGTCTCCCACCAAACATTATTCTGGTAATAGAGATATTGTTCCTGACAAATCACAGAACATTATAGGAAATAGAAACGTGTCGACCCTGAGAAATTTTCATGCCAAGGCTTCCTCACTGTTTTATAAATGTAATTTTTGTAAGACCAACGGACATAGTGCATATTATTGCAGACGTTTTCCTACTTTACAGGACAGACTCCAACAATGTTTAAAATACAAGTTGTGCAAGAGTTGTTCTAGCCCTGATCATCTTAAGGATAAGTGTAAGGCAAGATTGGGTCCTTGTTGGAAATGCAACAAGAAAGACCATGTAGGTTCGTTGTGTCCTGATTTTGACGGGGCGTCAGTGAACACTAATCCTTGTTTACAGAGGCATGAAGGACAGTTTATTTTGCCCATTGTAGAGGTAGCTGCTATTTTCAATAATGTTGAATGCAAGCTTAATTGTTTGCTCGACACCGGTAGTCAGCGGTCTTACCTTTCCAGCAAGGTGTGCAATAGGTTCCTCTGCCGACCTGACACTTTGTGTAGTAAAGAGATTTTGATTAATACCTTTTTGGGTTCATCCCAGAGGAGCATGGGTCAAATCAGTTTATTAGTTAAATCCTCCCAAAAGGAATTTGAAGTACCTTTCCTGGTGGAGGAGGATTTAAATTTAGATTTCCTTTTACATGGATTAAAAAGTTGCTTTGAGAATTTGGCGAAGAATGGCCACCATTTATCAGTAAATATTTCTGATATTCACAACGATACCATGACTGTGCATGGGTTGTTGGGAGTGGACGCTTTGAGAGTTTTGGGACCCTTGAATTTGGTCAGTTGTCTCCAGGGTAATGCTTTCCAATTGTCCCAAGGATTGGTACCCTTTGGTGATATTTCTGACTTTAAAATTAATGGTGTTGATTCTTCTAATGGAGAGACACAGAGCTCGAATTACAGTCAGGTAATTTCAAGTTATTCTGATTGTCCCATGACATACGTGTATTATGTCTTGGATCCACCATCAAAATATTTTGATCCGATGGATAGTTTCAGTGATTCCTCAGTTGATAGAAGTTTAGAAAAAATGTTCAGTCTTGAGAACTTGGGCATTTTTGAGAATTCTGTTAGCGAATTTGACGCTAATAAGTTGAAAGATTTTCGGAATTCTATATCATATCGGGAAGGTTCCTACTTTGTGGATCTTCCTTGGGATGAGGATAAGTTAGCAACTGTTCCCTCGAACTTTAGAGTAGCTTTAAAAGTATTAGATAGAGTGGTTAATAAATTAAATAGCCAGAATTTGTACAGGGATTACGTTAAAGTATTTTTGGAACAGGAGGCTGAGGGTATTGTGGAGAGGATAGAGGTGGAGCCTGATGATTTTGATAGGTTCATTATGATTGCCCATCGACCAGTCATAAAGATAGATAGTCAAAGTACTACAAAGATAAGACCGGTTTTCAATTGTTCATTGCGCACTGGTGGGCATTCATCGATTAATGATTGCGTCTATCCAGCTGTAAATCTGTTCACAGATATGTTGGATCTCCTCTTGAGGTTCAGAGCAGATCGTTATGTTCTGCTTGGCGATGTGCGCAAGGCCTTCTTGATGATCAAATTGAACTCCGAGAGGGACAAGAATCAATTTTGTTTCTTCGTCAAGATTGATGAGAAAATTGTGTGTTTTTGTTACAGAACCCTTATATTTGGTTTTGTAGCCAGTCCTTTCATACTTGGGTTTATAATTGAGTATCTTGATGCTCCTTCCAGGGAAATGCTGCTCAACAGCTTTTGTGCCGATGGTCTCGTTGGGACTCACGGCTCTCCTGGGGTTCTTCTCGATTTGTGTACTGACGCTGTGCAGCTTGTGTTTCAGGGGAGATCTCTCCTCAGTCGTGTATGTAAAATTGAAGTGCAGTGGAATAGGCCTTTGCCTGCATATGCTCAGGAGAATTGGTTTAAGATGTTTGTGGAGCCTGTTTCTTTGGACATTTTGAGGTTTCCCACATTTGTAATTGATACATCTATTTATTCAGATTTGATTGCATTTTGTGATGCTTCACAAAAGGTGTATGGTTTTGCTGCCTATAATTTCCAGGATTGTTCGGCAAATTTGCTATTTGCCAAAAATAAGGTGGCATCTTTGATCAAGAGGATTCTCTCCTCTGGGTCAATAAAACAGAGCTTAGTAGTGGATGTTCAAATAGTTCTGTCATGTGTGCTGTCGAAAGACATAACAACTAGTTGCTTGTTCATAAAAGACAAGTTGAAAGATATTTATATTCGTCCGTCCGCTAACGTCGGTGTGGATCTTACCGGCCTTTTGTGGATTCGAGAAATTATTTTTTGTCCTCAGTCAATGGAGGAAAAATAACTTTTTGTCCTCAGTCAATGGAGGAAAATTCCTTCTGAGGTAATTCTTTTGTCCCATTCCAGAGGCCGTTTTGGGAGCTGGATTTTTAACAAGAAATATAAGTTAATGTTATTTAATTGTTGCTGGCTGTATTTTATTAGGCTGACATTTGATTTTCTTATGTGGAAAATAAGTGTCAATAATTGAGTGTGTATTCTGTCAGAATACTATTGGAAATGGTATGGCCTTTTTTTTCTCTTCTCTCAAGATGGAGCATTATTCTCATGAAATGGAATTAAGGGAAATTTTTCTTTTTTTTCTTTTTTCTTTTTTTTGTCGTGAGAGTTTGAGAATTTATTTTTTAAAGAATGGCCATATTTCGTTTTTATTGAAAACGCTCAGTAATAATAATAATGTTTGTAAAATTCGTTTGTAACGAATTCAAGTTTTTGGTTCGACCGCGCCTAAATTGTTCAGAGCAGACGACTTTTTTCATTGAATCTGTGATTGACTCAGGCTCGTCCTCTGATTGGTTAATTTGAGTGACGTGTCAGTTTCTAATTGTAAACAAAGATTATTAGCAGATTTCTCGCTAAAATATTTTGAAGATATTTTCTTCAGATAAATTTGAGATGTTGAATTGTTAACATCTAATTTGTCTCCGTGGACAGAATTTTCTTTCCTTAGGAAAATTGTGTCTTCGATAATTAATTAGATAACTCCCTTTTATGTAAAATCGACATTATTATGTCGAAAATTAATTTAATTTATAATTTTAAAGATTTATTAAAATAACTTAGTGGATTTGAGATATTTATCTCTTAGTTTCGATGTGTATTTAATTTGGACTACAGACAATATGTTTTAAGTTGATGACTAATTTTAATTATAATTCTAGGAAGAGGTCCTAGAATTACAAGTTTGTATTTGACAAAACTCAAATATAAACCATTGTTTATGAAAAGACTTATGACGATAAGTTATAATCGAAAAATATAATCACGACAAAGAGTCGTTGATTTTACTTAGTCTAAAAGAGAAAGACTAATTGTTTTACAGAATTGATTGAAAAATATCGACATTGGATCGATAATATTTATTATTTAGTCAGAAGGACTAATTGTTTTAAAGAATTGATTGAAAATTATCGACAAAGGATCGATAATATTAATTATCTAGTCAGAAAGACTAAGATATTAAAAGGTTTTATTGAATTCAACTTTCGTCTATCTGAGATAGACGAAAAGGAAAAAAAGTCATCTAACGTTTTTGTTTTGATTGGAATTCGTCTGTTAGTCCAAATATTCACATCTTATATATAAAAAGGGAGTAATAATTATTTATAAAAATTAATATAAGAATTAATTAAGTTAATTAAGTTAGAAAATAATAAGTTTTCGATTTCAGATACTCTTGTGATATTTGTAAATTTATTACTTGAGTAAAAAAAAACCGAAGAAAGATGTCGTCTGCTCGGCCCTTGGTCGAACAAAATGAAAGATCATTTGCAAGTCAAACTTTATCGCACTGATGAGCAAAATAAAAAAATATATGCCAGAGAATGTCAACGTCTGTAAAAACAGAATTTCCACGTCTGTAAAAAAAAATATTTGTTGTGAACTGTGAATACTTTTGTTTGTTACCTGTTTTCTTTTTAAATGACATATAGACAAATATGCATGTCAACCTATTTTCTTTTTTAACCATTTTTCTTCTATTTTTTTGTAAATAAATTTCGATTCTTTGATTCACAAGCAAGTTTTGTCTGTCTTTTTTCCCATTTTGTTACCAGGAAAAAAGAGGCGTATAGATGAACTCGTCTTGCGCAACAGTAGTTTAGTTTTTTTTATAGTCATTTAAAGAGGTAAAAATTTTAATAAAAGGGTTTAGAGATTAAATTTTTTTAATTTTTAAATTTAATTTTTTACATTTGACAGGTGAACGGGGGCATCGAGGGTATTAGTAAGCTGATCAGAATTGATTATTTAAGATGACGTCTCAACAAGATTTGGTTTACATTGGACTTAAAATCGGCAATGTTGTAGTCAGCCGGAAAGCATCCCCGTGGTACTGTGTTCCACAGACGGGTAGTTTTAGTAAAGAAACTTTACTCATGGTAGTTTTATTTAGCTTTAGGGACACCGAGAGGAGAAGGGAAATTATTGACTGTGGTTATAACTAGACGAGTTTTTGTTGTAAATGTTTACAGGGGTATAGATTGAAGCTCAGCCGAGCACTTGTCATGACAATAACGATAGAGCAGAAAAAGACTAGCAACTGTGAGAAATTCTTAAATTCTGTGTCAGGGTAACTGTGTAAGTGCTACTTATTACACAGAGGGGATTTTTTGTATTTTTTAATTGCTTGATAGCATCGTTGTGATATTTCAGTGTAAAAACCAGGGTCGTATCAAATCACACCCGTTGCATGGACTGGTCAGTTTGATGGCACCAAAGAAAGGATGTTTAACATAGTGATGATGTTCCTCGATCCACACGGTTTCTCCTTAGTCCACTTCGTCAACAGCACCAGCTAGTAGTCTCTTTGAGTTCACAGTCGTAATGTGCCAGTCAAAGTTTATGTGATCTTTTCTCGCCTAGTAGCTGCAACAAAGGATACCATAAAAGACAAATAATAGTAAAATAAAGACCAACCAGTGCATACTAGATGGTTTCTTATAAAATTTGTTGACAGTGTCGAGTAGGCGAATGACAGTACGTGCGAGTTACCTAGTGGTTTCTACAAATTTCTATAAATCAGACCGAAAATTTAAAAAATTCTATCAGGATTTAATAGAAAAATCGAACAAATTGATTGAAAGTAAAATTCTGATTTATAATAAGGTGTATGTGCCTTTTCTTGCGGAAGCTATTGAAGCTAAAGGAACATCGAGTTTCCTGTATGTATAAGATGTTCACGTTTCTCACATGAGATGGTCTTAACACGCAGATTGAACGGACGTATCTTATATTAGATGCATCCAATTATCTATATAAAAGACCACGTTCCTCAGTCGGTTTGTCAAGTGTAATTTTGAAATATAATTTTCTTAAGTCTGTCAGGCTTAAGTTTGAAAGGGCAATGCCATTGGTCTGTCAGGCTAAAGTTTTAAATAGCCTCATTTAAAGAATAATTGTTTTTGTTTTTACTTCAAATCCTTTTAAAATTATGAAGATGTTATAAATTAAATTAAAATTTTTTTAATTAAATTACAAAGCATCGACAACCGAGAAAGTCGTTTATCATATTTTAAACAATTTGGCTGACAACAAACTGCGCTTAGAGCATACAGTGTCGAACAAACGCGCCTCCCACACAGCCAATGATATAATACACTCAGCAGAATGCAGGTTGACTCGTTACAAGTGGTTTTAGCTTAACCACCTATGAACAGGCGCGGAAATCACGGGGAAATCGAGCAATTCGACAGAATACAGGTATGACAAAAGCGAGCAGACTCCAAAGCACGTCTGCTTGACTGAATAACAGGGATAAAAACCTGAACGACTAAATAAACGTAATTGCTGAGTGTCTACATTTATATTATACAAGATCACCCATGACCCGCTGGGTCAGTATTCGTTATTTATTTTATTAACTATATCTCTTCTCTCCTTTATCTTGTTCCCCCCGCTCTCTCTCTCATTCTCTCTCTCTCCCCCTCTCTCTCTCTGTACTTTACTTATCTCCTTTCTCCTCCCTTATGCTTTTTTTTCTTTCGGAATAAATATTATCCAAAATACATAAATGTATGTATACATGTATGTAATTTAAACGTTTTATTAAATATATCTCTTCTCTCCCTTCTCTTCTCTTCATCCGCTCTCTCTCTCTCTCTCTCTCTCTTATTCTCTCTCTCTCTCTCTCTCTGCTTTCTTTATATTCTTTCTCTCTCCTCCCTTATGTTTTTTTTTCTTTCGGAATGAATATTATCCAAAATAAATAAATGTATGTATACATATACGTTATTTAAACTCTGAACCTTACAACAATGCGTTACAAGGTTCTGGATCCGATCATAGTATTGGCTATCAAATTTACTCAGAATACCCTTTTAATATTAATAATGATGGTGACATTTTAAAATAAAAACGAACATTATACCCCATAAAATGGCAAATAAACCAGAGCGTAAATATAAAATGAACAATGAGAATAAAGAAGAAATTAGATTCATCGAACAGCATAAGGTAAGAATAGGTAACCATGAACCGGAAAACCCTTAAACTAACTTTCGTGAGAATAGGAGACTGGCATGTGTGTGGTGTAAACTAATATCCCTAAACGTTTATTAAAAATTATAGAAGACAACTTAAAGGTTCCACACAAATATAAAACTTACAAGCAGATTATCTATTTATACAGTATCTAACCTAGAGGAACGTATAATAGAATCCAATACAGTAAAAATAAATAAAGCCCAAAAATTTAATAAAGTTGTTACCCCGAAATGTGAATGCAATTGATCGGATGGAAATTCCTGCTCGTTTAATGGTTCCTGTGTGCATAAAAGTTTTATTTAAAAATAAAATAAATTGTTGAACAAAACATACACCCATGCGACAGAAGTAATAATAACAATAATCGTAATTAGATAAACAATAGTTATAGGTTAACTTTAACAGGATCTCCTAATACTAAAGCCATATACATAGGTTCGACGGCTGGTCTTTTGAAGCAAAGGATCTCAAGACATAAATATACTTTTAATAATATAATATTTCTTAAAATTCTCATCATTCTTTATCCATATTTGATCTGAAAAATAAAAACATTCCATTTGGACATATACTGTAGGGCATGTCTAAATGAAGCCTTATCCATAATTACACATGTAAGTCCCTTACTAAATAAAAAAAGAGTAAGTCCTTTCCACGTATAAGTGTAAGAAGAGGTTCAAATTTAATCTTTTTAATGTACAATAATCACCATATTTACCTCCACCTAAACAATGTGACGTTCAGTAACATTTATGCACTATTAATAATTTATCATCCTAGGTATTACCATCCTTCTAAATCATTTTGAACATCCTCTTTATGGTTACTTCTCTACACCATATAGCTTTGAAATTTGCATTAGTACTCTGTAATAAATAAAATCGCATTTTAATTAATAATATCTGATAATAATCAACATATTAAATCAGGTCAATTAATTATGAACAGGCATTCTTATATTAGTTTCTTCTTCGTATGTATACCATACATATCATATATATATATATATATATATATATATATATATATATATATATATATATATATATATATGAAGTAACATTATTATTCATAATTACTATATTATTACTTACACATAAACTTAACCTGAAATTCGAGTATCTTGAATTTTAATAACATAAATGTTTCCACGCCACAATTATTAATATATAATGTATACACCTGAATATCTTATATTATAGTATAAACATATCCCCTCCATTTATTGAAAAAGTTGAGAATTTAAGCTATTTCTAATTTTCATTTTAAGCTATTTCCTATTTTTATTTTAACACTAACCTTTAATTTAATTGTATAGTTATTTTCTATATAGTTATTCCCATTTAACTGTATTTCCAGCAATAATAAAAACTAGAAATTTCATTCAACCCTCTTTGAGCGTAATCTCCCTTTTCTCTCTAGGAGGCAGAATATACAGCGTTGGTTATGTTCTTACATTTTTAACAGTCATTGTTAAAGAACCTCATCAGAATATTGTTTGTTATTCCTTTAAAATGTTAGAAGAATTTATCTGTTAAATTAACACTTGTTTCAACCTTTTATTCAGACTATTGGTTTTCGAATACAGACTCTACATGCTGTTATAAGCACGATGTCTAAACAATGCTTTCTGGTCGTTTAAAACGAAATTGTTTTGATAGGATTCTAAGGCTCTTTAATATATATATACGTTTTTATATATGCATATATGTGTAATTATGTGTATATATATATTTCTTTCGAAAAAAATATAAATACTGGCATCTCCCTTTTTTCTGCTAACCACCTCATTTTGAAGAAAATAAATAAAAAAGTGTTGATTAATTCTGTCGATTTAAAATGGTAAGGGAGTTTGTATTAGTGTTGCTGATGAGACTTATTTATCCATAAATCATTGTCTCAGATACGATCGTACACCGACATTTTTGTGGATGTTACATTCTTGGAACGGATATAGCCAAAATGAATTTCATACTGTTTGTTTATTTCTTATTTGACCGAAAATATTTTTGGGAATCTGATCAGATTGTCTTGAGTTAAGTTGTATTCCGTGTATCTTTAAGGAGTCGTTCTTGGTCTATTGTGAATATTATATTACTATTTGGAAGTCTACGCATTTTACTAGTGGCGTCATATTTCACTCTTGAAAACGTTACCCAATGTGGATGGAGACAAACGAACGAACGAAGTAAAATAATACACAGAGGCTTAGTAGTATTTTATTTACCTCCTCTCTAAGAGGTTTGACACAAGGTCAGGTGTGGGTGTTGATGAAAGTGTTTCTGTGGAACGAAGTGGATTCGAACCCGGTACACTCAGGTCCTCAGTACGCGTACCCCGAAGAGGCTAGAGAGTTCATCAAGATGACGACCCATAACTTAGGTTACAGAGTCAGATCGTTGTAAAAGAGATCTACTACGCATTTTTTTCTCTTTTGATCGATGGCGTCACAAAATAATGACGACGTCTGCTTTTCACGGGCGTTCTACATCTGTAAGCGTGGCAAAGTAATCATTTTGCAATGTCATTATTTATGACGTCAGTTTTTATGACGCCATCCATTGTGCACAGGGACAAACCGTGATCCATTGTGTATGTATTTTTCATGCCTCTCGCTCAAAATAATTACTTGTCATGTTATATATATAGGGTGAGCCAAAAGTAGGTGGACAGTAAAAAACATTTATAAAAGAGCCGGTAAAATTAATTCATCAAACAATAGTTTTGCACCACTTTATGCCTTCTTAATAAGATTAGAATTAATATATCATAACCATCACCATCATGGTTTTTATCACTCCTGGAGGATGACCCCCTCCCTGGTTTCTCTCCATCTTATTGGTGAATGTCATTTAGGGTGTTTTGCCATAGTCGCCATGCTAGAGACTGCGCGTTAGCGACACTATTTACCATAGTCATTTGTACACATACATCGCTTGGTATTCCCAAATGGTCATCCATCATGGACTAACTAGGCTCAACCTCGCTTAACTTCGGTGATCTAACGGTAATTGATGTGTAAACGTGATTATGCCGTAAATAAATATATATTGCTAATAGAACGTACGTCTAGAATCTTTATCTAGACTCCTTCTCCAAATTTCTATTACATGATTTTGATTGTAGAAAACATATTACGGTAATCTCGGTTGATTGATGTTTGGTGAATTTAGAAAAAATTAGTGTAATTCTAAAATATTAAAATTTTTAAATGGGAGGTTGTGCTCATATTATACCCCTTTAAAACTCTTTAGAATACCACAAAGCAACTGAAATTTGCTGAACATTTATTAATTGATGTTGGATTCTTATGGACTGAAAAGTTCTAGCACTCACATACATATATATATATATACATACATATATATATGGAAGAAGAAGAAGAAGAAGAAGAAGAAGAAGAAGAAGAAGAAGAAGAAGAAGAAGAAGAAGAAGAAGAAGAAGAAGAAGAAGAAGAAGAAGAAGAAGAAGAAGAAGAAAAAAATCGACAGTTATGAACGCCGATTTTAAACACTGGAGTGGGCAAAGAAGAAGAAGAAAAAGGAGAAGAAAAAGAGAACAAATTAACGGTTAGCTTGTAAATGCCGATTTGAAACACCGAGAAAAGGAAAAACATCGACAGTTGGCTTGTGAACGCAGATTAGAAAAACTGTAAGTGAACAAGGAAGATTAATATTTATTTGAGGTTAACGACAACGGGGAGATGGACAACAAAGGAGGAGGAGGGAGAGAAGGAGGGACTAAAGGTATATATATGTATGTATGTGTATATATGTATATATATATACATATTTATTTATTTTTTTTTTTTTGATGTGTTGATATTTTTTTATATTTATAATATAAAACTAAAAATAATACATTAATCACCTAAATAATAGTGTAATGGATTCGTCCAAACACTTTAAAATACAGCAACATTTTTGTAAGTAACGGATAAATTTTATTAGACAGACGAACAGCACAGGTAATTTTTTTTTTAAATAACTAATATAAGTTAGCTAAACATTTATATGGAACAAAACGTAGATTTAGTATAAGGAACGTTTATCTTTTTGTCTTTTAAGGGAAGTGGGTCTGATCAACTCTGCTGGGAAGCCATGAAATTAAATATTGTCTTGTTTTTAAATTCCCGAAACAGTTTTTCATGGTAAACAACTGATGATCCTTTAAAATAGTGTTAGAAACAAACTAATATAATAACTGTAAAAAGTAAATTGACGTACATGAGTGATTTTCCACTGAAAGACTTGGGACTATGTGTTTTTGTTTTTTTTTATTTTTTTTATTTTTTAATAATATAGTTTTAATGGTTGAGAAACTTCCGAGACTATATATATATATATATATATTTGTTTCACTGTTAGATACTTAATCCCCCTTTTTATTTTATTTACTTACTATTATATATTATTTATTTATGAATTTTCCAACAATTTTGGATTTAGTTAGTTTCTCTGGGAATTTAAACTGCATTTTCCTTCTTTTTTTTGTTGTCTTTTTGTTTAAAATAACTCAAAGCTTCTTTAGACTATATATTGGGTATTTAGATCTGTATGGCTAGGTTTCCTTCCTCTTATCTATTTGCCTTTCTGGTACCAAAGGTACTAAAGCTTTTTTTTTTTTTTTAAATGCAACCTTAATTCCTATATAATTTTATTTCTAGCTACCATATCGTAGAATGGTTCGTAGGTGTAGTGTTTAGATAGTATTTTATTATTATTATTATTATTATTATTATTATTATTATTATTATTATTATTATTATTATTATTATTATTATTACTAGTATTACTATTGTTATAAAGAATTTTATTTGATATGCAAATTACCATATCACACGGTAGTCTTAAGGGTAGTATATTATTATTATTATTATTATTATTATTATTGTTATTATTATTATTATTATTATTTTATTATTATTTATTTATGTATATATAAGTAACATTTTAAGCTGAATTATTTCGACACTTGATTATTGGGGAAATGGTAGTTTTATCTGTACCATTGGAGAGCCATGCATATAACTGTCCTGTTTTTAAATCTCCGAAACAGTTACATGGTAAACAGCTGAAGATCCCCGTGTTAATATTGGATGCTTACGTTAAGGTCTCCTGCTTTTGTTTCACTGTTAGATACTTAATCCCCCTTTTTATTTTATTTACTTACTATTATATATTATTTATTAATGAATTTTCCAACAAATGTTAAGTCTATACTATTTTGGATTTAGTTAGTTTCTCTGGGAATTTAAACTGCATTTTCCTTTTCTTTTTTTTTGTCTTTTTGTTTAAAATAACTCAAAGCTTCTTGAGACTATATATATATATGTAAATATATATATGTAAATATATATATGTATATTTAAATATATAAATATATATGTATATGTAAATATGTATATATATATATATATGTATATGTAAATATATATATATATGTACATATATATATGTAAATATATATATATATATGTACATATATATGTGCATACATATATGTACATATATATATGTAAATATATATATGTATATATATATATATGCATATATATATATATTTATATATATATATGTACATATGTATATGTATATATATATGTACATATATATATATATATATATATATATATATATATATATATATATTTCTATGCAGAGGATTATTTTCTAAACTAATGAATAGATCATTATGAACTTTGTAAATATATATTCTAAGCAACACGCTGAGTAACATTGCTACATTCTTTTCTTTCGTAAATTTTAACATTTAGAGGTTGCATATATATAAAGGTAACTCATATATTGCGTTGTATAGGATAAGTTTCTAAACTAATGAACCAATCATAATGGATTTGCAAATATGTATTCTTGGCAAACCAATGAATATTATTTTCTGTAAACTATTTAGGGGGTAACCCATCCAAACTCGCACCCGCCCAAACCAAACTTTTTTTAAAAAATAAGTTAGATATTAAAGATTTTGTAGGGAAAATAATTTGCTACATCAGATTTTGGGTTAGATAAATTAATAAATTTTCAAAACAATCAGTGTGCGTGCATGAGCATAAAAAATATGGATCTGCCTTGTAAAATCTTAAACTATTGCACTTATCATTATAGATTATGGAATATCTATCTTAGTAAACAGTATACAGGGTGAGTACGTCACTTGTTGATGTAAACTTTATCATTTAACAGTGCCAGCGAAAACGTGACATGCCCCAAAGAAAGAAAAAACATTACAATCTTAAACTAATGTTATATTTATTGTTTATACCTTTCCTGACACATGGAATTCTCTCTCTCCCCCCCCGTCTCTCTCTCTCTCTCTCTCTCTCTCTCTATATATATATATATATATATATATATATATATATATATATATATATGAACGATCGAACCTCCACAACTATGTAAACATTGTTAAAATCCGTTTAAATGTAATGAGTTTCTGTATCGACCTGAGAGAATCCCATAAGAGAATTGGTCAGCAGATGATAATGGTTTTGCCGTGAATTAACTTATCACACGAAATGTGATTAAACCTTTTGATCGATGGATAAAATGATTGATTTGGTAAATGGGAGATTATTAGATTTGCATTGACCTATTCAAATGGACTTTAGCTTTGCTAAGCTGAAACTCCGATTCACAGTTAAATCAAGGCTTCTTTTTCCTTATCGTAACCCTTGACTTTGGGATCTGAGATTAAAATGGAATTACCGTTGGTTTTGAATTATGGCTTATTTTCATGTCTTCTTAAAAGTGTGGTTCATAATCTAGATTAATAAGCTTCGATTGAGTCTTCATGTCCCACGCTTATTGTTAAGAAAGTCGAAAAAGAAGGACTGGGTTACAACAAAACAAATAAAAAGCGGAGTTATATCGTCCACGTTTCCCTTTTCTCTTTTCTCCCGCCGTCGCTTTTCATCGTCTTACACTACGTACGTGAAATTACAAAATACATAACTACAATCATGCGTAAACCGTATACTGAAACACCAAACACACCTAGTATTGGTTATTAAAAAGGAATGCTTGTACAGCTATAATTCCTTTGTCGTTGTTATGCCGGTTCAGCGCACCTAAATGCTTTAACCACATTTGCAAATCTATGGTTGGAGGAAAAATAAAAAACATAAGATATAAAAATAATATCGAGTTGCTTAAATAGAAAAAAAATTAAAATAGCCTTACTTGAAATCAAACGAATTAAACCCATTGAACATATTTTAATTATTTTAAAATTAGTTTATTTTACAGACAAAAAATATTAGCGCACGGACCCAAAAAAGTTACTCTGGAAATTAGGGGTACAAAATATCACATGTCGGATGATAGATTTAAACTAGCATTTTTGGACACCGACACCTAGGAGCGCCAAGTTCCAATCATACTAAATGTTCCTTAGCCAACTGAGATGGAACCTCCAGAGACAGCTAAAGTATGTCTTCAAACTTACGTCACCACTACACTTTTCGTAGACATGTCATGCAAGGCCGGTTTTTATTTGAATTAGCTCATTTTCCGGTTACAATGGACTCTTTTAAATATGTTATTTGCTACCCGGTTAAATGTTATCGTTTTTCGCTTTAGAGCAAAAGAACAGACATTGTTTTCCTTTTTAGCAAAAGAAACACATTTTCCCTTTTTCACAACAAAGAACACAAGTGACCAATCAACATTTAAACTAGGTTTTCACCACACAAATAAAGCTAAACAAGATTGAATAAAAGCCAGTCAAATGAATACAAACGCAAGATGGTGATCTAAAATAAGCATCTCACAAACTCTTAACTTTACAAATTAGAATACATGAGAATCAGTAAATTAAGTGATCAGAACGGAATTTATTAAAGTTTGTTTCCTTCAGGATATTTTCTGAAACAGATCAAAACATAAACCATAGTGGCTGTTTTATATACGTTGGTATGTGCATGTATGTAATGGCGGCATCCGATCGAGATTGGTGGCTCAGATGCTATAGTCATGTGCTGAAGGTTGGCGACAACAACTTGCTTTAAAATTAGATGTCGCCGGAAATTGACCGAGAGAAAGTCTGATGATGAGATGGGCAAGCCTCCTGTGTAAAATCGGCCTTCACACGGACCAAACCTGTGATCGTGCGAAACGGAAACAAAAATCTATTATTTCGGATCCCGGCCGTAGCCCTGGAATAACGTAAAGGACAACGAAGAGAGTTTTTTGGTGTACGTGAGCGGATATTTGTGTATAGTTTGCTACATTGTTAAGCATACTTGTTAAAGATTATCTCGATGTAAGCTATGATCCCATGTACGCGGCTCGATATCTGATTGTTCAAATGTATCATGTAACAAACAAACTTTGAAGTAGAAAGAATCGCTTAAAAAAGGTAAGTTCCTGCAAGATAGGAACGCCTCGTGTCTCGTAATGAAAATGGGTAGTAATACTGCAATTAAATAAAGCATACTGAAATGTATAACTTTCACCGTTTCTTTGCTTTCTGAGTGGACCATCCCGGTCGAAATAAAATTATCCAAGCAACAGCTTGAACAGTGAAACATCTGAACTTATGAAACGAGAATTAGTTATAAGGCAGAAGATTTAAGAGGCATCAGAGATCTTAATCGGAACCTTGCATTATAGCTTAAGTGAAGGTCTCCTAACAGTGATCAGCTTTTAATCTGTTCAGGGGGCTATTATAACAATATTCATGAATAAATCTTAAATTAGTTATATCTACGTATGACGTCGTTTACACCTAATGTTCTTATCAGCGTAAGGAAACGATATTATATATATATATATATATATATATATATATATATATATACAAATGAATAAATGCGAAAGTAGGGCTAATTTTTCGCACGAACTGTAAAGTCAAAACGGTATTCTGCAAATTCATTTAACTGATTCTATTCCCGTACCATCATTTTTATATACTGTTAATATAGGTGCGATATCAGATTTGCAAGGTTACTTAATTTGCATATTTGTTTTAAAAAATGATTTTATTAATTAACTATTATTTGTTATTGCTCAATGATTTTTTTTGATTTTTTCATAACAAATATGACGCTTCGCAATATGGTTTTATTTTCTGGGAAAATATTTAGCATTTGCGTTCAAACGTTTTCTTTTAGCGACCGACTTGATTTTTCTAAATTACCAGTGAAAAGGCAAATTTGTTTCGTCGTTTTCTTTCCGTTCTTTCGGTCACATTTGACAGATAAATAAATCTGTTTCGAAATTACCAAAATGTAAATATTTGGTGTTTGAAAAGTTTATTATTGTAAACTAGCAGGACTATCTAGCATTGCCCGGGGAATATTAATTTATATTTATAAAAAACAACTGATTTCCTACTGTTGTCACACACGAGATAAATATTACCGTAAAAAATAAAACATCTAATCAAAGTTCAAAAACTAAAACGTGAGATAAGTTTTATTTTAAGAAAATACCCCTCTCACTCTGTCTCCTTCTCTCACTAGCTGACTGTCTCTCTTCCCCTCTTTTCTTTCTGTCTCTCCCGTTAATAACGCCGTATAATTTTGTTATTGTTTTTAAATTAAACGATTGTTTGAAGCAATAATTTTGTCGATAGTAAAAGTGAAAATCAGATACTGAGACCAGATACTACACTTTGAATTATTTATTTGAACAAAATATAAAAATTTACATTCGGAACAAACTAGGCACAAGGCCATCAAAAGTAATGGATATTGTTGGTTATCCTTGATCAAAAGTGAGAAAAATGTCTATCCTATTCTAAACTAGAATAATCTAAGTCACAACAATACAACAATTACTGTCGGGGCTATCCTATGTAAAATATCCCCAAATTGTTGAAAAAACTTCTTTTTTTTTCGTAGATAGATTTATTTACAACAATTAATTGGATTACAATGAGGAGTGGGATCTTATAAAAAATTATGCCCCTAACAAAAAAACGGATTAAATATGTTATGTATTATCCTTTAATAGGGATAGGGTAGTGTAGTATTGGTTCTGTTGTGATAAGACTGTCATCCCAGGAATTAACTCCTCGTTTTTAAGGGGGTAATACTCCCAGGTATTACATCATCCTGTGAGGGAAGGATAATATAGTGTCTGTTTTTTTGTCATAAGACCATCTTCTCCGAGACTACATTCTCCTTTTTTGAAGGAAAGGTGTAGTTTAATATATTTCTATTGCCACGATACCATACACACAGGCATTACCTTCTGCTTTTATAGGAAGATCCTCCGAGGTTTTACCTCTTCTATTTTAGAGGGAGTAGTGTAGTATCTGTTCTATTATCACAATACCATCATACCACGCATTACCTCCTCCTTTGAGAATTAGTGTAGTATATGTTCGTTATATTATACTCTCAGTCATAACTCCTCCTTTGAGGGTCAGTGTATATAGTTCTCTCATCATGATATCCTTCCAGTATCGCAAAATGCGACCGTAGGGAACATATACTTGTTAATACATACATATATATATACAGGGTGTTTCAAAAGTCTTGGGAACATTACAAATGCGTATATCTCATGAACTATTCCAGGTAGAAAAATGAAACTGGTGCCATTTTAAAGCGTGCTTAATCAAGTTTTTGGTCATACTAATGATTTTCGTGTTATCTTTCCAGGTGCAGTAATGGCGTTCTCTAAACAAGACAAGGCATTTTGCGTCCTCCAATTTGCAAAGACTGAATCGTGGACATGTGTTCAGCGTGCATTTCGCAGGAAATTTAAAAAAGAAGCCCCTGAAAGGAAATCCATTGTCAGATGGCATGCTAAATTTGTGAAAGATGGGTGTTTGTGCCCAAGTAAGCGAACAGGTCGCCCTTCAACTTCAGAAGATGCAGTTGAGCAAGTTCGGACAGCCTTTCAGCGGAACCCCCGTAAATCAGTGAGAAGAGCCAGCAGGGAACTTCAGCTTGCTCCAGCAACTGTCTGGCGTGTCTTAAGGAAACGACTGCAAATGGTACCTTACAAGCTCAAGTTGGTCCAAAAGTTGAAGGACACTGATAAGCCACTTCGCCGTGACTTTTGCATTGCAATGCAAGAGAAGTTGGAAGATAACGGCTTTGATGACCGGCTTGTTTTTAGCGATGAGGCGACCTTCCATCTGAATGGCAAAGTTAACAAGCATAACACTCGCATATGGGGTACTGAGAATCCTCATGAACTTCTTGAGCACGAGCGAGATTCACCAAAAGTGAACGTGTTTTGTGCAATTTCCAAGAAAGGTGTCTATGGACCGTTCTTCTTTGAAGAGGCAACTATCACTGGTGAATCCTATCTCAACATGCTGGAAGACTGGTTAATGGCTCAGTTGGAACAAGCAGAATCTGATGACTTCATTTTTCAACAAGATGGTGCACCACCACACTGGAGTCTTAGAGTAAGGCAGTTTCTTAACACAAGGCTGCCTGGTAGATGGATTGGGAGATCTGGGCGAGGTGATGACGTTCTCATGCCCTGGCCTCCTAGGTCTCCAGATCTTACCCCGTGTGACTTTTTCCTTTGGGGCTTTGTCAAGCAACAAGTCTATGTGCCGCCCCTTCCAAGAGATATTGACGAACTTAAGGCTCGAGTAACGGCAGTTGTGGGAACCATTGACGTCAAGATGCTGGAACGCGTTTGGCAGGAAATGGACTATCGAATAGATGTCTGCCGTGTGACGAATGGTGCTCATATTGAGCAACTTTGAAGATTCCCCACAAAACTTGAAACTTTAACCTTTCCAACGGTACCAATTTCATTTTTCAACTCCTAATAGTTTTTGAGTTATTAAAAATCGTTATGTTCCCAAGACTTTTGAAACACCCTGTATATATATATATATATATATATATATATATATATATATATATATATATATATATATATATATATATATATTATATATATACATATATATATATATATATATATATGTACGGAAAATAACTGTTTGAAGACGGGTAAAATCAATTTTCCAAACAGGTTTGCATCAATGTTATGTCCTGATATGAAGATCAAGATGCTACTAAACCTTATGATTATTCCAACTCATTACACGATTTGGATTCTAGAAAATATTTAAAATGTACAGCTTATTCTTTAAGCTGTCCTAAGAAAAAATTGAAATTAGGAAACCTTCCTTCTTGGTGCCTATGGATCAATACAAATAACGAATGTTTGAATTTTTCAATGGGAGGTTAAGCCTATATTACGTCCCCTAAAAACCCTTAAAATACTACAAAGAAACAGAAAGTTTGGGAATAGTTGTTAATTGATGTCTAAAACAGCTTTTTAATTGAGCTAAACAAGCAAGTGCCTCGTCGAGAATCGGCGTTAATGTAATTTCGGCTATCTTTCGCAGCCTGGTGTGATTAATCGAAATCTCAATGTAATCGTTGTCAATTGCTAGAGAGCTCTATTTGTTTACACAAATAGCAATGCAGAAGCGATTTCACTTACCAGAGAGCTTAACCCAAGACTAAGGCATATGTAGTTATTTACAGACACACTGTATCGCTGTATCACAGCTATTAAGTGTAGCTAGATACTAGGATACCTCATCCGTAAAAATATAATTATTTTCGAACAGATCCAATATGGTAAGGATGGGCAAAGAAACACAACACGTATTGTTGTTGTTGATGAGTAATCTTCAAAATAATAGGAAGAGTTCGATAGCAAAACGTGATAAATCATATATCTTAAAAATGAGAAGATAACTAAAGAAATTAATATTGAAATCTTGAATTTGTATTTAAAATCCATTTTTTATCAAACGCACGAAAATTAGAGATATCAGATTATGTCAAGTTATTGCGTTCTGGTGTTGTAGAGTGAGGAAATGTAAAGCTTTTTTGTAGTATGCACTTAACTAGTTGGAAAATAGCGTTTATCGCGTTCTGATATCAAGACATATTTCAGGGGTTATTTTCTAGTATTGCGAAGTAGATATTTATTATTATTATTATTAGTAGTAGTAGTAGTAGTAGTAGTAGTAGTAGTAGTAGTAGTAGTAGTAGTAGTAGTAGTAGTAGTAGTATAAGAATAAGAATAAGAATAAGAATAAGAATAAGAATAAGAAGGTATCCTCGAATGCGGAAACGAACCAAGATAAACTATGAACGCTAACCAGTCACATAGATGTTGCAATAGAGATAAAACAAACACACAGAAAGGACAGCACCGCATAACCAGAAAGGAAACTGAAACTGAAACAAATTTCATAAAGTGCCCCCTTCCTCAAAACTTGATCGCACTAGCCTCGGCTGATACCATACGAAATAGTCGGGAAGAGACACGCATGATGGAAAGACCTAGGAGGGAGAGTACTAACCAGACCTCCACTGGAAGTACGCGGGGATTATTTGGACCTTGGGGAGGTTTATTTCCACCCAATTCCCAGAAAACAACAACGGTCGCTACCAGCGAGAAATCAATGGTAGACGGCTGTTGAAATAACGCAAATCATTTGCAGTGGTGATCGAAAAGTGTGGAGAGTACTGGAAATCTGGGGAGACATTATTACTCAGACACCAAAGTATACAACCGGTTATTATCAGTTAGCAATCACTGATAACGAACTGTGTGAGAACTCCTAGTGAATAGATAATAATAATAATAATAATAATAATAATAATAATAATAATAATATTAATAATAATAATAATAATAATAATAATAATAATAATAATAATAATAATAATAATAATAATAATAATAATAATAATGATAATGCAGAAGTATGTTGGATTGCCACATATATGCACTGTTATTCCAATGGTGTATTTCCTCAGGCCATTGATCAATGCATAGTGTTTAATATACACCCCGTCCTTAATTGTTTGATTTTCAGCTTTGAAATTGTACAACTTTTTTTAATCAATTTAATTTGCATTGTAAATGTTTACGCAAAGATCACAAAACAAATCACAAAGCAAAACACAAATACAAACAAATAAGATTTTAAATATTGATACAAACATATTTATACCGCACAGCCATGTTTCGCAAAACAAGGCAACTCGCAACATTGATTAGATGAAGACAAGTAGATTTTAAACTGTATATATATATATATATATATATATATATATATATATATATATATATATATATATATATATATATATATATATATAATTCTAAGATAACTAAAACGAGGGAAGCCATGTTCTCTTCTGGTGTTGATCCCAGTAACACCAGTTCAGTGAGAACCTCCATTATAAATAACCATAGTAGTAGAACATCCAGCAACGGCCCAGCACACAACTGTAACTGCAGAGCTTCTAACATCTGTCCACTGGGGGGGGAACTGTAGAGTTTCAAGCATTGTCTACAAATGCGATGTGATAACAGAGAGTAGTAGGAAATCATATATCGGTTCAACCGGGGGTGAGTTCAAAGATAGATTCAGAAACCACATGAGTTCCTTCAGGGGAGGCCAAAGGGAAGACATAGATAGGCCTAACACTTCTGTTGGCCGTTTTGTGAGAAACCTCATTGCTAGGCAAGACCCTTTCGAACTGAAATGGTCAATTTTAGGGAGGGCTAACAAATATAAACCAAACAAAAAGAAGAGATGCAACCTATGTGCATTGGAGTCGTACCACATCATGACATCTAGAGATAGTTTACTGAACGCTAGGCAGGAAATACTACAATGCTGTCTGCATAGAAACCGTTACCTGTTATCAAGCCTAAAACCTGGATAGGAGGGGAATTGGGGGAAGTATAAACTTACAGCAGAGATAGGCAGGATGGACACTTCCTGAGGCAATCTGGGGCAATAATTAGTGTATAATATGGAGGATGAGAATTAGTAACACGTACTTATGCTAAGATATGTCTTGATTCAATTATTAGCGGATACTCGAGACTTAGGTCGGGGGTGATAAGGTAGGAATATTCTATCGGAATAAGGCCCAGTGATAGTCAACTATAGTAAATACTTATTCAGCGGAATAGAGGGGGGAAATTGTGTTACATATAAAAAGATAGTGGAATAATAAATAATAAATCACAATTTATTTTCAGAAATAGATATATTATACGAAATGCATTGGGGATTTCAAGTAATTTTAAGTGAAAAATAAGAAATAGCAACCTGGATGCTATCACTATTTAATTAAATTAGGTTAAATTAAATTAGTTTTTAATTAGATTAAAATAAATAAAACAATTTGGTGGCAGGAATGGAGAAAAGTAATTAAGGAAAAAATAATTTTAAAAACATGCATGCCGACACGGACTTAATTTCTAAAAATAGAAACAATTGGATTTTTATAAAAAGTATTTTGTACGGGATTTTAAATTAGTAATAATAAAGTCTCCTGTCATTTAACGAGTAAGAGTGATATTTTCCCGTAAAGTTGACAAAAAAATAAACCGGTCCATTAAAAAAAAGTTTGTTTTTTTTCAAAATAGAAAATAGATTTCTGATAACGATATTCCGTAGTAACATTTATTTATGGAATATAGAATAATATTCTCCACAGAGAGTTGCAGACAGACACAGCCGTTAAGGAAATATTTTAAATGATTTAAAATAATAACTAGATTTTTGTAGAAGGCCTTTTTATAATAACAGTTTATTTTTGATATATGAATAATTTTTTAAAAACAAATTCTGCGGGATGGGCTTTTTTCGCTTCGTTAAACAACAAAACGATAATAATTCGGCAGTTAATTAAATGAAGGATATTTTCCCAAAATGTAAAATGACGTCCCAGACATTAGATAATTAATTTCTATAAGGAATAGGTTTAATAATAAATATTTTTAGAAACAGTATTTTGAATAAATAGTTTCTATATTAAGATTTTTTCTTGGTGGAAGGGAGTTTTCTGCGGGATTGACATTCAACTCGTCGTGTGTTTATTTCGAAGGGTAATAAATCAACAATTGAAATAAGACTCTTTGAACTCGGACGAACATTTGTGTTGACTTTTCTTTGTGAGAAGTTGGATTTAGAATTCCCATACTATCATTGGATTGGAATGGTAACTTGTGAGCGGTAACTTGAATGATTTGGTTCTTTTGTTTCCTTGTAGGGGGGGGGGGGATTTATTCATCATTGTACCGGCCGACGTGAAAGTGTATTATCGCACATTGTTCCGGTTTTGTGGTTTTATTGAATGTATTTGGGACCGATTATTTGCTTGTTGGCTTGGTGGAAGAAATAATGCACAAGCTACTTTTCTAAGACTTTTCTAGGACTTTCTTTTTTTATCGTTGTTCTTCCTTGCTTTTCAAGTTGGACTTTTATTTTTATTTATATTTTTTTCCTCTTCTCTTCTTAAGTGACCTCAACTATTACAACGCCACATTGTGTTTTGTCGGCAGTTGAAACCAGTATTCCAGACATTTAATTTCCCTGATGATCTGCCAAGCAAGTAACTGCTTGGTAGTGAAACACGTGTAGGAAAAAACATTTAATTTGAATAAATAGTATTTGTAAGAAAAAATATCTTTAATGATGATCATTGGTGTCGTGAAAGGAATGTTTTGGTAAGCCTTCATAAAATCACATATAAATGCTCTGTACTCTGTAATCGAGTATCATCGAGCTTGTTTTTTATTGGAACAACCCCGGTCTTCACTGAATGATCTATTTTATAAGTGAAAAATCTAAATATATATATATATATATATATATATATATATATATATATATATATATATATATATATAATTAACTTGTTACAAATATCCAGGGGGTATGAATCCGAAGGAAGTTGAAACCGGGTTTATGAGAGTGCTCAATGAAAATTCAGAGCAAAATATATATTTTTTGATTTTATTCCATTAGTTGCGACAAAACAAGTTTTGTTTCATTGGTGCGAATAGCGACCAACTCATCGGGCCGGCGAAAGGAATTCAAATGGCATAAAATTTTAACTTCACTTTAACGGGAGATTGAAAATTGAAAATACATTGGAGGGGGGGGGGATAGAGTTGGGGCTTTGTCTATAACGGCGACATGGGACATGAGAGGGGAGGGGGGAGGACCCCAACAAGTCGTGTTTCAAATTATTACGTGGGAGGTTTTTCACGTGTCAGTGCTGTGACGATCTCAATCTCGGCCGGGGTGGGAGGAGGGAGATGGGGCGACGGCCAGAGTGAGTTAAATTTAAAATGAGAATAAAATTATGATTACAACCGTCATTCTTATTTTATTTTAATTTTAATAAGTAATTATCATGTGGATAAAAATGTTTGATAATTTTAATTTAGGGTATTAATTGCTACTTTTGCATTTTATTTATTTTATTTTAATGTTTTGTTTATTATTTGTAGTGAATTTTGTTGTGATTATATTTTTTTAAATTGTGATTATATTATACCGAGATCAATACTAGTGGAATCATTTTATAAGAGAAGTTTTCTGGTGTTACCAGTCTTATCATTAACAAAACCGATTATGACAATGGTAACGCCTGCCAATCATACCTACGATAGTCGCAGTGATAACACCCTTATATAAAAGCCTTAATAAAAATAAAAATAAAAATAAAAATAAAGATAAATATAAATAAAATTAGAATAAAAATAGAAATAGAAATAACAAGTTTGTAAGAATATTAATGATAATAACAATAATAATAATAATAATAATAATAATAATAATAGTATTAAAAAATAATAATAATAATAATAATAGTAATAATAATAATAATAATACTAATAATAATAATAGAAATACTGATAAATATCACCATCATTACCATCTTGCTACTTGTGAAGTCATTGGGCGAAATAAGTCGACAAGTGATGGTAGGCTTTTTTAATTCCACTACCAATGACAAGGACTAAGTACCAGTTAATAATTAAGTGTTCAAGGTAGTGATCGAGGGGTTAAGTAATTGAGATTAGATTAGTCTAAGTGATATCAGTGTTGATAGCTGTCCCAGTTATGGGTTTATGTTAATATTGGTAGTATGGCTGAGAGGTTATTGAGGCTGTGCATTATAGGTAGTACGTAGAGATTTGATATTATTGGTAGTTTAGAGGGGTGGTTATATATTTATAGATTCATCATGACTTGTTGGGGTGGGATTGGGTTGTAAATTTGGGTGGGTGGGTAGGGGGTTATAGTGTGTTTTGGGGTAGTGTATAGTGGGGGTTTAATGTTATCATTCATTTTTGTAAAAAACAAAAAAACTGTTAATTTTATTTTGAAGTTAAGTAGGGTTGGTGTGGGGTTAAGGTGGGGTATGTGGGTTGCTAAGGAGGTAGAGTCTACTATGTTTACAGTTGATAGATGTCTCTTGTTTTCTATTTAAGAGTTTGGTTTTGTCCTTAAAGCGGATAATTTCCAGTTTTTCATTTAAGCATAATCTACATGGAGAGTTTATTGATTTGCAGGTGCTGGATTTTTTCAAGATTTTCCACTTTATTATGGGAGTTTTTATTTTGTGGTAGTGTAGTGAAAGTCCGGTTTGGCCAGAATGGTCTGGGTTGTTGAAGGAGAGTTTATGGTTGTAGAATCTTTCCTTGAAGTTGTTGCCTGCCAGACCAATATAATAGTTAGTCTGGGATGGGTTTTCAGTTGAGGAGATAGATGCCTCATAGACCACTTGGGTTGATAGGCACTTTTGATTTAGGGGGCAGTTTGATTTGTTATTACAGTTGCATGTTCTTTTAGAATTTGAGGTTACTGGGGTGTTTAGTATTTTCATGTTGTGCTTTTTTCTGATTTTTTCTAAGTTGTCACCACAACAATAGCTGAGTTTTAGTGTATTCTTATTGAAAATTTTATGGAGTATGCTGTTATTGGGGAAATGAGTGTTTATTAAGTTCAGGAATTTATTCCCTATTTTGGTTTTAGTTGAGTTGTTAAATGGAGGTGTATACCAGATAATTTTCCAATTTCTATTTTTGTTCCTATTAGGGTTATTTTGTGTAGTTGGAATATACTCTATTTTGGTATTTTTGTATCCACTCTCCTTTAGTGCTTTATTATAAAAGTTCTTATGTTTATTGAAGATATCTATATTGGAGGAGTTGTTGCTAATCCTTCTACTAATTGATTCTGGGATGTGTTTACTTACAGATCTAGGGTGGTTAGATAGTGGGTTGACATAAAGGGGGTAGGAATTATCTTTAGCATAGGGCTCATAAGTATCTCTATTGAGGTTGAAGGTAATATCGAGGAAATTGACCTGTTTAACATTTGATGTTATTTCAGCCTTTAGGCCTATTCGTTTCATTTCTTTGGATATTATTTTTTTGGTTTGTTCACATTTTTGTCCGTTTGTGTTTTTAACGTACATTAGGCCATTGAGATCGTCACAGCACTGACACGTGAAAAACCTCCCACGTAATAATTTGAAACACGACTTGTTGGGGTCCCCCCCTCCCCTCTCATGTCCCATGTCGCCGTTATAGACAAAGCCCCAACTCTATCCCCCTCCCCCTCCAATGTATTTTCAATTTTCAATCTCCCGTTAAAGTGAAGTTAAAATTTTATGCCATTTGAATTCCTTTCGCCGGCCCGATGAGCTGGTCGCTATTCGCACCAATGAAACAAAACTTGTTTTGTCGCAACTAATGGAATAAAATCAAAATATATATATATATATATACATACATATATATATACATATATATATATATATACATATGTGTGTGTGTGTGTGTGAGTGTGTGTGTGTGTGCGCGCGTACTAGCAGAATTATCCAACATTTTCTAGTTTCGATTAGGGGAGTATACCACATGCAACAGTATAGTAATAACTAACATGTAACTTTGAATGGTGTTACGTTTTCATTTACCGGTGCGTGTATAAAACCGTATACACCCGTCTGTGGATATAATCACTCGGGCGCCGCTGTTTTTTACAGAAACAGACAGGGAAGAATAGTCACAGAAAACGCCAGAAAGATTACTTACTTTCTTACGCGTGGGATAGAGAGAAAGACTGACAGATAGCTAGACGAATAGCGCGTCTCGCTAAAGCTAGTCAAAATTTTATGCTCTCCCCCCATTGGTGACGCGCTCTGGATACGTCTTCATTGCTTGAAACATTCGCAGACAAGGGAGAAAAAATCGTTGGCCGGAATCACGTAGTTTCGTCGACTTTCATTCTGGAGTCACCTCTGACCCTCAGGTGTCACTCAAACCTGTCTATTCAAACAACGGGCCTCGTTATGTAACAATGGCACATTTATTTTTTAAGGGTTAGTTTGCTCTACATATCGAAAAAAATAAAACCTCGCCTGTTACACACTCTATAACATATTTTATCTATGTTTCATGTTTCATAAAATCTGGCTAGTATTTTTTTAATTCCAGAGTATATTTATTTTATATAAGGTAGCTTTGTACTTATTTGCCCCTAAAAATGAACCTAACATAGCTCATTACACTCATTTTAACGTCTTCTATCTATGTTTCTAAATTTGATAGAAAATCTGCCCAGTTATTTTTGAATCCAAAGCAATTGTCAGAAAAACATGTTGATTTAATTGCGTTTATGAAAATATTTTCCTTGTAAGGATCTTCTAGTGACATTTCCCGTAATGAGAAAACCGCCAATTTCACCTGACAAACGCTTTCTCCATTCATTATTTACAATGAACCAGATTAAAAAGACCCGCAACATATTAAGAAATACTAATTAACACAACATCCTGTCAGAGATGACGAAGCAATTTATGGTTGAATCAATACCTCGGATAGAAAACAGAAAATTCGCGCTCTCTTTCTATGATTAATTGTGACGTCTCGAAATATCACCATAAAACAGTTGTGAACAATGGCCAAAAAATATTTACCCTTTCTTCTCAGCCAAAACACACAGTTTCTCTAGAGTCTAATCCTTAAAATGTGCGATTCCTCGACACAATGCGTACCTGTTAAGTTAAAAACTTGATCATTAATATGTTACCAATTATTTGCGCAATTTATTGTAGCTACCTGGTACCAGGTACCTAGTGCGGCAAAAACCTTTGTAGGGTGAGCTGGCTTCCTCTCAAGGTGGAAATTTATATCGAATATAAAAATCACAAGCTGTCTTCAGTCACATATATATTAAGGTCAGTTGAGGTATGTTGACTTTTCAGGAGATGTTTTTTTTTGGGGGGGGGGGGGGCTTACAAGAATGTGTAAACGTTCTCCCACATAAAGTACCCGGCATTCTCAAATAGATACCTAACCTGGTACTGACCAATCTTAACGTTGCTTAACATCGGTGATCCAATGAGAACCGGTTGTCAACCTGATTATGCCGCACAACTATTAAGGGTAGTTAGAACAATATTGGCTTCCTAACATGTAACCAATAACAAGAGAACAATGCATCCATGTTCTTTACGGACACCACACACGTAGTCTGTAAGATTCTTCAAATGGCTATGCGTGGCATTGATTCATATTGTTATGTGTCATTATTTCATAGAACTGAAAAGCAGCACGTTTTCTTCGGCCGGCGAATTCGCATAGCATTTTGAGGTATACTTTCCTTCTGCAACTTTCATCACAAACGAAGACTCGAAACACAAAGTATTTCACGTTTCTCACTTTTATTTCTGATGTCGGAATTATCTTACTCCCGCATACATTTCTTTATATACATTGAGATCCCTGTCGGAACCACACTGCAGTGCAAAGTTGAGAACACCCTTGCTACTTGGTGAAAATCTTCTTGTTTTTAGATCGGCTGATCGTATTTATCAAAAACTGTGCTTGTGTTTCCATATTCTTTAAATGATGAAGCACTTTTATTAATTTTACGATTAACCTACAAGGTTTCATAACTCACAACCTGTCAAATCAGCTTCACCTGAATTACAAAACTGAAATTCAATCCTAACCTATATTTTATCAGCCTACCTTTGTAACAAAACCATCTGGCACCTTCGCGTAGGCTTAACAAGTTATCAACTTCGTACCATTAGTATTACTACTATTATTAGTATTATTATTACTGTCTGTACGTTCCTTTGTACTTATCTTTTTATAATAATTCTTTAAAATAATTGATTATTTTCTACATGCCAAAGATTGGTTTCTATAAACTATCATGAATGTGTCCTCAATTATAGTATAATAAGTATCGACCCCGGCAATCAATAAACCCATACATTGTTTCGGCTATCACTCCCATTATGATAAAAACGAAAAAGTCTAAGATTAAACTAGGAAAGTTTATTTTATCACGTGCGCTGTGGAAGGTGTGAACGGTGAAAGCGATCCTGCTTATCTTAAGTAAATAAAATGATACCCAACAAAATCCGAAATATGTTTCCCATTGAATGTAAAATTACAGGTCGCAGTTATAGACACCAGGTTGGAAGAAATGTTATCTCTGTTCAGATGTACAGTTGTCTAACTATTGAATTATAGTTTAAATATACGGACATTAATATCTTTCATTTCCTAGTCAATGACCACGCAGTGACACATTAAAAGATAGCGAACGCACACGTGTAGCACAGTTCAGATAGCAATAAAGAAGAACGACATAGACAATGAAACAGCAATCTACTGACCAAATGCGTGCGTTGGATTTGCCATTTTCTACATAGTCCTGTAAACAAAAATTTATTGTTCAGTTCGTAGTACCAGATGCGTCCCAACACTGTCGAAAATGATTAGGAGTACAGGCCTAAACATGGCTAACTAGAATGAAAACTTACCGATAGACAATCACTGAGCCTCATATCTACTGTTTTGGGCGGTTGAATCGTAAGTAGACAGAGATTACCAGGTTGGTCGAGCAAAACCAAGCGACATGAGAGATACTCATTTGATATAACGTCCGGATCACGGAAGGATCCGGTTCACCAGTATTGGGTGATAACCCACTCATGTACAAATAGTAAACTATCTGAGTCTCCATTAACTTGCCTACACACGAGAGCAGAATTAGACACAATGCCGGTTTTTTAATATGGGGTAAAAATACAACTCTCCAAAAAGGGCCTCTCTGGATTGCAACAAAAATTCAAATTGCCTCACCGATTGAGGATCAAAGAGATGAAGTGTCGTATCAGAACAAATACTATATTTTGGTCCTAGTAAGAAGGTCAACTTCTGAGTCCGTACAGTTGAACGTCTAGTGGTTTTCATGTGGAACGCATATGATCAGGCGACCATCTTGCAATGGTTCTTCTTGGATGGAAAAAAATTCGAGTAGAAATGAAGAAAACGAACGCATCAAATATTAACAAGCACATTCTATTCCTCTCCTTTCCAATTTGACCGGTCGGGTTATAAGTTGCAGAATGTACTTCTATGAACTTTTGTCACCATTTCTCTTCTAGCTTGGTTATGATGACGGAGGTACCAAAGGGCTACCCTACGCCCCAACTGCTTAAAACTAACTGATACTTAAGTCTAACTATTTCAAACAAGCTATTTCTCTTATGTCGTAGTCTGGCTGTATTAATAAGATTTTTCGGTATATATCTCAGACCCCTTATTAACGCAACAGCAAGAAATCGACTAAACACGAAAATGCTGCCATGTATGTATTATGCATATCTACTCTTTATAATAATAATCCAGAGGTCGATATAGACGTTCAATGACGACCTGGGAATGCTAAGTTCGAATTCTGTCAGTTTCATAGCACCACTTTTATGTGGTCTCTCCTGTAAGTACCCGATTCTAGAAAGAATTGAGAAAAGCAATGCTCACAAGAGAATCGTGCCAGTCAAAAAATCTCACCATACCGATTCTTTTTTGTTGTTTTTACTTCAATTTACTACAAACAATGCACACATCCCATGGGGCGTAACGGGTTCATGTGAATTAGGGGTCAGATTTATAGGAACAGCCTTAGTAGGGTTTTTTGTGCAGCGAGATACTTGTTCACATTACATTTAAACTTATGCATGTTGGTAGAGTCGGGGAAACAGGTAAAAAAAAGGGAATTCCAATGTCAAGTGGTTCGATGAAAAGAGGCTATTAGAATAGAATGCTTTCCAGCATCTGGGGACCTCAACAGTAAAGAGGTGTGATTTTGCTGATTGTCGAGTTAGTCAGAGGTATTCACATCGAGAGGGTATAAGTGCAACAAATTCATCGGAACACACTCCCTTAAAGTAATTGTAAAGCAAGCAACAGGATACCACATTGCGACGATGGGACAGAGGCTTGAGCTTGGTGGACAGTGTGTGACCTATTAGATTAGAGGCACTTTTTATACTCTTGTGTCATAGGCCTACAAATTTACGTTCAATCTTTACGTTAGATTATGCTATTTGCTAACTTCACCAATAAAATGGATTCGTATTAGTCTCTTAACATTTTCTTGTGATATTGCGGACGCTTCGTACCATTATAAGCCATATCGCGTATAACAAAATGATATTATCAAGATACTAAATTGACTCAGTGAATACCTCTGTATTCATTTCTGCTTGTAGTACAATTCTAGTACTCACAAAATTGATTACTGCAATTTCTAAAATTTCATTTAATCAAAGAGATAAGTTGTACTTTGTACCGCTTCAATTGAAAAACGTATATTTCTGCGCCTATAACATTTCAATAGTTGTTTCATTAAATGTTTTGTGCCTCTCAATAGAGACTCTGAATATAATCTGCCAGTATGTCTCGTCGACTGTTGATTTGTTTTACATAGGACGGGTAGCTGGAACATATGTTTGCATGAAGAAGGAGACGAACACAATTTCAAGTTAGAATATTCTTTATTCTTCTTGAATATATGGATATACATTTTATGCTACGAAGAGTTGCCTCTGGTCTAACAATTCTAATAGCGGTTTCTCTCGGAAATTAATTATTAAATTTCCAATTCCTTCTCTGTCATGATAAAAACAATAAAATAGATCCATGTTCTCATATATGAACCCGTGCTTACCTTGGAGTCAAGCCCTGTTAATTACACCGAAGTACACTTCGGCCTTTGTTATGCAATATTTACATTTATATCTGAGGTCATATTATTGCTGCAAGTAATTTAGAACGGAAGTAAATTCGTTAACTATCTCTTTCGAAACGAAAAACCTACATAAAGTTAGCAAACGCTATTTTTTATTTATGACTAAAGATTGCAGAGTAACAAACCCGGCTATTTAACAAGTGCCAACGCACGGATCGTACTTATTAAAAATCAGTTCTGTCAGAAGTTACATGCAAACCCCGGTTTTATGAACCCTGATGTGTAAGACATGAGCTGAGAATAAAGTTTTAGTAAAAGAGAATGCCTGTCGTTTGATTTAAATTTCTTCCCCGTACTTTCAAATTACAACATGGAATATTAGAATATGAGACAAAAAGTTAAAAAAGGACAGGAACCTATAGAGGGCAAACGAATAATTATTCAACTTAAAATTCCTTCCATGTCATGATAAAACTAATAAACAGCTTCATGTCCACGCTAACCTTGTCAAACCCGGTCAATTACAGTGATGTAATCTTGGAACTTTGGCAATTGAACCCTTTTATTACTCCAAGTTATATGTAACGGAAACGTGCTTACCATCTCTTTTGAAAAACACCCAAAGTTCTTAGAAAACGGTATTTTCGTTTATAATCAAATACATAAAAGTTAAATATGCAAGGTATAAAAACCCCTTTAATTTATTTGCATTTGTACTCTCTACGTAAACATTTAAATTGAACTGAGAATAGTTCGTTTAAAAAGAATAAAACGTTTTTTTAATTAAATGAATACCCTTTTGAACCCGAATATAATAAAAAGATTTTTCATTGTTACAAACATAAAATGACAGCATTAAGAGCCGGAAAATGTCAGACATGATCGTTAGCATATATATATATATATATATATATATATATATATATAATAAAATATTATATACAAAAGGTTGAAAAATACTGTAAGATATGCCATGAAGAGAATATACATTTTAACGCTTCTTTCTTCGACGCCATCTTTACTTTTGTAAACGTGCTCGTTACTGTAGAGATAGCATCATCATCATCATCTACATCAACAACAACATATCTACTGCGCCACGGGTCCTTGCGGACAATTCTAGTATGCATTTTGGGAGCCTGAAACTTATTCATGTTTTTAATGTGTAGTCTTGCTACTTATCACAATATATCACTACTTTTATGACGACATACCACTGAGATATATATATATATACATATATATATATATATATATATATATATATTATATCCATTATATATTGATAATTAGTGGTTCCAATATTGTATTAAAGTCTATGCTAGGTCTACTTTGTAACGCATTATTGCCTAGTAAGACTAGACATTAAAAACAAGAATAGGTTTAAGGCTCCCAAAATTCATACTAGAATTGTCCGCAAGCCCCCGTGGAGCAGTGGATATAGTACTAAGTAAAATTCAGTTCTAAGTGATAGTGAAGGTGTAAGGTCTAAGGTGCGGGCGATAGAAAGAATTGCACATAACTGAAGACTTATTCCAGTCATGGCTTACGGAATGAGAGTATGGATTAAATAAAAGGTTCCGTTTGAAATTCCGTCTAGACTCCCTAGTTCAACAGAAATATTTCCGAGTTCGAAAATATACAATTAAAGAAGGCCGGAGGTTACAGCGGTCGAAATTTTGTGATATTAACACTCAATATGAGAACAGTAGTCCGAATAATCCAAATTATCAATCCTCATCTCAAAAATACAGAAACATAACCATAAAATCATGTCAAAACTGAACTCAGAAATGATAACCTTATTATTCGAAGCAATAAAACAGCATGATAGAATAGAATAGTAAATGAAATGGAAAAATATTTCCTGATTATATTTAGTCTCTTGATAGTTTGTTGTTTTCCTTTCACTACAAAGTTTTGTAGAATTTGGAGAATATAAAAGATCTTCAGTCGGAAGGAAATCCATCGAGATGTAGGGGCATTTAACGAGCATTGCATCAATATAAAATACATGATAATTTGTGAAGAAAATGATCCACAGTAACAAAAATATCAGATATATTATTTTATTATACGTTTATATATAAGTAGGTCATATAAAAGTACATATGTGTATGCAGGCCCGGATCAAATGGGATATCAGATGAGTAATGATAAACAGAAATCACGGGATGAATCCCGATCACCTTTCAAATGTATAATCATGGACAAATGAGCTTGAGTAAAATTATTTGAATCAGGGAAAGGTGTTTGCAAAACCATTTAAATATAATTATGTAAAATGGCAAAAATTAAACATCATTTTCCTTCTGCTCGCCATATCACTCTATGTCTTGCTTTTCCTCTCTGGGTCCGAATTAAATGGCATAACTGCTTCCGGTTATATCCCCTTTTGTTTACAATTGACTATATCAATGATTCCATTCATTCCCTTATTTATTACCTTCAACTTTTAATAAACAGAGAGAAAGAGAGGATAACCGAGAGTGTGTGTGTGACAGAAGCGAGACTGATAAAAGACGTATAGAATTATATAAGAGGGTCAGACAACATAAAGTGAGAGAGGGTGAAAGTGATAGGCAGAATGTTGGTAAAAGATTGGTCACTTAATGAGTCAATTGTTACTAAACATAACTGAATCCGAAAATTGAATTATATTTTAGCATGTATTTTGTGTGGTTTAAATATATAGGGATATGGCTGAAGGAAACAAATGTTGATTTACTCTGCTCATATATAATAATAGATATAGTCATTAACTAAGAGACGGATAGAGAGTGGACAGATGTAACAACATCCACGGACAATCGCGAGGCAGCTTACCAACCTAATCTCATCATCATTGTTACGTAAAAGCGTCTGTAAGCAAAGTGTGTTATTACTCAAGGAAAACACCCTCTGTATTGATTGAAAGGGAGATAACGGTGGCTAAATGGGTCATGACACGGACTTACAATCTGGGTGTGCTAAGTTCGAATCCAGTTTGTCCCACAGAAACATTTTCACTTAGGATGTTGGACACCTTCACGTGGTCCCTCCTGTAATTATTCGACGTCTTTCTAGAACAAATTCTAACATCTATAATCTTTCTAGATACCGGAGAAAACAAATACTAAGAATATAATCATCTGATTCATACGAGATGAAGGAATGACTTGAGTGAAAACCAAAAACATATTGTTTTTACTAAAACAATAGTTACTACAGAATTAAACAGCCCATGTAAACACAAAGAATTTTCAAAGCTGTGTATATCACCCATGCTAGGCATGGTTGTTGCGTTGAATCTTTAGAAAATGATACGTTATTTTTGAAGTAGTAACGTATCTATATGAGTTGAATACAAAAGAACGAACAAACCACACACACACACACACACACATATATATATATATATATATTTGGAATTATTGATTGGCCACAAAAGGACATTAATAGATTAGGCACTAAAACGAGAAAAATGTCGACAATATACAGGGGAATGTACAGAAACCAATGTCTACCAAGGCTGTATCTCCCAAGAGGAACAGGGGGTATGGGTCTCCCAGAAATTGACCATTAACGTCGAGCCACTATTGTGAGCACCGGCCAATATCCGATAAGCTCCCAGAACCCAAACCTTACGATGGTATGCCAACATCAAGAAACTAGAGCAAGCAGAACGACCTCTATCACAAAACTGGCCAAACATTTTTGACAGGACTGTCTTACAAATGAGGTAGAAACAGACAACAATCCTGCCACAGAAATATCTCGCAAAAGACGTCAGAAGTACACCAAGACCTTCCATTCCAGAAAACTGGAAGAATGGGTAAACCAACAACGTGCTAAGTATTTCCTAGATGAATTATCCCAGGAATATATAGATAAGGAAGGCTCTGTAGACTGGCTGAAAAGAGGATGTCTCCACTATGATTAGGAGAGAATGATAATGGCTGCTCAAGATCAAGGCTTGATGACCAATGCCTTTAAACAGATGAGTGCAGGTTCTGCCACACAGAAGTAGAGAGTGTGAGCCACCTGCCATCCAGTTGTATGATTCTCCTGGGGAGTTGCGTTTATACAATACGACACAACGGAGTGTGTAAATATCTTCACTGGACTATTTGTAAAAAGTTGGGATATCCAGTGTAGCAGCAAGTCCTAGGAGCATATACCAGAAGGAACAGTTGGAAATAATTTATAGACCGTCCGCTGTGGCTATGCAATCACTACAGCAACATATCTAGAAAACGGAGCTGTTAAACCTGACATCGTAATATGGGACAAAGGGGGGAAGTAGCAAACCTGGTTGAAGTCAGTGTCCCTAATGATGCAGGATTTAACAGAGCAGAAAGGGAAAAGATTACGAAATATCAAGGTCTTATGTACGACATGAAAGGAGGCTGGAATCTTACGAAAATCTTCATCATACCAGTAATTATAGGAGCAACGGGACTAATGAAAAATAATTGTTAAAGCTATCTGGCGAGTATACCCAATGAACCGAGTGCAGAAGAAATACAAACAACTTAAAGTGACGGTTGGAATCTTAAAAAGATGTCTAGGCTGGAGTGTCTGAAATAGCCGCTGAATGTCTGGCATCCGGTAGAATGCCCCATCTCCAGCAAATACAGAAAGATAAGAAAAATTAAAAATATATATATATATATTTATTAGTTAAATGAAAACTGAATTGTTTCTACGTTTGGTAATTGGGGAAGAGGTCATTTGATCAGACACCCTGGATAGCCATGAATTTTATAATTGTCCTGTTTTCAAATCTCCGAAACAATTACATGGTAAACAGATGATGATCCCCATTCATTATTTCACATTTCAAGTTAAGATCTCCTGTTTTGTTTCACTGTTATGTACTTGAATATCCTTTTGTATTTGTGAATTTTCCAGCGCTAAGTCGGCTTATGCAATATCTGCAATATTTTTTCATTTATTTAGTATTCCTGGGAATTTAAACTGCATTCAATTTCTTTATTTAAAATGACTCAAAAATACTTTAGACAATATATTGTGTATTTAGATCTGTATGGCAAGGTTTCCTTCTTTTTATCTATTTGCCAATCTGATACCAAAGTTACGTAAACTTTTTTTAATGTATCTTTTATTCCTATATAATTTGATGTGCTACCTACCATGTCGCAGAATAATTATTGGGTGTAGTGTTTAGATAGTATTATTATTATTATTATTATTATTATTATTATTATTATTATTATTATTATTATTATTATTTATATGCAGATTACCATATCAGTAGTCTTAAGAATAATGTTTTATTATTATTATTATTAGTATTATTATTATTCATTTACTTATATATATATATATATATATATATATATATATATATATATTAGTTAAATTAAAACTGAATTATTTCTACATTTGGTTATTGTGGAAGTGGTTATTTGATCAGTAACACTGGAGAGCCATGAATTTTATAGTTGTCCTGTTTTTAAATCTTCGAAACAGTTACATGATAATATTATCACCTGATAAATGCTATCTCTCTCTCTCTCTCTCTCTCTCTCTATATATATATATATATATATATATATATATATATATATATATATATATATATATATAAAGGTAAAGGTAAACGAAATCCATGTGTTTAAAAACATTGTATGTCAATTCCTATTTATGTCATTTAAATTATTTGGAGTAAATGAGTTGTGGCTATTTTGTTCCGTCGTCTATTTTGAGTGCATTTAAACAAATATGTATAAGCAAAAATTATTCTACATCACAATCTGGGCAATTCCGGATAAATAAAACTATTTTTTGTGATACAAAGCTATGAATGTTTTTCACCAAAGAAATGTGCACATTAAACACCGTTGCTAGATAACTTCTAAAGTTTTCAATATTTGCAGGGAAGACGGGTGCGAATACGCCTTTTTCGGCCTGGTTTATTTGGTAATGTGGATAGATTATCAATCTTGCGGAAGAAAATTTAATAATTCAATAATACACTTATAACTCATCAATTTTGTTCACGCATACATTTAAAGCGGCCCGACAGTTTGAAAGTAAAATTAATCAAATATTTATCATATTAAATTATTTGATGAATGTGTTGAGAGTTGTGCCAGGATTTAGCATATCGAACCTGCGTTTCAAGAGAATTATGGAAGGTTTATTTCACACTAAGAGAAGTGTTCACATGATGCACTGTCGAACGAAAAACCTTACTCCTCCCCTTTATAAACATGTGTAGGTTTCGGTTCTAAGAAAAACTAGCATACGTAAATACCACCAGATATCGAAGATACATCAACAGAATAGTATCTAGGTTGTTGTCGAGTGGTTCACACGCGATGCGACATTGGATGAAGGGATGAGAATTTGTCCAATAAAAATAGGTATCCTAAATAAGTAATTATGGAATGTATATATATATATATATATATATATATATATATATATATATATATATATATATATATATATATATCATGATCTTTTAGGGAGTACAACATTTTATTATCGCAAGCTTAAAAGGTAGACCAATTTTATCGTTCATGATTAAAAGTTAATCAAGAAAAAAACGCCAGCCGACCGGTTTCGCCCTCTCCTAACAAAGGCTGTATAGAGGGATTTAAAAAACGATGGATTTAAAAAAGGGGGGTGAAAAGAGAGAGTACAGAATATAAAATAGCCTTATGGTATATGTACAATGGAGGATGAATCTTAGAGACTGATCGCATCTAGTCCTAATAAACACTTCCTTTGTTTACAAAGGGAGGGACGTTTAAGACCAGCGTGGATCGTCTCCAAGAATTTTAGATGGTATAATGAGTGAGCATGACTGAGAATGGTGAAGAAGCCCATGCTAAAATTCCTAGCGCACAGCGGGTTTTTAAGTAAATGGTTTGTAATGGAAGACCCGTATGTGTTATTTTGAACGTCCATTGACCGGACCGAGTAAGACTAGGAATGGAACCTTCCAGTCAACCGACGTTCAAAATAACACATACTTTGTCAAGATTTGAAACCGACGGTACCGATCTTTTTCTGATCTTATGTAATACAAACAATTATAAATATCACGCTCTTATTCGTTTGCTTTTCTTAATAATCGAGCACTTCGCTGAGGGTCTCTCACATGAAGATGTTTTACAAAATGTAATTTATCTAACGTACGTTTCCAGAAAATAATGAGAAGTTTCCCTTCCAGTAAGATATGTTGGTTCGTCTTCAGTTTGAAAACGAGGATTTCTCGTTTTAGTGAAATGTATGTTATGTATATATACTAGCTAAAATAATATTGAGAGACTTATAAAATTAGAATATTTGATATTCTTGTTTAAAATGTTCATACAGACGCACGTGTTAGAGACCCTTCTCAAAAACGAGATGTTGAACGTGTCGTGTTGTCGTAAATAAGAGGAAGTTGGGATTAAAAGAGGAAAAGACAATGAAAACCGACTTCGAAGTCTGATAGGGAATAATCTCTTCTCTGCTGCGCATACCAGTTTACATAGAAGAGAGGTTCACCGCTTCTCCTACTGTCTTAGTATGTTCATGGTAGATGCTCGACTTTGGTAAAAAACAGAGCCCTTCTGTAAAACATTCACAGCAAGAACTCGCCCAGCTATAAAAACACGAAACGGCTTTCCGTTCTCTCTCTCACTGTACTAAAATCAACCAAAACGTCCATGAACAAAGTTTCCTTCCTAGAACACAAAATACCACAAGGTTTCTTCCCAATTGACTACAAGATAGTCTTTTCCACAATCAAGTCTTTTTAATTAATCTTCTGGCGATACAACCCATTGTTTCCAATCCTCTTGTAGGTGGCATTCATCGTTCAACTGAACACACATGTTTACCCTTATACACGGGAGTAGCCCCCGGGCTTTGATAGAAACGGTGAAGTAATCGAAATTTCCAAGACACTAGTGAATACTGCAGGACAGTGTCCACTAAAATGTAAAATGTAAAAAAAAATGCTTACTCATTTCTTTTTTTGAATCATAAATTGCCGATTTCTTTATAGGGTGGACACTGGCGGACAACAGCGGACACTGGAGGGCAGTGTCCATTATAATGTAAAATCAAAAAAATGTTAACTCATTTCGTGTTTTGAATTATGAGTCAGTGATTTTTTATAGGGTTGACAGTGGCGGAAAGTGGCGGAAACTAGCAGGCAGTGTCCACTAAAATGTAAAATCTAAAAAAAAATGCTGACTCATTCCTTTTTTTGAATCATAAATAGCCGATTTCTTTATAGGGTGGACACTGGCGGACAACAGCGGACACTGGAGGGCAGTGTCCATTATAATGTAAAATCCAAAAAATGTTAACTCATTTCGTGTTTTGAATTATGAGTCAGTGATTTTTTATAGGGCTGACAGTGGCGGAAAGTGGCGGAAACTAGCAGGCAGTGTCCACTAAAATGTAAAATCTAAAAATGCTTACTCATTTCGTGTTTTGAATTATGAGTTGGCGATTTCATTATAGGGTTGCCAATGGCGGACATTAGCGGACAGTGGCGGACACTGACCGACAGTTCTGGACAGTGGCGGGCATTGGCAGGCAGTGTCCACTAAAATGTAAAATCTAAAAAATGCTGCCATTTCCTGTTTTGTATTATGAGTTTACTAAGTAAAGCCTAGGTTTGTCGCTCTCCTCTTTCTTCCTAGAATTATCGTATTAGAATTTTGAATTCCCCCTTCACACTGCATTCTACTTATCATGTCATTTCCGGTTGAATTTGAAGAAAAGACTTGCAGCTTTTTTTTCGGGAATGACTTGTAATTTTTTTTTAAAAAAAGGATACATGATATAATTGTTTTCTATTTCAATTAATACATAATTAAATTGAAATTATGCTGAAAATAGCTGAAATAATCGACCCCCAGACGAAATCTGTCCCATAGACCCTTAGCAGTTAATTTAGAGATTCAGGAATACGCCCATTAACTTTCTCGGTAAATTTTACATTAGAATACACTTTTAGATATTATTTTGATTCGCTCACTTTTTTTCTATATGGCACACACTCACTAACACACATACATACAGTCATTGAATTTTATATATATATATATATATATATATATATATATATATATATATATATATATATATATAGATAGATAGATAGATAGATAGATAGATAGATATACATCTTCTATTTTATAAAGAGCAGTTGTTTGTGTGTGTGTGTATGCCTGTCCAGTTACAAGTCAAAAACTACAAAACAAAAACCCACAAAGTTGATATATTCTTAATCGGCGTTGCTCGAGATGAATACTATCTAAAAAAAATGTTTAAAGTATTAATTATTTAGAGTCTACTGGACCATTTTCGCCAGGAGATAATGTCGTTTTTTAACTATTAGTAATGTGATTTTGTATTAATTAAAACAAATGCCGAATAAGACGATTTCAGTTTTCAAACTTTGCTGAAAGTCATATCATTTGCACGGGTGCAACAAAGTCTGCACCTGCATGCATGCTAAATTAACAATACAATAATTTTGAAAATTCATTTTTATTTATAATTTCAAAAGTCAGATTTATCGTAGGAATTTAATCCAAAACAATTATGTTTTTGAATGATGAACATGACTAAATTGAGTTCACGGTGTAAAATGTCACACTACTCCTAAAACAATTATCTTTTGACTAACGCAATCTACCAAATCGGGTTTAAGATTTTAAAAGTCACTGTGCGCACCTGAATCATAACTTATAATATGTTTTTCTGTCATCAATGAAAACGATGTGCTATTAACGTAATAGATAAGTCTCTATATTGCGAAACGATGGTGTTAACTGATAGAAAATTCGAAACGATCTGTCATTGGTTAGCCAATCAGGATAGTCGCTTCAACTGAAAATTCTCAATAAAAGAACTAAGTATTTAGTTTTATTTAGAAAGAGACAGAAAACCGATCAAAAAAACAGGAATAAAAAAAATAATAAAGCCTCTAAAAACAAATGCCCAAAGAAAATTTCAAACTTCCTTAACAGAGACTAAACACCAGTCAAATTCCTAAACATTTCTCCTACCAACTACATTATTTTTGTTTTATACAAATTATTGCTACACAATTGTGTTCCAATAAATATGTGTTATTGTGCACGGCGAGTTTTTCTGGTTTTGCGGTTGCCGACCGGACCAACAAATTACCTAAATCTCCGACTAAATGGCGTCAATATGAAACGTCTATCACATTGGTGCACATCAAATGGTTACATAGGAATAAATAAGTGAGTAATATTTATAATTCGTACTTATTACTAAATAAAAAGACATTGTAAATCCTGTCTTTAGTGGTCTAGATGCGTCCACGTATTATTATTAGAGGTTACGTTAGTCGGTATATCCGCTTCAGTTTGACCTAACGTTTGCATCTTTAAACGCATAGATTGAATACACGCATCTTATTTGAAATACTTCCCACCTGAAAAACTTGTAAGGTGAATTATTTGGGGGAAATGTTTCATTTTGCACAAATTGTTTCTTTGTGTTAAATTACAATTAAAACTCTCTATAGAAAACTGAGAAAAATCAAAAAATACGTTTGTCTACCAAAGTTATATAAGTCACGCGGAAACCTGAGCTTGTGTGTATCTGTTAATAATGGAACGTAATATAACGTGATGAGTTGATAGATATAGTTATTTTCTCGAGATATGTTGTGTCTTACCCGACTAACAAAAGAATACTCCAAATCTTAGATGTCTCGGTAGAAGGTTAAAATTTCTGCCTATCATGCTTAAGTTTGAAATAGAATTTGTGGGGGTTCGTCATGCTAAGGTTTAAAATAGTATTTTCGTGTGTCCTTTACGCTTAAGTTTGAAATATTATTTTCTTCGATCTGTTATGATTAAGTTTTAAATAGCATATTATTTGCCTTGTCACACTTAAGCTTAAAATATCATTTTTTTGGTATGTCCGCTTAAGCTTAAATAGCATTTTCTTAAGTCTGTCACACTAAAAAATTAAATAACATGTTCTTAGGTCTGTCACGCTCAAGTTTGAAATATTATTGATGTTTGATCCGTCATGATTAAGCTTAAAATAGTATATTATTTTGTTTGTCACGTTTAAGATTAAAATAGCATTTTGTTTTGTGCGTCACGCTTAAGTTTAAATTGCATTTTCTTTGGTCCGTTACGCTTAAGCTTAAATAGCATTTTCTTTGGTCCGTTACTATTTAGCTTAAATAGCATTTTCTTATGTCTGTCATGATTGTTTGAAATAGCATTTTTATCGTCATACGCAATAATTTAATAGATTTCTGGTACGACTATCCGTTCCTCTTATATTCCTTGTTTAGTATAAGTTCGTGTTTCGCTTTTGATTGCAGACGCGAACAATAAATTATTCAGCAAATCAACTTGACAGTAGCATCAAACATAAAAATGACATACGTTGGGTGTAAAGGGAATATTGATAGATCATTAGGCGATTCTCCAACATCGTGTCATTGAGGAAATATTTAGTTGTCACAAGGGACAGATTTTTCGTCACAGGTGATTATTCTTGTTAGAAATGGTTCCTTATTCAAATCTATTATGCATTATTTGGCAGATTCTTCTCTGACTAGGGTCCAACAAAATAAAAGAACAAAACCACTAAAAGTGTTGCCTTAATTGTTTGGAAGCGGTTTCTGAAGTTGGAACAGGCTTCTAAAAGTGGTAGTCAGTCTATAAACGACCAAACAGTTCAAGGCAGCGATGGGTGCATCATGGCCGCTGATCTTTGGATAATTACTCCTGACTTGGTGGTGACGTGTTTCTGGCGTAAACCATTAAAAAAGAATTTTAAATAAACCTTTCAATGAGTTGTTTCACCCAGGCGCTAAGTTGTGGTCTCCACGCGACCAAGCAAAAGATGTATAGGCGCTCTCGTCTGATTAGAAGAAAAGCAGAATTCTCTGCCCATGTTTCTGTTCCGTGGAACAGCCTTCCATAGGTAGTACCGATGTCTATTATATTCAGGTTTCAAGCCAAATTGGACGAACATTCAGACAGTATATAGATATACACCTATTTCTGACTGTCTTTTTTTCATTGCTTGTTGTCCATTGCTATTTTTTGCCAATAAAATTGATTGGATTGGATTCATAAAAATAAAGACAACTAAAACAGAATAAAATGATTCAACTCTTACGTCATCATAGAATATTTTTCTTTTCTTATTCAACTTTTTATTAGTATTTTTATTTTTCATGTTCTTTTCATATAGACCAAGCAAAATTATGAAAACGTGGTTTCCCCGAGTTTGGTGAGAATAATATTTTGGTATAGTTAGACAGTCTCCACAATTACCACTTCTTACCTGAGCAGCTGATACCAGCTGTTTAATTATTGGATATTAATGGGTACGTTTACTAGTGTAAATATTAGTTAGAATATATGTGTTCAGATAAACCTGGCATTATGTTGTAAAACGCATAAATTTTCGACAAAGTTACCGAAGAGGTTTCGGTGTTGATCCTGTCTGGAAATAAGCTGAGGGTTGTGAGGAAGGTAGTCCATATTAATTAGTCGGAAGTAACGTAAGACATAGGAGAGGGGGCTTGAGTGCCAATTCATGAGAGTTTGATGGACACTTTAATTAGATAATATGTTTAAAAATAAGGCAACATAAGCTTAAATAGTCCTCCCTACACTTCCTTCGCCCCGCCACCTATTTTGACCTTGCAGCATACTGGCGAATGGTAAATAGATTATTCATCGTCTGATATCCTGTGTTAAAATAAATAATTGAATAATTCATGTGTGAAGCATATCAGGTTGTGACACCGCCATCCCGGCCTGCAACCAGTTTCCGTCGTGTTTACCCTCGGGCACTTCTCTGTCCTTCCGGGATAACTTCGGCGTTTATTGATGAGGCGTCTCCAAACTTTTGGGGACACCTAGTGGATGAACTTCACTTTTTGCAAGAGGCTCCGCAGCGTGAGGTCGAAACGTCTTTGTCAGACGGACATTACGTTGTGTTTTTTTTCAAATCAAGAAGCACTAACCAACTGAGAAGACTTGCACATAAAGAAACAAAACAAACAAAATTCTAAAATCATACAGACAGTTTGGGTAGTTTAAAGCATGACGACATTCTCGTTTGAGTTTCAGATGATGATATATATATTCTCATTCAAACTGGTAAATTTAGGAACTCGAATTTTTCCGTATGTAAAGGCGGTGGTTTCCTTGCTTTTGTATAATAATTCTTTCTTTGGCTTGCAACTCGCGATTTAGTGGACGATAGACACGGAAACGACTTTACTTTCCGGGGTTTTGGAAAAGCGAATCTGCTTGATGCAGAAGGGGTGAAAAGGCGCAGCTCCGAATTTGAGTATTTCTCTGACTGATTTATTTCTTATTCTGATTTGAAATTGGGGGAATTCGCTCTGTATACTGCTTTATATAGACAGACAATATTACTCGGCATCGCCAGGACGTATTTCTATTGTCTCGGTCACCACCCGATCTCATTGGTCGCTGGCAACCGCGACCCGTCCTACAACGTAGGATTAATTGTGTAAATTACTCGGCTTCTCGCACACCCAATTTCCTCTTGGTCGGCATATTGCCACTTATGACAGCGTTAACGGTAGAGCTGACTCATTTTGACATTCCCTCAGGTCACGCCTGCTAACGGCGTTTAACTCGGCCCGTAAACATCCTTTTCTCCGAGCCCGATTTTAATAACTCATATTAACAATAATTGCATGTTTTTTTTCGGTACAATTTCTTAAATGTATACTAGCGGTTTTATCGAGTTTAATCTTTCATAGGTCCCAGCATTTAGTCATTAGGTGGTTTTCTATAACAGTAACGAAATATATCTGATTTTGTCAGAATACAACACACACGCACGAACCCGACGTCAGCGGGAAGACAAGGTACGATTTTGATTTGACTAAAGTATTAAGTTATAAATCGCTTTTCGAAAGTAAATAATCGCTTAGGGATCAACTCAGTGACGACCGCCGGGTTATGCGAAATAATAATGCTGCGATTTTCAGACATAGGACACTTGACGTATCTACGAAGATATATCTCTTTCCGCCAGAGCCTGATATGTATTTATTTTGTGTTCCTTAACATGCCTAGCGGAATATTCGGGGTTATATCATGGGACACAAAGAGTAATTGAGTTGAATTAATTATGGAGGATTAATTTAACAAGCTAACCTCTTTAAATTAACGCATGAAATATTGCTTAATATAATTCTCTGGCCGATTTTATTTGGAATGTCATGTTTTGGAGAGAGTGTTAGTCACCCGCCCCCCTCGGCTAATGTTTTGAAATGTCTTGAGACGACTGGTGCCTAAAGAGGTGAGTCATCGCATGTGACTTAATTGAAAGCAAAGCTATTGACAGAGAAACATGATTAGCACCGGGACCAAGATGACTGACTTATGACCCAGGAGTCGATCCTGGTGTCTTGCGAGCTGGGGTTCGGCCACGCATCACAATCATATAACAATAGCAGAGGTTACGATATCCCGGGCGGAAAAGGAATCGAAGCATTGGGCAAGCATGTCTAC
>OY744520.1:111337619-111587619 GCA_963556195.1 Sepiola atlantica | reverse complement strand
TTATTTATTAGAAAAAAACTTCCTTTGACGTTGTTAATTATTCCCGTCTCACACCCATTCTTACCACGAAGTAAGAGGAAAACTTGGTCATACTCTTTGCCTCTTACTTTTCTTCCGAGTTATACCATACGGATGAGTGTAAAGGTATGAATGCAGTTTAAGTAAGTATACGTACCCATTATTGTGTACAAAACCATCAATAAAACTGTACTTGAACAAGGGAAAGACTGCAATAATATCACAAATACGTGAAGAATATCAAGATGACCATTTCTACTTCCGGCAAGAAGGAACGCCTGTGCATTTTGCACTCACTGTGCGTGCATTGCTTCACGAAACATTTCCTAGCGAGTGGATCGGACATCGAGCAGCCGTCGACAAACCGCCACGCTCCCCTGATCTAATTGATTGATTGACCCTACTCTTTCTTGTTCTTTACACCCCCTCTCTCACAGACGTGATGTTGCTAGTCTCAGTCTTTTCTATAAATATAAGTATGGCATGTGTTTTCTTCAGAATTATATGAAAGTGAACAGACATTCAAACCATCCCTAAAGTCATATTTGGCTGGTGAATCTCTGTCCCATTTGAGGGTTCTTGATAAGGTGCAGAAATGTATCTGTAATTTGATTGGTCACACCCTTCCTTTTTCTCTGCGTTCTCTCTCACACAGACGTGATGTTTCTAGTCTCTGTCTTTTCTATAAATACTATTATGGTATGTGTTCTTCAGAATTATACGATCTATTCTCCGCTTACTTTGTTCCAGCTCGTTTGACTCGTTGGTCTAGTTGTCTCCATCAATTCACTGTTTTGATAGCTCATTGTAAACAGTTTCGCATTTCAATAGCTTGTGTCCAAGAACCGCAGGCTTGTGAAACTCTAAACCTGCTGGCTGTTTTCCTCCTATAACATTGGTCTTCTCAAGGCTAAGGTCAATAGGCATCTCTTGTCTTTGCGATAATCATATTTTTTCTTGTTAGGTCCTTACATCAAGTGTTTTCATGCATTGTCTAGAGCGATTTCCATGAAAAAAATTCCAATGAACTTATGCTTGGAATGTTTTGTAAAGGTGAGAGTTTTCGCATGCAAGCCACGCATGTAAACCGCGTACTATTGATGACATTGTTCAGTTCATCTTATTTTCTATTCACGATACTGATACTGATAAACATCTTTGTGTTCCTTGGCTTTTTTGCTAAGAACAAAACGTAGTAACTCTTCTGATACTACATCTAATATTTTCTGTTCTCGAGCATTGAAGTAGAAATCCTTCTATACTAAGGCAATTATTATCTTTGTTCCAATCCATACCGATCCTTTATGGGGAGCTGGATTTTCCACTCACAAAAATCGACCTTGTGTCTAACTCTGCCCTCGTGGGGTGGCAATAAAATAAATCTATCCAGAATGTGCAGGAGTGTCGAATCTTGATTAAACGAGTAGCTGTAAGATCAAGTCAGATATTGTTATTCGTGTTTCACTTAATGCACTGATTATTGTACAGGTTTTCTTCTACATAATTGTATACATACATTTGCACACGTCCGTATAACTTCTCTCTGTTGCTCTCTCTCCCGTTCGCCATAACTAACTCAGAGAACAGGCGTTATTAGTAAATATACTTGTTTTGAACTATCTGTAAACAATGAAGCTGTTTTTCAATGTTACATAACGCTAATGGAGCGTGTGCTGTAATACGTTAAAAAATGACATTTCATTTTATTTACTAAACAAGGAAATTAAAGCATATTTGCATAGTTTCAGTTGCCCTTCACTCGCAGTCGCCCTTTACGCCAATTATCCTCTCACCTTTCCTCTGGGCCATACAGTTTGCTCTCTCCTATCGCTTCTGGGTCATGTTATACATCACCTCGTCTCTCTGTCCCTCATTTGAACGGTTACCCGTAGAGTGTATGTGTGGTTAGTAAAATAGCAACATGTTGGCACGACTGTTTTGTAACAGGTATGATCCTGTTGTTGGCATCTGTTACCCTGATTTTTTTCCGATACTTACACGAGGGACCAGGTTATCAACATCCCTAAGTAAAAGTGGGAGGTGATGGTGGCTCAGTGGTTAACGACACGGACTGACAACCTGGGTGTGCTAAGTTCAAATCCAGTTAGTTTCATAGAAACACTCTCACTTATGATGTTGGCAACCTCCATGTGGTCCTTCCTGTAAGTTCCCGATGCTTTTCGTGATAGAATCCTAACTAGAAAAATATAATTGAAACCAATGCCAACAATAGAATCATCTGATTCATAAGAATTGAATGAATTAAGTGAAATTAAAACCAACTGGTTTCAAACATATCACACCCAGGCCGTCAGTTTGCGCGTTGTTATTCACTTCACAACGGTCAGCTCCGCCCTCTCACCTAATTAATTATTATTTTCTCACATTCTATGAGCAATGTTTCTGACAAAGGGGAAGAATTGATGTTTTCTGGGTCGGAATCTATCCATCTAACACTTATCGTTGGCTAGTTTTTGACCTTGGAGTAGTATTTTTTAGCTTCTGACATCAAGTAGCTTCATACCTTGTCTGGAGAGATTTCCCTACAAAAGCGTATAAAAATAAATTGCTAACGATATAAATTGTGTTTAAGCATGAAGTAAAAACGCAGACAAATAAAACAAAACCGTATTCGAATCTCAATATATATTATCCAGTCTCACTATTTACGAAGTCAAGTCACTATTTAGTGTAAGTTGTTAAGAATGTTGAAGACTTGTGAGGTTGGTGGCGAAGATGGAAACGTGCTGCGGTGTTTACGTCAATAGTAAATCACCGAAAAGTCCTGCCCTTTTTTGTAACCCCGGGCCGACACTGTTTTGTTCAGACAGACGAAACAATTTTTCTCACTAAGCAAACATCTGGTCGATGTCACCAGATACAAAAATGACTTTGATTTTAAATCTATTTAATAAGAAAGAAGACGCCTAAAGGTAATAGAGATATTTCTAGATATATTTTAGATGTTTTTAGATATATTTTAGATGTGTTCAGATATATTTTAGATGTTTTCAGATATATTTTAGATACATAGCTTTATATTCATACGAAAATACAACTATTGTAATAGAACGGTATGTGTTTATTTGTGTGTGAGGCCGCAGAAAATGATGATTTCCAATTAGGTGACTATAATATGAGTTATGTCTCCGATGGGACTATGATATCGGCGATACAACAATTTTGCACCACTTTTATGTTCCGCTGATGAAGATTAAAATTAAGATATAATTATAGTGAACCTTATGTTTAGAATCGATATGTCAATGTTGATCAACATCCATTACATTAGTTTGATTCTAAAATATGTTTACAATTTAAGATTTAAGGTTGTTCTGAAATATTTAGATTTTCAAATGGACGTTATGTCCCCTTAACATTCTTGAAGATACGCCAAAAAACTGAAATATTAGGAATATTTATGAATTGATGCCTAATATCTATTGTTAAAATATCACAAAAAACTGAAGGTATCTGAATTTTCAAAAAACAGCTTCAACCCTCTGTATACGCCCTTTCTATCAAACTAAATTTAACTGAATATAACTCACATTACAACCCTGTACGCCTAACAGATGTTTTCCAAAATTCATAATGATCGCTTAATTAATGTAGGCATGAATCCTGTACATACACATATATAATCATATACACACACATTATTTAATATATATATATATACAAATATATATATATATATATATATATATATATATATATATATATATATATATAAATTAAGCAAGTTCACATATATTTCTAAAATGAACTTAAAAATAGTTTTTCATAAGTGCTTAATACAAAGTAGAGCTTTATAAATAAACTTTATATGAGCATAAAAGATGCCTACAGAAATTAACTTTTCTGTGCTGAGCGCACGTTGTCAGCGTTGCAACAATAATAATTAAATTGTCCGAAAGAAAACCAGAGGTATAGATATCGGAAATGTATATGTTAGTATAAGCTGTGCTTGCCTGCTGTTATGGCAAGACTTATGTGTATAAATATACGTTTTGTTGATGCGTGTGTATGTATGGTAAGAAATATGTGTGCTGATTTTGGGGTGCGTTCTGACTTGTATGCATGTACATATATTCTGTTTACGCATGTATGCGATTGACGGTTATAGTTATTCAATGTGACATGCTTAAAAAGTCTTAACCTCACCCCCGCAGTTGAAACCTTCAGTAAAACGCCATCGTCGACTTTCTGACCTCGATATCTATACCTTTGATTTCCTTTCAGGCAATTTTATAAATATCCCTGGAGCTTCAACGATATACGTTTAGCACAGAAACGCGGATTAATTTGTGTTGGCTGTTTTAATATATATATATATATATATATATATATATATATATAATGTTCCTTTCAATAGTAGAACACTTCAAGACAACTGCCTTCAAATATGATTTACCGAGTTATTGATAACGGCCGTGTTCGCTAGGACGTTGGGATTTGACTTTAAAATATACCTCATGTTCTGGAGTTAGGGTCCAGCGGCCGATATGAATAATTCTTCTCGACACTGACGATTCCCGTACAGATTAAACGTATACTTATGTAGATAAAAACAAATATTTATAATTATTTGTCGCTCCCAAATGTAGGCTGGTCGCTCTAGTGACTAGTATTAACGCTGCTATCATTGTTGCTTCAATGCAATGTTCCTTTCAATAGCAGAACACTTTAAGACAACTGCCTTTGAATAGGATTAATTTCTCGCTGATTTACCGAGTTGATGACAACCGTCGTGGGCACTTAAACGTTTGAATTTGAGTTTGAAATATAACTCGTGTTCCGGGGTTCGGGTCCGGGGACCTGGGTCAATAATTCTTCTTTACACTGACGATTCCCGAGAAGATGAAACGTATAGTATGTAGATAAAAACAAATATTTATAATATCGAATAACATTTTAGCCTTTCACATCTTTTTTTTCATTTCTATTTTTATTTGGTTTATCTAGCGTTTTTGGTTTCAGATTTATTTTATATTTTTTCATTTATTATCTGCTTGAGTTTTTTTTCCTGATATGGAACCAAACATTTAAACAGTCAGAATATTGAAGAGGACAACTGAAACATGTATGCACATATGTAACAAATAATATGTGTATAAATAAAAATTTATACTAAAAACAGCCTTACTCGTTGCTGAGCACTTTTTTATACACTGGAGTTTCAATGGATTCACATCTATAGAAACAGATATAATACATGTACGATTAATAGTAAAGAACAAATAATTAAGTGTGATTCATGCATAAACTTCCCGGAAAGATAACTTTATATGCTAGATATACTAGTTTAGCTGCATTCTCTGCTTCTCTTTCTACGTGTACGCTTTTTATGAATCTTAACGGTCGACAGATTTATTAAGTTACTTTCTTCCGGCCGGCTTAAAAAGTTGACTCAAGGGATTTTTTTCGAAACATCTGAAAGAAATCGTTTTCTTTCAGAATGTTTTCTCTGTGTATTTTTTTACGAAATTCTTATCTGAAGTGGTCTGATCATTAGGCTGAATTATTCGGTTGCCCCGGGATGCAATTCCTTTGTAAGGGGGCACTTCAAACTCACAAGCTTGACTTATCTAACACTTTTTGGGATATATATATATATATATATATATATATTTAACTATATATAAGTATATATATATACATATATATATATATATCAATGTATATTTTGTATTTAACTATATATAAGTATATATATACATGCATGTATATATATATAAATGTATATATTTGTATATATATTTATATAAATGTATATAAATATATTTATATATGTATGCCAATTAAGGAATAATATATATATATATATATATATATATATATATATATATATATATATATATATATATATATATATATATATATATATATATATATATATATATATATGTATATATATAAATGCATATAAATATATTTATATATATGACAATTAAGGAATAATATATATATATATATATATATATATAAATATATATATATATATATATATATATATATATACATATACATATACATATATACACATATATTTATATAAAGGTGTATAAATTTATATATATGACAATTAAGGAAAAAAAAAATATATATATATATATATATATATATATGTGGGGGGTGTACTACCTGTGAATACCGGACGTGGTCTGGAATGCAATGGGGTCATTATAGTTTGTTTTATTTTCATTTGTGTTTTCATTTATTTTATATATACTGAAAAAGACCAAAATATTTCGTTGTGAGAAAGATAACTTTTTTAATATAGTTCAATTTACAATATGAGTTATTCACTTTCATGATATTAATTTTTCGTTCTATAATTGGATTTTGTCCAATATTAGAATTTGTCAGGCTGTATAATTATGTTCTAAATAAACTGTAGCTAAGTACATTATATGTAGTGCCAACGATAAAAACTGAACATTCGAATGTGATATGCCAACCTAGACGTCATAACGTGTAGTCATTCACATACAGCCATTTCGTCGTTACACGACTTTTCCGTTATGATTCGAAACCTTGACTACGAGTCAGATACAAATCTTATCATTGGTCTTATCCCCTACGCCAACAACTCGTCACTAGCTATATTAGAAATTATAGAGTTATATGTATTTTCTTTGTTAACATTGCCGTCCTAACTTAAAAATAATTTTTAATTTCGTTGCAAAAAAAGCAACGATAGACGACGGAAACAGATTTGTCAGGAACATTCTGACTTCTAGTGCATGTCTATGGTACCTTTAAATAAATAGGGTACTTAGAAGAGCCTTCAAATGTATCATCATAAAACGGTACATACTTCGTGTTTAATACATCAATGAACTGTATTTTAAGTGTAACCATTGGTAATAAGAATGTCCACTGCTGCGAAGCTCTTAATCCAACTTAGGCATGGAACAGATTACTAGAACACTATGCACTCCGGGTTATATAAAAGTCATATGACTTCTCCTAAAGGAGAACGTATTCTAGCCGAAATATATACTGGAAAAGGTTAGATCTACGTATATACTAGTATATAATATATTCGTTGATCTCTAGACTCAAACACCCAGAAGCGGTAATGAATTACTCGACTGCCTTTCTATAGTGTATTTACAATATTGAATGAAGAGAATTCAACTTTCGAAAGAAGCTAACCGCGTCACTATGCGATTGAAAAGAAGCAACCATATCGTGAACATAACGTAAATAACAAAAAGGCCCAGAACAACGATCTAACGGTAACTGTTTCTCAAAACGTGCAGAAATATTAGCAATAATACGACCCAGAGGACCTTCCATAGCAAAATAAATCCCCATTGAAACGGAATTCGACTTTTTTTTGTCGCCAGACTATTAATTCGATAAAAACATTTTCTGGAAATACGGGCCTTTTAAGGGTCTGTGATACAGACTTTCAGCACAGATTCCAATAGTCTTACCAAGATTCATTGGTAAACAGACTCGAAATCTCATAAGCATGTAGATAACCATTTTTCAAGGAACATTTAAGTTTTCCTATATCTGAAGAAAACTGAAAAAAGTCAGTGATGCATTAGTTCGAAAATCGATACTTATGCCGATTACGACCCAAGCTAAAATCGACTTTGCGTCGATAGTTTCCGGATGTTTACGTACACGGCCGGAAAAAGCCGAATAAAAAGTCTATTGTCTGCGTCTAAAAATCCAAAACTAGGCTGGATCTGCAACTAGATAATATTGATAAAATGTTTCTTTTTTATACGTAAAAAAATTATTTTACGAAAAATATCACTGAACAAGTGTTAAAACGGTGTTAGGGTTAGGGTTTTAAAATGTTTTTTTTTCTGGATAAGCGCTTCGGCATTTTCCAGCCGTCTACGTTTACATCCGGAAACTACCGACGCCAAGTCGATTCTAGCTTGTGTCTTAATCTGCATAAATACCTGAATACCTCTCTGCGTACCGGTTGAGAATCACAGCTAGGCATTTCGTTACTGTAAGCTGAGCTGAGCCAACTATAGAAAGAATAATTCAAATAGGAACGTCATCCATATGGACCTTAGGTGACCGATAGAGTCTTCTAAGTTGGGAAGCCATCAGACGAATTGTCTCATAAATTTACTTCTCCAACTGCTTGCTTTCAAATAGTTCGAGTAAACGGTGTTGTATCTTAGCTTCAGATTTGGTACTCCTATGTTTGATTATAAAAGTACGTAGTACTATATTGAATGTAAAATATTGAATAAAGAAATATCTTTCTTTTTTTTTTTTTTAATTCCTTTGTTTCTTCTTACATCGTAACCAATACTTAGCGTGTGCGCGCCTGTGTGTTCAACAATACATTGTCTTTGGAATGAAAATATATTCTGCCAATCCTGTTATGTGCGTAATGTTCGCGAAAAAATGAACAAGGACGGGTATTCTTACAATGAGTTCTTAGATTGAGCATTTACTGATGGAAATAATACGTCAAATGTAAGCGTGACACACAGACGAAAAAGGTTCTATTTTAAACTTAACCGTAACAAACAAACGAATTCTGTTTCAAACTTAAACGTGATGGATTGTCCGACGGACAGTACCTCTTATGTCGATGCTTAGACACATCTACAATAAGATGCGCCTCTCTAATCCGCATACTGATTGATGACAATTCCATTTCAAATTGAAACCCAACCGACCGGCAGAGTATCTTACAGAGATCCTTGAACGCATATAAAGTCCCGCTGAGCTCTCCGTGAAAGTCACGTATCTTTCGGGAAATTAAGACACGAGAAACAAGCCTTTGGCCCCCTTCTTCATTGGGTGAGAGCTAGTGTTCGATTGAACATGCAGTTGCGCACGTTTCTATCTTCCTGCTATGAGTTTTACGGACGGCATAATAGTAAATAGAGATATTGGATGCATCCAATGATGTGCGTACATTGAATGAGAAAAAAAAGGTATATTTGGAAAAAAAGGTGATTCACAGCACAAATTGTATCTTCCTTTGCAAGCTGGAATACTTCTATATAATACAAGTACGAGTTGAATTACGAGTCCTCGTCGGGAATAAGATTACAATCCTATTCTAAAATACTAGAGAGTGATCCATACTAAACGTCACGCCCCATGTAATCGCTGATAACATTCACAATCTTTATGCAATCCAACTATAATTGCTAACAATAAACTTCAGTCTATGTCTGACTTGTCCACTAAGCTTCAATCATCGATCTCCAACAATACATCTCGCGTTTAAATGATAAGCACATCTAGATGCGATGTGTAAATTTGTCAATACCTCTGAAATACTCCTCTCTTTTCAGTGTACTAATATGCGCTTTGGTGGCCGTCTTTAACTCAGGAATTGTCTGGTGATTGATTTGATAGGCATTATCTTTGAGAAAACTCTATGTATAAAAGTATGGGTGGTTAAGGTATGGTGATTGTGAAGTCAATTAAGCAACATATCTCTTACCAAAGGATACGATTACCAAAGTGTCCACACATATAATTGAACGGCGTATAAAACACACACACACACACATATATATATTTAGTTATCTATCAATTGATAGTGAAACCTTCTTGAAGCTCGTGCGCTACGATCTTCGTTCCCGATAAAACATAATTTAGTTTAATAATAATAATAATAATAATAATAATAATAATAATATATATATACAAATATATATATATATATATATAGAGAGAGAGAGAGAGAGAGAGAGAGAGAAAGAGAAGGAGAGAGAGAGAAAGATGGAGAGAGACTAAACACCAGTGTAATAATCAAGGGAGGCGCGATAGCGCTCTATCTCTTAATAGACTTCAAAAACGACGTATGCTAGAAATCTTATTTCTTTGATTAGTCATAACTCAAAAACCAATAAACCAAATTATTTAAAACTTTGCACAAAATTTTCATCTGATAGGTTCTATAAGTGTGTCGAATTTCAGCATCATTAGTCAAGGCAACCCAGAGATCCAGAAAGGTCAGGAGTGATTTTGTGTTATCCGTGTGTACGTACGTACGTGTGTGCCACCCTGTATCTCATAAACTATTTGATGGATTCAGCTGATTTTTGGCAGACATAGAGGCTTCAGTTTACCATATATTCTAGTTTTCCAAAACACCTTATTATCTAACGTATTTATGTAGTAATCTGATAAAAATGCTGAGTCACTGAAAACGTCCCATAATCCCTTGCCGGATGTACCCGGTCTTGCCCTAAATTCTGTCCGGTTGCATCAGTCATACCATAACTTCAGTTCAGATGTATCAATAACATTATAGGAAGGCTACGATTTTAGTAGTGCTCTGAATTCCTCCTTGATTTTCTAAGTACTCGGCGTTGTCCAGGAGAAAATTGTTCAATATCCTAGATAGAGCTACTATAGTGATAAGTTTGTATAATATTTTAACACTATCTACGTTTCACTTCAGTGCACATGGAAATGAAGAGAAATAAGTTGGAGTGATTTTAGTAATGTTCTAGATGCTTCCTTGATTTTCTAAGTACTCGGCGTTGTCCGGGAGAAAAGTGCTCAATATCTTAGATAGAGCTACTGTAGTGATAAGTTTGTATAATATTTTAACGCCATCTACGTTTCTCTTCAGACTATTGTGTACATGGAAATGAGGGGAAAATAGTAAGAGTTATTTTAGTAGTGCTCGAGATGCGTCCTTTATTTCCTAAGTACTCGGCGTTGTCCGGGAGAAAAGTGCTCAATATCTTAGATAGAGCTACTGTAGTGATATGTTTGGATAATATTTTAACGCCATCTATGTTTCTCTTCAGACTATTGTGCACATAGAAATGAGGGGAAATTAGTAAGAGTGATTTTAGTAGTGCTCTGGATGCCTCCTTGATTTTCTAAGTATTCGGCGTTGTCCGGAAGAAAAGTGCTCAATATCCTAGATAGAGCTACTGTAGTGATAACTTTGTATAATATTGTAACGTTATCTACGTTTCTCTTCAGACTATTGTGCACATAGATATGAGGGGGAATTAGTAAGATTGATTTTAGTAGTGCTCTTGATGCTTCCTTGATTTTTTAAGTACTCGGTGTAGTCCGGGAGAAAAGTGCTCAATATCCTAGATAGAGCTGCTGTAGTCATAGATTTGTATGATATTTTAACACGATTTACACTTCTATTCGGAATATTTTGCAGATGAACAGGAGGGGAATCAGTAAGAGTGATTTTAGTAGTGCTCTGGATGCCTCCTTAATTTTTGAAGTACTTAGCGTTGTCAGGGAGAATAGTGCTCAATGTCCTAGATAGAGCTACTGTGCAGATGAAAAGGAGGGGTGATCAGTAAGGGGGTGCTTCTGGTGCTGCTACAATATAGACCCCGGAGGCTTGTGCAGAATAGGGACCATGGGTGTTTATGCAATATAGGGGCAAGGGGTGCTTCTACAGTATAGGACCCAGCATCGGGGGTGTTTCTACAATATAGGACCCGGATGCTCCTGCAGAATAGGGACAATGGGTGCTTCTGCAGTATATGGACCAGGGGTGGTTCTACAGTATAAGATCCAGCACCGGGGGTACTTCTGCAATATAGTACATGGAGGCTTCTTCAGAATAGGGACCATGGGTGCTTTTGCAGTATAGGGACCAGGGGTGCTTATAATATTTATATGTATGGGGAGGATGAAACAAATTTTTTTGGGGGGTGGGGGGGTAAATTTTTTTTTTCTTTTTTAAATTGAAAATATTTCTATATATGGGGGAGGTTAAATTTATTTTATTTGGGGGGGGGTCAAAAAATATTATTTTTTATTTTGCATTAAAAATATTTCTATGTATAGGGGAGGATAAAAAAAATTTGAGGGGGGGGTAATTCTTTTTTTTTTTAATTAAAAATATTTATATGTATGGGAGAGGATGAAAAAACAATTTGGGGTAGGTGGGGGGTAAACTTTTTTTTTCTTTTTTAAACTCAAAATATTTCTATGTATGGGGGGAAGGTAACAAATTGTTTTTTGGGGGTCAACATTTTTGTTTTTCTTTTTAATTAAAAATATTTCTATGTATGTGGAGAGTAAAAAAAAATTGGGGTTGTTGAAAAAAAATTTATTTAAATTTTTTTTATTAAAAATATTTCTATGTATGGACGAGGATACAAAAAAACAAATTAGGGGGGCCAAAACAATTTTTTTTTTTTTTTTTTAACATAAAAACATTTATTTATGATAGTGACACTACATGAATGAACACTATTTTGTTTTTCTGACACGACAGGTGCACATTAATATGAGTTCTTAGGTATGCGAACTGGGCTAGAGATAGGTACATATATAGTATGTGCACCCTTGCAGAGATTAGTAAGTATGTAGTATGCGCACCAGAGTCACGATAGGTACGAATATAGTATGCGCACCGGGCGGCGATAGGTATATATATAGTATGTGCAAGGAGGGTAGGAATAGGTACGTATATAGTAGTGCATAGGGGTGACGATAGGTACATATATAGCATGTGCACAGGGGTGGCAATAAGTACGTATACAGCACGCGTTCTGGGGTTGCGATCGGTACGTATATAGCCCGCGCACCGGGGAGGCGATAGGTACGTATTTACATTCGCACCGGGGTTGCGACAGGTACGTATATAGCACGCGCACCGGGGCGGCGATAGGTACGTATTTAGCATTTGCACCAGGGCGGCAATAGGTACGTATTTAGCATTCGCACCGGGGCAGCAATATGTACATATTTTGTATTCGCACTGGGGTCCATAGGTACTTATATAGTATGCACACCGGTTCAGCAATAGGTACGTATTTAGCATTCGCACCGGGGCGGCGATATGTACGTATTTAGCATTCAGGGGTGGCGATAGGTACGTATACAGCATGTGCACACGGGCGGCAATAAGTACGCAACTAGCATGCGCACTGGGGCAGTGATAGGTATGTATTTAGCATGCGTTCCGGGGCGGCGATCGGTACGTATATAGCACGCGCACCGGGGCGGCGATCGGTACGTATGTAGCACACACACCGGGGTGGCAAAAGGTAGTATTTAGCATTCACACCGGAGCGGCGATAGGTACGTATTTAGCATTCGCACCGGAGCGGCGATATGTACATATTTAGTATTCGCACTGGGGCAGCGATAGGTACTTATGTAGTATGCACGCCGGGCGGCAATAGGTACGTAATTAGCATTCGCACCGGGGCGGCGATAGGTACGTATTTCGCATTCGTACCAGGGCGGCGATAGGTATGTATTCAGCATTCCCAGCAGGGCGGTGATAGGTATTTATTCAGCATTCGCACCGGGGGGCGATAGGTACTTATATAGTATCTACACACAGGCGCTGATAGATACTTATATATTATCTGCACTGAGGCGGCGATAGGTACGTATATAGTATACGCACTGGGGTGGCGATAGATACGTATATAGTATGAACACCGGGGCGGAGATAAGTCCATATATAGAAGTCGCAGACAGAGGTGGTACTTTTTATAGAAATAGATCATACTATTGCCCTAGGCAACGTAGGAGGAATGGTGGGGAAGAAACACTTTTTGCCAAAGGCAAAATGAGAAAGTAGGGGTGAAATGGGGTGACTAGGGAACTGAAAGGTAGAAATATAAAGAGACGGCTATAGAGAGAGGGAGAGAAATAGAAGTATGAATATAAAGATGTTACACATGCGATTTTTCTTCAATTATATGTTTATATGACCCTGAGCAACGCCGGGTAGCCCCGCTAGTTATATAGTAGATGATATCATTTGGGTCATTAATATCTAACTGCAGTCCTATCCGACATGAAATAGTTAAAGAAGATTTTCTTTCAGTTCTGTGAAGAAAAGTATAAATGTCGGCAGTTTAAAGACTTAAAAGCAAAGGTTTAATTTTGCTCTGTAACGAAACGCAACCAACCATGTGCGAAACGATTCCCCCGTCACTCTCTCTCCCCCTCTCTCACTATGTATCTCCCTATCTATTTTTTTCTTTTTTTTTCAACTAATAGCGCACACACGCAAAACCAGGCACTTCCTATAAAAAGTGTTCATTAGATTATATTAAGGGTACTATGTTATATGAAATATTAGTCGTAATAATTAACGGAAATGAAGTAGTAAATTAAGCATTATTATTTATAATGTAGGCCGAAGTATCATTTTAAATGAAGCGGAATATGCGAATTAAGGGAGGCGCGAGAGCGCTCTATCCTTTAATAGACTTCAAAAATGGCCTATGCTTGAAATCTCATTTCTTTGATCAATCAGAACTCAAAAACAAATAAACCAAATTAGTTAAAACTTTGCACAATTTTTTATAGGTTCTATAAGTGTGTAGAATTTCAGCACCATTAGTCAAGGCAACCCAGAGATCTAGAAAGGTCAGGCATGATTTTGTATTATCCGTGTGTTCGTTCGTACGTATGTGCCACCCTGTATCTCATCAACTATTTGATAGATTCAGCTTATTTTTGGCAGATATAGAGGTTCTAGTGTCTAGTTGATGGCATTTAAATTTCAGTTTACCATATACCTTAGTTTTCCAGAAAATTTCAAAAAACCTTTAAAATGACCATTATATTGAGCCAACGCACACACAGAGACAATGCATACACTCTTTCACTGTCTTATGCATACTCCACTGAACCTAACCGTAACGACGGGATCAAAGTTAGCGCGGGTCCCAATATACTAAAGCACCCTCTATTTGTTAGTAAGTTACACTGTCTTTATCATGGCAACCCCCCGGATAAGAGTGAAATACTTTTTAAAAATAATAATTTGCATTCAAATAACGTTTGTACGATGGACACTCTACTAAAATGGGTTGATATACCGTAAAAACTGGCAGGCTTACCAAAAGAAAACGAAACTGTACTTGTTACTTTCGTCTCTTTCGTTTTTGTTACATATTTAAAAAAACTTTTTGCGATTTATTTATTTGTTTTTCTTGAATTTTCACTTTTCAATTACGTTTAGTCTCTCTCTATATTTTCTCTCTATCACTCTCTTACGAACATATACACTCTCTTTCTTTCGTACGCGCTCTCTGTGTTTCACTGAAAAAAAAAACAGTGCTTAATGTGAGTTAAAAAAACAGAAAAAATAATACTGGCTGTCTCACGAACCTAAAAGAAATAAATAAATGGTTTTAACGTTTAAAGTTATCGTCTGTCAGCGTTTGCGTTGGCACAGCTCGTAAGAAGTTTTATTAGTTTCATTAGTTTTATTCGTAAATATTCTAAATATATTTCAAGAACAGATATTGGATTTTTTTATATATGTAGAAGTATTTGAAGCACAGAAATTTATAGAAGTTACCTTTATTTTTGATAATGTTGCATTATAAAATGAAAATAGTTCACATTTCTCTCTCTCTCTCTCTATCTCGTCGTTCAAATGTTTAACCGGAGAAAAGGTGCATAAACGTCGTCTCCTCCTCCTTTCACGCTGAAGCGACAGTAGTGAGCGGGGTCAGTTAATGGTTTAATTAAGTTAATTTTAATCTACTTAACGACTTCATTTAGTTAGCTCAGTGGTAAAGTCACGGCTTTTCAGCTAGATGTTACGGTTTCGATTCCAAGTCTCTCTGTCCGACTTCTTTGTTGTTTATTTTGAATTTCTTTAGGAGCATGACACACGTACGTACACATTAACGTATTAATATATAGATATGGCGATTTCCAGGGAGGGAGGGAGGGATCCTATTTTGATTTACCATTCCTACAGGGCGCCACATAGAACAGTTTTATACACGTAATTCATCAACTTCTTGCCAATTTCTTTTTTTTGTTTCTTGCTCAGAAAAGTACTGATTTTACAAGAATAAACCATAATTCTAAACGACAGCTAACATTTTTTTAAACATAACTCAATCCCATAACTATGTTACATTTTAGCATAGGAATACGAAGGCCTTAAAGAAAACAACGTTGATTTACTCACAGTTAATGTAAGTATATATATTAACTGTGAAAAATGTGTTCTAGTTTGAATTGTATCATGAATAAATATACACTCATCATAACGAAAAAAATATTTACCTGTGAATATTGGAAGAAACACTGATTAGTCAAACTACCAACTATATCAGTTATGAGAAGGCATTGTATTGAGGCATAGCCTTTACAAAACTAGTGACATTCCATGAAAATGCCAGTATACTGAAATCATATGCCCTTAATAAGGTTAAGATGAACATTCAATACACTAAACACTAAATTTACAAAAGCAAAGAAATTCCCAAATTTTTACACTTTTATTGTCATTAAGGGTATGCGAGCACAACAGGGCTATGTATTTTACTGGTAGGAATTTTTCTTCAGCGCAAAACATCGAACAAGAATTAATCGTTTATACAAAATCTCTTGGACTTTTCCGAAGGGAATTCGGCTGGAACCCATCGTCTTCTTTTATTGACAAACGTTCTGATCGATCTGATGTCCTTAGGGAAGCTACCTAATATCGTTAAACTTTGGCTGTAGGCTACGTGTTGAACCCTTAGGAAAGATTACAAAGTAAGAACCGAAATAAAGTGCCACTCTGTTGCATATATTTGTGATATTAGAGCCGTAGAGTACTGTTTTTAGTTCAGAGAAAACGAAAATTTCAGAGAAATGAAAAATACCAAGGTTTACAGTTCACATTTTTTTAATTTATAAAATTTAAAATTCTTGTTTGCGGATCTTCAATCTGAATTGTAAAAAAATGTATTGTATTGTTGAAAAAATACAGTAAAAATCGTTTACATATAAAAAAAATGGTGAAAGTTGTTAATTCTAAAAAATTAAAGTGTGAAACTTAAAATTGAACAACAACAACAGAATACCTTCATTTTCCTTAATACATAAAAATGCTGCTTGTGTCGTATGAATAATGGTTCATCTCGGGTGTGATTGATAAGGATACTATAAAGGTAAGTAAAATACCTGTTAAAATGTTTATCGGCAATGCTTATATTAACAGTGCTAAAATAGTAACTATGTTTATATTTTTTATAAGAAAAATTCCTACCAGTAAAATACATAGCCCTGTTGTGCTTGCATACCCTTAATGACAATAAAAGTGTAAACATTTGGGAATTTCTTTGCTTTTGTAAATTTAGTGTTTAGTGTATTGAATGTTCATCTTAACCCTATTAAGGGCATATGATTTCAGTATACTGGCATTTTCATGGAATATATAGAGAGAGAGACTAAATACCAAATGTATATATAAAAACAACCATTAACACAAATTCCATGCAATTTAGCCTGACTATTTCCTACAGGTATAAAACACAGTAGCCTCTGTGTATCTAAATTGCTATAAATATATTTTCATGATTAATATATATATATATATATATATATATATATATATATATATATATATATATGAAGAGAGATGGAGAAAATATACAAATTGTAATGTATACGATTTGTCAATGCAAATTTAGCAAATAAAATAACTCGTATGTCAATGCTCATTATTTAACCAACATTACAAATACATGCACACACACACAAACATATATATATATATATATATATATATATATATATATATATATATATATATATATATATATATATATATATGTATATATATGTATATATACACACAAATAAATACACACACATTATAATATATATATATATATTTATATATATATATATATGCGCGCAAACACATATATAGGTATATATTAATATTTATATTTATATTTATATTTATATGTATATATATATATATATATATATATATATATATATATATATATATATATATATGTATGTGTATATATATATATATGAATGTTCAGTGTGTGTCGGTATTGTTCTGGTTCCAATTATTTCCATTAATATCTCAAGGGAAAACAATTTTAACTTATTTTAAAATTTATAATGCAAAATATTTATTTATTTAGCAAATGTTTAGTTTATTCATCGACAAAAAATCGTACCGAAGCGAATGCAACAAGCCTTCTCTGTTTTATGAATAGCTTATGCTTTTTTTCTCTGTTCCAACTAAATGTCATCGTGTTTTGATTTGAAACAACATTTATAAGTTGCACTAAGAAAAGATATTTGAAGTGTTCCACACTTATTCATTTATGCTACATAGTTCGCTTGACTATATATATATACATATATATATATATATATATATATATATATATATGATTATTATCATTTATACAGAATGTACAAAATCTGCAACACTGGCTTGTCGATGTTATCGATCAAAAACTGTTAGAAACTAAGATCTCATCAGACAGAGTCATAATCCGACCCTTACCTCAGACTATATTTTGGAAGAATGAAATTGGGGAAGAAAATATAAGGAAATTTAAAATGTGGAAAATCACGTGGTTATATTATAGACTGTTGAGAATGAAATATAAAATGAAATAAAATAAAATATAAGTTCATTGAGATAGAGAAAAGAAAAGAGAGAGGGAAATGGGTGGAAGAGAGGGGAAGACAAAATAAAAAAGGCAGGAAGGGAAAAGGAAGGCAAAAAATACACAGCTAATGTCTGCATGTGTGTTGGCAGGCAAAGACGCGTCAATATAATATTGATGTTTCGATGTCTAGCAAGACACGTTTTCCAATCTGGTTTGAATGTATGTCGGCAGTGCTGGTAGGGTGTTAAGACTCAAGTCTTGTTGTTTTTCTTCTCTTTTTATTGTTTTACTGTTTTTTAATTCTAAGTTTTATTTTTTAGTTCATTTTATTGTTATTAATTAATTTATTTTATTAATTGATTTAGGACGAGTACAGCTCACAATTAGGAGACACATTAATTAAAAATGTATTCAATTTTACTTACATGATAAAAGGATGATAATAGCAGCTCCTATATATATATATATATATATATATATATATATATATATATATATATATATATATATATATATATATATATATATAATTCCATCCGGTTACGCAATAGTTAGCAAGTAAAAAAACACGTGTATCTTTCTAATCCCCGGACAGAACAATCCTAAGTGGTGAGGGAAAAGCGAAAAATCTAAATAGCATATCCACAATCACCTCAGACTTACACCTCCGTCTGATATAAATTCGAAAATAAATCACTATTTTATAATGATTTTATAATAAAAAGTAAACAGCGGGTGTTTTTTTAATCATGTTATGTCATCACAAATGATAATAATCATTCATATGTGTAAAAAAGAATTACAGACGTAATTCTACGAATTGAAATGAACTAATGTATTTGTTATTAAACAATTGAAATCATTATTTGCTGAGAAGATTATAGTTATCTTCATTTGATCGAATACATTTTGAATAATTCTAAAAAAATAAATATAATTATCTACATTTTGTTGAATATAATAATCAATAAAAAGCTTTGAAAAAAAGTGTCTTGATAAAACTTCTCGGCTTATAACAACGAAGGATCATGAAGATTATGAAGCAAAAAAAAATGTTAACAAATATATTTGAAGCTAAAATCTTACGATTAATATTTAGTTTATGTCATATTATAAATACTCTTAATTAAATATCTGATAAGAAGATTTCAATTTACTTTTTATTTTGCTGTTTTGAAGTTTGGTATGAAGATATAAGATGTGATGAACCAGAATCTTGTTTTGTTAGAATGAGGTTTCTATAATAAATTGGCTTTGAAATAATTGTAAAAATATTTTACTATGGTTTATATATATATATATATATATATATATATATATATATATATATATATATATATATACTTAAAGATAGAGGCAAAATGCCTTCAAAGAAACCATGTGTTAGATGGAGATATTTTTATTAAATCAAAATAAAAATTAAACATTTTTTTTCTTCATCTTGACTTTTTTTTTTAATCTAAAATTTCGCTTGATAAAACAAGCCTCGACAGAGCTTAGACAAATAAAAGGTATACACCTTTTTTTGTCGTAATAATCCTTCTTGGTCTTGTAGAGGTGTCTCGTCTCGTCGTATATATATATATATATATATATATATATATATATATATATATATATATATATATATATATCAATGAATAGAATGATTTTTACAATATATATATATATATATATATATATATATATATATATATATATATATGAGACTTTCGGCGTAAAAACACCTTTGTACACCGAAAGTCTCACAGATATATATTAACAAAAAATGGTTTTGTTCATTGGTAAATATATATGAAAATAACAAATATTTCGTAGTTTCTAAATTCTTCAAATAACTTTTGAAAATGTTTTCTAAAACACGTTCTTCTCCTTATATTTAAATTAGCGGCCACCACGCGCTTCGCATCGGACTCCACTTCCCCAAAAGTCAGAGGATCGGTTTCGCCCTTACTCTACTGAGCATAATCGAGGGATGTGGTGTTCTATACAAAGCCTTCATTGACATCCTTTCAGAAAGACGTTCTACTCCCACCATAATACTAATGTAATTCATCATTTTAACTGTAGGTAATACGACGTTGAATTTGGACAACAGAGTTAAACAAAACATACCCACAGACTTAAGAATCAAACCTTCCGTTAAACGTACATTCTAAAAATGCATACGGGTCCTCAATCACAGAACATTTGATTAAAACTCCGACGTGTGCAATTAAATTCAGCATTGATTCATTTACTACGTTGGGCCGTGCCTTTTGGCTAAGATCAAAGTGCAGTATCTGTTCCGATGTATACTGCACCCCATACTGGCGTTGTCTTGGCCTTCGGATCTTGATTTACGCCGGTCAATGGGTCTGTCCTGTGCAGTTCTAGGAGGTCCACCCTCCCAGGCTTCGCCTCCACTCTTTGGCGAGGAGTAAATTTATTGCTTACTGCCTGAGGCGCCCCTTCCGGGGAAAGCCGACGGGGCTGCTCAGGCAATTTTTAACCCCAACTTTCCCGACCAGACCTTGGGTCATATCTTACTTGTGGGAGTAAGATAAAAACTGGCCTTGTGCCTAACTCCTGGAGAGGAGGTAATCAAAACTCGATATTTTATCTGGAAGTCTTAGAGACGATCTATGTCCGTTTGAAAAAGCCATCCCTTTGTTTACAGATGGAGTGTCTGTTAAGCTGAGGCGCGCTTAGTCTCTAAGACATGTCCTCTATTGTATATATCGCATAACGCTGTTTTTTCTATATATAGATTTGTTCTCCCTTTTAAAATCGAACTATTTAGCTCTGTAGAGTTAAGGCGAAACCGGTCAGCTATCTATTTTACTTTTAACCGTAAACGATGAAACATGTCTTCCTTTCACACTTGTAGAAATATATATATATATATATATATATATATATATATATATATATATATATATATATATATATATATACATATTGGTTTACTTCCTCTAACAAAATAAATAATCATTATTATTTTACATAAAAAACTTTATCAACCGACATTTTCAAATTGTATTGAGTTTTTTCAGTTAATCATGCCAACACTACTTGTTTATTCTAAAATGACGGCTTGAAAATCGGGCCACGTTATGTCTGATGTATGGGAGGGATTTTTCATCTAATTATCGTCTTTAATGTGAGTAGTGCGTGTCCCTGTCTTGTTTTTTTTTCATCTTTCTTCTTTTTTCATCTGTCTTTCTGTTTGCTTTATTATTGTTAAATAACAGTCTCTGATGAGCAGCCCGTGAAAATAAAATACCATATTTTTTGGCGGGTTTTAAAACGTTCGTAACACGGGAAAATATAAAAACATTCGCTAAAATAAAATAAAAATTATGATTATTTACTGACGTTATTCGTTAGGCAGAGGAATTCAACACATAAATATATAAATACTCTGAATCCGGAAACAACTTCAGTAAGCTTGTAATCTTAAGCAATTCCAATAATATGATAAGGGGTGTATACATAAAAAGCGTATATTATTTATACAAACCTAGAAATATATATATATATATATATATATATATATATATATATATGTGTGTGTGTGGGGGGGGGTGTTTATATATATACATATATATATAATGTGTTTTGTAGATTTTCACCGTATTTCCCCTCCGGTGTTTCGTTATGACATGTTATTTCGCCACTCAACAATACATACTGCAATCCTCTGAAGATTGACAAAATTAGACTAATTGAAAACTATGCTTTTCGATTAATTCATCATGGTCTATGGAATGCAAATATAAGATATATATATATATATATATATATCTATATATATATATATATACATTTTAAAAAGTGATATTTTAAATGTAAAGTTTTCATAACATCAAGGTGTTTTATAGCTGAATAGTGCGAGACTAGAGCTATAATATGACATATTGTTATAAGTTTTAACCACAACAAAATGTGAGAAAGGGCAAATCCACATCTTGTCAGAAATTTTTTTTCATTATGTTCGGCATACAATTGTTTCGGCTAATACCGGAGATTTTTTTAAATTGATAACATTTTCTTAAAAAATCTAGTGGACCTATTACTTGGTATGGCTATCATCAGTGCCGTATACAAACTAAAGAAAAGTCAATAGAAAACCATGGCAAGTAAAGCATTAATTTCAAACCGCACTCAATTATCATCATTTTTTTAATCAGTTACTATCACCACAACGCCTGCTGGTAGACATACACAGTTCGTTTCCGTTTCATCATGAACTTTATATAATCGTTCATTATCCGCGTTTTAAATTCACCTCGATTTACATGAATTAAAAAAGTATGTTTTTCTATCCTTTATAGTTCGGACCCTGTTCGTTTTCATTTCGCTCTGAATTTTATATAATCGTTCATCATCCACGTTTTAAATTCACCTCGAAATATATATATTGATTTCCTGTATGTTCACATATGAAGAGATAGCTGTAATTATAGTTATATATATATATATATATATATATATATATATATATATATATATATATATATATTCAGTTGTTATTTTTAAATATTTCAAATTTCAACTCAAATATTGATTTCTTTTCAGAATTTGTGTTTTTAGTCGCATAAAATGCACCTCAATAAAAATAAGATTTATATCTCACTTTTTTATTTGCTTATATTTCTTTTTTTAATTCCAATTTTACCAACATTCTTATTCTATATAAATATTTCATACATGAGTGATCCCTTATCTTTCATGGATTCTACGTTTTTTTTTCAGATTTCATGAAGTGTATAAGTCATCGAGATTTGTTCGCATATGCGTATATTACTGAAACTATATCTATCATGGCAAAGGGAATAGTTTTTTTCTATAATGGCGGTGATTGTAGGGAGATTTTCACGAAATGCAATTTAAAACAAACACTTTTACAAAGATCAAATGTCATGAGGAATGTAATAAGGTCATAATCGTATCATCGTAGAGTCTTCGAATGCGCAGGAGACCCATGAACAGTCTCAACGACGTTTTCATTTATTTTACTTAATTTTCATAAAAATATACCAAGGTCGCACTAATATTCGTATAAAATTATAGACTTACGTCAGTAATTTAGTTTTTCATATATAAATTATAATTATCATTTCTGATGACTTAAAAACAAAACCCGCTTACTTTTTTTTTTTATTAAGAGTAAATGATTTAGTTCTGAATTCACATCAGGCGGCGGATGTTGTCTGATTTGCTTTTCTTTTCCAGCATTTCCTAACCAATTAAAATCGTTTCGTCTATGGGCTACAAAAAGGCATGTTTTTACTAGCTAGTTTTTCTGTACTTTTATCTATATACCGTTATTTGATTACCGCCGTAAATAGGGATTATGTCTGTCTGTTTCTCTGTCTGTCCGTCAGTCACAATTTTTTAAATGTAATAGATACATTGCGAAATAATGGAGAATACTGCATTTAGCTAATCTAATACTTCATATAATATAATATAATATAAATATGAATAAATGCGAATTTTTCCTGAGTATATTAACATCAAAACCTTTAAGTTTTCTATGTATATAAAATAGAGTTGGTTTTTACCCTGCCAGTTTGACCACACTAGACAAACAAAGTCTTCATATGCTACTAAACTCACCACGTGATTCAGCATCTTCACTCGAGCGTGTTTCAGGAAACTTTCATTTAATATGATCTTCAAACATTAAAAACTATTTTTAGACCCCTCCGGCTCACTCTCCCAAAAACGTAATACAATCAGAGGGTAGCATACTACTTTTGCCCTTAACATTTTATTCCTGCCACGCAACTTTTACATCGTAGATAATAATAAATAAGGAACACAGATTATTATTTCAATTTAAAATCATCAATCCACACTACTGATTACATAGATATCATAAACTGAACAAGAAGCGCTCCCTTCGTAAAAATTACACGAATAACAGAATAAGTGTGCGCTTAAAGTGTTCCTACGTTTCAACCTAAACTTATTCACATTCTGGATTATCATAATCAATAAATAAACACCTGAACCTCTAATCAAACTCAATTCAAAATGGCGTCCTTCATCTACGACTCCCAAGTTCAAAGCAATCTTACTTCCAATTACTCCACATTTTCACATCATCATTTATTATCATAAATTATAATTGTGTACATGCAACCATCACTACTAACACGTATTACATTTTTAAGGCGTCAATATCATTTCCCAACACATGACATCGTCACATCACTGAACGGAACGCTTTATTTAATTAACGGGGAAGCTTACTCTCGTTTCGTCAGAAAATAAGGTTGAAGCAATTCGTAATTGTATTCTTAGTATTGTCCGTATAGAGGACTGATCTTTTGACCTCCAGAAGACTTTCAATTGGAACTGATTAACTTAGCACTTATATCCGTTGCGCTACGGGTCAAAGATGAGAACAGTAGTCTGAATAATCCAAATAATCCAAATTACCAGTCCTCCTCAAAAATATTTGAGTGTCGTTGTTTTGTCTGTGCGAGTCCAAATTTTTAAGCCAACCGGATGTTTAAGTGAATTGCATGAAACAACAATCGGTCGATGGAAATATACAATTGAATTAAATATCAGTTTTATTCAGAAACTATAAACGTTGTAGAATATCGTGACTACATGAACTATGTACAATGTTGTCTTTTATTTTTAAAATAAAATAAATCGCTATAAAAAGTAAATTCAACATCACAGTTCAGGTGTTAGTTCAACAATTCTTAAAAATAAACATTAGTTTGAGAAAATATTCCTTTATGAAAAATTCCCCCAAGAGTTTTACATGAATGAAAGTGTATTTTCTATCTTAAAATTTGTTTTACATTTTGTCAACGCAAGTTCAGTTAGTAAAACTATTACAAACATGGTATAAAATAAAAATGTGTATGATTTAAATTAAAAAACGATTTAATCCAGAAATTTTAGAAATATTCTTGTTTATATAAATATTTTTATTGCAAATTTGTTTTAAATATATAAGAATACAAAATGACGTTGACACATCGGTTCTCGTTAGGTCACCCTAGTTAAGCGACGTTGATCCTGGTAAATACCAGACGAGTGACCATTTGAGAATACTAGGCGCTGTATGTCATTAAACCGAAATATACACGTGAAATTGATATTACCTAGAAACGTTCTCTTTAAGTCGAAGCCAAGTGCCCGCCAAAGGCGAATACTGCATCAGGTATTATCGAATGTATTTATTATGTATATATGTTCCATGAACTACAAAAAAATAAATGATACGACATTATTCCTGCTATCTACGTGCAAAATTTATAAACACACACACATACAAATTGTGTGCAGGCAGACGAATATTTACTTTTTAAATCAGCAAAAGATAATAAATGAAAATTCTCTACATCAAATGTTTAGTTTTATTATGTAATAACATTTTATACGAAACGGTGCCCAAGCGCATGGGCGTCAATAATACATATTCGGGAATAAAACTCCAAAACTAATGAACATATCCTTATAAATTTCTGATGAGACAAAATACACGCTATATCCTGAAATTAAATGCCGTGGAGACAGGATGTATGAAAAAGACAGAAATCAAAACAATTAAATACAGGAAAAAAATCATCAAAACGATAGATTTACCGGTTTAATTCGGATCGTCTAACGTCTTTTTCATATATATATATATAGTCTCGGAAGTTTCTCAACCATTAAAACTATATAAAAAAAAAATAAAAAAAACAACAAAAAAAAACTTATAGTCTCAAGTCTTCCAGTGGAAAATCACTCATGTAAGTCAATTTATTTTTTACAGTTATTATATTAGTTAGTTTCTAACACTATTTTAAGGGATCATCAGTTGTTTACCATGAAAAACTGTTTCGGGAATTTAAAAACAAGACAGTATTTAATTTCATGGCTTCCCAGCAGAGTTGATCAGACCCCACTTCCCTTAAAAGACAAAAACATAAACGTTCCTTATACTAAATCTACGTTTTGTTCCATATAAATGTTTTGCTAACTTATATTAGTTATTTAAAACATCAAAAAAAAAATGTTTACCTGCGCTGTTCGTCTGTCTAATAAAATTTATCCGTTACTCACAAAAATATATATATATAATAAAAACCACATAAAATGTAGGAACAAATTCTCAAAAATTCACCAAAAAATCAGTGTTTAAATACAATTGATACGGCCAACACTAAGATATATGTAATTTTCGAAACGTATGAGGTATTTATTTTTCTTGATGAGGCTATCATTAGTGCTCCTAAAAAAAGGTAACCCTGAAGACAGGAAAAAAACTGTGTTGCATTCTGCATTCATTATGTATTTTATTTCTACTATATATTAGTCCTTAAAACATCTCCTTTTTTTCTTCTATGGTATTGTTTTCACCCGTACTCACTACTCGTAGCATCTTCGTACCATGTGCCTTAACGGGTTAAGACCCATGGTACGAAGGTGATATCGACCTATGGAATACTCTGTGTTATGAAACAATGTATATTTGAAATATATATATATATATATATATATATATATATATATATATATATATAACTCTTCGGGAAAGACATTTAATTAGGTTTATCTCCAGTGTGAACAGGAATTCATATAATTCAATATCTGAAATGGCGCCTGCTTCAGGAAGTCATTTAGGATGAATGAACTTTTTGCATATTTGATGATGAATATGCATAATATTCGTTGTTTTCGTTTTTAATCATATTGTGTGGAATATGACACGATAGATTACGCTCGGTTATCAAAATATGAAGTATGTTCTGGAACGTCAACCGATGTACTGTGTATTATATATATATATATATATATATATATATATATATATATATATATATATATATATATATATATATATATATATATATATATATATGGGTGAATACTGCCGAAGCAATTGCTTGGTTTAACAATATCGAAAATAAGAACAAATGTACTTTCCTACAATTCGACATAGTGGACTTCTACCCGTCTAAATCAGAAGAACTCTTCAACATCGCCCTAGAATGTGCCGTGATGTACACTGATAAATCCAAGGATGAAATCCACATCATTACAAAATGTAAGAGATCAGTTTTAATCAATAACGATGACCAATGGATTAAAACAAATATGACAAACCCCTTTGAGTTGGCCATGGGCAGTGCCCTTGACTCTGCGGAGGCATCTGATCTTGTGGGTTATTTATTTTATATACACTCACAAATATATTTGATAATACAGATATCGGCCTTTATAGAGATGATGGATTAGCGATAATAAGAGATTCCAACAAAGACAAGCGAGGAAACACCAAGAAAATGATACATATGAAAATGAAAAAAACTAGGCCTAAAAGTAGAAGTACTGGTTAACATAAAAACAACTCACTTTCTAGATGTCACGTTAAATGTAAATAAAAATACTTACGAACCATACCTAAAAGATAACGTCAATCCAATATACGTAAACCCAAAGTCTAATCACCCCCATCAATCATAAAACATATTCCGAATTCTATAGAACGTAGGCTTATCAATAATTCTAGCAACGAAAGTTTTTTTTTAAAATCAAGCAACATTTACAATACAGTTCTAAAAGATTGCTTACCATAATATCGAAATTAAATATAAAAAACAGGACACTAATAATTACAACAAAATTAAAAATGAAAGAAAAAGAAATATAATCTACTATACACCGCCCTATAACCAGATGCTAAAAACTAAACTGAGCAAAAGATTCCTAAATCTGATTAAAAACACTCCACGTAACCAATCCCCTGTATAAATTATTCAATAAAAATAACCTAAAACTATCTTACAGCTGCTGCGAAAACCTAGAAATGATAATTAATGCACACAATAACAAAATGCTAAAAGAGAACAGCAGAGAGGAAGAAAAAATAACAAATTACATGAAAAAGTGAAAATTATAGCAAAAATTACACTGAAAAGAACACACATATAAACAATACAAATAGAAATAAACAAAACAGTAATAGTAACCACCCGAATACAAATGAAAAAGTTAGCAATGAAGAGAAAAGATGTAACTGCATAAATCGTACACTTTGTCCACTACAAAATAAATGCCTAACCAAGAGTATTGTATAGCAAGCCACAATATTTGCCATGGAAATACCGAATAACAAGAAATACAACGTGGGTATGACCTCCCTAGATTTAAAAACCAGATATTATGACCACAAAAGCACATTTAAAAACAGAGAACGTCGAATTAAAACAGCACTAGCAAACCACTATTGGGAGCTCAAAGAAAATGGACGTTCACCAATAATTGTATGAAAAATAATACGACAGGCCAGTACATGTAGAAATTTAGAGGACCCATGTAGATTATGTCTGAATGAGAAATTTGAAATCCTGAACTTTAGAGACCCCCGAAATATATTAAACTGTAGAAGTAAGATAGCAAACAGCTGCCTGCCCATAAATAAATTTTCCTTATGCTAACGATACATGAATAAATAAATAAATAAACAAATAAACAACAGAAAACTCAACTAAACAAAAACCTAACAATTTAAAAATTAAAACCTAAAATAGCAATACAAAGAACTATGAGCCAAAATAGATTCACCAATTATATTGACACAACAAAGAAACAGGATATAAGCTAATCTGTAGAACGCAGAACAATAGAATAGTAACACTAACCAGACCATTGTTCGTGGGAAGCCCAACGATTGGCTGAGAGAACAACAAATAATCTGATTGGTTAACTAGCTAGCTGGGTATATAAAAACATACGGCAAAAGTATCTCCATGCATTTTAGCCTGAAGATTGCCCCGGGGATGAAACGCGGGAGCCTCTGTGTAGCTTAATTGCCATGTATAAATATATATATATCCATAGCTTACTATATATATATATATATATATATATATATATATATATATATATATATATATATATATATATATATATATATATATAAAGAAATATTCGCATGTTATCGGTTTTGTAAACAAAATTGTATTTCACTTTTACGATGCCTTATAATGAAAAAAACCATTTGTGATACTTGCACGCGTGGCCGAGCGCTAATTTCTGCTGCTGCTACTGCACCACCATTATCATATTGACCTTATTCTGGCTCCAATTACAGCAGGAGTGCTGACCCGCGTCGACGAACCGACGCGGATTCGGAGATGCGAAAAATATTTAAAAAATAATTACAATGTCGGATTCTTAGTTTCATTTAAAAAGTTCAGTGTTGATCGAAATATTTGATTTATTGTATACTAGCAGGGGTACCCGGCGTTGCCCGGGGCTCTCCCTTCTCCTCCCCGCAAGCAAAATAGGATATTGAGTACTTTTCTCCCGGACAACGCCGAGTATTTAGAAAATCAAGATGGCCTCCAGAGCACTACTAAAATCACTTTTACTGATCCCCCCTCCTTTTAATCTGCACAATAGTCCGAGGAGAAACACTACAGTAGCTCTATCTAGGACATTTAGCACTTTTCTCCCGGACAACGCCGAAGCCTCTGGGTCCTAAATTGACGAAGCCCCCCCCCCCCGATGCTGGGTCCTATACTGTAGAAGCTGGCCCGGTGGATATACTGCAGAAGCACCCCCCGGTCCCTGTACTGCAGAAGCCTCTGGATCCTATACTGTAGAAGCACCCCCGGTGCCTATACTGCATGAGCACCCATGGTCCCTATTCTGTAGAAGCATTCGAGTCCTATACTGTAGACGCACCCCTGGTACCTATACTGTAGAAGCAGCCCTGGTCCCTATACTGCATAAACACCCATGGTCCGTATTCTGCAGAAGCATTCGGGTCTTATATTGTAGAAGCACACCTGGTTCCTATATTGCAGAAGCCCTTGGGTCCTATACTGTAGAAGCGCCTCCCCCGCCCCCCTGGTGCCTATACTGCAGAAGAACCCCCCCCCCTCGCCCAGGTCCATATACTTCAGAAGCCTCCGGGTCCTATATTGTATAAGCACCCCCGCAGGATGAAGATGTTGATAATTCCGCCCCACCCAACTACCCCCCCCCCAAAAAAAAAATTCTCCCCCCTCCCCTCAAAGAACTATTTTTATTTAAAAAAATATAAGTTTAGGTTTCTAGGTGCGGATGTGATTGAGCAACCCTTGTTTCACTGTTATTGATACATCCGGACAGAAGTTATGGGATGACTTGATACAACCGGACAGTGCATTTTTATCAAGTTGTTACATGAATACATTGGCTGATTTCAAAATCACCAGTAAATAACATTGAAAAAGTTTCAAAAAACCAGACCCGCCCCCGAAAACTGGCCCCGTTGACCCCCGGGGACATTTTTTTTTTTGTAATTTTGAGATATTATGCTCCCAGGTGTTGTCCGGTCCTAAAGATGTCAACTTGTCGACAGTTTGCCGAGTAGTTTTTGAGGAGTAGCTGGACATACAAACAGACAGACAGACAGACAGACAGACAGACAACTGGCCTTTATATAATAGACTAGCGGGGCTACCCGGCGTTGCTCGGGGTCATAAAAACATATATTTGAAGAAAGATCGTGTGTGTAACATCTTTATATTCAAACTTCTATGTCCGCCCCCTCTCTCTATAGCCGTCTCTTTATCTGCTACCTTTCTCTTCCCTGGTCGCCCCATTTCGCCGCTACTTTCTAATTTTGCCTTTTGCAAAAGCTGTTTCTTCCCCACAATTTCTCCTATTGCCCAGGGTAATAGTATGACATATTTCTATAAGAAGTAACACCTCTATCTGCGCCTTCTATATAGGTACTTATCTCCACCCCGGTGTTCATACTATATACGTATCTATCATCACCCCAGTGCACATACTATATACGTACCTATCGCCGCCCCGGTGCAGATACTATTTAAGTACCTATCGCCGCCCCGTTGCGAATGATAAATAGTACCTATCGTTGCCCCGGTGTGAATGCTAAATACATACCTATTGCGCCCCGGTGTGCATGCTACATAAGTACCTATCGCTGCCCTAGTGCGAATACTAAAGACATACCAATTGCGCCCCGGTGTGCATGCTACATAAGTACCTATCGCTGCCCTAGTGTGAATAATTAATATGTACCTATAGCCGCCCTGGTGCGAATGCTAAATACGTACCTATAGCCGCCCCAGTGCGAATGATAAATACGTACCTATTACCACCACAGTGCGAATGCGAAATACATACCTTTCGCCGCCCCGGTGCGCGTGCTATATATGTACTGATCGCCGCCGCAGAGTGCATGCTATGTACGTACTTATTGCTGCCCATGTGTACATGCTATATACGTAGCTATGGCCACCCCTGAATTCTGAATACGTACTTATCGCCGCCCTGGTGTGGAAGCTAAATACGTACATATCGCCGCCCCGGTGTGAATGCTAAATACATATCTATCGCCGCCCCGGTGTGAATTCTAAATACGTACCTATCGCCGCCCCGGTGTGAATTCTAAATACGTACCTATCGCCGCCCCAGTGCGGAAGCTAAATACGTACATATCGCCACCCCGGTGCGAATGCTAAATACATACCTATCGCTGCCCCGGTGTGAATGCTAAATACATACCTATCGCCACCCCGGTGTGAATGCTAAATACGTACCTATCGCCGCCCCGGTGTGAATTTTAAATATGTACCTTTCGCCGCCCCGGTGTGAATTTTAAATATGTACCTTTCACCACCCCTGTGCGCGTGCTATATACGTACCTATCGCCGCCCTGGTGCGCGTGCTATATATGAACCGATCGCTGCCTCAGTGAGCATGCTAAATACATACCTATCACTGCCCCGGTGCGCATACTATATACATACTTATTACCGCCCATGTGCACATGCTATATAAGTACCTATCACCACCGCTGAATGCTAAATAAGTACCTATCGCCGCCCCGGTGTGGAAGCTAAATACGTACACATCGCCGCCCCTAAATTTGGGCGGACCCCTAAAAAATTTGGCATGACCCCTAAAATTTTCCCCGACCCTTAAATCACTCCAGCCCCTAATTTTTCACTCTCCCCCAACCATGAGAAATATTTTGACTTCAAAACTAAAAAAAAACAAAAAAATTTGGCCTGACCCCTAAAAAGTTCCGCTGACCCCTAAAATTTTCCCCGACCCCTAAATCTCTCTAGCCCCCTAATTTTTCACTCTCCCCCAACCATGAGAAATATTTTGACTTCAAAACAAAAAAAAACAAAAAATTTGGCCTGACCCCTAAAAAGTTCGGCCTGATCCCTAAAATTTTCCCCGACCCCTAAATCTCTCCAGCCCCCTAATTTTTCACTCTCCCCCAACCATGAGAAATATTTTGACTTCAAAACAAAAAAAAACAAAAAAATTTGGCCTGACCCCTAAAAAGTTCCGCTTGACCCCTAAAATTTTCCCCGACCCCTAAATCTCTCTAGCCCCCTAATTGTTCACTCTCCCCCAACCATGAAAAATATTTTGACTTCAAAACAAAAAAAAACAAAAAAATTTGGCCTGACCCTTAAAAAGTTCGGCCTGATCCCTAAAATTTTCCCCGACCCCTCAATCTCTCCAGCCTCCTAATTGTTCACTCTCCCCCAAGCCTGAGAAATATTTTGAGTTCAAAACCAAAAAAAACAAAAAAATTTGGCCTGCCCCCTAAAAAGTTCCGCCTGACCCCTTAAAATTTTCCCCGACCCCTAAATCTCTCCAGCCCCCTAATTTTTCACTCTCCCCCAACCATGAGAAATATTTTGACTTCAAAACCAAAAAAAACAAAAAAATTTGGCGTGAGCCCTAAAAATTTCGTCCTGACCCCTAAAATTTCCCCCGGCTCCCTAATCTCTCCAGCCCCCCCCCCCCCGAACTTTTTTTTCAGTGTCCCATAACCCTGAGAAATATTTTAAGTTCAAAAAAAGAAAAAAAAAAAATTTGGCCGGACCCCTAAAAAATTTGGCCTGACCCCTAAAATTTTCCCCGACCCCCTAATCTCTTTATTATAGATACAAATAAATGCACATTGGCCTTTATTATAGATGCAAATAAATGCACATTGGTCTTTATTATAGATACAAATAAATGCACATTGGTCTTTATTATAGATACAAATAAATGCACATTGGTCTTTATTATAGGTTTGCTTAATATCCCCCCCAAGAAAAAATTTGGCCTGAGGCGCTCACACCGGCGAATGCTGACACTCTCTCCTCGTAACAGATACTACACTATCTCCACCCTCTCAAAAAGGTGTGAGCGTCGGCGAATGCCGACACTCCCCCTCCCCCAAATTTGTCCTGAGGCGCCCATCCGGCGAATACCGAAACCCCCTCCCCCAAATTTGGCCTGAGGCGCTCACACCGGCGAATGCCGTCACCCCCCCCCAATTTGGCATGAAAGGAGGAGGTAATGCCTATCATGATAACGGAAGGGAGGGGGAGGAATATTAGCGTCTATTAAAAGGTTGTAGTGTGAGTGAATTTCTTCCCGCCACTTTGCATTATTTTTCAAATTATCTGCCACTCTCTGACGTCATGATGACCTGATATAACCGGACACAATTTAGAGCAAGACCGGGTACATCCGGCAAGGGATTATGGGACAGGTGCGGATGTGATTGAGCAACCCTTGTTTCACTACACACTCTTAACGTAGGATTCCTATGTTGTTATTGATGCAACCGGACAGAAGTTATTGGATGATCTGATACAACCGGACACAATTTAGGGCAAGACCGGGTACATCCGGCAAGGGATTATGGGATGTTTACAGTGACTCTGCATTTCTATCGGATTAGTACATAAATACATTAGATTATTTTGAATTTACTACATATTAACGTTGAAATTTCGTGTAAAATACGTAAAAACTGCTACCTTTTGTCGGAAAGTGGTCCGGTTGACTGTCAGCGAGTGAATCGTTTTTCGCGATTTTTAGATATTTTACATCCGGGATGTGTGCGGTCCTGTAGATGTCAACTTTTTGACATGTCGTCGGGTAGTTTTTGAGGAGATACTGAACATACAAACAGACAAACAGACAAACATACAGACAACTGGCCTTTATATAGGAGATAAAAAATAAATCTTGGCATCTGATCAGCTTTCTAAACAAAATTGTAATTATCTTTTACGATGCCTTCAAATATAGAAACAATTTTCTCCTATATATATATATATATAGTCTCGGAAGTTTCCTAACCATTAAAACTATATATAAAAAAAAACATTTTAGTCCCAAGTCATTCGGTGAAAGATCACTTTTATAAGTCAATTTTACTTTTACAGTTACTATTGTTACTAGTTTGCTTCCAAGAATTTACGCTAGTCTTAACATTATTTAAGGGATCATCAGTTGTTTACCATGAAAAACTGTTTCGTGTTATATATATATATATATATATATATATATATATATATATATATATATATATATGTGTGTGTATATAAATTGATATATATATAATATATATATAATTGATATATATATATATGTATATAAATTGATATATATATATATATATATATATATATATATATATATATATATGTATATGTATACGTGCGTAACTTTGTTTAACTCTATCACTATCTTTTCCCCTCTCACTCACTATATATATAATCGGTAGATACTTATCAATATAAATATTTTCTAACTTATCTACCTCTCTTTCTCTGTCTCTCCCTGTCTGTCTGTCTGTCTGTCTGTCTGTATGTCTGTCTCTTTATATATATATATATATATATAGAGAGAGAGAGAGAGAGAGAGAGGAGGAGGAGGAGGAGGAGGAGGAAGAGGAGGAGGAGGAGGAGGAGGCAGAGGAAAGAGAGATAGATATATTAGGAATTATTCAAGTTTATAAACTAAATTAATTCTGTTATTTTCTATGGGGTCAGTGTATTTTTCAAAAGTTATTAATGAGGTAAAATCCAACATATTCAGAACATATTTAATACGATGCCAGATGTGCAAACCAATAAATATTCTAACACGTCATCACTATGTGTGCACCTTTATCACGTATGACTTCGAACTGAATTTTTCATTTTATTGATGTGTTGTAATTATTTCAGATCAATCGTTTACTTCTAATGATTTACTCTATAACTTTGATAAACTTTGAACGTTCTGAGGAAGAAGATTCTTTATTTAAAATAAATTGTACAAAAAAATGATATTGAATAAAAGTGGATTTCTCTGAAACGTGTGTACATGTAGAGGACGTGTTAGAATATTTATTTCCAGAAAATGGATTTGAATATTTGAAATTCTAGTGAATGTGTTTTGAATTCATTCAAATTTACCCTATAAATATATACATACGCTCGCTATTGTTGGGGCAATTACGTAATGGAAATAATGTTTCCACTCAGCTTAAAGCAATGCCCTTCAGTAACAAGCATACAGTTCCCTAGCTGCCCAGTATCATACATTTGTTAGCTAATGAAAAAATCATTCAAGCTATATAATTGATGGTGTCGCACCTGTCTGCATATTTAAAGCGCGTTAATATAAATATGATGATTTGGATGGGAATGAACATGGATATATACGTAGATACACTGATCTATATTGATAGAAGAAAGAATAATCTTAAGATAGGAAATAAACGTAAATCTTAAACGCACCCTGTTATTTATGATTAATCGAGAAACTGGAGATAATATAATTTAACGGGAGAGGTAAATGATTAATTCGGAGATTAATACATGATAGATATAAAAGATTTACATTAGAGTAAATCTAGAAAAAAGTTTTTATAGTACCAACGTCTATATAGGTAGAAAATATACATCACACGTTTAGGTCATTTACTTCTTATTTAAAATTTAGTGTAAATATTGAGCAAGTATAATTTTGTCGGTTGAGAATAACAGTAAATGGAGTACAGTCGGATGTCAGCTTAGTCTACGCGGATGTCAGCTCTACCTCTTATTTTATAGAAATGGATCTGACGTCACGTGACTCAAAGAGAGGGAGTGAGGGAGAGGTGTGGTCAATTCGATCGGAAGCCTCGAGGTGCGAACACGCGCTTTTAAAAATATCATGATAAGATAGGATTAAACAGTAATTATTGATCTCTCCCAGTCTCCCTCCGCGTCACTGGTCAGTGGTTGAGAACAGACGATCATAGGCGAATAAACCTCTTCCTGTCTTTAACCGTTTTCTCTTCTTTGTCATCATATTCGGAGTATGAACGAACTTATTTGTAGGCGGCGCCTACAGTCAGGCGTGCAGGAACAAACAGCCAGCAAGGTATGTTATGTACGTTCACGTACTTCAATTGAGTGTGACTTGTGAAATGTTAGACCGTTCCTAAGATAAAGAAGCATACATAACATTAGAAATACACAAAGTCTAGGATATGAGTTCGATCCTTGATAGGGGTCGACTGAGTTAAAGCTTTGGACTAAATTGGTGGAAGTATGTGCCCTCCAGGTTATGTGATGTTTTAACAGATTTCTGTTATTAACAAATGAAACAATTATCAATACAAATACAAAAGACTTATGCCAAATATAAGGTGTCATAAATTATGCAAGCTGTCTGACAAAAATTCACAAAAAAATAGAACGACAAAAACCGATAGAATGAATATCTAAAGATAAACCTTACATAGACATTAACGGATAATAGTCGCGTGCTACGTTATAGTAACATCAGAAAAAAGCGTCGGATAACCCTAACCCAAAGCAACCAAATGCTATTTTATTACTGATAAGTTACTACTTATCAAGGCTAAAGGCCACTCGAAGAAAATGTTTAATTAAATGGCTAGATTGATAGATTGACGCATGAATGACGATTAATATTATGAGAGGATTGTGAACGGAATAAATAAAATGTGATGACATGATAACGATTTATATCAAGCGTTTACTAATATGAGATTTTAAGATGACCATGATATAGCCTTAAGTGAAACAAACTTGAAACGTGCTTCGAAGATGGGAAGTTATTTGAAATAAAATGCGTCCGTGAAAATTCCATTTGATGTTAGGCACTTAATGGTGAAAAGTTAAGTTCTTTTCAGTTGTGGTAGATGATGAGTTCTTACTGTGAAAATTGACAGAGCGGGAACAGAGATTGAATATCGATTGCGCACTTTTAAAAGATAGAGTAGAGAAAGACCAGTAACGTCTCTTCACTGACCAAAGATCTGTCACGAAACAGCTTGTGAAGTCGATTTTGTACTCTGCCAAAGAAACAAAGATTGCCCCGATTGGCACCTCCCAAGATGTGGCAGCAGTACTCAATCTTAGGAAGTAGTTGACTCTTATATATATAACATGTGACTTGCATCAGGTTACATGTACATTCTGGAGCGGTGGAATAAGCCAGCCATTTCCCCAGCAACGTCAGCAACAGAATTACAGAGCAAACGGGCGGACAAACCGACGGACAAAGCGACGGACAAACAGACGGACAAACCGACGGACAAAACCGTTTATAGGATGCATCTTATTCTTTATATAAGAATAAGATGCGTCCTTTAAATGTGAAGCTTTAATGATGAACATTCTATTTCGAACTCAAGCGAGACATATGTAAATGTTATTACTGGCTAACACACGAAGCATAGACTTTAATAGGGATACTTAGGTGTACCTAATTTATTAAATACGTTCATTTCAAACGAAAGCGTCACAGAAAACAAAGGGGTTTAAACTTTAAGGGCTAAAGACAAACGACAAACACTCCTTACTTCAACTAACGTCCCGATAATGTCCTGTGTATTAGTGGGGAGTCTTACTTTTGTATTTGTATGTGTATGAATTTTGTGCGTGTGTGGTGGGTAGGGAATAGTTTAATAGGTTTCTTGCTATATTCACTTCACCTGGGCGCATGTGATGTATTTCCTATATGTGTTGCTCTTTTTGTTTATTTAGAATTGTTTGTGTTATGTTAGCGCTCGTTGGTTATGTTGGTTGGTTTACGCATTCCAGGATTTTCGTCAAGAATCATTATTAGTAGTATTAGTATTAGTATTATTCTCACTACCTACTCAAAAGATAGTTGTGTTACACTAACAGCCATGCTGGGTGCATCTAAAAATTGGTACATCCAAAAAATAATGGTTAGAAACGATAGAACTTATCCGTCAGAAAGATTTCTCCAAAGAACTAACAGAGAGAAGCCAAATGATTTGACCGACGTCTATACAAAGTTATGAAAAACCTGAGGCCTCTCAAGACGATGGAAATATAAAATTAATGTTTTAAGTGCATTTTTTTGTGTTTTAGTCTTTTCTTTTTCGCACATATTAAATTTTCAATTTTTCATTTTTTCTTCTCGGACTGATTAAAACTGATTTCTATTGTCAGAGGCGTTTTTTTTTTCCAGGAGAAAGAGAGAGGCGGAGAAAAATAATTTTGCTTCAGGAAGTTAGTTGAGAGGAAGTTATTACTTTTTTTTTTTGAATGGTGAAAAAAAGAAATCACGAAACTGTACACATATACAAAAAAATCATGCAGGAATGAAATTGCCAAATGCCGCCCCTCTCCTTTCACTCTCTTTCTTTTAAAAAAATGCATAGTATAAACCAAAGAAAATCTGAATATATTTTGCAAATTCAGTTAGTGTCATGTTATATAATAGTAAAGATTCCTCTGCGCATGCGTGAAATATGTAGGCTAAAATTATAGACAGCTAGTTCGTCATGTATACTCGCATGCACACAAGCATACACACTTTAATATATATATATATATATATATATATATATATATATATATATATATATATATATATATATATATATGCGTATGAATAACAAATATATGCATGTTTGATTTTACGTAAAAGCTTTGTTTTCTAGATAAATAGTGCTCGATATATCAATAGCATTTAGTAGAGTCTGGAACAAAGCGTCGTTTCACAAACTTCATTGCACTGTCCTAGCGACCATTGAATTATTTTTCTCCAACGTAGTAATTTATAGGCAGAGGTTTGAAGCAAACAGTATCAATGCCGGAGTGCAGATATCTCCTGGGTCTCTTCCTAATCTAAATTATTTACCTTACTAGTAACTTTCTCATTTTCTGCGATCATTTGTTGACATCTAAGCAGAAACTTTAAACGGATCAAAGTAACAATATGAAAACATAAATGTCCCGTGATATTTAATGATATATATATATACATATATATATATATGTATATATATATATATATATATATATATATATCTGTATATGTGTATATATATATATATATATATTATTTCATGTATACACATAAAATATTATAAGAAGATATAATTTTTATGTACTAATTTTCAGTTTTTAGTTCAACAGTGCTCGATATCTGACTAGAGCTAGGTAGAACGTTATAAAAATATATGTATGGTAATTAGGCTAGACAGAGGCTTCCGCGTTTCATTCCCGGAAGGAATAGTCAGGCTAAAATTCCCTGACGACTATATATATATATATATATATATAATCATTCACACACGGCATATTCTTGGGTTTGTCATTAATTTAATTCTTATCCAAATTTCATGCGTTTTTGCACACGAATTGACTCGTCTCAAGCCTTTTTTGAACATAAAGAAATTAAAATTTGGTCCAGTACAAAAAAGTTATTCAAAATATGTGCGGTCATCAATATGAAGGATAACGTCCCCCCATTGATTTTGAATCACCATAACTTTTTTTAATTTAAAACAAATAATTATTTGGTTTATAGAAAAAATGTAGAAAACAGCACGTGGAATCTAAAAATATAGATATCTCGAAAAGAGTTTAAGATATGGAAGGGTTGAGCAGCTTAAACTGACAAAAATCCCTGTTGAGCAACGCCATTCATTCCCTTTAACTAAACATACCTTTTTAAATTATGAATATAATTTAATAATGGAAAATTAGAAAGATAGAACTCGATTAACCGAGTCGAAATATATTCGTATTAAAACGATTCCGGTCATAGAAACCGAGCTGTGTGACTTTTAGTAGAATTTGTTTTAAGTGATAATTGACTTTTGAAGCCAAATTTTGCAGAAAAATTGGCTAAATTAGGTTAAATGGAAAACTGTAGCTACGCAGAAGAAATAAGGCAAAAAAAAGCTAAATCGAAAATTCTCTTAATTAATGAGGTAAATGAAGAAAAATTGGCTATATTGAAGATATTACTATTGGGTATGTTGAAGATGTTAACTTTCGATTCTTTAATAAATTATATAAGTACATATATTTTTATTGTTTTTCTATGTATAATTTCTACATGAATTCATTTTGAAAATTAATCTCTAATTTTATAACTAAATTATAGTTAATTGCGGGTAGTACTGAATCATGTAGTAGGGTTCCCCAGAAAAGGCAAATGTTTTAATTGAATATATTCTAATTATGTATATTTCTTTTAATAAACTAAAAGAGTGAAGTTATTTCCAATTGCAAGCTTTATTAAATAATTTATAATAACTTCGTTTGTAGAATTTAAATAAGTGGTATAGTCATTTGTGATTTGTCTTCATTGGCAGTACTAAATCATGTAGTAGGGCTGTCCAGAAAGGCAAATGTTTCATTTGATTATATTCTATTTACAACATTTTTGTTTCAAGATATACAAGTGAAGTTATTACTAACTTCATGTTTAAAGTTAAGTTCAAATTTATTACGGTGTAATTTGTTGTGACTTTGCCTCTATGGAGAGTAATGAATCATGTAGTAATGTCCAAAAAGGCAAATATTTTGAATAATTATACTAAATATAGTTATCTTTAACTAAATTATAAAAATAATATTAGTTACAATTACTTTTTATTTAAGAATATTAATACACATGCGTCCGCATTTTTCATTCTAGTATATATATATATATATATATATATATATATATATATATATAATTCAGGTAAGGTAAACATATACAGGATAACAATCAAAAGAAGTTGAACCGGGCTTAATTAAAACGGCTAAATATCAAATAGAGCGTTTAGATATATGGTTATGTTTATTTATACATACATGTATATAATCTGCGACACTGGTATGTTGATGTTATAAATCAACAGCTGTTAAACGCTGAGATCTCATCAAGCAGAATAAGTCTGCTTGATAACATATCAGCTTTTAACAGCTGCTGATCGATAACATCGGTATGACAATGTCGCAGATTATGTACATGTATATATATATATATATATATATATATATATATATATATATATATATATATATATATATATATATATGCATACAGCCTAAAAACTACAACGAAACATCGGATAATGCAGGGGAAATAATTATGAAAATTATGAACACTAAGAAATACATTACTGAAGAAGAACTACAACTGCACGATACAAACTTTTACAAACCACTATCTTTAAATCCCACGGACACATACAATACAAGACTAAAACAACTTACAGAAAAGTTTAGTCATCACACAAACAAAAACTTTATTTATTCTCTCATCCTTATTTATCCGTCAACAACAATATTTTATACCACCCCAAAATCTACACAAACTCTTCAAACTCATATGAGAGAATATTAGTAGAAGGAGGTGAACCTGACGAGGGCAACACAGACGAGACAGCTTTGGCTGGGGGCAACGGGGGTAGTGACTACAACTAACCCACATTCGACATATAGCCCTTAATAGCACAAATGACATGTACATCTTCGCCAAATCCCTTAACATTATACTTCCAGGCAGACTTATAGTATTGGGAATAGATACACTGACAGAATCAATATCAGCATACATTGACCACATACTGAAACTCCTACTTACAAACATACAGGATATATTAAAGAATCCCCCATTTCATCAACACACTGAAAGAAAGAAAGAAAGAAACGGGGCAATTTCAATAACGATGAACGTCTGTGCCCTCTATATGCACATCCCACATAATGAGAGTATCCTATAATTAGATTACCTATGTTTGCAAACATTTCATACATGCAACGATTCCCCGAATAACAAAATACAAGACTTATGCAATATAATCTAATTTATTTTAACACATAATAACTTTCAATGTAATAATAAACATTTCTTACAGATCAGAGATACCGCCATGTGCACTAATATTGTGCCCAGCTCACCTAATACATTTATGAATATATTAGAAACTAAATTAACTAACAGCTGTCCCCCTTAAACCTATCCACTACTATAGATATATAGACGACATTTACTTCATATAAATACATGGACTTTACAGTGTACTGAGTTTTCATCAATATGCCAACAATTGCCACCATACAATACAATTCACAATTGAATATTCACAGCTCAATTCCATTCTAATGTATAATAATTCGAACCCAAAATAACATATTGTCAACCTCCATCTACACTAAACCAACAGAGAACCAAAACTTCCTCAACTACTATAACCACCAATCGATTATATATAGTGTTATTATCTGTATCAAACGCATTTGTTGAGACCCCATGATTATATCCACAACATTGATAAATTATTACAATAATTCTACCAAAGCCCTATAAAACATATTAAATCAGAAAAAAACGTACTAGACCGCATGACTATGGTCTTTATGCATGGCTTACATATTCATGAACTGACGCGTATTCTAACAGGAGACTTTACAACTCTTAGATTATACACAGAAATAACTCCATTTTTAAGTAAAAACCTAGTAATGCAAAACACAACCATCTAATTAATTAAGCTAGCTATCCACGTCGAAAATACACTTACATAACATCGCACTACATGATAATTTACCTGCAATAAACTGAGATGTCTAGCATTTAATCCAAGATTCCCCTCTACAATTCCAAATACACGCAATCTAATATAATCACTGTGATAGTACAAATGTAAATATATTACATTTTTGTATAAAATATCAAAATAGTTTATACATAAGCGAGACAAAATTACCTTTTTGATATAAATTTAACAACCACAAACAAGTTATTAGACATAACACACCAGACTTCTTAATAGCCAAACATTTAAAGCAAACAGACAATCCACTCCAAAACATCAAATATATTTTTATAGACATCAATTTCCCGTTCACATAAGGAAAACAGAAAGAAACAAATCGATTATAAAACTGAATACACAAAAAGCAGGTTTGAACTCCAATGTAGGAGTCTCAAATATGTATAAGTATTTTACAGACTGAGCTAAATGTATGTCTTCGAATCAAACTTTGTTCGTTGAAGGAATCAGTTGTTTTTAAAGGTAATTCACGCGAGAATGCTTTAAAAAGACAACGGTAGTCTTTGCCAATCGGTAGAGAATTTCACGTTAAGACAAAGTATAAATGCTGCACAAAGGTGTATATTCCAGTTCATCTCAAATATATTATTTTCATTCATCTTTTTATAATTTGTTGACAAAGAGAGGAGGGCCGTTCGAATTATAAAAAGTATAATAACACATATAATTTTACATGCTTTTACGTATTCCATAAAGCTAATTTTTATTTGTCAAATGTGTAGAAATTCATTATTCTAGCCAAAAAACATATACATATATATATATATATATATATATATATATATATATATATATATATATATATATATATATTTAATGTTTATCAATTTTATACGTACTTAAAAGTAATCCATTGACTCGTGTTTCTGGCTCACAGGCGTGATCAGCATGAAAAGAAGTGAAACAATCGAAATCGTAGTAAGCAAAACATGAACATACATTAAATATTTAGGTGATAAAAATCGTACATATTTCCAAGCAAGCCATCATAGCTTGGGTGTAAAATGCTAGACTATTGATATCAACAGCGATGGTTCGATTCGTGCTGATGACGACTGTGAGCCAGAATCACGTCTCCAGTGATCACTTTTATGTACGTATAACATTAATAAAAATACATATATTAACGAAAAATACGTACTCCAAACTAAGGTCGACTAATATTGCAATTCTCTGCATCGTAATCACTTAGGAAGTGAAACAATAGAAATAGTAAGCAAAGCAAGAACACAAGACGCAATTGCATAAAAATAAGTAAAATATTTAGGTCATAAAAATCGTACCTATTTCTAGGCAAGGCATCATAGCCTAGGTGTAAAAAGCCAGACTATTGACATGTCAATCCTTGTCTAAGTAAGCCATATTTATGACGGCTGTTAGCCAGTAACACGTGTCTATGTATTACTTTTATCTGCGTATAAAATTAATAAATATGGATATATTAACGAAAAATACAAAAAATTAAAAAATTACATAAAATTACATTATATATATATATATATATATATATATATATATATATATATATATGAAGTAAGTTCAGATAAATACAAATAGTATGTTATTTATATCAGTTTTAAGAATTCAAACACAGCAAATAATTGGCGTATGATCGTTTCTAACACGATTTGGATTATTTTGTATTATACTTTAGATGATTCCAAAAAGTCAATTCTACACCGCTCCTAATACAATTACAAGTAGAAGTCAAGCAAGATAAAACATCAAATTCTAGTATTCTTACAATATATATATATATATATATATATATATATATATATATATATATATATATATATATATATATATATATATATATATATATATATATATATATATTAAGTTATTACAGGTAACAGAACCTCTTATTATATAGGTGTGTACCACTGTATTTATAACATCAATAATTATAATAATTATAATAATAATGATATTTAGTATATAGTAATTTAAATACAGAATAAACAAAGTAGAATAAGAATTAATAGAAAAATAATAAAAATAAAGAAAGAATAAAAATAATCAAAACGAATTAAAAAATTATTAGTTAAAACAAAGAAATATTAAAATAATTTCAGGATTAAGAAAATCTATAATAATTAACATTTATAATAGATTATAGAATCATAAAAAATAATTAATCAATAAAGTAAGAATAGTAGTAATAATCTATAAGCAACATTATAATAAATGTAAGTTTTACTTTAATGTGGACATATAAAATGGATTATAGAATGATAATAAATTGAATTAAGTGATGAAGTAAGAAGAGTAGTTATAATTTATAAGCAACATAATAATCAAGATAATAATAAATTTTATATTTACTTGAATCTGATAATATTAATTATTAATTAGAATTAGAACAAAAGTAAAATAAAAGAAAGTAAAAGAAGACATATATATTATAAGTAATATATTTTGACTATAACTATAATTACTATAGGTCAGTAATTCCATTGTACATTTATACACTACTTAAGTCAAAGTATTTTGACTGTTAAATTGTTATTATATATTCATATATATATATATATATATATACATATATATATATATATATGGTAATATGAATTATTAAAATTAAGAACGCCATACAATGCATTTTAATTTTATTAACTTTTTTTAAAAATATTTCAATTAAATTTTCGAAGATATACTTCATCATCAGAATTTAAAAGAAATGATATATTAAATACCCTTTTTCTTCTTTTTTTCTCATCGTTTTAATTCGTCTGTTGTTGGAGCGAATGTGGGATGAGGGTCTCTTGAGTCAACAACATGACACGTGGCGGTGCAAATTGAATTAGAAATAGGTGTTCTTGTTTAGAAAGCATTGTTTATATGCTAATATGAATTATCAAAAATAAGAACGCCATACAATGCATTTTATTCTGATGATGAAGTATATCTTCGAAAATTTAATTGAAAAAAAAATTGAAAAAAGTTAATAAAATTAAAATGCATTGTATGGCGTTCTTATTTTTAATAATTCATATTACCATATAAACAATGCTTTCTAAATAAGAACACCCATTTCTAATATATATATATATATATATATATATATATATATATATATATATATATATATATATATATATATATATATATAAAATAACACACGCAGTCAAGCCTAATTCCTATGATTAATGATATGTTTTATTTTTAATTTTTTTAATGATCATTTTTGTGTCAAATCCGAAATATTAATGTGTGTCTATATGTATCACTAACGTTTTCGATTCTTCGTCGAATCGTTTTTATGTGACAAAAACCATATAGATAAAAACGCCAGAAAAAAATAAGAGAATTCCAAAACGCGCACGTGAAGTCAGTTAGATGTAAAAAAACAAACCAGTGCAGTTCCCAGAGAAAGTTAAAAAATTTAAATTCCGGCACGCGAAAATTAGTCTCACGGGATAAATTGTATTAGATTAAGCATTTCAAAAAGTTATTACTCGTTTCATACGTAATGTTATTTATTGTAGTTTGCTGGGTTTTAACAATGATAGCTTCGAGCATTTTTAATTTTTTAAATCTGTTTCAGAATGTATTATTATTGTGTTATTAACTAAAATCTGTCTTAAATCATAGGGTGGCAGTTATGGTTTTGTAGATGCTTATAAATTAAGCTAGAGTTTACAAGGTACATGGTGAGTCGGCGGAATAGGGTAGTGGTTGTTAAATCAATGTAGCTATTAGCTTTATTATTATTATCGGAGTTAACTTCTCCCAAAGGGACTATAACCTTATAAATAATATTACTTATTTCTTATGTTTTATGAGTTGAGGGAGGAGTTTTTTTACTACAATATTTTGGGTCTTAAATGTCTTATAGTATAAGATGAGCCTAATTGTATTATTATTGTCAATTTGGTATATGTATCTGTGTAGTATAATTTAATGGCCTTTTCTTCTAATCTAAAGTTTTGTTGCATTTAATTACAATAGTATAGGTTAATATAGTTTGAGTTATCATGTTTGATATTATTATTATTATTATTATTATTATTATTATTATTATTTTCTGTAGCAATATTTTCAACTGAAAGGCCTGTAGTTTTTGTATTGGGTTATTATTATCAGCTACAATAATATATTCTGAAGTAATTTAAAAATTAAAAACACTCTAAGCTATCTATATTAAAACGTAGCTACCTCAAATAAATGGCATTGCGCATAAAACCAGTAACAACGTTTTACAAAGCTTAACTTAATACAACTCATTGGGTGATTCTGGCCACTGATAATTTTAATTGTGAATGCACTGGTGTGTTCTTTTGTTTCTAACTGAATATCCGTGCGCGTTCTTGCCTGGGTTTTGAAACTGCTTTCTTTTCTACAGCTTTGTGTTCTTTTTTCATCACCCGAAGCTGATTCCACGAAGAATCTAAAGCATTAGTGATACATATTAAATATACATTATATAAAAGGGATAATCAAGCAATAATTATGTCATGTTTGACTAAATGAAAGAATGCTGCCTTAATACACACAATATATATATATATATATATATATATATATATTGTGTATTTTGCAAGCATCCTTTTATTTATGCAAACATTGTTAAACACTCACAGAAAATATACCTTTTTTCATTTGTTAAATTTAACTAATTTACTAATAATCTTTTTGTCTCAAAATAAAAACAAATGAATGTTGCATACGTATCACTAGCCCTTTCAGTTCTACTTTGAATCATTTTCAGGTGAAACTAATCAAATGAAAAAAATCTGGAGAAAAGAAGAGAATTTCAGAAAACAGGCGAATACGCTGTACATGAAGTCGTTACATGTCATAAACACCAAACCGAGGTACTTCTAAAAGAACGTTTACAAGTCACATTCCGGAACGCCCGGATTAGCGTCACAGGATTAATTGTATTTACGTTAAACATTTTAAACTGTTGTTACTTGTTTTTACTCACCTGAAGATGATTCGACCCAGAATTAGAAGTGTTTGTAATACTTATTGAACATTCATTAAGATTTTCAATTTTGACAAAATCAGATTATTAGAAAAATTTAAAGAAATATATATACATTATTTATTATTATTACTTATTTCACAACTACCGTCCTCAAAACTTACACATTAATGTAACTATTATTAATATATGCCAATATATACACACCCAAGCAACAGAGCGAACACACTGACGTACGCCGTATACATATATAAGATAATATATATCTATATACACATGCTAAAGAACATAGGCAAGCAAGCACAATTATATATCTTTATACATATTCTTACATGCATGTACATATATATATATATATATATATATATATATATATATATATATATATATATATATGCCGTACATATTACACGGTGTATTGTTAAATTACAAACCTTACGAAAATCCTTACATGTACGCAACCGAATAACTGCACGTACGCCAATAGTATACACACGTATATAAGTTTCAAATGAACATATGCACACCCGCACCCAGATTTACACAAATAAATCTATAACGATATTTACACATGTATACATTTTAACCCTTGAATTCTTTTTATTTCAATTATTACACATTCCAACAAAATGCTTTTTTAATATAATATTCAACGAAAATGTGTCAAACTGCAATTTGTTTCACATCTGCAACGAGCCTGTTGTCAGGTGTAAGTAGGAATTAGTATGATGTTGCATCAACACACCCGCTAAATAGGTTATCAGTACTTTCGATATGACGGGCAACGGTGTGTCATCTGCCTCATTCAAAAGCCTGAACTTTTAAATCTGATCATTATAATTGTAAGTAAAAATCATTTTATGATTCTTATGTGTATAATGATTATTTAGAGGCATATAATGTAGTGGTTTGTTATACATGTTAGATCTTATGCAATTTGTTGCACATTTGAAGCATTATTTATTTTTGTTCAATAAATATATTTTTGTCTAAAAATCATTTATACTACTTTATATTACCATATGAAACGTGTTTCTCTTTATTAAAACCAACATAAAAAATAAAGCATTGAAGGGTTAACACACATTCACTTAGGTAAAACAATATACGGTATCATAGCAATAAAAATCCTTGACAGAACGGTGCTACTTTACTTATGTATAATATAATAAAAGTACAGCAAATTTATTTTATATTCCTAACATATGATATTTATTTATTGGTTGCTGTTAACTGGAAGTTTTTAATTTAATTATTTATTTAATTAATATTAACTGCATTTAATAAGAAATTTAGATTGATATCTATGTGTATACTATGCATGGGTATACTATGCATGTGCATACAGGTATATATGATAACATGTAATTTGACGTGTATTTGTGGAACTTCTAACATGTATTTTCTGGAATTTCAAACATAAAATTTATTTTGGAAACATCAAACATGAAATGTATTGTTTGGCGCTCCTAATACAAACATGAAATATATTCTTTGGAACTTTCAACATGAAATTTATATTTTAGAACTTTCAACATGAAATATATTTTTTAGACCTTTTAACATGAAATTTATATTTTGTAACTTTCAACATGAAATGTATTTATTTGAAACATGTTTGCAGGTTACCTGGTTCAAGATTATGCTTTTCTTCGTGATTTATATTCATAAGATCACTGTTCAATTCTGAATGTCTTACGGGCTGATTTACATAATCGAAGCTGAAATCCGCGCATTCTGAATTTTCCAAAACATATCCGAATACTTGAATAATCCTACAGCACATTCAGCTTACAATTCAGAAATGATTGAATTTTGCACGTACACCTCCTTATTTTTATTAGAGAAAAGCATTCTGTTCTGAAAACGTAACTTGTAGTTATTTACTTTTTATATTTGACACTCCTAAGAACTTACAAATATCCTAATTCCGCACTGATCTCAAAGACAAGAGTTTATGATTTTAGAATAATACTACAAGCCCCATCCTGCGTTGCCCGGTAATGAATGATAACTTCATGTAATCATGCTCCCAGCCCTGAACTCTATATTACCATTTTTATAATGTTTTGTAATTTTAAAATGTCATTTTCTTCTTTATTTACGTAATTTATTTATTCACGCCATCGTTTTAATTTTGTTTTCTAAGCTGAAGGTGTTATTACTACCACTACTACTACTAATACTACTACTTCATTTTACTTTTCTTTTTTATTCACGTCATTTATTTATTTACGTAAACCTCTACTGCTTCTGCTATTATTTTAATCGTTTTCTTATCTTCCTTATTTACATCATTAATGTATTTGCATGATCCTCTTTACACCGCTATTATTAAGAGTGTAGTATTTTCCGTTTCTTCTTAATTTTCGTCATTTATTTAATCACGTCATTCTGCAGGGTGTCGGCCAATCGCACAGTTAACTCGTCAGACGGATCTATTGATTTCTAAGTCATCGTGTTTCTTGTGTGAAGCCCCAAGCTTCGCGGTTCCCCTGAGAGCGAAACTTATGCATTTCACATCAATAGATCCGTCTAACAAGGTTAGCTGTGAGACGGACCGAAAACATTGCTAACAAATTTATGTCTACAGTATTCTCCACGCTATAATAAAGACCAATGTGTATCTATCTGTATATAAATATAGATAAATCCATCATCTCACGCAAAAGTTAGCGCGTACAACACGTACCGTGTTCTAGGACCCAGACGAAACATTTTCAAGTGGTGAGAGGAAGCAAATAAGTAAATAGCAAAGCAGACCACCCTCGTTTCCTTAAATTAAGAATTGGAAGTAAATCTTTCACTCTAAAATAAGAATAAGAATAAGAATAAGAATAAGAATAAGAATAAGAATAAGAATAAGAATAAGAATAAGAATAAGAAGAAGAAGAATAATAATAATAATAATAATAATAATAATAACAATAACAATAACAATAACAATAACAATAACAATAATAATAATAATAATAATAATAATTATAATAATAATAATAATAATAATAATAATAATAATAATAATAATAATAATAATAAACTGACCAAACACAAGAATTCAAGAATGAAAAAAACAGACCAAAAAGCCATAGAAAGAAATGGACCACAAAAGAGAACAGACTGGTAATGGAATGCTACTACAAAAGCCGATACCCCACAGAAAGAGGATATCGGAAACGAATGAAAGATCTATGGGACACTTCTACTGACTACTATACAACGGCACAAAGGATAGCAGATCAAGCAAGACAGATACTCAAGAGAGGATGGTTCTCGGAGATGGAATTAACGGAAATTAAGCAAAAGATAAATGGCGTGACAAATCAAGACACATCACTTGACGAAAACTCCCAGGAACAAAACGAGAAAAACATAAACACAGAAACTGAAGAAGGCGAAGACGACGAAACTATAGAACTATCTGAGGAAGAAGCAAGAGAAGTGGAAAACATAAAACGATTAATGTCCGAGAACAAAACAAAACTTCCATCCCTAAGGAACGAAGACTGGAAGAAGTTAAAAGTTGAAACAGAGAAAGTAAACAGAGTACTCACGTACATCCCAACAGACACTATCACAGATCTAAACAACTTGATATATGCGGGGGCAAAATCAATAAGTATGAAACTAAAAAGAGAAAAGAAGACTGACCAAAAGAATGGACAGACGAAATCTGGATGGGAGATCAGACTGGAAACCCAGATCACCAAACTTCAAAAGGAAGCTAAAACCGTGAATAGGATGAAAGAGAACAGTAAACGATGGAAGAGCAGAAATCTGAATCGCAAGGAAAGACTAAATAAGAAACACGAAGAACTAAAACAAAAGATAGCAGCAAAAGAAGGAAGATTGAGACGATACAGATACAAATCGGAACAGTACAAACAGAACAGGACCTTTGAAAACAATGAAAGCCAGTTTTACAAAAACGTAAACGGAGAAAGAACAACAACAGAACAACCGGACCCGACACAAACAAAACATTTCTGGAGCAAGATATGGGAAAATGCTGAAGATCATAACAAAAATGCTAAATGGCTGAAAGACATGAAAGATAAACTTCTAGAAATTGAAGAAGGAACGGAAACAGAAATTAATGAAGAAACTATTAAGACAACACTAAAGAAAATGGCAAACTGGAAAGCACCAGGTCACGATGGAATACATGCGTACTGGTTCAAAAAATTCACGACCCTACATGAAAGGCTAGCACAGAAACTGAGAGTATGTATCCATAAAACAGATGTACCAGAGTGGATGACCAAAGGAAGGACAACGCTCATACAAAAAGATGCCAAAAAGGGAACGATCCCAAGCAATTACAGACCAATAACCTGTTTACCGACAATGTGGAAAATCCTAACAGCACAACTTCGAGAGCAAATTTACCATTCCCTGAACAGTCGTGGACTACTTCCCGAGGAACAAAAAGGATGCCAGAAAGGGAAAAGAGGGACGCATGATCTGTTATACATAGATCAAAAGATCCTGAAAGAAGTTAAAAGCAAGAAAAAGAACATATCTATGGCATGAATTGACTACAAGAAAGCGTACGACAGAATCTCTCAAGCATGGATAATTGAATGTTTAAAAATGTACAAGATACCCAACAGGATTATTAATTTCATCAAGAAAGCAATGGAAACATGGAGATTAGAACTGACAGCTGAAGGACAATACTTGACGGAGATAAAAATAAAGAGAGGCATTTTCCAAGGAGACTCCCTATCACCACTACTGTTTATCATAGCCATGATGCCACTTAACTACATACTCAGGAAATGTGATGCCGGATACAAGTTCACAGGCAGAGAACAACGAATAAACCATCTCATGTATATGGACGACCTGAAGCTATTTGTAAAAAGCAAAAAGGAACTGGAAAAGCTGATAAATACGACCAGAATCTTCAGTCAGGACATTCAAATGGAATTCGGAATGGAAAAGTGTGCATTGCTAGAGATTAAAAAGGGAAAGTTGGAGACGACTGGGGGCATGGAACTACCCAACCAAGAGCAGATGAGGGCGCTAGATGAACAAGAGAGCTATAAATATTTGGGAGTTTTGGAAGCAGACACAATCAAATCAACAGAAATGAAAGAGAAGATTGGAAAAGAATACCTGAGAAGAACAAGAAAGCTCTTAGAAACAAAATTATATAGCAGAAACCTAATCAAAGGAATAAATACCTGGGCAGTATCACTAATAAGATATTCTGGACCATTCATAAACTGGACTAAAGAAGAACTCAGGCACCTTGATCAGAGGACTAGAAAATTAATGACTATGCACAATGCACTACATCCAAAAGACGATACAGACAGACTCTACGTGAAGAGAAACGAAGGGGGAAGAGGACTGGTAAGTATAGAAGACTTTGTGGACGACACTAAAAAAGAGCTGGAGAAATACATAAACCAGAACACAGAAAAGCTGATCATCGCAGCAAGAGATACCGTCCCAACGAACAATGCAGGAAGCATCGAAACTGGACACAAACAGACAAGAAAAGAAAAATGGGAAGAAAAACAACTACATGGACGCTTCATAAGACTCACAAGAGAAGAAACTAACGTAAATAGCTGGACATGGCTAAGAAAAAGAAAACTTGAACAGAGAAACGGAATCTTTACTGATGGCTGCACAGAACAATGCGATTAGGACAAACTACATTAAAGCTAAAATAGATAAAACCCAGGAAAACAATAAATGCAGACTGTGCGGACAAAGAGACGAAACAGTAAATCATATAATAAGTGAATGTAGCAAACTTGCTCAAAAAGAATACAAGAACAGACATGATTGTGTTGGGAAAGTAATACACAGGGAACTGTGCAAACAATTGAATTTCGAATATGCAGACAAATGGTACAAACATAAACCAGAAACAGTACTGGAAAACGAAAAACACAAAATCCTCTGGGATATGGATAAACAGATAAACTCATACAAGCAAGGAGACCTGATGTTATTATAATAGACAAAAATGAAAAATCTTGTAAAATCGTAGACTTCGCCGTTCCAGCAGACGACAGAGTGAAGATCAAATACACGGAAAAACGAAGTAAATACACAGAACTAGCCAGAGAACTGAAAGGAATATGGAGCATGAAGAAAGTTAGTATAATACCAATAATCGTAGGAGCACTAGGAACAATCCCAAAAAACATGGAGAAAAGATTTGGAGAAATTGGAATCAAAGGGACTATCGAAACCATACAAAGGACGGCAATGATCAAAACAGCTGCAATCTTAAGGAAAATCCTCGAATGCGGAAACTAACACACATAAGCTACAAAGGCTAACCAGACACAAGGAATTTACAACGGAGAAAACAAGACCACACGAAGAACACCACAACAAGAGCCAAGGAACAGAAACTGCAAGAAACAGCACTTCATAATCCCCCCCCACAATAAATTACACCGGCCTCAGCTATCACTACACAAAAATGAACCAATAAACAGAAATTACAAGAAACACTATAAGCTCCTCACCCACCCACCCCTAAAAAATTCAAAAGAATTTTAAAAATTCTTTTTTTTTTTTTTCTTTTTTTTTTTTTACCATAATGGAAGAGAAAAGGAAGGGGAAAAAATGAATTGAAGAGAAAAAATTTATAAATTTGAAAAAATATTATTTTATTCATTTTTTTTTTTTTTTTTTTTTTTTTTTTAAACTGGTGCCGGCTTAGGCTGACACCAGACAACATATTTGTAGAGGGTCGAGGAGGATGAGAATACCGAGGAGGGACAGCACAAACCAGACCTCCACTGGAAGAGTGCAGAGAGTGCTGAGATCTTGGGGAGGCTTGTTGCCACCCAAATCCCAGAGAAGATCAAGTGTCCTTACCGGCGAGAAATCAATGGTAAGAGACTGTTGCGATATCGCATCGTTATCGAAAAGAGGTGAAGAACACTGGAAGTCTGGGGAGACTTGTTGTCACCCAGACTCCAGGAAATACCACTGGTTGTTGTCGGTGAGCAATCACTGACGATTATCTGTGTGAGAACTCCTAGTGAGTACAAATAATAATATGTAGATTAAAAATGATATTTCTAATGCAATTCTGTTATTTTATATGAATACTGATTTTATTTGAAACTCAGTGCAAACACTAGCGAAGCATATTTTTCCGTCATTTTAAGTAGTAAATACATAAAGCAATACGTTTTTTATCAGTTCTGATTGTTTGATGTGCACGCGTAAAACCGTGGCAACGGGAGAAAAAAAAACCTTACCTTTTTACATAATATTAAGCTCTGTCTAAGAAGACATCGAGCACGTGCAAAGCAAACCAGTGAACTGGTCATGAAAGCCGATTATCTCAGTTAGTATCAGTATGTAATAATGAATAATAAAACACGTATAAAAACTAGCTGAAGTCGGTTTCCTCAATTAAAAAAAATGTAAAGCCAAGACGTGAATAACATCTATTAAATAATTATGCAGGTTTATGATGATGATCGATATCGGATAGGAAATAACTGGAATGCTATGGGGAAAAATAGTTGCTTTGTGTGAAATTGAACTATATATTTTTCATCAAGTGTTATGAAATAATTATTTAATATTGGATTCTAGCGTGATAAAAATATGCTCAATATTGTGGATAGAGCATTATTTTATACAAAATGTAATAATAAAACAAAAGTAGGGGTACATACTTTACAAGTTCATTATAATCAAATATTGCAACAAATAGTAATCTATGAAAAATTCCTTTAACCCATGAAGTGTCAAAATTAAATAAATCTATAATTAATTTATTTCATCGAAAATCCATAGGTTAAAGGACTTTTTCATAAATTACTCTGTGTTACTATATTTGATTATAAAATAAACTTTTAAAGTATATAATTTTACTTTTTGTTTCATTATTACATTGTTTACTATATATATATATGCACTGTTGCATGAAATATGTTGTTGCATAATATATAGTGTTGCATAAAATATTTACTATTTTGGAGAGTGTGCATATGAAAGGGGTTGATAGTTAGAATTTTCAGATTGGAAGGAGATTTATAGGTCGGTGTATTAGGCCTTTTCTAAGTGCTTCAACATATTTTCTAGGAGTTCTTGGTTGGTCTAGTTTTAATTACTTCTGCGCATGATTGTAAACTTCTAAGCTTATAAATACATATACAGTCGTAAAAGTACACATACGCGCACACCAACCGCACACACGCATAAAAAACCGCATACCATAAATAAGTATACACATCTAGACACAAACATACACCTATGTAAATTAACACATACATAAACAGATTTAACTCTTAAACAAGTATGCGCATATACAAAAATATACTAATATTTCTTCGAAATTATTGTTAATTACTTCTTGAGTAATACTCACTTTATTTGGCAGTTCAAACAAAAAACAATAACAGCTAATTTTTTTATCTTAAGAATAGATGTATTAACTCGAGTCTAAAATTATAAAACAAATTCATACAGTTTAAAGCATTTTTGTCATGGTTTTCCTTTCTTACAACTATTTCGCCTGGAAGCTGAGGATGCTTTCTGTTACTTAGCAAAATGATATCTTCTCTTTTAGGCTATTCAATAATTAGAAAATAGCTGATTATGTTTAGGTTAAACACATAATGGATCTTTTCCGTCCATTGTAGAAAAGTAATTCGTAGAATTATCTCTCTCTCTGTCTCTCTCTATCTATCTATCAATCTATCTATCTATCTATCTATCTATCTATCTATCTATCTATCTATCTATCTCTGTATATATATATATATATATATATATATATATATATATATATATAGAGAGAGAGAGAGATTGAGAGAGAATGAAAAGTCACACTTATATATATATATATAATTTATTTGAAAACTCTATGTTACATCCTTCAAAATCGTATCGTGGTTTCGTCCAGATAGGCGGACTATTTACATTTTTAAAAGGCGTAAACCAAGTTGAATCATAAGTGTTGTCTGTTTATCTGCTTCAAAAGTGTTTATATTTAGGGATAACTGAGTGGCATAATTTATTGATTAGGCTCTATCCCAAAATATAAACACACTTTTGAAGCAGAAAAACAGACAATACCAATCATAAATAATAAAACCAATTTTTATATAATTTAATTACAATTAAGACTCATATATTATCTGTAACCCGGACCCATACTAACTTGAAAAGGGACACGTCAACAATGCACTGTTTTTTAAAAGATAAATTCAAACACCACCCCCCTTTGTTTTCATTTTCTTCGGGACGACCTTTAAAATACGAAACTGCCAATAAATAAATAAATAAGTAAATAAAACACCAAACAAAATAAAACCTTTAAAACACAAACTATAAATAAAATAAATAATAAATCCGATACATAAATTTAAACCAGATATCGCCTTCAAAAGGAGTACAGCTTTTTAAACGATGAATTCAAACGCCACCTATTGTTTTTTTTTTACTTTTCAAGACACCGAAAAATCCTCTACGATCTATAAACACCCCTTCAACTACATAACTTCAAATAAGACTACACAACTACAAATGAATAATTAAATAAAACACTTGTTAAAAAAGCCTTCTTAAAACACAAAACTATAAATAATAAATAAAATAAAACTGAATTAATTGCCAACCAATATTTTTTCCAGGGTGACTTTTCAGGAATGCACCGTTTTTTTTATTGATACAACGCCATTATTCATCGTGTTTTTACCTCATTTAATATACTGAAGATTCCATTGTGTTAAGGCTTTTTAAAACTGTAAAAAATCATCCCATCTAGATGAAACCGCGGTATGATTCTGAAAGATGTAACATATAGTGTTCAAATAAATAATTGATATTAGCTCTCTGCGATCGAGCACTTTATGATTTCTTTTCAATATAACTTGACACACACACACACTATATTATATATATATATATATATATATATATATATATATATATATATATATATATATATATATATAGTGTGTGTGTGTGTGTCAAGTTATATTGAAAAGAAATCAATATATATATATATATAGAGAGAGATTTTTTTCAATATAACTTGACACACACACACTATATTATATATATATATATATATATATATATATATATATATATATATATATAATATAGTGTGTGTGTGTGTCAAGTTATATTGAAAAGAAATCAATATATATACATATATATATATATTGTGTGTATATATTTAGCCTACATTTATTCATTTAAGCAAACATTGTTTAAAATATATTTATTCGTATTTTATTTAATTTTTCTTGTGACTTTTTATGTTAAGATCAAAGAAAGGAATTTATTTTCCATAGGTATAACGAACGTTTTCGAGTTTTTGTTGCACCATCATCAGGTTAAAAAGGCAAATAAACAGAAAAATAGAGAAAACAAGAGAATTTCAAATGATAGCCAAGAAACGGGCACGAGCTGTCAGTTAGACACCAGAGAAAGTTTTCATGCTGTTTCAGGAAAAACGTTAACAATTTTAACCCCGGGGCGCCATACATCACAGGATTAAAGTGTATTAAGTTAAGCATTTTAAAGTGTAGTTACTGTTTTGATACGTAATGTTATTGTAGGTTGTTTGGGATTATAGTTAGCTTCGAGTTTTTTTGTTTTTTTAATATTTTAATTTTATTGTAATAATAAGTCTAATTTTATTATTTTTCATGTCAATTGGGTGTATGCATCCATGTACTATATTTCTTTATGACCTTTTCTTCTTATTTCAAGTGCTGTTGCATTTGCTTACATAAAAATATGTTAATTAATACATTAACATATTTTTAGATGTGATGTTGGGTATCATTATCATTTTTAACTTTATTTTTTCTAGTTTGGAAGCATTACTTTTATTTGTTCATCGACGATATAAATAGAGAATGTATTATCAATAAGGATTTTTAAAATATTTTTAATTCAATTAATTAATAAAAACTAAATTAACATCTTAAGTAACAACAAATAACAACAGAAATAGAAAATAAATTATTCCGATGACGCACGTGCTAAAATAAAGATGTGCCGCGTCCAAACAAAAACATAGCAAAAGAATGTTAAGTAAAGGTAAGCTGGGACTTTGACTAATGAAAATATTAACCACTGATTAGGAAATAACAGCTAGACTAAACACCACATGCATATAAAAAAACTACCTTTACACTTAGACTGAGGATTCACTGCGTGGATGAAAATGGACGCCTTTGTGTAGATTAACTGCCATGAATATATTTTCATGTTCTTACTACAAAGCTCTGTTCTCGGATTAAGCACTGTTAAAGTAAATGCTTAAAATCTATACACAATATAGTATATCTCTTTATAATAGTATATCTATAGATAAATGAAATAATCTCTCTCTTTCTCTCTCTCTCTCTCTCTCTCTCTCTATATATATATATATATATATATATATATATATATACTTAGGCAGCATTTATTTATTGATGCATGTTTGATTAAACAACAGGGACAATTCATGTTTGTTTCTTTTTTGATCCATCTTTTCATGTTGACGGACTAATGATCTAATGTTCTGTTCGAGTGCGAAAAGGAACTCGACAAAACTACTAACGTTTTCGACTCCCATAAGTTACTTCAGGCATGTGAGGAGTTATGCAAACTAAAACTGGTGAATGTATTGAGAAACTCGATTAAAACTTTGTTTTATATATTGAAAGCATTTCAGTATGCCTTCTCCTCCCTCATATCGAGTTGGATTGGTGGTGGGTTTCTTTACTCGAATGAGTAAGGCTTCAATTATGGGGAGGCACAGGTTGCAATGTGAGACAGCGAGAATGGCAGTGTCCCTGCATTTTGTTTTGGGGTGTCGTGTTCTACTAATCTCGGAATCTGTGATACAGCGAAACAGTCTGTATGTAAATGACTATATAAATCTCCCTTTTATGGGTAGTGGTTATTTTGTAAGGATATCGCCAACTGCCATTAGCTTTAAGGCATAGCTTATTGGGTAAAACTCCCGGTACTTGACAATGTTTGCATTAGGATATCACTTACATTCAGTCTGTGCCGTATGGTATCGCACGGTAGATGCGCCGACTGTCAGCGCGACGGTTGAGTCTCAATCCCGGCTTGAGGCACTAGCTGGTGTAGCCGCACTGAAGAGCTGTGATACAGCGAAACAGTCTGTATGTTGATGACTATATATATATATATATATATATATATATATATATATATACATATATATACATATGTATATATATACATATATACATATGTATATATATATATATATATATATATATATATATATATATATATATATATATATATATATATATATATACTGAGAGTTTATGAGTATTGGCGTTGTAAAAACCGTCTGCAGAGATTAAGAATGTTAAAGTAATCTGATATAGAGGCTTGACAAAGAAAAGAGAAGTTTTCGGATTGAAACAGACAACCTTTCATTGTAACTCACATTCTGACAATGCTTTTCGTGCACCCGTTATTTATGTATTAGTTCGTTGCGGTCATCGAGAAAGTTACTCTCAAGTAATATGCAGATAAAGTACGTCTGCTGTAACTAAAAGATTTCAATTGTTGTAGTAGATGGCGGGTAATGGACGACAACAAATCGAAAAGAAACACGGTTGCCAGAATCAGACTGAGACTGAGAAAATTAGCAATGCGTATCAAACATCGGTACTGTACTTTATGTATTCATTTAGTTAGGCCTTCATGTGCATTTAAATTTACGCAATATGCAAAAATGACGAGCAATCTCATTTCGATGGCTTAAACAAACAAAAAATAATGCAATTTTATAAAGCGGAAATAAATGCATACGCTGACTAAAAATGAACAATATGCAGCTGTCTAAACGGAAGAGAGGTGGCTACAAGAAGTTGCGTAGATAACATATCGGAAATAGCGTGCTCTATTATGTTGCCTGGACGACATGCAGGCAAAGACGTGACCCCCTTTTATTGCTTAGGTTATGTAACGGAGGGGGTGGCAGCTTGCGTACGTGTGTGTCCAAATATTTCCGTTAACTAGTCCAATTTTTTATTTCTAAGTAAGAATAATTGACTAGGGGGAACTCGGATGTTTTAGTCTCTTGTCAGTTCACGTTTGCTTATTTTCCAATGAATTGAATCAAATTCCGGACGTCTAAGTAAGGACTAAAGTTGTAATGCATTAATGTCAGAAACGAGACAACTTATATGAAATGTTATCTCAAAGCATTTTTTTTCTTTATAATCATTCACATTTCTGATAAATCGATAGTTGGTTGAGTATCAATCGTTGTTAGTTTATTTAAACCGAAACCGTACATGTCTGTATCCGTTGCATCGCGTCTCCATGTCATATAGATACCCGAGTTCGGCAAGGCTCACCTGAAAATGGTCAGAGGTTACATCGGCAGGAACAATGTGAGTATAACATCCCAGATGAAAACTGTAGTCAGAATGATCCAATTAATTAAAATCGTCAATCCTCATCTAAAGAATTCCCAAACATATATCTATTATAATTGTAGCGAATCAATATTTGTTTCCTAAAGAATATTCCGATATATTTTAATGACGCAAAAATCATTAAATATTCCTTAGTTTGGGGATTGAGTTGTGTTTTCAAATAAATTCACTTCGTTTCTTCTAATTAGTCGTAATTTGTAAGTAACTGGATTAGTTCGCAATCTCTTACTTCGCTATTTCTCTCCCCTTCTCAAATTATATCTTGAGTCAACCACTCTCTAATATTTTAATGTCCATTTGAGCATTTAGGGAAACAAAGATTTTAAGCGCTGAATGTTAATAGCTCTCTTTTTGCTACCTAATTTAAATAGTGTATTGGTACACGCCACAAATACGTATGTAAATTAGATCGCTAAATAATAAGTCTCTTTACTTCATCTATAAGAATAATATTGAAAGTCAAGGGACTTATTATACCCTCCGCCAAGGAGGTTATCTATTCAGTCGTGTATGTCACTATGTTTATTTGTGTACAGTCGCGTTCATATCGTTTGACTAAACGTCATCAAATTTAGTCAAATATACAACATTGTCAAACTTAGAACTGCTTTTAAATTAGGGATGTGTAAGTCAAAAGTCAATGTCACTGAAAAAAATCACACTTTTCGCGCAAACTTCGGTTCTATACATCGTTCATGGTCTTTACGTGGTCCATATTGTAGCTAATGAACCCTCTTATCTCATATGACAATGACCCTCACTTTATTTACTCTGCGCGTAAATATGTGGCACTATTTTTTACAGGCAGAAGTGCTATTTAATTCAAAGCAAACTACTTACATTGTTTTACTTGCATTCCATCGAGGACTAAGTAAGACACAAACCCGGTTTTTAATATGGGGAAAATGTAACTCACTAAACTCTCAACTGGAATTTGAAAAAATACTCGTATATTATCGTCATCAACCTCTCACAAATCAGAACATCATAATTACCAAGCAATAAGCAAACCTTCCTTTAAAAAGAGTATTGATTTACTCCTCTCCAGGAGTTAGGCAAAAGGCCAGTTTTTATCTTACTCCAACAAGTAAGATGTGACCCAAGGTTGGGTCGGGAAAGTGGGGTTTAAAAATTGCCTGGGCAGCCCCGTCGGCATTCCCCTGTAGAGGCGCCTCAGGCAGTAAGCAATAAACTTACTCCTCCCCCAAAGAGGGGAGGCAACGCCTAGGAGGGTGGACCTCCTAGAACTGCACAGGACAGACCCATAGACCGGCGTAAATCAATACCCGAAGGCTAAGACAATACCAGTCTATGGGGTGCAGTATCCATCGGAACAGATACTACACTTTGATCTTAGCCAAAAAGAGTAGGTAATGCTTTAGATCATGGTCTTCTCCACCGAACAGATACTACACTTGCGATTATTTATCCGTAAATAAAATTAAATTCCATTTACAAATTAGACACAGAGACATCTTAACTATGAGGAGTTCGGAGTCGTGGTTAGTTTCTGTCTAACTTACTCGTAACTAGACACATTTCGTCTAATTCGTACAAGCATTGTTCCTTTAATTCTCTTACCATTTGCCTATCATTTTATTATTTCAGCCGTCACCACAATAGCATAGTTGCTATATGGGTGACTCTACTTAAAATATCAACTATATATATATATATATATATATATATATATATATATATATATATATATATATATAATTTCATAAAGAAATGATGAGGGGTGGGGTAATAAAAACAAATCCAATAATAAAGAAAAAACAAAGAAAAAAGGTTAGTAAGACCCCCCCCCCCGGTCTTTTCTAAAATAGTTGTCCCACTGTGTTATAGTTTGTTTATACTTTGAAAACAAGCAGGTCGATTAGTAAACCGTAGTGGGTGAAAGTGATGGATAAAATTAGGGATAGAGTTTGGAAATTAATAGTGTCTTTATAAGATATTAAAAAAATAATTGGGGAATTTATGTTTAAAATAAAGGTAGGAAATGGGCAAATTAACGGATATCTATAAAGAATTTTAAAAAAATGTAAATGTTTGTTACATCTTATTGAAAAGAACGGATGGTAATCTGAATTCGTTTTAAAAACTACATATTATCAAATAAACTACGTGAACTTCCAGAGTTAGACGATTCACTTCCGTGATCTGGATTTACTTTACTTCTGCAATGACCTCAGGCGATATCGGATGACAAAAGCCTGTGGACGGATAAACAAATAAAAGAATAAAAATAAAGTCATACAGAACAGAATTCCATCTGAATAATTTTTTTATTCGATAGTCTTCTACTATAGTTCAGCTGCATTGATCAAATCTACGGCCTACGCTTGTCATTCACTTCTGGGATCAGAATTCTTCTACTTCCGGTACGACCAACATCGACACCGAATAACAAAACCCTGCGGACAGACAGCAACAAAGAAAAAGAAAAAGAAAAAAATGGATATATTCCTGATTTCTTTGCAAAACATTCGCGCTTGCTGTGAAATCGATTTGAGTTTAATAGAATTTTCGCACGAGATTTCGTAAAAGATGAATGTCTTCTTATCGTGAGCAACGAGGTAATTATTCATTTATTTACTGTTTGCGAATATTTGTCCGCTAGTAAACGTCTGCTTTATTCTACATATACGCACGACACGTAAGTGTTATCTATCTATCTATCTATCTATCTATCTATCTATCTATCTATCTATCTATAGTTCTCTCTCTCTCTCTCTCTCTCTCTCTCTCTATATATATATATATATATATATATATATATATATATATATATATATATATATATATACGAAATATGTCTGTCTGTATGTCTACCTATCTGTTTTTCACCCCATCTTTCTCAAATTTAGGCTTAAAATAGATGTAAGTATAGAATTACCGTAATCTGAGGATTGTTTGTGTTAACAACAAAACACTTTGAGACTAAAATGCTAACTGTTGTGCCATTGATCCACATTCAATATAAACTTTAGGCATCGCTTTTTGATCAATTAAGAGCAAGGGAGATAATTCTCTATTTCAATTCACAAATATGCACGGCACCTTAGTGTTTTCTATCTGTATATATAAAGCACGAAAAATGTATGTCTCCCTATATATATATATATATATATATATATATATATATATATATATATATTAACTTTAACGCCTTCCTTTTTCTCGAAAGATAATTTTCCTTCGACGAAGAGAGAATAGCGTTTGGGGATCGACGTTAGAAGCAACATCCGTGTCACGACCTCGGTAGTGTTTTACAAAATAACTGCCTCGCTTTGCAACCTTCGACACCTGCCAATGGTCTATTTTAAATTGAAAATATCACGAGATCACTATTTGATTTGGAAGCTCGTATGAATAGACGCCGTCAATGCTAACATTGGTTGGGGGCGTCTTACTATTTTCCCATATAGAGGCCTTTTTACTTTGTGTCCGTATTGGTAACAATTGTTGGTCGCCTGACGACGAAGATGTGTTTGCTTCTCTACGCAATAAAACTTATAAAATAAGACAAAAGGGAGTAATAGTTGCTATTCTTATAACATGTAATGATCGCTCACACAACTACATCAGAGACACAAGGCTTTTACGCTTACGCAAATAATAATGATCAAGACCTACCAACCGACCACTGTATATTGCTAACCAACCCCTTCTTGTTTCACCGTAACTTGATGAATTTTGTCGTGTACTAATGCATGTCTGTGCCGTGATTTTTATGTATTTTCTTTTTCTCTTTACCATACAAATGTTCATTAAAATTTCAAAGCGAAATTTACCTGTTACGTTTCTTTATTTCTATTTCTTTCTTCGGTGTGGCCTCGTTAATTTCTCTTTCCGCCGTCTCTGTCATATCGTGATCGTCATAGTCGTTGCTGTGATCAAATATTTACATTTATCGACAGAAGGAGTCAAGACAGATGTTGTTATAGGTTCTAAAAGAACTTTTATTGAGTTTCTCTGTATAAAACAACGTCGGGAAAAGAGACTGCACCATCTTATACTTATACTTAGCAATTTACTTCTTAAATTCTTACTTATTAACTTGCTAAAGTCGGATACAGTTATAGACTGGACAGACTAACAGGGGTGTTCTCATCTTCGTCTAATCCGAGATATAACTCAACTCAAGTTTCAGCACATCGTTTCACATCTGCTCGCTTCAAACTCCATGGCAGAGCTCTCAACACTATCGTTGCTTTGTGTCAATACAACAACAAGTTACGTTATTGCTTCTCGGTCTGTCGGTCTCTATTTCTCACCTCTATTGAGCCCAAATGCTTTGTCCCCTTGATATTAAGGTACCTGTCTGTTACTCACTCGTGGGAACACAGATTCGTTTCCCCAAGGTTTGTGTTAGTCCAATATGAACCCAGCTAGATAACTGCGCCCTCAGTCACAATACATACTAGCTGAAGTACACCTTTTCCAAATAGAGCCCCTAATAATAAAACACACATATAAATGTATACATTTTCAACACAATTGTGTATTTATTTTATTTGTTAATACATATACCGGCATAGGTGCTGCATTATTGTAAGTTCTATACAAACATTAGATGCGCCTTTGTATACATATCGACAACACATATGCACACATGCATATATATATATATATATATATATATATATATATATATATATATATATATATATATATATTGTTATTAGTATTTATTTCTACACATTTGTTTACTTTATATTTTTATTTGGTATCTTTCGTATATGGTCATATTAAAAAAGTACAATTGAGTTAGGCTCTATTATTTATTGCGGGGATAAGTTTTCTTATCGAGAGTGTTTTTTTAATACTAAGGTTGTTGACATTTTCTTCAGTCTCTTACTAAGATGTTTTTAATGAAGTTGTGGTTTGGAAAGATATGTTTAATGAATGATGACGTCCTCTTTGTTATGTATACTTTGATGCGTCTATGCGGTCGTCTGACTGTACTACCGATGTAGAATTCATTGTTCTCAGCACATTGTATTTGGTATACTGTATGCGGTTGCATAAGCATGTGTTGCTTATGTGGCAATTTAGTAAATTGCAAGGGAGGTGTTAATTGTTGTCATATGTTTGGATAGCTGTCGTCTCAGTTCTGGCCTGAAGTGGGTAGGTTAGATGTGTAAATGTATATTGCGGGTTGCTTTGTGTATGGCTATCGTTAAAATGTGGTAACTTTTCTACAAAAAAGTCGTTGAATTGTAAGAGAAGCGTTTGAATCAGTGCATCACCTTAGAAGTTGATTATGTTGATGAATAAAGTCGAGTTTTGCCTAACAGTTGCTGTTCTATTAGTTAGGCCTGATACTTATTGAGTGATGTGTTATATATAACAGATATAGCATTAGGAAAAATAAATATTTGTTTTGGGATTCATGGTTAGGTTATTTTTTTACCGAAATTGATAAGTAGGTTAATTTTAATTTGAAGATATTTTTGTTGCATACGGAAACTGCTTTAGCACTGATTAGTCATATAATTTGGAGTGTGTCGAAGGATGAAATGGACACTTTAGCAAAATGGCGTTTATCGCGTTTTACAGTCAAACTTTTGTGCGTGCATTTGTTGGTTGGTCTATCAGTTTGGGAGTATGTTTGTCCATAGCTCTGCTGGTATACATATTTATCGATATGTTTCTTTGTCTGTGTTTTTTTACTTGTCTGGTTTTCAGTCTGTGTGTTTGTTTTGTATATATATATATATATATATATATATATATATATATATATATATATATATATATATATATATACATGTGTGTGTATGTGTATCTATGAGTGTCCCTCGTCTGTGTGTCTGTATTTGTTATGCTTACATGTCTTTCTTTTCTCTCTTCTTTGTCTGTATATTTTTTGAACTCAATGAAATATTTTCTATATGTATTGTTTTGGGGGCATGAAATAACCCCAATAAATGTTGACATGCTGTAAAATATTCATACCATACTTCCATAATGAACACTGTTTCAGTTGGCATGATACTAATTTTATCGGGTGAGGATTGATAATTTGCATTATTTGAGTTATTCGACATACGTTGTGAAAATAACATTCAAGACGAGAACATAGTTCGTTTTTATGGACAGCTGAGAGAAAGCGTTTGTATTGGACATTTCTCAGTGTCATTACGATATTGTTTGAACAGGAGTTCATTCTGAAGTTTGGACCGCAATTGTAACCTCATTACGGCTACAAGGGATTTACATACATCTTTTTTGCTTACACAAATGGCGTTAATTTCATTCCTTTTATAAGTATGATTTGGTCTGTTTACTTACCTGCTACTCGTACCATGTAATGCATTCTTGGCCTTTTGGCTAAGATCAAAGTGTAGTATCTGTTCCGATGGATACTGCACCCCATAGACTAGTATTGTCTTGGCTTTTGGGGCTTGATTTACTCCGGTCTATCGGTCTGTCCTGTGCAGTTCTAGGAGGTCCACCCTCCCAGGCTTCGCCTCCCCTCTTTGGGGAGGAGTAAGTTTATTGCTTACTGCCTGAGGCACCCCTACGGGGGAATGCCGACGGGGCTGCCCAGGCAATTTTTAACCCCCACTTTCCCGACCTTGGGTCACATCTTACTTGTGGGAGTAAGATAAAAACTGGCCTTGTGCCTAACTCCTGGAGAGGAGTAAATCAATACTCGTACCATGTAAACTAGTGTTATCTGTTCCATGGTCTGACTGTTAGCGACTAAACTTGCATCCCCATCCGCCAGGACTCGATTTCTCCAACGGGGTGGGTGTGTAGACATCCAGCAGCACTAAAAGAAGAAATGGCAAAGGATTTTTATTTTTTACATTTGTGGACATAATAGGTATTTTTTTGAAATGAGTCGATGATATTTTAATACTAGCTAGCACAAAAGTCAATTCTCGCAAGCGAATTAATGTGTAAACAAGTTTTGACATATTACAAATTCCACACGTCTTGTAGACATCCTATAAATTAACACTTGCATTTATGATTTGAAAAGAGAACACAGTGTAACATACACCTCAACACTTTTAGAACTCAGTGGACGAAATTTCGCCGCGTAACAAAAATAGTCGGATCGTGTCGTGTAGCGCTTATCTAATGAAAGTGATAGCAATACGTGTCTCCATGATATGACGTTAGTAGTAGTAGCGACTATATGCCCTCTATGTCTCTCCCCGTAGTAGAAGCGTTAATCTAGCCTCTTTCCTGTAGTAGTAAACTGTGTGTACTAATAACTACACAAATACTAGTTTTGGGTTTTTAAAACTTTTTGGTTTCGTTTTTCTTTAAATTCCTATTTTAGCATTGCACATTATAAGCCTGTCGTCTACCTACCTCTCATATTTCGAATCACATTTGCCTTGTCTCGTAGACAGAACCAAATACAGTGTAGCTAGTCTTGCTAGGTATCACTATCTCTGTCACTTCCGGAAAACGACTTCTCGTTCGATACGTTACTATTCGTTCCACAGTCACGAACCTATATTCTGCTTATCGTATGTTACATATTGTTACAACAGGGGTTTGATCTTCCATCGTCTATGACCATTTCAGTGGATTCATTCTGAATACGGTTACGTCGACCGTGTCTTAGTCGCTATCTTGAATTTCATTATTCCTATATGGTTGTCACTTTGAATAGATTCATTTATGACAACGAACTCCATCGAATATTGAAAATATCAAGTTATTAATTGTATAAACGATCATCGTCCATGTTGTAAGTTGTCGCATAAGTTTTTAGGAGCTTTTATTATGGTTTAATTATTCCGTGTTACTTAATGGAAGAGCGTTCCACAAGACTACCCCTACGCTTAATGTCTCTCAACGACTGCCTTAACTTACTATTTCAAAATCCTCCTCTCTAAATTAACACGTAATCGTCTTTAACCAAGTATAACTTTGTATATGTATTTCACTTCTTTTATTATCAAACACTTTTTTGACGATACAAATCAAATAATATTTGTTCAATAATGGGGACCACCTTTTGCCCACCGATTGTGAGGGTTCTTTTATTGATGTCATTAAAATATGTTCGTCACGACTCCTACTACAATTGTGACGGAAGGCAAACTACTCACTACCTTTTACCTAGCTACTGCAGGTGACCGAGTCGTAGAATATAATGTCAGAGCCGGAAGAGCGGTGATCCTACTTGTGCTTCCTATCTAGCTCTCTTCTATCCATCTTATCTCTAAATAGGGGAAGACGGGTTTTACGACTACTCCTTCGCCGACAAATTATGAGGTTTCTCTTATTGATGTCATTAAAATATGTTCGTCACAACTCCTAGCACAATTGTGAGAGAAGGCACACACTCACACATTTATCCGACTACTGCAAATGACCGAGTCATGGAAGATAATGTCAGTACCGGAAGAGCGGTGATGCCACTGCCGCTTCCTATCTAGCTCTCTCCTATCTATCTTGGACATAAACAGGGGCATGCGTGTCTTACGACGATCAGTGGTTAGACCATCGAGTACATGTGCCTCTTTGGCTGTGATAGTTCATTTTCTTGTTTTCAAAAAGATAATACACATGCGAACCGTAAGAAAAGGGGTCATTGTTTCTTTGTGAGTTTTTGTAGATGGACTTAATCTAATATTAACTAGCTTAAAGCGAACAAACAACTGCTGTACGAGCAAGACGAGAATTAAGTCAACGCATGGATTTAACTTGCACTAGTGACCTTTCACCTTCATATTAAGTTATAGTTATCATGCCGTTGGTTTAATTTTACCGGGAGGGGGACTAAATTTAATCGGGCATTTCAGTTTTCGCTATAACATACGTTATATTTATAATCAATATTAGTTCTATCCTCTGCGTCATCATGCGATCATGATGTAATAATATATAACAATACGCATTATATCTGTATTCTAATATGGATATGTATCAATAGCTATTCCTTTGTGTGTAACACTAAAATTCCTTAGTAGCAGAGTTGTGCAACGAGATGTTAGTTCACAATACATTTAAAGTGTTGCATGTTGGTTCAGTTGGGGTAAAAGGGAGCAGTGAGGGAATTCCAAAGGCAAACTGATCGAAAAAAGAAGCTATAATAGTAGAAAGCTTTCCGACATCTGATGACGAGGTGGGATTTTGCAGATTGTCGGGGAAATCGGGGGTATTATCTATTACTTAATGTGCAATTTAACAGCAGAATACGTATTTGTTCATGTGTCTGCATTTAGCTAATAGCTTTTTTTACTCAATAAATTATTATGTTATTGAAGTTTATAATTTAATATTTTTTCATATAAACATTGTTTACAGTTTGTATAAGGTGTATTGCAAGGAGGAGTTAATTTTAAGCTTTAGTAATTACTATTAGAGTTAATATTTTTCTTCCCATATATATTTAGACAGTGTGCTGCAATTTCTGTATTATTTACTTTTAAATGTCACTATGTGATGATTATTCCTACATTTAAAATTACATTTTGTAGCTCCTATATATATACTTATGTTAATTCTTGATTCTATTATTTAATGTTGATTTGTATATTACATTAGTCATTAAAATGTATTTATTAGTTGGCAATTAGTTTATCTAACTTTACATAAGTTTGTATTATTCTTAAACTCATGGGTTTTGTTTTATTCCTCAATGATTTCTTTAGTTCTGCTATTTCTGCTAGTCATGTACAATAGCACAGCACAAGTAAATATGATGCATATTCCTTATTTTCTTTAGAGGGTCATGTCGTCCGTAACACAACGGACAAATGTAAGCCATATCAACAAATATGCCGGTACGCGTCGTCTTGTGTCGTATAGCAGCATTGGTAGCAATAGTTGTCTCTGCAGTAAGTATAACTGTTCATCAAATAAAAAACATAATCGTTTTTTTTCGGTTTATTCTTTTATTTCTTTCTTTTATTAATTCCTCTTCCGAAAATTATTGAATCCGGTATATTATGAGTCTTCATCCAACGAGCCGTCTCCCTAGTAGGAGGGAAAGAACTCCACTGACAACACATCAGCCTCGTATCGCAGATTGAACCAAAGAGAACAAAGTCGTATTCTCTTTTCGCCACATGTGACTCCGGAGAGTGACTTCCTAATTGTTACGTAACTACCGTTCCACTCAATCTCATTGGCTCACCTAGCTTCGTGTAATCTAATTGCTATCACCTGGGATGATACATGGGATGGAGAATATTTTTAATAGGGAAAATCGTCTCTCCGTGGATTCATCTTCATTGAAAAATACAGGAAGACATACCTACAAAAATATAGCTTCTTTCTTACATACGGTGAGTCACAAGTAACATTCCAGAAAGCACCTGACCCCGAATGCAATCCTCAATATATGAGTCAGATGCGTCCAAAGATGAAATACAGCTGCTACATCTAAAAAGGTACCGCACAGAGTACTATTTCCTGCCTTAAAAGAGAACAAAATCGACTTCGATATCTACTGGGATAATCTTTCTCTTTCCTACGACGTGTTTCACGCAGAAAAGACGTTGTCAGTCTCTCTCTACTCTATTATTATTACAATGGAAGATGCTCCACTGAGCTCTAAAAATGAGTTCCTCCTTGTAAAGCATTCACAACAAGAACTCGTCTTATTACCACAACTATGAAACTATTTCTTTTCTTCACCCACGTGCGTATCGTCTGGCGAGATTTCAACGAGATGTGCAAGGTTTTCCAATATGTGGAACACATTACCGCGAATCTGCTGATAACAACTTGGTTGTTTTCAAATCTAATATTAACAGTTTTTTGTCACGGAGCGCCCCATAAGCAATCTAACGCAGTTCATGCAATTGATCAATGTAAATACTTTCGTACTGTTCCTCATCTTTCGTCTAACAACTATTCTCGTCTCATCAATCTAATCCTCGTATGTCTCTTGGCTTTGATGAGTGACTCTAATAGCAATAAAATATTTTATTTCAAATGAGAAAAACGTTATATACCAATGCATGTCATAGTTTAAACTAACACATTTTTGAACGACTAGTTACTTTCGACTCGATTTGTATTTAATAAAGTAATAGTAGTTGTAATAGTAGTAAGAGTAGTAGTAGTAGTAGGGGAGGAGGAGTTTCTTTCTCAGTCTGTAAGGATCTTAGATCGTCTACTTATACCTGTTCATAGCGTTAAACAGAAAGGATACCTCGAATAATCCAGATAACAGGACACTAGTCTGTCAACGATTACCCATTCTCAGCAAAGTTGGTGCCCATTTATACACCTGAGTGGAGTGTTTACTTACAGAAACTGGTATTCCAAAACAGTCACTCATATAAGTACTGACCAGGCTTAATATTGTTCAACTTCGTCGATCTGACGAACACCAGTATGTAAACGTGGTTTAGCCGTACAGTGTTCCTCGCTGTGTCAGACAGAGAGAGAGTGAGAGAACTACATTATATTCATCTACATTCATGGCGTCTCTTTTGGCTGACTGTGCCTCGTGACGCTAGCCGCTTAATATAATTAATTCCAGCCCACTCATCTTTTCATTTATGAAAACTCTAATTCCCCACGTATATCACTTGTAATATTTGACCTTTAGTAAATAATTGCTCGCCTTTACCGCGTAGCCCCCTAAAGCAAAAAATGTATGTCTCTCTCAAGAAAATCTATAAAAACCGTTTGTTAATTGCAATCAAATCTGTTTACGGAAAAATTGAGTTTACGCTCGAGTGATTCCAGTCTTTAATATAATTCAAAAATATCTTTTTAGGTGATTTTAATTTAACAAGAATATTTTGTAAATCTCTTCTTTTCTCGTTGTTTTTTTCTGTTTGTTCATTCTTCTGCTGGTTTCTTCTGCACACATTTCTTCTTTCTGTTGTTTTATCTAACGAATTTACGGACGACTGTTTTAAAATTACTTATTTCAAAATCTAGGTTATATTCACTACAACAGACTTATCACTTGTTGTAGAAAATAATAATTGCACCTCTTCATTATACAGGGTGTTTCAAAAGTCTTGGGAACATTACAAATGCGTATATCTCATGAACTATTCCAGGTAGAAAAATGAAACTGGTGCCATTTTAAAGCTTGCTTAATCAAGTTTTTGGTCATACTAATGATTATTGTGTTATCTTTCCAGGTGCAGTAATGGCGTTCTCTAAACAAGACAAGGCATTTTGCGTCCTCCAATTTGCAAAGACTGAATCGTGGACATGTGTTCAGCGTGCATTTCGCAGGAAATTTAAAAAAGAAGCCCCTGAAAGGAAATACATTGTCAGATGGCATGCTAAATTTGTGAAAGATGGGTGTTTGTGCCCAAGTAAGCGAACAGGTCGCCCTTCAACTTCAGAAGATGCAGTTGAGCAAGTTCGGACAGCCTTTCAGCGGAGCCCCCGTAAATCAGTGAGAAGAGCCAGCAGGGAACTTCAGCTTGCTCCAGCAACTGTCTGGCGTGTCTTAAGGAAACGACTGCAAATGGTACCTTACAAGCTCAAGTTGGTCCAAAAGTTGAAGGACACTGATAAGCCATTTCGCCGTGACTTTTGCATTGCAATGCAAGAGAAGTTGGCAGATAACGGCTTTGATGACCGGCTTGTTTTTAGCGATGAGGCGACCTTCCATCTGAATGGCAAAGTTAACAAGCATAACACTCGCATATGGAGTACTGAGAATCCTCATGAACTTCTTGAGCACGAGCGAGATTCACCAAAAGTGAACGTGTTTTGTGCAATTTCCAAGAAAGGTGTTTATGGACCGTTCTTCTTTGAAGAGGCAACTATCACTGGTGAATCCTATCTCAACATGCTGGAAGACTGGTTAATGGCTCAGTTGGAACAAGCAGAATCTGATGACTTCATTTTTCAACAAGATGGTGCACCACCACACTGGAGTCTTAGAGTAAGGCAGTTTCTTAACACAAGGCTGCCTGGTAGATGGATTGGGAGATCTGGGCGAGGTGATGACGTTCTCATGCCCTGGCCTCCTAGGTCTCCAGATCTTACCCCGTGTGACTTTTTCCTTTGGGGCTTTGTCAAGCAACAAGTCTATGTGCCAAGAGATATTGACGAACTAAAGGCTCGAGTAACGGCAGTTGTGGGAACCATTGACGTCAAGATGCTGGAACGCGTTTGGCAGGAAATGGACTATCGACTAGATGTCTGCCGTGTGACGAATGGTGCTCATATTAAGCAACTTTGAAGATTCCCCACAAAACTTGAAACTTTAACCTTTCCAACGGTACCAATTTCATTTTTCAACTCCTAATAGTTTTTGAGTTATTAAAAATCGTTATGTTCCCAAGACTTTTGAAACACCCTGTACAATGAATTATTTCCAGTAGCATATAAACGACAACAATGCAAGTCTTGGTAAGCACAAGTACGACTGGGCCGTTCCAGTATACATTACATGCCAGTTACCCAACTTATAACTATCTATTGCCTTGTTCATTTATGAAACCTTTTATTATATATGTATGTTTGCCGTTCGAATTATTATTAATTACCTACTGATAAGATTAGAAAATTATTATTATTCGACTGGACTAGTATTGCGGAGAGATGGAAATAAAGAATAGGCTACTCGGGTCATCCGTAATTATAAATGTGTGATTTTAATAACACATGCCAGGATTGCTATTTATAAGATGACACTAAATAAAAGAGACAACTAAGGCACAGATGAATGGAAGATAATACTATGGTGTAATGTACACATGTTCAGCTAGTATTGCTTCTGTTTCAATACAACGTGCCACAATTGTTTCTATTTCAAAGTAAAAAAATATATTTTGAATTTGAAAACGAAATCTGTGGAAAACCGAAGCAGCTTTCTGCGAATTCTTAAAAAATTATTGTGCTTCATGATGGAAGCAAATATACTGAAACCAAAACAAACAGACGTTTTATTTTGGTTTTAAAATACAACGAAAATAAGAAAACAACATAAAAACGAACAAAAGAGTTGGGCAAATATTTATTCAAAAACATTCTTAGATAATCCGTTGGTAGATGCTTGCATAAAGTTTTATCCAAAACAGTATGAGAAATACTAAATTATATATATATATATATATATATATATATATATATATATGTATATATATATATATAGGCATCTATATATACGTATGTGTGTCTGTCATCGTCAGAGAGACTGCATCAAACCTCTTCAGTGTGACTCGAGCAGCAAGTGCTTTAAACTGAGATTGAAACTTGTGAAGATGACGTAATGAAGAGAAAGTCGGATTGTCATAAAACTGGTCCAGTTTCAATCTCAGCCTGGGGCATTTACTTATATAGCCACACTGAGGAATCGTGATACAGCAAAACATGTCTGTAGATGACTACACTATATATATATATATATATATATATATATATATATATATATATATATATATATATATATATAGTGTGTGTGTGTGTGTATTTAGGCAGCATTTTCTCATTATGCAAACATTGTTACAAGTAACAGAATTCATTATACCTTTTTTATTTTTTCAAGTTTTCTGATGTTTTTTTTGTTTTAAAATCAAAAAGATTAATAAATGTTCGATAGGTTACACGAACTTTTTCGATCCTTTATCGAATCATCCTCAGGTTGCAAAAGAAAATGCACAAAAAGATCGAGAAGGAAGAGAATTTTTTAAAGACCGCGGAGAAACGCGCAAACAACATTTTCCGCATTGTTCCAGGAAGTCGTTGACGATTTAAATTCACCAACGTCGCATGGCATCAAAAAACAAAATCGTATTACGTTAAGCTTTTCAAAAATGTTACCACTAGTTTCATATGTGATATTATTTATTTTAGATTGTTGTTCTTTACGCAGATAGCTTCCAGTACTTTTAATGCTTATGCGAAAAACGCCCTTTGCGCGTTTCTACGCCTTTTTGAAAAAAATTATCTTCTTTTTCTAGCTTGTTTGTTCATTTGCTTTTGACACCTGAGGATAGTTCGACGAAGAATCGTAAACGTTCGTGAAACCTATAGAACATTTATTTTTGTTAAATGTTAATACAGAAATAGACCATCAGAAAAATGGAAAAAATAAAAAAGGTATAATAAACAAACGAATTCTGTTATCTTTAACAATGTTTGCATATATATATATATATATATATATATATATATATGTGTGTGTGTGTGTGTGTGTGTGTTTGTGTGCGTGTGTGTGTGTGTGTGTGTGAATGTAGGCAGCATATTTCTATTTAGGCAAACATTATTAAATAACACGTAGTAGTTTTGCTTGATATAACTTCTTTTATACATTTTCAAATGTCTGAATAATCTATTTAGTTTTTCTAGTCAAATTGGTGTATGTAAATTCAGCGTAAAAATGGAACAACAAACCACGACTTACATCCACGACTTTCACCGAAATACTAAATGGACTATTCGGAATATTCAAAAAGTAAAATATTCCGTGTTATTTCATAGTTTTTCATATATATATATATATATATATATATATATATATATATATATATATATATATATATATATATATATATATAGAGAGAGAGAGAGAGAGAGAGAGAGAGAGAGATAGATAGATAGATAGATAGATAGATAGATAGATAGATAGATAGATAGATAGATAGATAGATAGATAGATATCGGAGGGGGTGAATGTGCGCGTTTCTGTTGCGTTAATGATATGGGGAATATTCATATGTTGGTTGAATTAAAAGTGCTTTATGGGAGCCGGTTAGAAAAACAACAACAGAAAAAAAAAACGAGAAATCCGAAATGTATGCTAACCCATAAGGCTTATAGAGTGATCCTTTGAGCCGTTGAAATTGGAGCAAGGGGTTTAGTTGTGGGGCATCTGTATCAGCTCTTAGGCCAGCGTAGAATTAAAGGCTGAAAAAAGTTGCAGCCTAAAAACGCCTAATCGAGATGACCGAACAATGTGCAAAAAGAAAGAATCACATGATGTTATAATGGGCACTGTATAGGTATTTCCGCGAGAGAAGCAATGAATGTTTCGATAGGAGCACGTTTTTACGTAAACGTTAAACGTTTTATTTGTGTCGCTTTTATCGAACAGTTTATTGAGTCGATGATTGGAATGCAATTCAGATATTGTGGCTTCACATCACTGAGGGCGTGACACGTGAAAAAAGCTGTCGAGGGGAAACCTTTAAAATGGTGCGTAATCTCTTCTGATAACCCAACATAATCTAGAGGCAGAAAAAAATATGCCACTACTCAAAACAGCTGATAAAATATGGTTAAGCTGTTTACCCTAAACAACAATATATCCTGTTGCCCTCTCGTTTAATGGCCAGTTCCTGCTACAAGTTTTATTCTTTCTCTCACTTTATTTCTCTCTCTTGCTCTCTCTCTCTCTCTTTATCTCTCACTCTTCATCTCTCTCTCTCTCTCTCTCTCTCTCTCTCTATATATATATATATATATATATATATATATATATATATATATATATATATTTATATATATATATATATATATATATATATATATATATATATATATATATATATATATATATTGGTACAGAAAAATTACAACAACATTTGTACTGTCGGTTTCAGGCACAGAAAGACTTAGAAATCCGGCTCGGTTCAGCTTCTGTTGTCAGGGATGACAACAGAAGCTGAAGGGAGCCGGATGGCTAAATCCTTCTGTGCTTGAAACCGACGGTACAAATGTTTGCACCGGGGTATTATCAGATTCTAAAACGTAAACTTGGCAATAAATTCCATAATCTTACTAATAAAAAACTTACCCTTTCACACAATATTCAACAAAAATAACTAAAACTTTCCTACAGTTGCTGCCAAAAAAAAGAAATCAGAATAAAAGCACATGATAACAAAATACTTAATGAGAGGAGTAGAGAAAAATAATAACAAATTACGTACAAAAATGATCAATAAAAATAACACTAAGAAAAACAAACATATTTCCACTAGAAATAGTAATAACCTATAATAGAAATCACCCAAATAGAAATAAGAAAGTTAATAATAAAAGGAATGGTGTAACTGTAGAACTCGCGCACATTGTCCACTACAAAATAAATGCTTAACCAAAAGCATTGTTTACCAAGACAAAATGTTTGCCAAGGAAAGCCCGAATAACAAAAAGTACTACGTGGGTATGACCTTCCCATATTTTAAAATGAGATATTACGATCATAAAAGCATATTCACTAACAAAAACGCTGAATACAGACAGCACTAGCGACCAATTGCAGTTAATTCAAATAAAGCGGACGCTCGTTAATAATCAGTCGAAAACTAGTACGATAGGGCAGTGCATGTACAAATTAAGACGACTCGTGCAGATTATGTTTGAATGAAAAGTTGGGAATTCTTAACTTTAAAGATCCAAAAACCCTATTAAACTGTAGAAGTGAAATAGCAAACAAATGAATACACAGAATAAACTTTACTTTAGAATAAAAATGCATAAAAATAATAATAATTAAATTAATATGGAACTAAACTCAACCAACACTTAAAAAAGCAAAGAATAACAAGAATAGAAATAAAACGATTCCAAGCACGCATGTGTTAAAATAAAGTTACCTCTTTATTCGACACATTAACGAAATAGCTGCGTCACCCCTATAAAAACAAAAGAAAAGAAGCAGATGTCACGTAAAAGTCAGTCAAACCCTTATTTGAGAGAAACCTACCATTTACTTATGAACACATTTATTCGTGAGAGAGAATAACACTTTATATGATTGGTTAGCTAGCTAGACTAAACACCACGTCGATATATAAAAACACTCACAAATTATATGCACTTTAGCCTGACGATTCCCTATAAGTATGAAACGCAGACGCCTCTGTGTAGCTTAATTGCTACAAATATATTTACATAACTTACTATATATATACAAATAAGACAAGTTCATTTTATATTCCAATAATCATGGTTTTTATTTTCAATTTTTATTTTTTCACATAAAAAAACATAACAGGAATGTGAGATGTATTTTTACGACTTGTTTCTCTAGAGGTGAACCAACCAACATTATCGTATCAACATCGGCTCTGCTACACCTCAGGATCATCAGGCAAATAGCGTCCTAAGGGGATTTTTCCTAGTGTTAAAGTTTTTTTCTTTGTTATTTTTCTTATTTATTTTGCTTTGTTTTTACCCACAATAACCCACAGTGTAGTGTAGGTCTTTTCAAGACTTTTGAATTTGATGAATTTTCTTTTTTTATGGATTTTTCTGATGATCTTGAGGTGTAGCAAACTTAGTATCGATTATTTGAGCCCATGGTTCGAATCGTTCCTCCCGCGGGACAGTTACACATTCCATACTGATGATTGTTGGTCAACATGAACCATATATGTCTATCGATGTAAAAAATAGTTATATACTAATAATCATTACATCTCTCTCTTTCGCTCTCTCTCTCTCTCTCTCTCTCTCTCTCTCTCTATATATATATATATATATATATATATATATATAGGGTGATTCATAAGTCACTTAGCTATTTATTTTTGAAATTCTAAAGTTAAAAAAGACGGTAATACAAAACAGAAAGTTTATTCAACAAATTCATTTATGATTTCAAAATTTCCACCTTCGTTCTGCATGCATAGCTCCATTCTTTTTTGCAAGGAATTTACGATTCTTTGTAGCATATTTGATTGATTATGGTGTTGTGCGAAGGAGGCTTTCTGTTCACATCACGTTTCCATTGCCAACAAATAGCAGTAATTAGGGAGTAAGATAACAATTATAAAAAGTTCATAGTATGTTTGTGCTTCATATGGTAATCATTTTAAATAGCTAAGTGAAGTGACTTATGAATCACCCTGTATGTATATATATATATATATATATATATATATATATATATATATATTCAGTCTATTTATATTTACTGATCTCGATCAATAATTATATCTATCTGATTACTTATATATCTACATCTGTTCATATACAATCTATTTCAATATTTTCATATTTATCTTTTTACTTATCAATCAATGTATGTATATATCAATATGTCCATATATTTCTATAACACTGATTAGAAAAAAAGAGATTTGTGAAAGGACCATAGTAATTGACGGGTAGTTTCGCAAAGCACTCATTCCACACGCATGCGGACTACTTGACTTATGGCATGTGTGGTAAGGCCGCAATGAAAGCCGCAAAAAGGAGAAATTTAACAAAAACAGAAGACGCGGGGGTACAAGCGAGAACAGACAAACAAGTGATGGAACAACCTTGCTGGCTTCAAATCCGCCATTAGATTATGTGGTTTCGTGTTATTATATTTTATGTTATTCTTGCTCTTTTTACTACATTGAGCTCTCATACCCAGATTTTCTTCCTGGAATTATTCCATTATAACACAAATATATATATATATTTATAGATATATCATATCACGCATTTTTTCCGAAATCTTCGGTGCATGTTGATGGTTCATATAGCACATAGATAAACAACCAAAATGTATATGTCAATTCAGGACCTTGCATATATATATATATATAGAGAGAGAGAGATAGATAGATAGATAGATAGATAGATAGATAGATAGATAGATATTCAATGTACCGAGCGTTTATTTTTAGTTTCATTTTATAAGTTTAAAACTAAATCAGTATGGTCTATTGTTTTATGTAAGATCTCTTACTAAAAGGAAACCCCTATTTTTCACACGCGCTCATATCAAAGAAACAAGGTAAGCATTTGGTGGTGTATGTCTTCTTTTATTTATCTTTGTTAATCGTTTTTTTCAACTGTAAGAGATTTACTTTTAAAAATTCATAAAAATATACATAGAAAGGAAAAACTCTAATGTATAACACGTAACCTTATCTTATCACGGAGACCAAAATTAGTGTTTTTATATTTAAAAGAATTTGACTTTCTCATTAATTTCTTTGATAACAAATGTAAAAGAACGATGCGATCGAAATCACTTTTTCTATCTTTCACTCTCTCATTCTCTTTTTGTTTCGATAATACTTTAAAGGTTATCATAACCATTCCCGTCTTCTTCCTCTATATACGCGTCATCTCCTACTTTCCTACTGTTATCTATCTATAAAAAGACATATGTATCAGTGTATTTAACAAAACAGATACAATTATATAAGATTAATCGCTTCATTTAAAAATTTCTTTCGATTGTATCATCTTTTCAAATATATCAGTGTATTGTATTTTTTTGTTTTAGTTATGATAATCCTTTTTACCAATTTCATTTTAAAATAAAATGGTGCTCGTAATGTGATTACATTTTGTAGACTTCTTAGAAGTTAAACCGAAATCTACATTGAACAAATAATGGTTATATTAATCGTCAATTTCTAAATAAAGAAACATATTTTTAAGATTTTTACAGGTAACGCTTTATAGGCGAGTAAAAAACAAGATGGCGTCAATATGAAACCTGACGGTTAAGAGAGGGAGAGTTATACTGAAAAAATAATTATCGGAAACTGTACCCTCTTAAACGATTTCCCAGTGTCAATGGATAGAGTAATAGTACACATGAAATAGAGACTGATAAGTTCATCCATGTCCTTTATTCATTACAATAAAAATCAAATATTGATTAAAATTATATATAAAAATTTAAGAAATCGGTCGAAAATAGTTATTGTTTCTTACAATACAGAAAACTATGTGCTATATGCGACTAGTAAGATAATTTTTTTATTAAACTTTTTTTGAGAAAGTTATCGAGCACTATTGTTGAGGGAAATGATATTACTTTAATTTATTGTGTTTGATACATGTGAACTGATTGAGATATGTAGACTGATTATACATGAATCGATAGATATGTAGATACGGGCTGACTGAGATAGATAAATTAATATATTGAGACAAATATACATGAACAGATATATATAGAGAGACAGAAAAACACGTACACACACATACACACACACACACATACATATATATATATATATATATATATATATATATATATATATACGTGTATTGATATATTAATATTGTAACGCGCCAGCATTCGTTAGCACTACGAAGACTTTTTCGAAACGATAATGATAAAAAAGATGAAAACCCAGTTCACATCGTTTTGATTGAAAGAATAAGAACACATAAGAAGGATTATCTAATGCAAAGACACCGGGGAAAGTAAAAGAAAAGGCAATTAACAAATAAGTGTAAAATCACATATGACAACCAAGTTGAAAATTCAAATACACGAAAAAAATAAAAAATAAAAGATCAAAATTAAATAAGATGAAAGGGATTTAAATGGGATATATATAACCGACGAACACTGCATATATTTATATAAATAATATCAGCTATGACAAACGAGCTGTTTTAAGTAACAGTACCGGATGGGCAATTACAAAAGTAATACACAATAGAGTTAACGAAGTCAAAATGTATGAATGTTCTCTCTGTAAGAGATTGATGGCAACAAGAATAAGAGGCCCTGAGCCCAGTAAATAGGAGTTCGATAAGCATAAGGTTACGATGGGTTAAGCTCTTGATAACAGAGTCGTCGCTACGCAATATTCATCCGGGATCATAAATCAAGATATCATGTTGTTAACCAGAAGAGGCAAGGGACGAGAGTTGGACTATCATACATTAACTCCAGTGCATTGGGTGAAAATATCAATGGGGTTCTTATCAGTGGAACGATGTGGAAATATCTGAAATCGTTTAGAATGGAAAAGAGTTAATCAACTTCGTGAACGAGAATAAGCCAAATCGAGAAAGAATACCTTGAACACATTAAAGGCTCGATATTTTTCAGATAGAACTTTATAACAATTATAAATAAAAAACGAATTTCATCATTTATTACTAGCTTAAATTATCCGGCGTTACCTGGGAGTTTTGTTACTTGAATTTTAATAATTTTAAACTATGCTGTCAGATTTTTTGAAAATGATTTTTTTATTTAATTTTGTTATGGCGATATGTTAATTCTTATATGTCAAATTATTTGATGTAATTAGCTTTGAAAATATTCAATGTATTGAAACTGATCCATTTTTTTTTAATTTTTTACCTATTAACAAAAACTGCGAAACACGTTCTGGTAAGTTTAATTTCGTAATTGAATTATTTTTTAATGTGATTGAAAACTATAAATTTATATTAGGCCATTATTTATTTTTACATTATTACCATGTTGTTTATGTTATGAAAATTAATTAAAGGGAATGAAGGTGAATGGCGATCGTCCATGTATAATAAGTAGCTGAATCCAGTTAAATTCCAAAGCTTTTTTTCTACATAAATTATTATAATTTAGTGTTAATATTAACATTCTTTTCGAATAGCAACATTTTCTTTTGACGAACACAGTTTGGAAAATTTCCGTAATTACCTGGCTATTCAGAGTGAAATATAAATTTCGTATTACGTAAACTATCGCTGTGTATGTTCGCAAAACAGACTGACTTAATTATATATATATATATATATATATATATATATATATATATATATATATATATATATATATATATATATATATGTATGTGTGCGTGTATATATATACTTATGTACAGAGATACCTTTCGGTGCATCACAGTTATCGAACCCGGTCATTTTGCAACAGTTCTATAATTTATCTACTGCATCATCGGCAGGACTGAAAAATGGAAATGTTAGTTTTCATATAAAGCATATCGGCAGTCAATATATATATATATATATATATATATTGACTGCCGATAGTACATGTACACGTCCCATTACGTGTGTGTGGACGCGTATGTGCGTGTGCTCAGTTATACACATATTTAATTTATGATTTTTCTACTCTTTCCCCCTCATTGCCTGGAAAAACCTCCCACCGTACACACGCAATCCCCAAATACCGATGAAGACTGAAGGATCAGTCGAAAATTTTGTTCTCCATACCATCAACAAGAAAAAACTATTTTTCTTTACAGAACAACTTATATTCCTACACGTCACAAAATAAATAAATGGAAAAATAAATAATAAAAAGTTATAACACAATATAAACTTTTTTTCATTTTATTTTTTTATATACATACTTATATATATATATATATATATTTATATATAAATATATATATATATATATATTTATATATATATATATATAAATATATATAAATATATATATTTATATATATATATTTATTTATATATAAATATATATATATAAATATATATATATATATGTATACATAAATATATAGATAAATATATATATATATTTATTTATATAAATATATATATATATATAAATATATATATATATATATATAAATATATATATATAAATATATATATATATTTATTTATATATGAATATATATATATATAAATATATATATATTTATATATATATATATATATATATATAGTGGTAGAAAGCTAGACTATAGACATCAATATCGAAAGTTCGATCTCCGTGTAAGTTAGCGATGCTGAAGGCGGCTGTGAACAAGAAACACTTGGCCATGGATTACTTTTATGTACGTATAAGATAAATATATATATTAACACAAATGTACGTCCTATGAAGTTAAAGGCGACTAATAATGCCATTTTCTGCATCTCAATCACTTAGGAAGTCAGACAATCGAAAAAATAGTAAGCAAAATAACAACGAACGCTGCAATCACCAATACATGAAAATACATTAAATATATAGGTGATAAAAATCGTTCATATTTCTAGACAGAGCGTCTTGGTCCAGTGGTAGAACGCTGGACTATACACATCAATATCGAAGGTTCGATCTATGTGAGCGAGAAACACGTGTCCATTGACTACTTTTATGTACGTATAAAATAAATGAAAATATATATATATAGATATGTATATTTATATATATATATATATATATATATACATATATACATATACATATATATATATATCTATATATATATATATATATATATGTATATATATGCATGTATATTTATGTATGTATATATATATATATCTAGAGAGAGAAACGTAACAATAGTTCTTCTAAGTTTTTTTATCGTTTATATCCCAACGTTAGATTACTATTTTTATCGTTTCGTCTTTGTTTTCTTTGATTCGAAACATCTGCCTTCAGGCGAGTCGATTCTTATTGTATTTTGCTTATCGATTTGCTCTTGATTTCTGCGAATTTCACGCTATCGTTTTTCGAATCATTTCACTTGTCTTTGTTTCGTGAGATCCGACAATTGAATTTGACAGTTTTTCTAATAAATATTATCAGATCTGTTGTTTAGTAGCTCTTCTTCGTAACACACAACAAATGATTCCTGTCAACGGGAATTCAATATTACCCACTATCACAAAAAGTACAGCGAATGGGGGGGGGGGGCTTCCCTCTATCTCTTTATATATTTAGTTATGTATATCTCCCCGTATTCTTGCTTTGCAATAGCGATAATTTAGTTCTTTTTTCTCTTTTGCTCTCTCTCTCTCCCTCCTTTTCTCTCTCTCTCTCTCTCTCTCTCTCTCTATATATATATATATATATATATATATATATATATATATATATATATATATATATATATTTGTGTGTGTGTGTGTTTGTGTGTGAAAATAAACAAACGGAAAACAGGTTAAAATGCAGGAGAAAAACAAAAACAAGATTTGACCGGTTTCGTTCGTATTAACTGATGCCTTCAGAAAATATATGTAAAGACGTCCGTTAATACAAACGAAACCTGTCAAATATCTTGTTTTTGTTTTTCTCCTGCATTTTAACCTTTTTTCGTTTGTTTTTTTTCACACATTTTGTCTACCACGGCATTTCATTTTCATGACTTATCGTGCACCTTACCCCATATATATATATATATATATATATATATATATATATATATATTGCTATCAACTTTAATTAGATATTTTACTTCACTTTCTCTCTGGCGCAAAATACCGCAATCGCTTTTATCATAGTAATTTATTTGCTAGAGTAGTTAATACATTTCGTAAGGGTATATAGAACCCATGTTTAATAAAGAAATAAAAATCAAGCGAACATTATACAAAAATATTGACTTTAATTGTATAAGAATCTAAATATAAGAAATCATAGTTCAAGCAATCAGAAACTCAAAAATACATACACGTTTGCAATCGTTAAAAGTATTTGCACTTATTGCTGGAAGCCGGTCAAATTCATATTTAAACGAAATGCCTCAGTTTTAAAATCAGTCTTTATAGTTCAGCCAGCCAGGCATGCCACCGAGAAACACACAACTGTACTCCCCCCCAGCCCGTCGACTAACCTGGGGAACGAGGAAATAGCTATTATGAAATTAGTTACACACACAAAGTCACCCAGTAGCAGAAGACATCTACACCACTTGTCTAACCCTAACTCTAACACATACCAATTCATTTTCCTACTTGTAATATTCTAAAAAATACAGAGCATAAATTTTAGTAAAGCTCGCGAAAAGCAATGCACTTAACAGATCGGCTATTTGCAAATAGCAACCAACTTGTAACAGTCGCAATTACTACTACCTCGCAACATAAGGACATCAAATGTTAAAACAAGAGAGATCATTTTTTTTATGGAAATCGCTTCAGATGTACGCAGCTAAAAATACTACTTCAAGTTCAAAAACTAGTCAACGATAAGTGTTAGATGGATAGATTCCGACCCAAAAAGCAGCAATTATTTCCCTTTTGTCAGAAACATCGCTCATGGAATGTGAGGACTAAAAGACAAAATAAGGGGAGCGAGAGTTACGAGGCTGCCGAACACGAGCGCAATCTGATTTTTATTTTCCTTCAAGATTTCACACGAGACTCTAATTTACTTGTTTCTCCTCATTGAACATAATTTTGCTTATTTACAAAGTTGTAATGTGGTTATCAATTAAACTGAATATATTTTTCGTATTGACGTCTTTGTCGTTCATTTCATATTCGTCTTTATTATTACAGGTACGACATAGAATTTAATCAAATTATCTTGGTTGAAATAAAGGCATCTAATTTACGTTAAAGAGTACAGTGGATGACGTCACAAATGGTTGCAAGAAATGGCTCGAGGGTCTAAATAAAAGGTGCAGTGGCATAGAAATATCACAAGTACAGAGGCGGAAACGATAACCACTGTCAAATTCAAAACATTCAAGTGCGTAAAGCATATCGCAAGTGAAAAATCACACATCCAAGTGTGTAAACAGTATCACAAGATATGAACTCTAAGGATTTAAATTATATCTCATGTGCCAAATAAGACGTTTAATGTTGTAAATAATATCCCATTTTTAGAATATAAACATCAGTGGCGTAAACAACAGCACAGCTACCCAATCAGAAAGTTCGAGGGAGGAAATCAGTTCTAAAGTCAAAATGAAGACAACCCAAAAATTCAAACTTATCAAGAGAACACTGTTCATTATATATAACGGGACCAACTCTTAATTGCTTCAAACGAAATCGCCACGTTTTCTGATTGCTTATTTCAAACAAACGATCAGCGAGCTGATTTTGATTAAACCGTAGGAGAGTCGCTGCTTCAGGAGCCCTAAACCATAGAATGGACTTCCAGATCTAGTAAATGCGTCAACGACACAACGATTCAAGAGGAAATTTGACATGGGCTTCCGACTGTATCATCTTCTGTGTAAATGTTTACAATCCATTCCCTACATTGCAACTGAAGCATGTTAATTTTATTTTAGGTCAAATTTATAGAGTAAAGTTGAATTTAATTGAGACGCACGCCTTGCCATACACGTCAAGCATGACACTCGTCTCGCTTTTAGTCATTGAGTCATTAATTTGTGAGAGCAGTAAACAAATTATGTGACAGTACCTAAAAAACACAATCAAATCAGTATACCGACGCAGCCGATTGTAAATATATATTCAAAATGGCGGTATACACTATGTATTTGACTCGCAAACAATCGAATTAAAAGAACGCGTATTGCGTTGCTAAAAGTCCGTGTTTTGCTTTCTTGGCGAAGCTTCATTTGATATGGAACTGAATCGTTTCTTCTACCGCCAACGAACAGAATCGTGATCGATAAGAATAAACATGAAGGGATTATTATTACTGAAGAGGCGGAACAAATGCTAATTTATTATTGGGAACGATTGACAACCGAACATAAATCAATGTGATAACCTTTTCTTGTTTTGTTTAGCAACTGTTCTAAACCGATTTTCTATAACGTTGCTTTAACACGAATGTGCGATTTGTTATCTTGATGAGAAAAAGACAACGTTTGCAAAGGTTGTGCGTATGGATCCGAATGTTCCAATATATACGCTAGCTCGATTCTGTTTTTACTAGCATTGGTTTCTTCGATAAATCAGGTATTCACAGAATGGACCGCATGAACGTTGCTAATACCACTAATGAAAGGACTAAAACACGGCACACAGAATCATCAGTTAGACTATGTATTAACTCCTCTTTAACCAAGAAAATATTTAATATCAGTAACCCTAAGGCTTTTTGACAGATAATAGAACAATGCTTGTATTTCTTTAAACTGCCGGTATAAATCAATGCATAATCGAATTTTAGCTAAATAATAAATATTTCAAGCTCTTAAATACGTACTTAACCCCTCTGAATGTTAGGAATGTGTATTTATATATATATATATATATATATATATATATATATATATATATATATATATATATATACATATATGTATATATATAAATATATATATATGTATATATATAAATACATATATATATGTATATATATATAAATATATATATATATCTATATATATATATATATATATTTATAAGACTTCATCAGGATGATAATATTAAGAAAAATGTCATGCAAGTACAAACACATATAGGGTAGACATCTGGGAAAAAAGGAAGAAAATAGTAGAGTCAGGAAAAATGTGGTGCGAGTGTTTTAAAAATGTAAAAGTACTTGCGGGTATGACCTTTTCTTCGATGCATCTCAGTAGAAAATTCCTCCCGTTGTTGTGGGAGTTGGCTGCGAATAGTGTGTATTTATATTTCCGTATATATATATAGCTGTATACACCAGCTCGCCATCGCTTCGCTTCGCAAAGTTAGCTACTTGAAACCAACATTTTAAATAAACATTTTATTTATAAGTAACTTGTAAGCACAAAAAACTGTGGCATTTATTCATATATATAAAATAATATGAACATTTTCTTAATTTTTATATAAATGTGTTTATCTTCGAAATAAAACTAAAGAAATGAAAATAAAAGTTAAATCAATTCGCCTGAGCGATGGTGTGTGCTCTCTCTATGAACGTTTATGCCTCATCAGTATGTCTTTCTAGCTAGCTAAGATTTATTAGTTTCATTTAAATTGATAATTAATGAGCATATTTAAAGAAAGGTGTTCGTAATTACTTAATTTTTTGTTAAATCACTTTAATTAATTACTGTTAATATTGACGAAACTATTGTAGATATATAGTAAAAGTACAACTTAATTACACGAACCATTAATTTGTTATAAACTGTTTAAAAATTGTTATGCAAAGTAGGCATTTAAGGAATTCTACCATAAAAAAAAACACGGAAATACTGGTTTTCGTTGTTTCAGTAAATGATAGAAAAATATACTGTCGATAATGCGGACAAAAGAAAAGGAAATATTTTTTTCAAAATCAACAAATAATTTTAGTTTTAGTTCAAGACGCGGAAAAGCACTAATTTATCGTAGTTCAACCATGCATTAAGTAAATTTTTCTTTTATTCTGTAAATAATCTCAACAACGTTATTTTATCAAGCAAAAAGGTCTCAACATTTGTTCTATTTTATTTTAATGTAAGTAAATGTGTACATAATCTTTGTTAAGTTAGTTCGCGTTATTATTAAACAAAGCATTTGAATGTACAAAAATGTGTTTTCGAATCTGTGAATGGAAAACTCAATTATACACATAAACTAAAACAATTTAAATTAAACAGGATTATCGTATAATATTAAAAAGAATAACAAATAAGACAAGGAAAAAAAGAATATTTCATTCAAATATTTATAACTATTAATTGTTAACTTTATTTTATAACGACTGAAATTAATCAAATGAAATTAGAAATATTTGTTATGCTTATCATTTTTTAGGATAAGATTTAGGGTGTGGTGCAACCGAAACTGTACCCTCGATGAAAGTAAAAAATATAATTAAATTTTAAAACTAACGAAAGTAAAAAAAATATTAAAATGTAAAACTAGTGCTACATTTAGTAGTTATTTATTTTTGTGGGTTTATTTTTGGGACCTACACTTATTATATTATAGTGCTAACTCATATAGTTATTGGCTGGTCACGTAGTAGTACCTCACTCAAATTTCTACTAATAGATTAATTAAAATTCTTATGATTTCAAGATGTTTTAACTTATTTAATATACAGTTAATTATTTTGATCAAAATTATTTAAAGATGACCTGAAACATTATAGGTGTTAGTTGTATTTAAATATTTAGATGAAATGTATATATATATTCTTAATATGAATGTATTTTGTAGTTTTGTTAGCTTTTCTTTATATATATATATATATATATATATATATATATATATATATATATATATATATAATTATTTTTCATTCTATTTATTTGTTTATTTTTATTCTTTTGTGAATGTTATTTTATAATTTTTTTCTTAACTTTCTCTTTCCTGTTCTGTCTAGCGTATTTCAAAATGATAGTGATATCTAGAAGCTAGTTTAAAGTGTTAACGGACAGTGACTTATATTTGGCTGACACGACCTTGGATCAGATTTGATTTTGTCTTTCCTTATCTTCTCCTCCTCTTAACACCCGTTTTTTATTGTGATGATTTCAACGCGAGATTTTTTTCACTTTTTATTTTTTTTCTGTCTGTGAAAAGATGTTATAACATTGAAACGCTGGTTGATTGAAACGCTGGTTTATTGACGTAAACTGTTGTAGTGTGTATGCAATTATATATATATATATATATATATATATATATATATATATATATATATATATATATATATATATATGATTATTTTTTATTCTATTTATTTGATAATTTTTATTTTTTTTTCATTTTTATTTGATTATTATTTCTTAACTTTCTCTTTCCTGTTCTGTCTAGCGTATTTCAAAATGTTGTTGTAGTGTTTATTCAAAATGCTGTCGTGGTGCTTATGCAATTATATATATATATATATATATATATATATATATATATATATATATATATATATATATATATATATATATACATATATATATATATATATATATATATATATATATATATATATTTATATATATATATATATATATATATGCAAGTGTCATTAAAGACCACGGAGTTTTCTCTCTTCACGATCTTTCTTGTCAATTTCTCGACGCGACGAGCGATTCTATGGTTTTCGGGTGTTAATTGGTGGAGTATGGCACCTAACTTTGTGTCGTGGGCCATTCTTCTAGCGTCGTCAGGAGGCTGTGTCTTATTGTTACTAAGAGCCGTATTTATAGTTTTATAAGAAATGACTTGCTACTGAGCTATGTATATATATATATATATATATATATATATATATATATATATATATATATATATATATATATATATATATATAAAATATTCTCACGAAATATATAATATAAATATAAATACCTTTACAAACGCTTGTATTTTACGTTCCTTATTTAAATCTAGGTGTATATCTCGTTTGCATCGCTTGTTTTAAATTATTGCAACGAGTTCGTTTCTCAGGATATCTGGATACACACCATAGGTTAAGAGCGCCATCTGTAACTATAAAGGTTACACTTTCATAAACAATTGTTTTAAATAATAGCATTACAGATGTAAAACTCTTTAAAATGCCGTAAAACTTGTTTGTTCGTCTCATAAAAGATTCCTAACTTCTTTTGTTAATAATAACTTTATATCACTTTAATCTGCGCCCAGTCGAAACTATTCAGTCTATCATTGAATCCGTTATCTATGAAGACTTCCGGTGCAAGACAATCGGCAGCCATGATTTGCTCTGAACGGAAATGACGTTTACTCTGCACTCGTGGTTTGAAAACAACACAGGAAGTGATAAACGATTATAATAGAAAGTAGCTCACAGCAGATTGGGCCTGAAAAACCCAAGACTTCATCAACTATGAGATATAAGTTTGAAATATAAAGTAAATAAAATTGCCGTTTGTCAACAAAGAAAGGAGGTACAGGTCAAATTATGTAAAGCATAGCACAACTGGAAGTTTATAGATAGTTAACAGCGTTCCATCGTCATTTTCCTTTCATTTAATTTATTGTTTTTTAAGACAGATTTTCTTTTCTTCATACGAAGAATTGATCAATCTGTTACACACTTGTGTATATCAAAGCTACGTTGTACATAAACACATGACTATACATATAAGACACAACCTCCGGGGCTTATGTTTGGAAGTAAAGTATGCTTCTGCTTCGCCTCAGTGTGAGATGATTATCTAGTCTTTAATTATCTTACAAAGTTGACGACTCACTCCGGTAATTAGTTAAGATCATACTCTGTTTCACGCTTCCTTTCACTGGGGTCACTGTCGACGCGTGCGTTCAGGTTTGGTTTTATCCTCCCTGTACTGAGACCCGCCGCCAATGTGGGTGTATATGTGTAGGTCTGAAAAGGTCGGCATGTATATATTTCTTTCGAAAATAGGTCGAGATGACTTTACACGTTACAATTAATTAAATCAAGTTAAAATAAATAATATTAACTTGTGATTATCTCATTGCGACAGTAACAGAGAGGAAGATGATTAGTAAGCTTGGATCCTTTTTCATAACTATTCTTTAGCTAATCTTAGTACGACTGTATTTCTCAAACGCTTCTTTGAGATAAGGAATGTTCTACTCTCAAAGTTCTATTGCCTTTATATATATATATATATATATATATATATATATATATATATATATATATATATATATATATAAAGGAGTCAATGAATTAGAACATTACAATTGTTCCAAGAATTAGAACATCAAGTCTAGTATGGCGTACGGTCGTTTCCAAAACATTCTGGAAATACTTTATTTTATTTTATTTTATAAATTAACAAAGCTACTCCAAAACGTTTTCATCAGCGCCTTTAGCACTACGTCTTACAGAAATTAAAAGAAAAAATAACAAGCTCGTCGTAGAGGAACATCTATTGACAAAAAGAGCCACAGAGACAAATATTATAAAAAAGAATAAGTTACTAATATAAAATGAAAATAGAAAGCTAAAATGATAATAATAATAATAAAACATTATAAAAATGAAAATAAAAATAAGAATAAAAATAAAACATAAAATATCAAACAATTAAAAATATAAAAAGGAAATATACAATAAAAGGATAAAAAATGAAAAAATAAAGTAAAATAGAATAAAATAAAAATAAAAAATAACAAATGAAAATAAAAATAATCATAAAAAATATTTTAAAATATATATATATATATATAAACATATATAAAAAAATAAAATAATGAATAAATAAAAATAAATAATAAAATAATATAGAATAAAGGTAAAATTAAAAAATAAAGATAGAAGACAAAAGTTACAATAAGGAGATGATAATAAAAATTAAAAATACAAAATGAAAATATAAGATAAATATAAAAGAAATACTTGATATTAAAATAAAATAAAATAAAAGTAGGAATTAAAAACAACATAAAAATATAAATAAAATAGAAACAAAAATAAGTTTAGAAAACAAAGGTTGAATATTATCAAGGCTCCTTTTATTATGGTTTTTTAATAAAACATCCTGCAAGAAAATGTGTAGGGCAAGAGGGGAAGAGGATGGAGAGCACAGGGGAAGGTATGGACAAAGATAATTTTTAGGGAGAGAAAAACACCTTATAAAAAATTATTATAGGAAAGGGGTCAAGGGTGAGCAGGAAATAGGGGATGTAATAGAATAGGAGTTTAGTTAGGACTATAGCAAACAGCACTGCACACATGAGTGCATGAATACATATGATATATGAGGGAGGAGAAAAAGTTTCTTATTAATTACACTGGTTCTTAAGGAGGAGAGAACCAGCTTTACAGGAAATAAATATTGTCTATTTTCCATTGTGGTCCTATAGCAATTTGGCGTTCAAACCAAAAAGTCAAACTGGAATGAAATTAGATGTGGGAGGGTGAAGTATTTCAGGAAATATTGTAAATAGAGTCCGGCCGTTAAGGACTTATTTTGAAGAAAATCGAAGCAAACAGAATCTGTGCTTCGATGATCGAATATAATTCCTGGATGAATTGGAGGCGAACCGTTATGGTTGGAGGAGATAAAAATATTGTTTTTAACCTACATTCCATTGGGAAAAGATGTAGTCATACCTCCGAGGCTTAAGTCCTTTCAACCTTATAATTCCTTTTACATATGTTTTATGTATGCAATCCAGTTAGTTAGGAGAGTCTTAACGGCCATTTGTAGCTATTCGTCCACAGTGGAGTTTCTCGTGGAAATCAACAAAAAGTTACTGCTTAACTGATGAAAAGCGTGTGCCTCACGTTTCGGATTATTGAGTTAGGAGAGCTAGGTTAGGGGTGGGGGTTAAATATGGACAGTTGGACATTAAATCTTAGGGTGTGGGAGTCATTATATATATATATATATATATATATATATATATATATATATATATATATATATATATATATATATATATATATATATATATAGGCAGCATCTTCTCTTGCAGGTAAGTATGGTTGAATATAAGAGACAACTCATGTCTAGGAATATCCTCGGGTAGATCCTTTCGATAGTCCGAATCAGAATCTTAGTTTCGGAGGGGAATTGGCTGATGAATTTTCCATAGTTTTGATTTGTGTGCCAAGTACTTTAGAGCATCCGGGTCGGGGGAGATTTTTTTATGGCGTTAGTTATTTGTTCAGAAAGATTTCGTTGTCCTCTCACATACAGCGGCTAGTATTCCTAAATGATCACCCATCTGATACTGCCCAGGCTAAATGTCGCTTAACTTCAAGGATTTAACGAGTAACGGTGTGAGAATGCTGTATTTTAATCATTTTAAAATAATATGATATTGACTCTCATCAGCGCAGGAAAATAACACTCTTAGACAGTCAACGGCGCGAACCTAGTTTGTAGATACATCTTGAATTTGTAGGCGTTTACCTAGTCCCATTAGGTCATGATAGATTGTCACGTAATAACGGAGAACTTAAGTGACGTTTATTGTGAAAGCGGCGAGCATAGACATCTAAACATTCGATGGCACTCAACGGCAGATATATGTATATATATATATATATTATTATGATATTATTAATATTTTGTCATCATGCTCGAAACATTTCAACACTTAATGTATCCATGTGTACACATTTTATTTTGAAAACATCTGAGATTGGTTGTACAATTGTGAGCTATGAGACGATGTCATTTTTGTTATTTCTGCATACACAAGTGTTGCACCATTATCATCCAGACTATTTCTTTATCTGATTAAAAGTATTGCATGTTGCTCATATAGGGGTTTATAAAGAATTTGTGCTGAAGAAGAAAGTCATTAAATTCTCGAACTGATAATAAATATGATTCTGGAAACGCATGCACAAATTAATAATATAATCTGATACTAAAACGTTTGGAGTATGATTACTGAATATTAATGATGTATTAATTTTGTATTCAATAGAATCAAAATATATAATATCTATTTGAATTAATGTTAACAATTCAGCTGAAGCTTATCTGTATTACCAAGTTATATACTGGGAATTCCTATATATGTTATTTGTTTTAAAAATATGTATGTAATATCATAGAGATATAGCAACATTGTATTTCTGTAAGTAAGTTTTTTTTTTATATAAGCTTAACTCCCTTAAATTGAGCTGGCATATAATATTTGCAAAATGTCCGAAGAAATGTGTCCCTTTCCAACGAAAATATTCCTATTCCAAGGGAAGATACATACAGAAGGCACTTTAGAAGGAATATTAATACTTTCGCCAAGAACATAAGATTGAAAGCTTTATATTATGGTAACAACACAAAATTAAAGGAACGACAAACAATAAAGGATATCCAACTACCTATTAACTCTTGAAAAAGTAGTGATGAGCGGGCGGGGAGAAGAGCAGTTATATACTAGGAATTTCAACATATAAATAAACATCTGTACAAGCTAGCACTGGATATTTTTTTAAAGAACATTATTTTCTTAGAAAACAACATCAAAGTTAAAAAACAAAAAATACGAGATCAGATAAGATACTCCAAAAGCCTAAATAATAACAAGGACCTAATTGTACCGAAGAACAAAACTAAATATGTCCTCATGATGATCAAAGAACAGTATAAAACTACTATCTATAAATAGATTAACTAAAATTATAAGAATCCACAAGCAGACACTATTAACAGTATTAAAACATTATTATTCAAACTAAAAATTGATACATACACTGAAATTGCAGTTCTTGAGACCCTAAGATTGGCATTAAAAGACCATAAACATAACTCTTACAATAACTTCTCTATCAGACTAATTTGCTCATCTAGATAATAGGTTTCGTTAGTAAAATTATACTGGATAGGATAATCCCAACGATTAGAATGAAAGTCACATACCTTCTTTGAGCATCTTCAAATAAGGTTACTGAATGATTTACAGGTACCAATCACAAGAATTAGGCTAAATTCCTATCGTTTTATATCCTGTAAAATAAGTAACTACTAACGGTCATAGAAAACTGAGATAGATCTAACATCGCTAGATTGTAAGTATATTATGCACTTTAATACAAACACTGAACCAGGAAAAATACCATCATAAAATTCTAATGGGGTCGACTAACTCTTCACAGATGACGGACTCTGTCTGGCTATCCTTGCTAAATTAAATACACAAAGAATGCTCGACACTATGGAGAGGCTTATATAGAGACGATGAGCTTAGAACTCTTAATAGAATATAGGAAAAACTAAGAAATAAGTATATGAACTATTCAACTAAGATGCATTGAGAATAACTATAGGCAGCAACAAAAATATTGTTAAATGTATAGGTGTGACCCTCAACCTTGGTAACAAATCATTTAAGTCGAACCAAACCCTATATTACACACATAAAAACTCAAATCACCTAGATCAATAATAAACTCTATTATTTCCTAAAAAAAGTGTTTAGGATATCATCTAACAGACAAATATTTAATGAGAGTTCTGAATAATGAAGGCTACTTCGAAAAAATAAATATCCAGAATAACAATGACGAGCTCATCATGAATAACACCAATACACCCAAAATAAACCGAATGTAATTATTCATAATATTATAATTACAAATAAATCTAAGTCTTAAACAAACAATAGTATACATAGGATAGAAGTATTAAAAAGAACAAACCTAACAAGCATCAAAACGTAAAAAAGAAGTGTAATAAACAAATGCTTCGAATAATAAATGTCGAAATTATAGGAAGCGTCAGGCAATCTGGTTGCACCCACCATTTTCTATAAATGTTTAGACAAACACCTCGAAATTTCCATTTAAAATAATTGATAACAACTTTAAGGTCTAACATATATACATTTAATTATGTAACATAAATACGATAATACTTTCATTCTCAATAGTACCACACCTTAAAAAGGGTATAATAGGTTCAAGTACGAATAACAAGATTAAAGCTTGTAAATAACATAATAACTCTAGATACTATATCCAATTGCCTAGATAGAAAGAATGTCCGTTGGATAATTATTGCATACAAGATAATGCTGTTTATAAATGTATAATTTAGGAAAGCAATGTGTCTAGAAACAGGAATAATATTGTATCCATGAACAATAACAGCAATATCAACGTTGTATTGAGTAATCTTGATAGTGATAACAATATAGACATAACTTATATTAAAACTACTTAGCTTGAGGCAACATAAATCCCTATTTAGCCAAGAATTTAAAAAAACATAAACAAACTTTCAACAATCTGGGAATTTCAAATATCGCTTCATTGTCTAAGCATCTATAGGATTTTAATAATAAGGGTATTCCATATAATACTCAATGGTTCATTTAAAAAAGGAAGAGACTATAAATGTATATATATATATATATATATATATATATATATATATATATATATATATATATATATATAGTAGATTATGTTTGGAATAATCATTATCTATGATTATATATTCTAGTAATTTATTAAATAAGAAATGTGTCTAATATAACAATTATAAGCCCTATAGGTTTACCTTTTCCTGTAATAATATATGAAACTCTATATCCTAATAAGAACATAGAAATTTAAGATCAGAAATCCAATTATATTAAACTATACTAAATAAATGTGTGGGTGTATTTTATCACTTATTGAAACTGAAAGAATTGAAATAAAATCTGTCTGCGTTGACAATGGTGGTAAACTGATTTAGATCATGTACTAATGACATGGAATTAAATCATAAAATAAAAATTGCCGTATATCAATCGGCTAATATTTCAATTGAGGGAAGAGTTAGACAAAAGGTTGATTTTTAATTGGGAGAAATCCATCTTCTAGAAAAATGGAGCACTTCGCATTGGGAAAAAAATCGCCGATGTCTAGAAAGATTTATCCTTCACTGATTGAGGAGTTAAAAGGATACTCTTGGAGTTTACGGATCTGGACCGTTATTTTTAGATTGGATTTCCAAGTAAAAATTCATTTTTACGGTATCTTATGTTTATTAAATTTTATGGTGACAGTACAAAATAGTTAACATATTTAATCGGTGAAAACCTATCTCCTGACAAAGAATAGGACATTAGATTGGACACCCCAAATAAATTTGCACAGTCTTAAAGGATTTCTCTTTCACTGATCGAAGAGGGAAAGGGATATTTCTGCAGTTTAGGGACCCGTACCGTTTTCCCGATTTTAAGAATTGGTATGTAAAGTAACGTTATTTTTTCAGCACGATCCGTAAACTGCAGAAGTACTGAAAAAAGAATGAAGCAAGTAGTATTGAAGAATAGAATAAATAAAAGTTATGTAGAAGTAGAAAGAAAAATATCGATTTCGTACGTGAAATTGTACCAAACGTTATAACATATTGTATGAAACGGTTACGTTATGAAAAGAAAAAGCCGTAAAAATGTAATGTATGTTGTAATATTTAGTAATGAAAATAAACCTAATTACTATTTGTTTTGTAATATTAAACTTTGTAGAAATGTATTTAGCTTGACTGTATTGCGACCGGAATCATGTCGCTGAATAATGTCCTCGTGCAAACGTAGACTTAGTATGGGTGGACAGAAGCGACACATTTTACTGATCGAGAATAAATCATCGATTTGATTAAATAATTTAATTAATAATTTTGTTGTATAAAGACGTTAATTATGTAGCGTTACAGAATATACTGAGAACTCGTGAAGAGGGAACATTAACAGTAATGTTAAGATGCAAATTTTAGCAGGTAATCTATTAAAAAAAATGAACCGAGAGCCTCTTATATTAGGAATGCTGTTAATATGTTAACTGAAGTTGACAGCATCATCGAAAAAGTGGCTTTACGGTCTACCGTAACAGTCTTGTAAACAATTGAATCGAATGCTGCGCTGGCTGTTACGTTGTTATGTGTTCAAAATGATATTGAAGCCTTTAAAGTGCCATGAATGTTGGTACTGAAGGTTGTATGGACGAAATAGTAAATTATGATACTAATTTATCATTTGAATAAATGGTAAAATTGGAAGTAAAATTTCGTCGAACATGAGAGAAGTGAATGGAGGACGCCATTTTGAATTGAGTTTGGTGAAATATTGAGGCGTTTTTTATTGATTCTAAAATTTCATAATGTGATTAAATTTAGGTGAATTAGTAAGACATTGTTAGGCGCGAACTCGGAATTCTGTAATTCATGTAATCTTTTGAAAGGAGGGTTTCTTATTCTGTTTATGATACCTATATAAGTAGCATGTGTTGATGATTTAAAAATGAAATAATAATTGGTGTTTCAAATATGTGTTCCATTATTTAATATTATCTAAGGTGTGTAAGAGTTGCGTAGTAAGAGTAAAATATGAAAGGGAAAATGCGTATGTTTAATTAAGTATTTGGGAGAGTCAGACATAGGGATCTAATAATACTATTTAATGTTTGAAGATGATATTAAATGAAAGTTTCTTGAAACACGGTCGAGTGAAGTAGGTGAATGAAATTGTGAGTTTCGTAGCGTATGATGCATTTCTTTTTTTCTAGTGGAGTCAAAGTATATATATACATCGGCAAACCCGACAAAAGGAGTCAGTTGTGTTTCTGTCGGTCTGAAAGACAAAGATGAATATTTGGATCTTATACTAAAGGATTGTGTTTGATTGGGCTTGAGTTGTTTGTTTGATTCAGACTTTGGGTACAGTCGGGAATTTCAGCGGATTGGTTTTTGTTTTGTGTTCGATAAGAAGTTAATCTCATTCTAACTGAAAACGTGTCATTCGTTCGAGAAGCTAAGTACCATTTTTCCTTCACAAAATAAAATGGTGTTACTGGTTTTAGATCTCAGATTTGTAATCGTCTGTGGAGAAATAGTTACAGGCATTGAGTGAAAGCACATGATTGACACCAAGGCTAGTGTCGAAAACAAGCACCCAATTGGAGGAAAATAAGCAGACGTTAGCTGTTTCTGTAGTAGACGCATCCACACCCAAGTTCATGTGTGAAATAGAATCTATCCTTTACAGATTATTTATATATTAAACGCACGCTTCTTAAACAATTCATAGAGAAAGTTTATATGTACACTATTTGTACTTAACTGTACTTGTACTTGTTTCAGCTTGCACCTTTCAGGTTGAGCCGTCTCTTTGATTTGCACTGTCACGGATGAATCCTGCCCATTGATTCCATTTGAGCGTCAGGTCCGCATATAAGCTGAACCACTTCTTCTTCGATTGACGTATACCCTAGACTTGAGAGTCAACGAGGGAAGTGAGATCAGCCTTAACTGTGCACAACCATGGCGGCGGCACCTATGTCCAATTAAGGGTTATTCGAATTGACCTTAGCGGCGCTTGCATCTAACCAGGAAGTTATGGTTTGCACAACTCCTATTAGCTCATAAGAACCCTTAATTGGACATCATAATATTCAACACCAAGTGAGTTTTCTGAACTTTTCATATGATTTGTTTTTTTTATCGTTTTATTAATTTGCATACACCTTGAATACACTTTTCACTCTCATCTACTGCATCGATAGCAAACAAATTTCCCGCCCGGATAACTTTTTCGTTTTGAGACTACCATTCACCATCTGGATTGTTTTTTAATCGACCTTTTTTATATCTTTCTTGAAGCTGTTTTAAACTTTATGACTTGGATGAACTGTATAAGTTTAACAAAAAAGTGTGTTTTTGACCGATATATTTGATGTCTTATATACTTTTATGTATTTTATATATTTTTTTTATATATTTTCAAAGTTTAATTTTATTACCTGCAGTAATTTCATTGCGGTAATGGTCCTCTAAGGAGAGGATTTTCTTTGAAAACTCATGCGTTAAGGACTTTAAAGTACTTTGCTTGGACTTTGATTTGTAATAAAATTTGATTCGCACCTTATTTTATTCTTTCACTTTATCTAGTACTATTGATGCTCTATCTATTGAGCTTCATTTTTATACGGATGTTCACTAATTAAAGATATTAGTAGACTCTTATATCTTTTGTTGTATTAACCTTATATATATATATATATATATATATATATATATATATATATATATATGTGTGTGTGTGTGTGTGCGTGTGTGTGTATGTATATACACTTTTAGTTTTCATTTATATTTGCAAACGTTTCTTTCTATAGAGAACACACACAGACATTGCCATTTGTAGAGAGAGATTGAAAGCATATTGTGTGAAATATCGAGTTTTGATGACAAGAAATGGATTGATTCGGTTATTAATCATTCAAGTATTTAGCAAAGGATCGGCTATTCAAAGCTTAAACCGAATTGGCTGTAAAGACTGCATGGACGTTATGCCAAAAGAGAGCATCTGGTCAAATTATCTGGATAGGAAAAGGTGCCAATTGTTGGTCAAAGCCAGCCAACTAATTGGTTTTGGTGTTCATTAATTAGACTTGCCGCTCGAGGGCATTGTTCAGCTGACCATGAAACACGAGAGGTGACAGGGGTGACCGAGGTGAAGTGGATACACGTGCAAACAAACGACTTTTATAAACGAATGACTTTGTCATCAGTGCGATTTGCATAGGATAGCATCTAAACTCAAATATTGTCGTTAAGCAACTATTCTGTCATCTAATTTAATCTAATATATATATTTATCTTGACGGATTCTCGTTAGTTGTCATCAATGGCTTAAAACTTAAAAACGTCCATATTTTATTCTGACTCGTTTTGCTGATCGCTGCAGCATGTTGTTAAAGACAGAAAATTGTCACTTGCTTGATTCGGATAGGATTTACTTTTTGGTAGGCAACCATGTTTAAAAACAAAGTAATAAACTCTGAATTACTTTATGCATTGTTACTTCCCTTGGTTTGTAGAAAAATAATAATATTGTTCAGTAGATGTTTCCTTAAATAAGCAGACTTACATAACTTCATAATCAGACGAACTTGTACATCTTCAGAGAGAGGGAGAGAGAGGAGGAATAGAAATAAATAAAGAGAAATATGTGCGTTAACAATAACGTCTCTGTGTTCACAATTATAAACACAACACAACCTAACTTTGTTTGGGGAGATAAACGCTACTTATTTTTATATATATATATATATATATATATATATATATATATATATATATATATATATATATATATATATATATATATATAAATATATATATATATATATATATATATAGAGAGAGAGAGAGAGAGAGAGAGAGAGAGAGAGAGAGAGGGAGAGGGAGAGAGAGAGAAATAAATTGTGTTTAGTTTAATTCATACAATGAATCATTTACGATATATGTTGGTTTCGGAACGACTTGATGCGCCCAAACGAAACAACTTTAAATTAAATATTTTTTTCTTCAGCTATCGCTTTTATGGGTTTAGATATATTGATATAGCCGTATCATAGTATATGTCCCTCTATTTATCTGTTCAGTTTGTATTTGAAATATCATTTTTGGTCCGTTACGATTAAGTTTAAATTAGTATTGTTTTGTCAGTGTGACATCCTTAAGTTTTAAATAGCGTTATCTTGTTCCGAACGTTGAAGGTTTAACTAGTATTTTTAAGTGTGTCAGCCTTAAATTTAGAAATAGCGTTTGCTTTTTTCCGTTACGCTTAAGGTTTAAATAGTATTTGTTCACCTGTTTGTCAGATTTAAACTTGAAAAAGGATTTTTGTTTGGCTGTTATGCTTAAGTTTGAGTATATTTTTTCTTTTGACAGTCCTTCAGGCTAAGCTTTGAAATAGCACCTTCCTTGGTCTGTTACGTTTTATATTGAAATAGATTTTTCCTTAAATTTGAAATAGAATATTCCTTGTAGAAATATGCTTAAGTTTCAGAGAGAATTAGTGTTTACACGTTTTAAATTTAACATAGCATTTCCCATTGTCCGTTACGCTTACATTCTAAATAGAATATTTTCCCTATCAGTCTTGTAGGCTTGAGTTTGAAATAGCATTGTCCTTGTTCTGTTACGTTTACGTTTGAAATATATATTTTTTGTTGGTCTGTCAGGCTTTTAAGTTCGAAACAGCATTTTCGTGAATCCGTTACGCTTCAGTTTGAAATAGTTTGTTTTTTTCGTTAGTCTGCAAGCGTACATTTAAAATAGCATTTTCCATCGTTCGTTATGCTTATGTTTAAAATATATTTTTGGATCGATCAGGTCTGAGTTTGAAATAGCATTTACTTGGTCCGTTACGATAAAGTTTGAAGTATATATTTTCCTCAGTTTGTTATATTTAATTTTTAAATAGAATTTTCCTCGGTCACTTAAGTTTTAAATAGATTTCTAGTCGGTCTTTTAGTTTTAAATTTAAAATAATATTTTCATTTGTTTCTTAAGGTTCACTGTCGGGTTGATCAAGGTAAAACTTTGGTCACTAAATGGTCAGATAAAATAGACGCATATTTCAAGAAACGTTTACTGTTTTCCCCAACAACCAACGAAAAGAAAATGTCTAACGGATGACAAACGGCCATGTTATATAGACAGCTTAACTTTTCTTTCTTATCGCCAGCTTAAAAAGATGAAAATAGTCTCGACTTTAATAGGATTCGTAAAAAATGAATAGACAAATAAATATATATTTGTTTAAGCTTACTTAACATCAGAAATGATATCCATGAAAACAAGAATCTTAAAGACCGTGCTTCGTGCGGACTTGAAGTCGACCTCCTGTCGAGGGCTACTTGTCGTAATACAACTTGACAGGCTGAAGGGAGGAGGCGTATACATATATAGAGGAGGGGAGAATGTAGAGACAGAAACAAAGATTAGTTATATTTTTCAAGTTCTTTTGGTTCATGAAAATGGCATCCACAGGTGTGAATATTATCTACCGATATCCATTACGTTATTTGGAAAACGCTGACCATTTTTTGAACTCATACGAGGCCTGTCTAAAAAGTATCAGACCTTAGGCCATAAAAAATAATTCAAATACCTGACCGAGTTGGGACAAGTAGGCCCCTTTGTACTTACACGCACTTAGCTAACCGATCCATCCACTGCCGGAAACAACCCAGGAAATTATGTTTCGGAATGGTGTTCATCTCCGCTGTCGCGTTCCGCATTATATCTTCTCTAGTCTCAAAATGGGAAGCTTTCAGTGTCGTCTTCAATTTTCGAAACAACTAGAAGTCGCAAGGAGCCATGTTGGGAGAGTAGGGAGGTTGGCGAACGATTGGAATTACATATTTTGCCAAGAAATCTTGGATCAATTGGGATGAATGTGCGGAGGCGTTGTCGTGATGCAGTTGACACTTTTTTCCGTCCACATGTCTGTCTTTTTGCGCCGAACGATATATAGCGCTCACTTAAAGTATCTTTAGCCAGACACTTTATTCCATACCAAACTCACCGTGGAAATTAAATACCTTTATCGGAATACTTGGCATGAATTTCAGATCATTCTGAAATATTTTTATTAATTGGAAGCATTAAAAGTCTTCAAAATTCTACCGAAATCAAGCTATAACATATGGCCTATTAACTAATATATAGAGTCAGGTCATTCTCTTTATTGTGTCTTTATCATGGAAAGACTTCTTTCTAAAAAATTAATATTTGATTCTCGTTCGGGAATTTTCTAGATCGTTGCGTAATTTTAGCTTTTTAAGATGAATCGTAACTTTTAGAATCGTATCAGGTATTTTATATAATTTTAGATTCATAACATTTAGCACTATGAAAAAACGTTTAAATAAATATATTTTAATTTTTTAAACGTAATTCTCTCTTATAAATGGGAACCTTTAAAACATGAATATATATATATAGATATATATATATATATATAGATATATAGATACATATATATATATATATATATATATATATATATATATATATATATATATATAAATTATATTTAAAAACAAATTATAAAAACATTATCTGGTTACACATTCGCAGACATATTTAAGTGAGATCCATAGATATCAATAACATTTCGGGCGAACATATTTTCCTTGCGACTGCATTAGTTCTAAACTGATGTTTACATGAATATATATATATATATATATATATATATATATATATATATATATATATATATATATATAAAGATTTATTTATTATTGAGCATTTTATATAAACACAGTTAGGGTTAACTGAGTTTTTACCCTGATGAGATAAACTAACTTATCTGGATAAATATATATATATATATATATATATATATATATATATATATATATATATATATATATATATATATATATATATATTATAAATAAAAAATAAAATAATTATGAAATAAAAATTAAAATAATTTAAAAAATCAATTATATAAAAAAATAAAAATATTTGTTTAAGAGTCTGGATGAGATTACAGAGTTATAATTCTGATATAGAAATATCAAATATACCTATAATAATATTTAGCATCTTATTAAATTTTCACTTACGTATTATTTTATACTGAATATCTGCTATTCCTTATTAAAAACCCATAATTAATTTAGAGCCACATACGTAAGGTATTTAAAATTGCTTTTAACTAATATAAATTAGAAACTACGCATTAACGTATTTCTTTTAAAATTGCTTAATTATCCTTAGTCAAACACTTCATCGAGTTAGACATTAATAATTCCTTTCTCTGGCTAAGGATAATTAGTTTTAGAATTACTTTTTAAGTTATAGAAATGATATTATTTTATAGAATAGAATAAACTATTTTGGTTAGTACTCATTAACAGTTTCTTCTAAATTTAATTACTAAACACCTTTTACTAAGATTTTTATAAGTTTAATTTACGTTTTCTTCTTTTTCATTTCCCCATTCGGTTTTTGACTGCCTTGTCTTGTCGGTGATTATTGTCATCCGGATTTGTGATTTTTTTACCTAACGGGCGCCATTTTGCCATACAGGAGTAAACTTTAATGTTCTACAATTTATTGCCAACATGGGGGGGCGGTTTCGAGCATTTTGAATTGTTACATATTTGTTTGTGACCTGTATTTTTTCGTCATGGTCGATATACACCGAAATCTCTACCGTTTATGCATGATTTGTAATATCACGTGAGCGTGGAACTTGAACGCTAGATTAAAGAAACATACAGTATCTGAAGAGTTTCTTTAAGAATAAAAGTTTTTGTTGACCGTAAAAAAGGAAAAATATATCTTCAAAATCTTTTTCAATGTCTTGCAATATTTTGAAAAATATATTTGAGGCTCTTTATTAATTTACGAGATAGTTCATCCATCTGAAGAAAAAATAATAATTTTTTTAAACCTTAGGCTTAAGGAATATTTCACTCTTAGTTGAGCACATTGAGGAAATAAACAAAAAAAACTATGTTTAGTTTTTAATAATACATTTAACTTATCATCTCTCTCTCCTCTCTCTCTCTCTCTCTCCATATATATATATATATATATATATATATATATATATATATATATATATATATATATATATTCTTTGTGAAATAGTAGAAAAATCGCAGAAGAGTGCTCAATTAATTAAGGGAATCAGAATTAAGGGCTTAATATTTGTTTATTAATACAGAAATTAAATACAACATATGGACCAATTAAATAGAAATAGAGTTAAGTCCCTTGGATCATTTCCAACGAATTAGCTAAACGAAACGTTGTGCATTTAACTGAAATTGGTATTCTTAAACATCACTTGAAAGGTACGTTCTTCCGGTTTCTTGAACCTTACATTTAAAAGTATTAATTGCCTTATTCGAACGCTACCTGATTACATCATCTTTATATTCGTTTAACGGCTCACACTTGAGGCCATTGAGAAAGTATTATATTGTATTATTTTTATCATTTCTTCACCAATTACTTTCTATGCTGATGAGAGCCAGGGATTTTACCTTATGTGCTCGAAACCATTGGTCCATACGTTGTATTAAATTTCTGTATTAATAAGCAAATATATATATATATATATATATATATATATATATATATATATATATATATATATATTGTGTGTGTGTGTGTGGAAAGTAATTCATTATTAAGTGTTCATAATTTATTACTGAAATATAATTCTTCTCTAGAAATAAATATGATAAGAATTTAAGAAAGAGTATAGCACAGAGTTTCATTTAGAATGACATCTGGGTGCCATCATTTCCAAACACATTCTCAAGCCAATTATAAAACTGCATTAAGTTATTTCGCAATTAACTCATATTTTGTGTCATTCTATGTATTTACTTTTTACTAACGAGTCACCACTTATCAAGGCAAAAATCACTCGAGGATAAGGGTATTACAAATACAAACACAGCTATTCAGTAACGCCACCGCGAAAAAATATTTTATTAAGTAACCTCATATTACAAAATGTTATTTTTATTTTTTTTTCGACGCAAAATTGTAAACTTGAATATAGTTAAAAAAATGTTTTCCGACCAGTATCTCCACACGGGCAACGTCGGGTGAATACCACTAATATATATATATATATATATATATATATATATATATATATATATATATATATATATATATATATATATATATATATTGGGTGTTTATGGAATCGATTTTATATATTTTTAGATATGTACATAAATATATATGTATATATATATATATATATATATTGGGTGTTTATGGAATCGATTTTATATATTTTTAGATATATATATATATAAATATATATGTATATATATATATATATATATATATATATATATAGAGAGAGAGAGAGAGAGAGAGAGAGAGAGAGAGAGAGAGAGAGAGAGGGGGTTTATAATATCGATTTTATAACTTCGGGATTATGTTAGTGCACAGTTATTTCTACACATGGAATAGAAAAACACTATCGCTGTGACAGGATTTTAAGTAAAACAAGCCTGGGCACGGTGTTGCCACATGCACCAACTTTTGAAGCAAACATTCCTCGAATGTAATAGATTGATTGACAGCTGAAAAATAACTCTTCTTTCTTTGACAGAAACATCGCTTATGGAATGGATAAACTTGTGGTTTTATGGGTCCGCAGTTGTATAAAGTGGGTGGCAGAGTATTCATCATCATTTAACTAGTAAAATTACGAGAAAATGAGTTAATTATGAAATCAGTTCATGCGGTGTCCATATGGCTGTTTAAACTCGTAGCAGATGCTGGGCTGATATTTAATTCATTTCTTGTAAAACGTATATTTTAGTTATTAATTACGAGCACTTAATGATAGGAAGTTACTTTTCACACGCCATAAGAGATATATAATATTAGATTCAGGCTGAGCAAATTTGCGAGTTTTCCCCCTTACATTAGATAGATAGAACACTGTTATGTTTTCTACTGTGTGTACAATTAATTATAAAAACAGGACATATTCCTTTCGTTTCTGAAATGTAGGTGTCACGACTGCGTAACGGTAAGACACTTCAGTGCGAATCATTCAGGTGCGCGGTTCCAACGTCCGATCGACGGTACTGTCACTTTATCCGCACTGATGATTCTTGGCTAAAACATGAAACATATATCTCTGTGGATATTTAAAATATTTATTAATTAAAGATAATTAATTATATATTTATTTATTTACTTATTAAAAATAATCATATATATATATATATATATATATATATATATATATATATATATATATATATATATATATACGAGCTGACTTTGTCAGCCTGATATCGTTCTGCAAACTTCGCTACATGAAATACTTGAAACCAACATTCTACATATCACAAATTTCATTCATCAGCCATACGTTTGTTGCAAGCACAAGATAAAACATTATCATTCATCTATATAAACCTTACCATTTATTCGTATTAATACATATCAATATTTAGGTAATTTTAATACGAATTCGTTTATCTTTTAAATATAACAGTGAAATAATTAAATTAAGAAAACAATAAAGAAAGAAAACATGGCGTCGCTTTCGTGAAGGAGGGAGGGAAAAGCGAGTGAGAGAAAGAGAGAGAGTGTGCATGCAGTAATTTCCATATGTGACGTTTCTAACGGGGGAAAGGGGAGATAGAACAAGCAATCAGTCACCCCCTCTTCTTTTAGAACTCTTGCTTAGACCTCGTATTTATTTATTTCTAGTCATTTCAATTTAAATTAACACCCCTGAAAATTCATCAGCAAATCTATTAAGAAAGGTTTAGTAATTTATTCTTTTTTATTAAAGCCCTTTAATTAATTACTGTTTATATCGACAACTTATTGTAGATATATATCTGGGAACATAAGACTATAAAATTACAAATGAATAACATCAAACATTAATTTATTATAAACTGTTTTAAAAAGTGCTGTGCAAATTAGGCATGCAAATAACTGGCTTTGGGTCTTTCGTCTTTATGATATATACAGTATTTCAAAATACTATGTTGTATTATTGCTTTAAATAACAGTAAACTGTTTGGATGGTTATATATGAGTGATAAATAAAAAAAACTTCTGAATTTATTAATGTATATATATATATATATATATATATATATATATATACATTAATAAATTCATATATATATATATATTAATTATTTATTACCTACAGACATCGACGTTTCATGCTAACGCAATCATCAGTGCAGGAAGTGAATTCCGAACGGTCGGCGGGCGCGAACCCCGAACACAAACTGCCACTGATTTGTAGTCAAGACTCTTAACCCCTCGGCCATAGTGAACTAGTTATTAATTAGGGAGGAATTAACTTGGTAAATTGCGAATCGGCGGCTAAATTTACCCAATCAGTTTAGAGTGATCAACGAATGTATTCGGATCGTGCATTTCGCTATTAGTACTGCTTGTTATTAAAGTCACTCAGATTGCCCGGCTTTTGGTGGAGGGGGCTCATAATATATATATATATTTATATAATAAATGAATAAATATATCAGTGTTACGTAACTGTATTATTAGATATGACTTAAGCATAATATAACGGTCGATTCAAGCGACATTATTCCACTAGTATATAAGAACAAAGATTAAATTTGTTTGTTTGTTTCACCTTTTCTTAAAGCTATTTATGTTGACTTTATTTATAATATTTCCCCCAATGACCAACTAAAACCAATGCTCGATCGATTAAAAATGGACACGTTAGAAAATAATCTTTCTTCTCTTCTTGTTTTGTTTTGCTTACTGTTCTGAATGACGACAGACGAGTTTTAACACCGTCAGCTTAAAAAAGATGAAAACTAGTCTCGTCTTTTATAGGATTTTGTCAAAATAAGATGAAAGGCAAAATATTAGAATAAATCTTTGTTTTTAATCTAATTAAAGATCAGGAAAAGGGCGAAGCCGGTATTTCTTTGTCGGTTAAATCCGATTTCAAATTCAGCAAAGAGGAAATATTAGTAAGCGTCATTCCTCCCAAGATAATCAAATTAGCAATGACTTCCCACCAAACGCCTGAGAGGTTCACGCAAATTCCGCTAAAACTCTTTTTGAAAACAAATGAAATATCTTCAAAGAGATTCAGACTTGAACAATACGTTTTGTAGAAGATCTACAGGAACCTTTTAGAATGGGAGGACGCGTATTCAGAAGATATGCTGGTTCAATCCGCGCCATTTACGATGAAAATGGTAATAGAATAGCTTCCATTCTCGCAACTACAGAGATTAGTTAGAGATCTAGGAATTACAATAAATACACTAAAAAGACGGGTCCTTTGAATTTCACAGAAAAGCGACGCCATTACAGTTAGCCGTTATCAGACTTGGTGGTCAAAAATCTGGAATTTTGGAATATGTGGAAAAAGCGGAAGTCTTTCAGTTCCGATGAAGGGAGTAGTGATAGAAACAAGTAAAAATACATTAAGGAAGTAAACGCGGAGGGTTAGTTAGGGTTTGAGGAAACGAAGAAAAGGAAAAGGAGTTGCACTGAGAAGGGAGAGACGACATAGTAGGACTAAGTGTCGCGGACGACGATTTAGTTTTAAATAAAATTCGGAAGGCGACAGATCAGAGAGTTTACTCGGACGTAAAGACATTAGCGACAAGACAAGACGATATAATCAAATTAAAAACGATTTCTGATGAACGCTCAATAGTTTTACGCAGATTCCTAAACGAAATTCCATTGAAAACAAATTAAATATCTTCCAAGAGATTCAGATTTTCACAAGAAGAGCCTACCTTATTTTCTCTTGTATACTGTGCTTCCCAAGACTGAGATCATTGCAACATAGCAATATGGCATGGTGGCTAAGTGGTTAACGACGTGGACTGAGGAACTGGGTGTGCCGGGTTCGAATCCAGTTCGTTCCACAGAAACACCTGACCTCGGAGAGGAGGTAAATGAAATACTCATAACATTATTTATTAAAAAAATTCCGACACAAGATCTTTGCAAAGCGTAATTGTTTATTCATACGTCACTGCCGAAAGTCATAAATGGAGGGTGGATAAAAGAAAAAAAAGAAAGAGAATTATTCAGTAAACACATGGCTTAGTTATTTAAACTATTGTCAGAATATCTTAAAAACAACTATTCGTTAGCATTGTTAAGTTTATATCCTGTGTACGACTCCATGCTAGATCCACCTGCACCAAAATTAGTTAATATTTTCCCAACAAAAGTATCCACCGATATTTTACTGTTAGCAGATATTTTTTATATTTTATTTAACTAATAGATTGGACCCAGTCAGGTACTTCGGTAGTGAGACCCAAATTTAAGGACTTGGGGGCATCATTCCTTAGCTACCGTTGCTCTCAAGTCAACTGATCTGATCTTTTTCTTGTTTTGAAAGAGTACGTAATAGACTACGTAATCTAGTGAGGGATGATGTCTTCTCAACAGCCTCTTTCACACCGAAGAGATGTTGTTAGCCACTCTGTACTATATCGTTATTTTATGGGAGGTGCTTCAATCAGTTCCAATCTCTGCCCCGGACCCTGTAAAACATTCACGGCAAAACAGAAATTCCATGAACAAAGTTTATTTCCTAGATAGCCCATCTATTGAACAAGGTACCACGAGTCTGTTTCTTAACCGACTACATCATGGCGGTGTTCAAGTCTAATGTAAACAAATACTTGTTGATATACATATCATGAATTCCTCTGTAGTAATCTTTTGCGCACTCCGACCATTGTTCCAGGTCCTATCGTGGTAGCGATCATCGTCCAACTGATGATCTCTTTAACCCTTATCCTCGAGTGTCCCCGAATAATAAATAAACGAATCACAAGATAGTGTGATTGCTTGCGGAATCTAGGTTGATTCTGTGGTTCTGACTTTCGAACCGTCTGAGATTATCATCCGTACATTTATGAGAGCGAAAGCTTGAAACGCTGGCGTATGTAGGTAAAAATAATTTAGTATTATTTACTTAAAATTAATATTGTTATAAGCCCCTTTAATAAGATTTAAGTTTCGCCCTGTTCGGGGAAGTTAAAAATAGACTGACATGTAGCTATAAGGCATATTCCGACAACGTTCGTAAAATTTTTAGTCGGTCTATCTAGATATGCCGCCCTTCCCATAAATAGAACTTAAATTCTCTACTGATATTGAAACGCTCGTGTATGTAGGTAAACATAATTTAATATTATTTATTTCAAATATATATATATATATATATATATATATATTTAAAATAGAAGCTTTTTCAACGCAAGTTTTTTTTTTACTTTAATCTTATTAATTTCGGAATAATATTCGATCATCAGAGTTTACCAGTATTGTGGGGGTTTTTCATAAAAAGAAACAAAAAAACAAAAATAAACAAGCTTTTGTTCCTTTGATAAAATGTCCTTGTTATGGGTGTATCCGCGACGATGTCGTTGGCGATTAATAATTCAAATTCTGGTTGTAGAACGAAGAAACCATTGGCATGCTCGAAGTTTAAGAAAATAATGTATATATATATATATATATATATATATATATATATATATATATATATATATATATATATATATATATATATGTGTGTGTGTGTGTGTATTGTATTCTTTATTCTGAAAGGGTGGACTCTCTGTGAAGAGTACGAATAATCGAAAACGTTAGTGAAACATTTTTTTGATTTTGACAGAAAAATAATTAATAGAAAAATTGAAAATAATAAATCGAAGATTTCTGCTATATTTAATAATATATTTATTATATATATATATATATATATATATATATATATATATATATATATATATATATAGAGAGAGAGAGAGAGAGAGAGAGAGAGAGAGAGAGAAGGAGAGAGATTGAAAATAAAACAGAAAAATATATTATTTATAGATATATATTCTTATATAATTTTTTTAAGTTCACACAACAGATCACGTTGTAGCTCAATAGTATATAATACTACTAGATCTCACGATGTAATATCATATAATAATAATTTTTCAGAAAGCATTCCAGACTTTATCCAACAACACTATACAGACAAACAGTCTTTTAGCATGTGTTTATGATAGTTTGTATATCAGAAAAAATATATTTGCGGAATGGGCAGAAACAAATATATGATAATAAAATGTTGTTGGATGAAATCTGGAAATTTTCTGAATAATAATAATAATAATAATAATAATAATAATAATAATAATAATAATAATAATAATAATGATGATGATGATGATTATTATTATTATTATTATTATTATTATTATTATTATTATTATTATATTACATATGTATATATATATACATATGTATATATTTATATATATATATATATATATATATATATATATATATATATATATATATATATATATATATATATATATATGAGAAAAAGGATGGTAATAAAGCTGTGAAATTAGTGTCGTCTTTAAAATATAAGCAATAAATTGAATGACAATTTCATATTAAAATATGATATGAGAATCGCGATAATCTTTTCACGTACGTTGTCTCCGAAACCAAAAACAAATTGAAAAAAAAATCGCACCGTTTAATTTTCCAAAAAAAAAAGTTAGATTCCTGCCATTTCTATTTGCCTCTAACCAATATCGACATATCTCAAGAATTCTTTCTTCCAATTCCTCCAATTCTGATTTGTACAGAAAGCCGCAAGACAAATTCACAGACAAAATTCGATTTTTCAATTCTCGGAAATCCCCCATTGGCCACGTATATGCTGAAAGGCAAACAAACTTTTCCATTTGTTTGTTTAATAACTGTTTACTTTTTTCATTGGAACCGGATGAAATACTTAGAAAATGGAAATTGGAAGAAGCAAACATGTATTAGACCTTTTACAATTGGGAAGATGAGGTGCCAGGAACAACTAAATTTGTTTCCCCCAATCTTATACCCGAAATCGAGAAGAAGATATACGGGACGACTCGAAAATATGCGACCACTCGAATCGTTAAAAACAATGGAAACTTCATTTTATCCTTGACCTGTCCATCAAAGTTTAGTCATTAATATCTAACAGCCTTTGCTTTATCACTCGCTTATAAATTTCAATATATGATAGGTAAATGAAATTTTATACACATTTAGTGTTTGAGTAAAATAACACACGGTAAGTATTTGATACCGAACAAAAACTAAGTGCATAACCAGAGTGGAAGCAAGTAAGGGACAAAAAAATAAAAGCTTAGTAGTCGTTCTTTATTCGCTTCTGCTCCGGTTATGTAGTGTGTTCCTGTTCAGAATCAAAATGCCTACACCAGATTATTTTATTAACAACCACTCTTTACGGTAAAGTAAATTGACTTAATACTTATTTTTATTTTTTAACGTAAATAGGCTACAAGTGAGTAGGTAAAGCAAAATAAATTGTTTTTGACTAATTCCTTAACTCAATTTCCTTTCAAATAATTTATGTCAGTATTAGTTATGATTACAATTTCCTTTTGAAACATTTTGAAATATTTGTTTAAGTATTCAACATTATGTTGCGTTTAAAATTAAGTCTCTCATGTTTTCGATAAATAAAACGTAAACTGCAAATAAAAACGCACAACACATTGATAAACAATATTATACTTTGCTAATAATTATGCAACGTTTCCATCTGCGAACATGCTGTTATCTCAGCAACAACTTATGCTATGAACACGACATTTTCCTATTCTCTTTTCTAACAGACGCAGACTAATATTTTTTATTTTTTCTTTAGTGAAAAGGTTAAATTAAAAAGCTGATGGTTTTATTAAGTATCTAAATACTCAGCCATTGATAATGCAACGCACTTCGGAGAAGGAATATGATCTAATATTTGTGTTTTCAAGCAGAGTTTGATCTAAGTTATGAGAGATACAACTTTTAAATGTTTTATACTGTAAGAATGAAAATAATAATACTTTCAAATATTTTATATTTCAAAGGTAAGTAACTATTGGCTCGTAAGTTATCTCCCTTGAAAAAAACAGCATTTTTGAAATCAAAGTTATGTGCCCTGACATTTTACGAGAGTATAATGGGAAATATTCAATCAAGGCAGGCGCGAGAGCGCTCTATCCCTTAATAGACATTAGGAATGGCCTATGCTGGAAATCTCATATATTTAATCAATCATAACTCAAAAACCAATGAACTAAATTAGTTAAAACTTTGTACAGAATTTTTATTTGATAGGTTGTATAAGTGTGTAGAATTTCAGCATCATTAGTCAAGGCAACCCAGAGATCTACAAAGTTCAATCATTAAACCATGTTATCTGTGTGTACGTACGTACGTACGTACGTATGTGCCACCCTGTATCTCATCAATTATGTGATGGATTCAGCTGATTTTGGCAGAGATAGAGGTACTAGGATCTATTTGATGGCATTTTAATTTCAGTTTACCATATACCTTAGTTTTCAAGAAAATTCCAAAAAACCTTTTAAATTACCATTGTATTGAGGCATAGCCTTTACAAAAGTAGTGACATTCCATGAAAAATGCCAGTATACTGAAATCATATGCCCTTAATAGGGTTAAGATGAAAATTCATATACACTAAATGTACAAAAGCAAGAAAATTCCCAAATTCTTACACTTTTATTGTCATTAAGGGTATGCGAGCACAACAGGGCTATGTCTTTTACTGGTAGGAATTTTTCTTCAGCGCACCTCACACACTTCATCCACTTATGCATAGAGATTTATACTGTAGTGATGTGATAATGAAATGGTTTGGTTGATATGTAGTCATACCCTTAATGACATTAAAAGTGTAAAAACTTGGGAATTTCCATTGCCTTTGTACATTTAGTGTATCTGAATTTTCATCTTAACCCTATTAAGGGCATATGATTTCAGTATACTGGCATTGTTCATAGAATTAATAATTATAACCGTTTTAATCCAAATTATTTCGTTTTACTACTGACTAAATACTACTTTATTCATTTACTATAATAGAAAATTATATAAATTATTGGAAAACACCTATTACACCTTTTTTAGTTATAATAAAAAAAATATGTAAGTCACTCTGCAATATTGACGTGAAAAAAGGAAGTGGCGAAAAAAAGTGAGTCTCTTTGGTTGAAACTACAAGACAAGACAGATGTGTTTTGGGGAGAAATCTCCTATGAGTGGTGTGTCGGGGGGTGGGGGGAGACCCATAATTTGTAATCATCTGCAGATGAATTTAAAGAAAAAGAAAAACTAAGAAAATATCAAAAACATAAAAGGATAATGTGTCGTCAACAAAAGACACCGACGTATTATATAGTCTGCGACTTCGTCGCTGGCATGTACGCGGTTACTATAAAGAGAGACGCATACGGTTTATATCTGTATGTGCAGCCTCTACAATGAACAGCAGGGGTAACATGAATTCGGCAACTCTAGACGCAGTACCAATTTGTTTACGCTTCGAGGATTTGTTCGCAATGTTACATGTAAAGCTCGACTAAATACCCCGAAAACCTTTCGGGTATTAAGTAATAAAATTGAATTGATAATTAAATACTGAACGATTATGCCACCATTCAACCTCTAGATATAGTTACCTGTCAGATATTTTTTAATAAAAACTGTTATCTATAATTCTGTGTGTCCAGTTCAACAATCTAGATCTCGTACGAATAATTAACTATATTCATATAGAAAGTTATATGTTTGGATCTCGAAATCTTTATCGATATTAAAGCGAAAGTCATTACTAGGAAAAGCAAATAGCCTGTTGGGTCTGGTCGGTGGTGAGTACAATGTACCTACGAAACTTTAGTGCGCTGTCCTATTGCAAAAACACAGTTATTTTTGCAACCGAGTTTGTAGCGCATCGGATGAATTCTTGCCTCGTACCAAATCTGGCCGCGCTTATGTCGTCTATTTTTGCTACATCTATTATGTCGCTTCTCCGTCGTCGTCGCTGTTATAGTAGTAGTAGTGTAGTAGTAGTACAAGTGAGTATACGTATAGTTGTCTGTCTCTCATTTATGTGATGTCTGAGTGTCGATTGTAGTTGCAGCGATGATAATAAGAGTTGCGTCTCGTCTTCTATCTTTCTCGTCGTAGCAGCAGCAGTTATACTCGTTCTTTCGGGGTATAGTTTTATAACAGAGTAATAATACACGGTACAGGGTGTTCCAGAAGTTATGAACAGATTTTGACATTGACAATCTGGAAAAGTATTACGGATATACAATCGCGCCTGGCATATATGATCATTAGCATTTCAAAAACTTAATGGTACAAAATGCTACAAGTTTCATCTTATTACCATTTATAGTTTAGTAGATATAAAGACTTCGAATGTACCCCAGACATTTAGAACACCCTGTATATTACACAGTACAAGTATTAAAGAGTATTACTACACAGTATTAGTCTTCCTCAGCTGTCCCCCAGTAAACTTGTAATAAACTTAATCACTTCCACACGATATATTATTATTAGTAGTAGTAGCAGTAGTAGTAGTAGTAGTAGTAGTAGTAGTAGTAGTAGTAGCAGCAGCAGCTTTAATAGCTCTAGCGTACCTGTTGGTCGGTTTGGGGATTTTACCGCATGTCAAACGTCTTTTCGACATGTGCCAAAACTGTTTTGTGTGCTAAAGCTTTGTAGATGGATATTCTGGAAATATATTGTCTTTAAACGATAGTTACAACTTAACCTATATATTAGTATTAAAGTATTTCTTGTTTTTGTATGTCTTTGAAGCATGTGGTGTATACGACGACAGTTTCACACTTTTTTAAGCAACCCTTTCCATTTTAGTATATTCTGCAAGATCTATCTAGCTGCACTGGTTAGTCACTAGAGAGTATTGATTTACTCCTCTCCAGAAGTTAGGCACAAGGCCAGTTTTTATCTTACTCCCACAAGTAAGATGTGACCCAAGGTCGGGTCGGGAAAGTGGGGTTTAAAAATTGTCTGGGCAGCCCCGTCGGCATTCCCCGGTAGGGGCGCCTCAGGCAGTAAGCAATAAACTTACTCCTCCCCAAAGAGGGGAGGCGAAGCCTGGGAGGATGGACCTCCTAGAACTGCACAGGGTAGACCCATAGACCGGCGTAAATCAAGCCCCGAAGGCCAAGACAATACCAGTCTATGAGGTGCAGTATCCATCGGAACAGATACTACACTTTGATCTTAGCCAAAAGAGAGTAGACAATGCAGTGTTACATCATGTGGTATTCCCCTCCATCTTTACAGATGGTTGGGTTGATTTTCTAGAACTATCTAGTTATAAAAACTTTTGATCGGCCAATTTCCGTTCTGGATCCAGGATGCTTTCGAACAAGGGGGAGGGCTTCAAAACGGGTAAGGATTCCCATGTAAATAAGAGGGGCCATTCTCTAGCCATCTGGTCTACAGCTTAAGTCTGGTTTCTTCCTGGGATTTTGTTAGAAGCTTGACATGGCTGAGGAAGCTTCTCCTTGACTTCAGAGGTTTGGCCGTTGGTTCACGTCCATGAAAGAGATGAGGTTTCTAACTGGTAGGCTTTATGATCTTTACAGTACTATCATTCTGTGTCAGAGTGGACCTGAAAGCAGTTGTAACAAAGGACTGACTACATAATTTCCAAAGCCTCTAAATTAGGGTCCTATAATTGTATTTAGGTAGTAAAGATCAGTTTTAGGGGTTAATCAGTGGTTGAATGGCAAGGGAGAATACAATTTCCAATTATATTTGAGACGGTTTAGTGTCGTACCCGAGACAAATGCTATTTAGCTTATTGATAGGCCCCTGAATGTTACTATCATTTGGGGTCGCAATGGATATAGGAGCAATAGTAACTAACGTTAAGTTAATACTCCCTAAAGTTCCCAGATTGCGATCTCGCACTTGGATGTAATTTAAGGCCATACCCATAACCCTGTAGACTATCTCGAAGGACAGAAACGATAGGTCTTAAATAACATGTGATAGATTTGCGCACGCTAATTCTTCCGGAAGGAGAACTATTAAAATGGGTTCGACGTGAGCCGCACCTTTTCTTTATAGAAGTTCACAAGGCAAATAGCTTTTCTACACCAATCTTGCGCTGTCTGGGAATGAATGAAGAGCTCTATGTACCCCTGCTTCTATATTACAATGCTATTATAATTTTTTCATAGTTGTTGAATTATAAGTAAAATAAAATTAATTAAAACGCCCACTTGTCTATTCATTTATATTCAGAACGAACGACGAACGCCTCATATGCGTTTAAAAAAATCTATTATCTAAAACTAATATCATAATTAATTCATCGTAATAATTTATTCGAGAAAAGTAGTGTTTAATCTTTGTTTACGGCTTTGTTTGTTATTACATTCTGTTACACCGGGCGTTCTAACAGAAGAGAAACTACACCGGTTCTCGCTATAAATAGTGCGAGTAGACAATCACCATGGAGAAAAGGACAGTATTGTAACTGTCTAGCCGAGTGCCAGTCAGTTTCGTTACCTTTGTACCTATTATGTTAATACACTTGTTATCTTAACCCAACCTCGACTTGACTTCTTCTTACACGATGACCCCCCCCCCAAAAAAAAACAAACAAAACAAACAGGGCACCAATAGAATTTTTGATTAAATTCATAACCCTTTCTGTAACCCAGCTATATTTTGTACTGACATGTCTGGCAAACAGTCTTTTATCGCAATCGATTAATATGGAGGACATTTCGGTGATCGTCTCATCGGTAGGTGACGTGATCCCGAATGGGCTTCATATACACCATACCTTACTCCCCATCACCTGAATTTTATCTGTGAAGTTATCTAAAAAATAATGTCTATCAAACAATCTTCAGACTATTCCTGAAGTGACGAGAGCTATGACAGCTTAAATGAGGACAATGCTAAAAGAGGAGACTGTCAGCGTTATTGACAGTTTTTCTACATCGTATAAAAGTGGGCTAACCATTGAACGCCGATAAAAGAAAAACTGTTTCACATTCATAACTGACTTGCTGGACATGTCAGACATACTCTGAAATTTATGTTTGTCAATATGTTTGATTACAGAAAGTATTGTGAATTTTATTAACGATTTTATAGCATTGTGTTTGGAAGGGTTACCCTGCATATGAATAGTTTGCTTATATAGATTGAAGAAAAAAGATATCATAAAACAAATATAGTGTTTAAGATCAGACCGCTTGAAGCAACGTTTAACTTTACGTGCATTTAGTTACTTGTACATTTATAGACCACTCAAAATAAAGGTGGTCGATCACATGGCTTATATGTCACTATCAGATTTCGTTTAATATTTCTGGAACAGGAACCAAAACTTATTTCAAATTCAAATTCAGTACAAAAGATTCAAATGAAAGTTAATAGAAAGAAACATTGAATATATGTCATGACAAAAAGTATTTCTTTAAAAGACTAAACTGCATTCTTCAAAAGGTCTTGGCTTAGCATTATTTAATTTATTTATTTTTGTTGATTTGCTTCAACAGATAAACGCAACAAATATGTCAGTCGGTTTAGGATGTTGAAGCAGCAATATAAAAATACAAATATCTCTATATATAAAGTAAAGTTCAGTTTGTATTTAAAAAAAGCTCTATGTGAAACGATATTGAATTTTTTGGCTGTGCAAGTTCTGCTGTATAGTACGGATTGTGAAGTTGTGTTTTAATGTGGTATATAAATATATATATATATATATATATATATATATATATATATATATATATATATATATATATATATATATATATATATGCATATTGTAATATGTATTATCTACAACTAATGGAGAGTGGGTTTTTGTCTCTTAGAATCTGAAAGTATACTAATACTTCGATTAATTGTACTATTACACTAGCTGTTAATAATCAATTCGGTTTACTATACTATTTGAGACTAATGTACTATCTTCCAATACTTAATTCAGAGGTGTAGTATAGTTTTGTTCCATCCTCCGAGGCATTACCTCATTTATTTTGGGGAAGGATGGATATATGTTCCTTCGCCATGATACAATCTCCCAGACATAACCCCTGTCGTTTCCGTTCTGTGGTCATGAAACTATCCTCCCAAGGATTACCTTCTCTCTTTTTATTGTGGGGGGAGGGGTAGTGTCATACTAGCAAAAATATGCACGATCTATTCGCATATTTTATGCGAATTGATCGCGCATATTTTTGCTAGTATAAGTAATTAAACAGCTTAATTCAAAATCGCTTCGGAAAACCCCTTTTAGAGTTGTCTATGCAAATTAATCCAAATCTGAAAATAAATATATTGCACATATATCAAATAAAGTTTGACTCGACTTTCGGATGATGATGATGATGATGATGATGATGACGATGACGATGACGATGACGATGATGATGATGATGATGATGATGATGATGATGATGATGATGATGATGATGATGATGATGATGATGATGTATCATCTAGCAGTAGTTTGATTGTTTCAGGCAGCATTTTGTCGACGGAAAAAATCAATGGACAAAAACATCCACTAGTTCAAAGTAGTGAATAATAGTTGTTAAAAAGTAATGGAAACTGAGCGCCGAGACACACAACTGTCGAGAACATGTTCACTCAAAAAAATCGAGCAGAAACAGTCAGAAAGAAAACAGAAGTGGCATCACTGCTTTTCCACCTTTGACGTCGCTTCACACGACTCAGCCATCTACGGTGATTGGAGAAAGACTGACGAACAAAGCCTCACAGTCATTGAGGGGACGAGAAGGAAGGGTTGACGACTATCACTATACAATACTAGAAAGCAATCATATCAGGCAGTTGTTCCCTTATTTTATCAAAAGAGGGAATAGCAGATACAATTCCTCTAGTATATCGCGCTCTTTACTTGTAAATAAATGTCGATGGAATTAGGGATATTATTAAGAAAGTGTTTCCGTCCATAAGCGGCGAAAAAACATTCATTTCTGTCCACATCCCCACATTAATTAGACATTGTGTCATACATAGCCGTTGTGGGGTGGGGCAAGGAAATAGCTATATGAACACCTAATCATATTATGTTGCTATGTAATTCCAATTGATTGAAATAGGAGAATTCCTGGAGAAGTTAAAATGTTTGGTTACGGTAATCCTACCTCCACATGTTTAGATAAGACGTCTTGAATAGATATGATACTCTTTCAAGACCCCCTCAACTTCCAATGTAAGAAAGATCATATCAAGCTTAATTTCTGTTCGAAAAAATTTGAACACCGTTCTTATGTTATACGATGTCTTTCACTCTCGCGCCTGTCACTCTCTCACTCTGTTTTTTAACATTCAAAGTTAATAAAGAAAGGCAAAAATTGAAAAGTTAGAATTACTCATTCTAAACAAAATGGAATACCCCCAGATCTAATAATCTTATTTAACCCGTAATTCTAGCGATAAAAGAAGAGAGAGAAAGGGAGAGACATAGAAGAGAGATATAACGAACAGGAAGACACTCATTTTGGATTTTAGATTTTAATCTTTTATATTCAACTGGCTTTGCAAACTCACTTTTTCCTGATTCTAACAATCTAATTCGAGCTCATTGAGTGAGCTAATGGGTTACAGTTTCTAGTTGTATCTAAACTTAGGCATGCTTAATAGTTGTGCGTACTCTGTAAAAATGTGCAATATTTATTTCAGTATAAAATTTTGAAGCATATAATTCCTTAATAAGGAAAATGAGAAAATAAGAAAGGCGTATACGCTTGTTATATGGGTACAATTTTGTTTATAATGCTTTCTAATTTGACAAAATTGCTAGCCACTATAGACAAAACAACAGCAGAACAGACCACTGTGATCGTACAGTACGAAGGTGGTTTCAGAAATTATTTAGTGGTAATGAGAGTCTCTTTAAGGTTGAAGAAAGTAGAGGGTGGCCAGTCACTTTGACAATGAACGTTGCAAAGCTATTCTTAAAGAAACCCCACGTCAAAATGTCAGAGGTTTGTCTCATGCACTTGATGTCACTATTTCATCGGAAGTTAATCTGTAAAGTGCAATGGCTTGATGAATAGGTCCCGCATCAGTTCAATTAATAAATGTTTGTTTTAGAGAGAGTATTTTCCAAGCAATTGTTTGGATAAACTAGCGCGTTACTCTGTGAGGGCAGAGTTAGACACAATGTATGTTTTGTAATGTCAGGAAAATCCAACTCCCTAAACAAGAGAACTCTGAATTGAGACAAATATCTAAATTGCCTCACACTTGAAGGATTTCTCATTATGTTCGGCCAAACAAATAGAGAGTAAACATGCACTGTGGATGCACTTTCAGCACCCTGTAACTCTCGCTTCCCCTACTTTGTTCCCCAGTCTACATTTTCTATGAGAAGTCTTTATAACATAGGGGAAAGAAAATGCTGTTCCCTGGGCAGGCAGTTTAGTGTTAGTAGTAGCTGGAGATTCATGTATTAATTATATTTTTCTATTTTGTTGTCATGTGAGGTGTTGTCTATAAGCGTGCTGGAGATAAACCTGGACTGACGTTATCCACCTGATAGTTCAATGACCCAAACCTTGAAGTAACTCCCAAGGAAGATGTTCTATCAGCAGGGGCAGAATATCAGGGCTGCTGTATTGCCATTTGGTAAATGGCGTATGGACGATTCAGTGTGTCAGCTTAGGCCTATTGCTGTCATATTAGTTGGAACTGCTACGAATTTCAGATGTTTTAATCTATTTACAGGAAACCAAAATTGGCCTGTTGTTTCTGTGTGAAACTGACATGTGCACGTCAGTTTCTATGAATTCATGACCACACGCTACTTGAAAGATGACCTCGAAACCCGACCCTCAAGATCGCTATGGTCATGGAAATTGTGTCTACATCAGGGACGGTTGTCAATACGATATGGACACTTCCTATGAAGACGATGACTTGCCCTATATGTGTTTCTGTGTTGCACTTGCTAGCAGCACCGCTTTCATTTTTGACCGTTACCGTTACCGATGGAATTACTGTTTGTGAGCAAATCTCTGACAAAATTGACACGATCCTGCATGTTAACTCTTTTGCTAGCATTCATTGATGTGGTGACTTTAATGTTCACAATGTTGATTTGTTAGTTTACTCAAACAAGACTGATGATGAAGGGAGTTGGTTTTCACTACTTTTCCCTTGTATATGAGCTTACTAAAATTGTTGACAAGCCAACACGCGTACATGATGCTGATCGACATTTCGCAAGCCTTCTGAATCTATCTCTGACAATTTGCCCTGAACATTGAACATCTACTGTCCTGTCTCCTCTGGAATCCTCCGACCACTCAGCTGTACGAGATTAAAGTACAGTTTACGTTTTCGTTTCCGGTTCTCTACTGGAAAACAATTAATACGAGACGGATATAAGCGGGTCACCGGAAACAATTCAAAACACGAAAGAAACACCAACCACTTTCTGAAGACAAGGGGGATTTCACACTAGAAATAGCACATAAAAGTTTACACATTTGACCCAAAAGCGAACTGCACACACACTCACACACACACTCACACACACACTCACTCTCTTTCTCTCTCACATACACACGCACTCTCTTTCTCTTTTCCTCTCTCTCTCTCGCCCCCTCTTTCTCTTTGTATCCCTAGTACTACTAAAATTACTACTACTACTACTACTACTTCTACTGTTATATGTGAGGACGTGCCGCTCGGAGCACTCTTTCTTACTTTGACAGAGTAAGAAACCAACTTCACAATATAGTGGGAAATTATCTCTACTTTTCCCGACAACCTCTTTCAACCAGAAGAGATGTTGCTAACCTCTCTCTACTGTATGGTTATGTTTCATGGTAGCTACTCGACTGGGCTCCAATCCCTAGTCTCACACTGTGAAACATTTACAGCAAGAACTCGTCTACCTACAACTACAGTAAATAGCTTTTCTTCCTTTTTCTAGTTAAAAGGTGTATTTCCTAGGACATCCCTACATCCCTACTTGTGGAACAAAATACCACGAGGCGTCTTCCCAACAGACTACAACTGGTCTTTTTCAAGTCTAATGTAAACAAATACCCGCTGAGCCGTCCTCTTGGATAATCAATTCATCTTAAGTGATCTTCAACCCATTGTTTCTAATTCTCTTGTGGTGGTGTTTATCGCCCAACTGACAATCTCTTTAATACTTATATTCGAGTATCACCCGAACCATCATAAAGGGTGACTGATAAGTGAACAAATCTATCTCTATCTCTCTATATCTCGATTTCTTTCCTCTCGACTATTGCCAATACATCACGCAGTTAGCAATGCGTTCTGCAATGCTTCTGAATCAGAATCACCATCGAAACTGTCCTTCCTTCGATGATACGCTATCTATTGACTAGAAGCAGTAGAAATTAGCATGCGATACAAGCTCGTCCCGCGGGGTATGCCCCGACTAAGAGATCAGTTTCTTTGAACTTATGGCCTCAGGGAGACCATGTTTCTTTTGCCGGATATCTTCCATGCAGGACACGTGCGAGTTCGCCTGGCTTACCGAGGTAAGCATTTTGTGTTTTTGCCATCGCTATTAACGTCCTGGTCCAAATATGCCTTTCTTTTGAACCGCTGGCGCGTAATCTTGTGATTTTGGGAAATGGATCTTTCTGAATACCACACAGTATTATATATATATATATATATATATATATATATATATATATATATATATATATATATATATATATATATATATATATATATGTAAAACATATTAAGAAAATATATAATATAATATTATTAAAAAGCCCCTTTCAAGTAAAATAGAAAGTAGAGCACTAGCGGAGTGACTAAATATAGACATTCACCTGAGGCTCTAGTGCAATACTCTGACATTGTCGTTGAGTTCTATCGTATGTCTAGATATTTACACTCGCCGCTTTCAGTGTAAAAATCACTTTATCTCTCCGTAATCACGTGACAATCTCTCGTGGCCCTAAGGACTAAGTGAACGCTTCAAGATTACAGGGGTCTCAATGTTACAATGTTGAACGGACCTACGGAAGATGAAAACCAAAATACAACATTAGTATTAATTAGAAGTGAGCCTACAAAGATTGGCGAATTAACAGTGAAATACATGGATATTTGCATTAAACAAAAACTGGTAAGAGCAGATAATGACGCCGGGAGGTCTATGATTGAACACATCGAGTGTCACTGTTGTATCGAAATAACGGCCGAAGCGATAAGCCAGGTGTGGCCGGAAAATAAGATTTGGTGTCAGAAAAGCGAATAAGTTTCTTTTTTTTTTTGATAACGGAGAAAGTGTTGTGAGGGCGAAAGTCACAGTGTCTGGCTTTGTTAGTTAAAATGTCATGTTTCCGTTCAAGTTGTGGCTTTTACACAGGGCAGGTGTGAGTTGGACCGATAACGCCACTGAGGCATATCGCCGACAAGTTATTTTCGGTGGGCGTAAGTTAAAAAGACTTTTGGCCATTAATGGAATTACATTCACTCAGTTATCTGTGAATGAGTCGAGGAGATAAACTTTCCCCCTCCTCTCATTAGATAGTGGTGAAAGATGGAAGGGCTGATTTAAAATCCCAAATATGAAAGAGAGAAGAATAATGGAGAAACATGTTTCTTTTTGTTCTCTGACTAAACTCTATTAGGGGAAGGGCGTAGCCATGTCCATCTGATTTCAATATAAGGCGAAGCGTAACATGCTTTGGAGACTCCATTTTTCTCGCCCACCGAATCCACGTCGCTCTGAGACGGACCCACCCCACTCTTGGACTTGAACAATCTCGCAAAAACCATAAAATTCGCCTATTAACCATAAAAGCGTCGATCCAAAAACACAGAACTAAGAGTTAGAAATTATAGAATTATCTTGACTTAAATTATACAGGTTTTCTGTTTTTTCTATTTTCTTTACTAAATAATTATTTCTCTAAAATGACAAGCAAAATGAGTTGTTGAAGATTTTCTTTTCTTTTTAATTGATCTGCTTGAAATAACCTTTCCCTGCGCAGTGGGACTTAGTTGCTGACCTAAACTGGATAATTACCCACTGATCACTCAATCACGACGTGGGAGTGCGGTAATCGCGCGACAAAGCCTTTCGACATCTGCAGCCTTCATCGAGGCAGCGACTTTCCTCGAGCAGTACCAGGTGACCAACCGAACTAAAGTACGGTCAAATTGGTGCCGGCACTTCGCTAGGATGCTGAGGTACACTGTGAGCCGGGTTTGCGCATTGTCGCCTTCTGAGGTTGTTATTTCCCTGCGCTGATGAGAGCCGCAAGCCCGAAACAATGTCGTACGTAGGTAAAATATTAAACAATATAATATATGAATATTTATATATATATATATACATATGTATATACATACATTTTAAATTAGACACAAAAAGTTATGTTGATTTTTGTGAATACTTCAGTTGACTCTTATATCGCGTGATCTACACGGGATTTTATGTACCATAGACTATAACACACTATTTATAATAGCATGGTGTAATATGCCTGCATGCAATGAAGTTACTGCAGCGAAAGAATTGTTTGAACGTGTTCTTTCTGAAGACAGTAAGATTCTACTGAGAAAATGTTTTTCAGATAACCGAATATATTCAAGATTTACAAAATAACAAAATAAACCAATAAATATACAAAAGAAAACACAACTAAAAAAATCAACACATATTTTTTTACGAAGAATAACATAGATTAGAATTAAACATTGGCATTAACAGAATCCCACAGATTGACATTAAAAGAATGACAAAGAGTATCATTAAAGAATAACATAGATTGAGACTAAAAAAATCCCATAGATTTGCATTGAAAAAATTACGTAGAGTGACATTCAAGAATCACAAAAATTTGCATTAAAATAATGACAAAGATTGGCATTAAAAATACATAGATAAACATTAACAGAATGACACAGATTGACATTTTAGAATCACATAGATAGACATTAAAATGGCCAATTAATATTAAAAGAATGATATAGTTTTGTATTGAACATCATTAAAAGAATGACATAGATTAGAATTTAAAATAATGACATAGATTGGCATTAAAAATCACATCAATTGACACTAAATAATCACAGATTAACATTAAAGTATTGCATAGATTTGCATTACAGATGGGGCAATATACTGATTGACCCCACAAAATCCCAACTTTTTCTTTTTTGTTGGTTTTGTGCTAGGTTGGGTCAAGTCTACAACATACTAAAGTTTGACAAGATCCGAGTATGAAATAGTGTCAGTTTCCATGATGAATCAATACATCTTGGATTTTGCCCATGTTTTCAGGGGCAATCATTCACATGAAAGGGTTACCAGTGATGCCAAAATAAACCATTATACAATATCAATGGGTAACCTTACATTCATTACCCTTGTTGTATCCACCCTGGTTCACTTACGTCACACTGCTTTTTTCAAAACTTTTAACTCCTTGTCATCATCTTCCACTGGATCATTTTTCATATTGTCACAATTTCCGTCTTAGTAATGTCCACATACACGTGTACATTCTAGTCCATGCCTCCTTCAGGTACACCTTAGGTTATTACATCCTTCTGATCAGTTGAAATGAATGTTCTGAATCAGTGCATCTAGAGCAGGGCTTTGTCTGTCATCACTGGAACAAGTTTGCTCCTTTCCACAATCTACCCCCACTCAGATGGCACTATTTCATCACTACATCCACTGTATTATCTGGGAGTAAGTCCGCAAAGAATGAAATTTAGTGGCAGAGGGCGTTGGTGGGAGTCGTTCTTACGTGACGAACGCCTAAACTCTTGCAACTTTCTTGCAGAGCATATTGTATCTAATAGATGCCAGGAAGTTTTTCCCTATCTGGATTTAAAAAAGCTACCATTGTCTTACTGTTAAATTACGATGTATTTAAGAAGTTAAGAGAACACAAGTGTAGGAGTGAGATAAGACATACTGGCCGAAACCAGGCTTTATTCCAAGAGAGACAGGAAACGGAGGCAGAAAAAAGAGGGGGTATAGTCCAACGTATATTGGTGTGGAGCATAATGTAACATCCTCCCTTTTATGGATGAGGAGTGTCCTTACTCTATTGAGTTATACTGTTTAGCCAGAACTGCTATCAGTTTGTGTAGTCTTTGAGGTATGCTGGCCTTCATATTCCTCTGCCAGTGCGTGTGTGGGTCCTTCGGTGGGGGTAGAAGGGGGATGAATATTTGGTGTATATTCCCATCGCTGTCTGTTGTTGTTCTAGCTGAAGAGTGGGTGTGCGTCCTGTCATTTATGTTTGCTCCGGGGATCTTCGCAGGTGACGCCTGTTGCGTCGGTAGCTTCCGCTGGGTGTCTCGACCATGTACGAACGTTCATCTAGGCGTTGGTTCACAACGCCCGTTTCCGATACTCTGCCACCTTTCTTGTATGGGCGCATCCTGACGACCTCACCTTGACTCAGTGCCGGTAGGTTGTGTATGACGATTGTAGTACTCTGCCTGAAAGCATTGCTTACGCTCAAGGAGCATTTTATACTTGTCCCCCTTGTTTGTGGACCTGGGTTTCAGCAGGTTGCTGCTCATGGGCAAAAGTGAGCGTTTGCGGCGATTCAGCACGCGTTGAAGGGGGCTGCTTCCTATGTATTGTGTAAGGGTATTCCTTAAGTCGAGTAGTGCCAGAAACTGGTTGGTGTCAGTGTCTTTGTTCTTTCTGTATGAGGCGTTTTGCACTTTTCACAACGGATTCCGCCTTTCCGTTAGCCTGCTGATTTCCAGGGCTTGCCATGAGATCTTCGAAGTCCCATTTCTCCGAGAAGTGTTTAAAAGCTGATGAGGTGAACTGGATTCCAGCGTTGGAGATCATGTAACAGGGGATCCCATACCTAGCAAAGTGTACTTTCAACTTGTGGTTGTTGTGTCTTCTAATCTATCTATCTCCCAAAAGTTTGAGAAATAATTGAAAGTTATGATGTACTCTACAGTCTTATTTTCTAAACAAATCAATGGCAACTTTCTGCCATGGCCGATCAGGTATATCATGTAACATCAAAGTTTCTTTCGGTTTCTCTGTAGCGAACTTGCAGCAGGTTTCGCAAATGGAGATGTATTCACGTATCTCCGATTACATTCCTGGCAAGCAAAACACATTTTCTAGCGCGGCGTAGGCATCCATCTATGCTAATGTGTGAGGAGTGAATTGAGCGCTTGATGTGACTCCGGAGACTAAGTGTAATGATTACTCGGTCGCCCTTGAAGATAAGTCAATCTTGAACTGACATCTCATCACGGGTGTGAAAATATCGGTGCAGCACAGCGGGAAGGTCCATTTTCTCGGATGGCGAACCCTGTATTATTGTCTTCCTAAGTTAGTCGCATACCTCGTCTTTATTTGTTGCTTTCCAGATCTGAGTCAGTGTTTCATCCTGGGTGGGTATGAAGCTAACCATGTTGACAAGCTCGAATTCGGCTTGATGCTTCTTTTCGGTTGTCATGTATGACCGCGATAGCATGTCAGCGATATACATTTGTTTTCTTTTGAGGTACACCACGTCGATGTCGTACTTCTGAGTTCGCAATTACATTCCCTGTAATCGTGTTGGAGCTTTTGCAAGTTTTTTTCACTATGGCTTCCAGCGGTTTATGATCTGTGTGTATCTCTGTTCGTCTGCCATAAGTGTGTTGGTGGAATTTCTCTAGTGAGAACACAATCGCCAGCATTTCGTTTTCGATTTGAGCGTATCTCTGCTCGGTATTAGTCAGTGCTCTGCTTGCATATGCTACTGGCTTTTCTTCTTGTAGTAATGCTGCGCCAAGTCCTTCTGAGCTGGCGTCACACTGTATTGTGAGGGCCATTTCCGGATCGTCGTTAGCGAGTACGGGTGCTTCAGTGACTGCTCGCTTTATTTCTGCGAATGCGGTATCTCATGCTTGCGACCACATCCATGGGACATCCTTGCGCGTCAGTTGCCGTATGGGCTCCATGATGGTCGACAATCTTAGTAGGAACCCTGCTATGTAGTTGACCGCCCCAAAGAGTCTCTGAATCTCTTCGATCGATGTGGGTCGCTTCAGTTTGGTGATCGCGTCAATTTTAGAAGGATCTGGGAGTAGCCCATCACTGGTAATGAGATGACCCATGAAGCTTATGGCAGTCTTTTTTACTTCTGCCTTTTCTCGGTTCAGCCTCATTCCCTTTATCGACACCGTTGTAGGAGTGGGTGCCTCTAGGAGTGCATCATGCTTTACTGAGGTTTGTTCTAGGTCATCTCCTGAACCGAATGCAATTATATCGTCAGCGACGCAAGCAGCTTCATCTAGACCGTCTATGGAGACGCTTTTGAAATATTTCAGAGCTCACACAAGTTCCAAAGGGGAGCGTCATCCATCAGTATTGACCGAACCACGTTTGGGAAGTTGTGAGGAGGCTTAATTCGTCATCTAGCACTACATGCCAGTATGCTGACGCAACGTCTACCTTAGTGAAGTATTTAGCATTTGTTAACTTAGGTAGTACTTCCTCTATGGTAGGTATTCAGCGCTTTGTTTAGCGGTCTTGGATCGATGCAGTTTCCAATATCCCGACATCTTTTTAGCGATAATCATTCGACTATTCCAGTCTGTTGGTTCGTCGACAGGTGCTTAACTCGGAGGTTTTCTAACCTTTTCAATTCGTCGTTGACTCGAGGAATCATAGATACTGGTACATCCGACTAGGGCAGTATTTTTTTTGTTGTGGGGTTCACTTGTAGGTGCACTTGGCTGGGCAGTGACCCCAGTTCGCCGTTAAAAACGTCCGAGTACTCTGTCATCAGTTGCTCACAGACTGGGTCTGAGTGAATATTAGCGATGTTGTCATAATGTACCATTATTAAGTTCATTTGTTCACTCTTCCGTTTTTTCCAGAAACGGGGTTAGGTTTTTTTTAACCACCGTCAACTTTGACATTAAGAAATAACTAAGACTTATATTAAATAATAACCAAGATTGACATTAAATGTATAACATACATTTACTTTAAGAATTACATAGATTGTTATTATACAATTACATAAACCGACATAAAATAATCACATCGATTAACACTAAATAATCTTATTAATATACATTAAAGAATAACATAGATTCTATTTAACAGAATCACATATAGTGGCATTAATAATCACATAGATTGACATTAACAGAATCACATGTTATTATAGAATAACGTAGATTTCCATTGAAAAAACACATAGACATAAACTACATAGATTGACATGAACAAATGGCATAAATAGGCATTAAATAATCACATAGATCACAATTTAAGAATCACATAGATTGGAATTTGAAATTAACATTAATTGACATTCAATATTAGCATCATAGAAATGGCATAGATTTGCATCGAAAGAATGATATAGATCCGGCATTAGATAATCACATAGATCGAAATAAATAATCACATACGTTGTCATTAACAAATGACATAGATTGGCTATAAAGCATCACCTACATTGACAATAAAAAATCACATGGGGTGACATTAAAGTATCACATAGATTAAAATTAAAGAATCACTTAGATTGACAGAAAAGAATCACATAGATTGGCGCTAAAAGAATCACATCGATTGGAATTGAGAGAATCACATAAATTGACATGAAAAAATAACAGATTCACAACGGAGAATCAGATGGATTAGCCTTTAAGAAACATAGTAATGTACATTAAAAAATCACATCGATGGTCATTAAATAATGACACTGATTGTTTTCAAAAGAATCACATAGGTTCGTAAAAAATCACATAGATAGACATTAAAAATTCTTTTGGATTAGCATTAAAGAATCATGTAGATTGACATGAACGGAATCAATTAGATTGACATAAAGGAATGACATAGAATTAAATTATAGAAAAACATAGATTGAGATTTAAGAATCACATGGATTCACATTTAAGCTCCACATACATTGCCATTAAAATTATCACATGCATTGTCAATTAATGAGTATATATATATATATATATATATATATATATATATATATATATATATATATATATATATATATATATATATATTAACATTAAAAAATCACATAGATTGCATTAAGGAATCACATTGACTGACATTTGAAAATCACATAGATTAATTTTAAAGAATCACATTGATCGGCTTCAATTACATATATTGACATTAAAAGATCACATACATTTACCATAAAACGATCACATCGATTAGCATTAAAGAATCAAAAAGATGTACATTAACAGAATACAATTAGATTGACATTAACAAATGGCATAGATTGGCATTAAATAATCACATATATTGGCATTAAAATATCACATAAATAACATTAAAGAATTACATAGATTGACCTTAAGAAATAACTAATATTGATATTAAAGAATAACCAAGATTGACATTAAAAGTATCACATAGATTAGAATTAACGAATCACATAGATTGATATTAAAAGAATCAAAAAAGATTTACATTAAAGAATCACAAAATGTGCTTTAAAAGAATCACATATGTTCGGATTTAAGAATCAAATATATTTGCATTAAAGAATCACATACATTGACATTTAAATAATCACATAGATTAGTATTAAATAACCACGTAGATTGACATTAAAAGTAGCTCATCGATTGATTATAAAGAACTACATTAAGGCATTACATAGATAAGTATTAGAGCATTACATAGATTGACATAAAATAATAACATACTTTTTATAAGTATCACAAATATATGCATTAAAACATCTCATGTATTAGCATTGAAAATTACATAGATTGACATAAAATGATCACATAGATCGTATTATAGTATCAGATAAAGCAACATTAAAAAATCACATAGGATGATAATAAGAAAAATGAATGACATAGATTGGCATTAAATAATTGCATTACAGAATCACATAAATTAGAATAAAAGACTCACATTGATTGCTATTGAATAGTGTCATCAAAGAAAAGGCATAGATTGGCATCAAAAGAATGACAGATATCGACATTAAAAATCGCATACATTGGCATTAAAAAATAACATACATTGACGTTAAAGAATGACAAAGTCCAGTTGTAAAAGAATCACATATATTGGCATTAAAGAATCACATAGATTGACCTTAAAAGAATCGCATCGATTGGCATTAAAGAATCATGTTTATGTACATTAACAGAATCAAAAGGATTTAAATTAAAGAATCACATATAGTGGCATTAAAGAATCACATAAATTGACATTAAATAATCACGAAGATTGGCATTTAAATAATCACATAAATTAGCATTAAATGATCACAAAGATTGGTTTAAATAATCACATAAATTAGCATTAATTACCTACTATACACCACCCTTGAGAGTCTTCAGTCTCTCTGTACAAGGGTTTGTCAGGACAACCTGACATGAGGATACTTCCTATTACAAGTAAACCCTGACTTAATATTCAAAATAACATAGTATTCGCAGCACATATAAGATATTATCGGTAGTGCTATACACTGGCTTATACCAGAAATAGTGTACCTTCTCCTATTGATGTTACCTAATGTAACAGTACTTAGCTAAATACTCCGCCAGACTAGATGAATTTTGTCCTGGAATACGGTAAAAGCAATAAACTACAAAACATATATACTATAACATAGTTGTCTGTTCAATTAGCGAGAGGAAATTTAATGTTCTTGACTTATTTACAACTAAACGTTTGAAAAGTCAAGAACTTTAAAAGAATATTCGAATATCTATGCATACATATAGAGATGAAGTGTTAGCCCCGAAGAGGGGGCCTTTGATTTCTGAGAACTTCGACTGAAGAATTACATAGATTGACATTAAAAGAATCAAATAGATTGACATTAAAGAATCACATTGATTGGCTTCAAAAGAATCACATATATTGGTATTTAAAAATCGCATATATTGACATTAAAGAATCACATAGATTAGCATTAAAGAATCAAATAGATGGACATTTAAGAATAACATAGTTGTGCTTTAAAAGAATCACATATATTGGCATTACACAATCACATATATTGACATTAAAGAATTACATAGATTGGCATTAAAAGAATCACATAGACTGGTATTATAGAATTACATAGATTGATATAAGAGAATCACATAGATTTGTATTTAAGAATTACATAGATTCACATTAAACAATCACAAAGATTTGCATTAAACGAATTAATTAATTGGCATATACAAATCACATGTATTGGTATTAAACTTTGACATTAAAAGTAGAATTACATGAATTGATATTGAATAAAACATAACGGTTGATCTGCCACTGAACCCACAAAACCAAACTAAGACTTAAATTAATTACATCAATCCTGAGACAAAATGCCTATTCCTGGAATGGTAACACCATGTTTCCCAATGTTACTTCGAATTTCTTCCACCAAAAAAATGTCAGAAATATTATATCATAAGTTATCTGGGATGCCGAGGGAATATTGGTGATTGACTACTTGCATCGTAGAAATTGCATCATCGTCTTGATCAAAAACCGTTCGAGAAGATTCCTAAAATAATAGATGTGGGGTAGATGCAAAATTCTGTCCCATGCGGATAACATTTTTGCGAACATATTTGAATTTTCGCGTACCTAAATAGCTTGTAGTTGTATTAAAGTTTTCTCTATTGAATATATTTTCACCTCTTTCTTGTTGCTCACTAATATCTGTATCTCACTCGAACTCTTCTGTTCGAATACTGCATTACTGTTGGTAATTTAAATTCAGTTTCGAATTAAAATCTTCGATTGTCACAATCAGTATCAATGTGATATACAAAATCAGGAGGAGCCAAAATTTGCATCCACGTCACATACGTTCGTTTCCGTTCAAGTTTTTTTAATTACATTTCTGTCACACATTTCTTATGTATTCTAAGGTGTATAATCTTTTTTCGTCATCGGGTTGATAGAAAATTATTTTAATTCAATACACGTTATTTACTTTCAAGACGTACTTCGTATTCGAAAAAATGTATTAGCATTTTTCAGTCTGTAAAGACTAAGAACACGAAGTCTGAGTTATGTAATGTTGAGGGCAATCTCCTACTCATGAAGCAGACTCCGCTCTCTACCTAGCTGGAATATTCAATTGGAAAAGCAAGTGACGAAAAGCATAGCTCTCGTTGCAGGTGTGGTCAGTACGTTGTCGCATACAGCCTCACACTGTCTTGTACTCAGTTACCAAATGTTTCCTTATGGTTGACAACCAAATCCTTCCTATTCCTGACTTTTCCCTTAAGTTTCAGGCATGAATGTCCAACAGTCTTTGTTTTATCGCCGTTCAATGATATGCGTCTCATCCGTAGGGTGTGTGATGCTGAATGGGATTCGCCATCACCGGACCTTATCTGTGGGGTAACCATCCTTCACCCCTTCTCTTATCAGTATCGCTTCCCTTATTTTGTCATTTAGTCCTCACATTCCATGAACAATGTTTATGACAAAGGGGGGATAATTGCTGTTTGGGGGGTCGGAATCTATCCATGTAACATTTATCGCTTGCTAGTTGTTGACCTTGAAGTGGTATATTTTTAGATCTTTACATGAAGTGGCTTCATACCTTGTCTGGATCGATTTCCATAAGCATATATCAGGAATAAAGTCTATCAAAAAAATGACAAGATCTTTCCTAAACTGAAGAAATATATCTCGACCAAAATAAAATAAAAGTGGGTCAGAGAAATTGACAATGTTACACGTCGTGTCCAGGTGTACCTTCTATTGAACGGCGATGACTTGAATATTAAATATTCATAGCTGAAAATTGATGAACCAGTCAGGCATAGATGAGCTGTCTTCTCATACTGATGAGCAATATCCAGCCAAAAGCACCGGTTTTCAGGCGCCAGGTAACACCCTTCATGCTATTATCTTATCAGTATGAGTAGTTCCGCAGACACATGACTAAACTAGGAGCTAGATTTAGTTGGCAGTGGCTGTTTCAGGGGTGAGGGCTATTTTATAGACAATATGAGATTTTCTCCATGGCCACTCCTTGACTAGAACAACTGGGCAACGAATATGTATAAACTTGAATACAAATCAAGAATATTTAAATGTTTTCACGTTTGCGCAGCGATCATTTCATAATTTATAGACACATATTCAAATATGTATCGAATTGATTCCTTATCATGTTCATAGAAATTGTTTAACCTTGAGACGGATCACGTATAGTGAATCAATTTTTAATCAAGTTAATGAGGAATATTTTTCCCGACATATTTTTAGATGCATCCTCGAAATTACATTTTTCGGTCTGTCAAGCTCAAGTTTGAAATAACATTTCTGTCGGTCTGTGACGCTTAAGTTTGAAATAAGATTTACGAAGGTCTGTTACGCTTAAGTTTGAAATAACATGGAGATGGATGCTAGCGCACGTGTTGGAGTCTAAATAAAATCCTCTGTTATACACTTTCTTATCATATTCATTTTTGTGGCAATGTTATTTCAGTAATAAATGAATATCACTTCATAATAGGGAGTTTCTCATAACATATGATTTACATTGGGATGAATTTATAACTAAGAAGAACGTAGATTATTTCGAATATGAATAAATTGACTCAATTATACTACAATCCCCGGCAGGTATGTGGCGTCAAAACTGTTTAGCTCTTTTAATTATCATGTTCATATCTGTGTGGTTTTCGGAGAACGAGGGTCGAAGCGACCACATGCAGTCTAACTTCCTATCTAGGACTGATTAACTTAACTCACTATTTCAAAGATACCTTCTCTTTTATTTATCACGTGATTGTAATTAATAATCACGCGACTATCTTACGTTCAAATTAAATAGAAAACAAAATCTCTCATATAACATTTTAAAAGAATTGGTTTTAAAAAATTATTAATAGCCTAAATATTTTTGCAAAATATTAAATGACGACCATTTTATAAAGGGGATTGCTATTACTTGATTCCCCCAAATTTTAATTGGTCACTAGACGATATAAGAATTAAAAGCTAACATTGATTGGCAAAAGCCAATATCAATCCCCCAAACCGAAAATATTTTACTTGATTATTTTCTTGGTTGTTTTTATAGGAACGAAATATAAAGACAAATAAGAACAAAAATAAAGAAAGAAAAATAAAAGAAAGATTAAGAGACATAGAAAAACGAGCAACAAAAGCAAGTAAAATAAACAAAAGAAGAAAGAAGAAAGAGACGGGAATATATGAACTATAAAAGAAAGGCAGAGAGAGAAAAAGAGAACGTAAAAACAAAGAAAAAGAAATGGAAAGAGGAAAAGAAATAAAAGTAGAAGGAATAAGGATAAAAGATGAAAGGAAAGAAGTAAGAAAGAGAAAAAGACGAAGAAAAGAAAAAAGAAGAAAGGGACAGGAATATATGAATTATAAAAGAGAGACAGAAGTAGAAAAAGAGAATATAAGAAGAAAGAAAAAAATGGAAAGAGAAAAAGACGAAGGAAAACAAACGAAATATTATAGACAGATAAATATAATACAAATAACTTTTTTTAAGACAAATCGAAAAGGAAACACGCGGTTGTTTGGGATAAATTTAAAACTTTCACAAAAGGAAAAAAAGTATTGGCCAAATATTGATTTATTCTTAAAATTCAAAGTGCATATCTAAGAGAATATCATGCTGAATACAGACCCCCCCCCCACGAGGTGAGTCTAAAATTGGAGCACGCTTCATGGTGTCCTTCGAGAGACGGATGAACACCAGTTTGATCCTGGCTCTTAACTCGTCCTTGATGTTGCATGCGTTACAGTTGGTGCCTTTCTTAACTGTACATGCTGTTACAATTAGGCGAGTTTGAGGACAGATGTTCGGACTGATAATGTTGTGCAAGTTCTCAGACAGCCACTTCCGGATTTTCTCGGAGGTGTGGACCAAGAGACAACCGTTGAAAGCAATATGAGGTGTATTTGTCCGGAATCGTCTGTTCTCAACCACTGACAAGTGGGACGGGGTAGACAGATGGATAATTACTGGTTATTCACATTTTAACAGAAGATTTCTCAACACATATTCGAACCATAACGCTTCCGATCGAACTCCCCCTTCTATCCGTCCCTCCCTCTTCGGGCAATGTGACGTCACGTCTGTTTCTATCAATTCCCACGGTATGGTTGACGGACTTTCGAGCACACCAAGCTGACCCCAACCGAACCTTATTTACTGTGATTCTCAACAACGAAATTATACTCGCCCAATATTTACCAGACGAACGGAAGGAAAGAAAGGGGAAAAAAGAAGAACATAAAACAGAAGAATTAAGAAAGAATAGTTATAGAAGAAAGAAAGAAAAAAATGATAATATAAATGAACAGATTAAGGAAAAAAAGAAAAAAAGAAAAAAAGAAAGATAAAATAGTAAAAAACAAAAAACGTTTTTTAAATTGAAAAGCAAATAAATATTAATAATAAAAACAAAATAAACAGTTTTAAAAACAAAGAAAAAGAGAATGTAATCTTTAATTATTCTCTTCTTCATTATAAAATAATCGCCAATTCCTAAAAGACTGTCAGATTGTTTTTCATTAATTAGAATGCCAATTCTACGAAATGATTAGAAAAACCAAAAAGTCAAGATATTTCACCGCTTTTATCGAGAATGTATTTCTTAATGAAAAAATATAATTCTAATTATTCTGATTCTAGAGCAAAATGAATCATTGTTTAAAGTTCTCAATAGATGACGAAATAAAATTATTAGGAAGAAATGATTACATTTTAATGATAATTTGAAATTCTATAATTATATTTTCTCTATTGTCTCCAAAGTAAATGAAATAGTTGAATGGATTATTATAAAATTTACAGGGTGTTTCAGAAGTATTGGACACATTGAAAGTCCTTATATCTGCTGAATTATGAATGGTAGTAAGAATAACGTGCTATCATTTGAAATCTTAATTTATTAAAAAATTTTAAATGCTAACATTTTCTTCATATGTTTACAAATCTGGTAATGGCTTTCACCTAAGCAGAAAAAAAAACGTTTTACGTCCTTGAGTTTGCAAAAACTGAATCATGGACATGTGTTCAACATGCATTTCGCACAGAATTTCGTAAAGAGACACCAGAAAGGAAGTCCATGTTGAGATGGTATGGTAAATTCATGAAGGATGGGTGTTTGTCAGGTGTCAGCTAACAAACGAGAACGCCCGTCAACTTCAGATTATACGGTTGAGCGGAGCTCCAGTAAATCGATCAGAAAAAAACAGTATGGAACTTCAGCTTCCTACAACAGCTGTTTGGCGTGTCTCAAAAAATACTGCATATGGCACCTTACAAGCTACACTTAGCTAAACAGTTGCACGACACCGGTCAATATAAAAATGTGTCTGCGACTTCTGGAACAATCTGTATTTTCAGCGAGGAAATATTATTGTTACAATATCTAAAGAACGGGTATAGTAATACTTAGCTGCATTCTACTACTACAGCAATGTTAGGCACAAGGTAAGTTTATGTATGTGTGTATTGATGAAGTAGATGGTAAGAAATCCAACAGTTTACAGAACGGTCGCGTTTCGATCTAGCTTGATGCATTTGCTCGTCTAGTAACACTGAAAATGTGTTATACTGCAAAACAGTCTGTGGATGACTATAGTTATATATAACCATTTTTACCTCCACCAAAGAGGTTATGTTTTCGGTCGTTTTTACTTCCGCTGAAAACACACTCAAAGATCATTACAGTGTATGCGAACTTAGTCTTTATTGGACGCGGTAATTCCTGTGTACTCTAGGCTAGCCAAATGTTGCTTTGCGCGTTGTGCAACTAGTCCATGCAGAAGTTCTCATCTAAAATAATTAGTGCATCCCCGGCTTGACTAGGTGTTAGTACTTGTTCAGAAGTTTTTGGCATGTGTAAGGCGGTTCTATTGGGCCTTGGTGGTGAGTAGTTTGCTCTTACGACTGTTGTTCTGAAATGAAAAAACACTAAAAAAATATTATAAATATATCAAATTTGTCCCGAACACCCTGTAAATGAAGAAGTAAAAAGTGAGAAAAGGGGAAGAAAGAAAGCGAAAGGAACAAGATAAAAAAGAAAAAGAAAGGGAAATAAATACATAAATTAAGAGAAAATGTGAGCAGAAGGAAAGAAAGAAAAAAAATTGAGAAAGAAAGGAAAAGCAGAAAGTAAAAGAAGAAAAAAGAAGAAAGAATAACATAAAAAAGAACAAAAAGGATTTTTTTTTTAATTCTAAAACAAAACAAATATATAAATAATAAACCACTAATAAAAATTTATTTAAAAAACAAGAAAGATACAGAAAGAGAAAATGCGTAATTCTTCTCTCTTTCATTAAAAGATAATTACTAATTCCTAGAAGACGATCAGATTGTTTTCCATTAATTAGAATGCCAATTCTACGGAATGATAAGAAAAACCGAACAATCACGATATTTTCCCGGTTCCATCGAGAATATTATTCTTAATAAAACTATATAATGTTAATTAGTTTCATTCAAGATTTAAAAGAATCGTTATTTAAAATTCTCAATACATAACGAAATAATATGAAGAAGAAATTATTAAATGTTAATGATAATTTAAAATTTCTTTTTTCTATTGTCTCAAAAGCAAATAAAATGTTTGAAAATATATATTAGAAAATATATTCCTAGCCAAACAAATGTTATTGTTAGAATAACGATTATGGCTGACGGAACGAGAATAATCTACACCCGTGGATCAAATAGAGCGTTCAGTTCGTAATTTCTTTTAATTTTCTCATCGCTTTGTTTTTTTTATGAAGATGAGGCATATTACCAGATGCCATACATTCACCCGCTATTTATGAGACTTCAAACGAGTGATCATTTTAACATTCGAACAGTCCCTTTAAGCGCAATTGTTTTAATCTCTATTGTACTTATTTCACTGGATATATTCGCCAGATAGTTTTTGAACTTCGTTTTCATGAGCCTGGTTGCTCCTATGATTAGTGGAATGATTGAGATATTTCTAAGATTCTAGTTTCTTTTAATGTCGTACATAAGATCTTAGTATTTAGTTATATTCTCCCTCTCAGCTATGTTGAAGCAAACATCATTAGGGGCATTGACTCAACTAGTGTTGCTAATTTCTCCCTCTTGTCCCATATCACTATATCAAGTTTAACAGCTACGTTTTCGACGTATGTAGCTTTAGGGATCGCATAGTCATAGTGGATGGTGTATGACTTCTTTCCAACAGTTATTTCTGGTATATGTTCCAAGGACTTGCTGCTACACTGGATATTCAATCTTTTACAGATGGTCTAATGGGGATAGTTACACATTCTATTGTGTCACATTGTGTATTACCCGTCTCCCAGCAGAACGTTAAAAGTAGATTGGCCGGTGTAATACTTAAATCTGAAACACACAAATGTAAAATAGTATAAAATATCGATATTGCAAAATATTTACTATTGAGTAAACATTTATCAAGGCCACAAGCCACTCGAGTATAAGGGTTTATGATACGGAATAATTATCAGCCGACAGATGTGGAGCACTATCGATGTACTAACATTGACCAATGGTATGTAGTTTGATTACATATATGGAATTGTTTTGTTTGTATTGTATTTGAAGACGACCATATTGTAATCAGCAGGGTAGCCGTCATGTTATAATCTGTTTTCACAAACAGGAGACCTTGTAAAGAACTCTGCCCTTGGAAATTCTCTCCGACGTTAAGGTCATAGAGGGAGAAAGAAAATTCCTATTTTATTGTGATTGAAATACGAGTTCTTGCTTTGGATGTGTTACAGGGAGGAACCAAATATTGGTGTTCATTCAAGCACTTTTCATGGAAATAACGGTGGAGTAGAGAGAGAAAGAGAGTGAATGAGAGAGAGAGAGAGAGAGAGAGACTAGCAACGTTTCTTCTGTAAGTAAATGATTGTAGAGAGGAGAAGCGATCACCGCCAATTAAACTCATTTTTCAGGTTTGAACAAAATTTCTGTCTTTTTAACTTAAAGTACAGACATGTGAAAGAAGTTAATCGACACCCTTATTATCAGTAATAATGAAGAACGCTGTCAGATTTTTCTGGGTGACCTTGGCAAAATATGATTGATTACTTCCCCTCGTTGATAGATTAGACATGTACTCGGTTTACAGTGCAAAGTGAAATCCTGAGTTTTACGGTGATTTGACGCTGATTACGATCACCTTCTAATGACCACGATAGAAATTTTGAAATTCTGATACGTCTAATATTTTTTGGCCGGTGTCATACTTAAATGGTAATATATGATAAATATGCTTATATCGCAAATACAAAAATGCAAATTAGTATAATATTTCAAACTTTTAATGTAGTTTTGAACTGTTCTAAATGCTTGCCGTCTGCGAAGGAAGCAGAAACTTTAAACATATATTAATTATTTTTGATGGGTGTCTATTTACTTCTTCCATGTCTGTGTATATCTACAACGTAGTGGTCCCTATGATTTTTACGGGCATCTCATACGAAAATATGTAATGTTTCTCAAATAGTTTGTTTTTATGGTTATCAGTCTCGACACCATTATCTTCTTGGGTGTTTCCATGTTACATAAAACTTAACATCTGCACAAAGTTGGTTTCTTCGGCCGGTGGATTAGTCTTCCATTTTGCGAAGCATTTTATCTCGCAGTTCTCATCACAAATGTAGTCCCGAAAACAGGATTTTATATTTCTTAATTTTATTGCTAAAAAATATCTGCATTATTATTATTTTTATTTTTATTCTGGGTTACCTCGTGCCATACAGGAGAAGAAACGCACAAGACGTTCTGTCGACTTCATTGCTTTTAGCGGGTAACGTATTAAAAAATGTGTTTGTTCTTACACATCCTTTTCTTTCAAAAGAAATCACAATTGTTTATTTTACAATTAAATTTCCGAATTTTATAACTTACAGTTTGTCAAATAAACTCCACCTGACTACGACCTACATTCTAATCTTAACCCATATTTTATTAGTTCACTTTTATAATGCTCCGTCATCATCATCATCGTTTACTATTAGTTATAATTATTATTACAATAATAAGTAGTGTTATCATTACATTTGCTATCTCTCTACGGGTAATATCGTTACATATCTCTGGTTAGATTTTTTAAAGTTATGTTTCCCCTGCACCTTCCATTATGGGATGATCTATTTGCTTGAATTCACTTATTACTCTATAATGTTGCTGACTTCCCTATTGGAAATCCGATCTCTGTGGGATTCTTCTGAATTATCTCATTTTAACTGCTCAGTATAGTGTCCATGCATGTAATATGTCCACTACGTTCATTGTGTATATAGACATAAGAGTTTTGACTATTTACAGATATTAATAATAATTCTACTAATTAATATTAAATTATTGTTGTGGTTTAATGTTGCTTATTTAAGTCTACATAAATGCTGGTAAAACAAAATTTATCAGCTACAACAAAGGAGAGTACATTAAGCTGATCAATGGCAAAAACATCATGTCCGTCCTAGAATTTGTATAAATTGTATAATTTGTATAAATTGGCAGCAACATTAAGTCGGTGACAGGAGATTATAAAATCCACACAGGCAAAGCCTGTGGTGTTCTCAATGGCCTACGCACCATCTGGAAGTCAGTTTTTTCTAACATGACGCATCACTCGCCGGAACATACGCAAGTATGTTATGAAGTCCATTGAAAATCAGCTGGAAGAAACTCCCAACCAAGAAAAGCTTATATCGATACCTTCTCTCAATCTCAGCTAAGAGACAGAGCCAGAAGGTTTCGGATTACCAGTCAATCCTGTAGAAGTAAATTAGAACTTGTGACATTTCCATGACTAAGACTCGAATAATCGAGTGGAAATATCAAAGTTAATGAACGTTTTAAACATGCTTACTGATGGGTGTATAAATCAATTATATCCCGTGTCGCTTCTCTCCTGGTCGTTGGTGCTGTAGCTGCAATCATCATTTTGAACCAAGCCCTTTCTTGTTTGTTGCTAAACGACTGTCACAGAAAACAGGTTGATCTCGTGTGCGTGAGAGAGATAGAGATAGATAGATCGACAGATAGCCCGTCTCGCTACATCAGCTGTCCAACACGTGTTGCCCCCTTTCGTGGGAAGATCCGCCCGACACGTCTACTCTGGTTGATAATCTTGCCAGCTGAGAAAGACAGTGGTGGCCTCGCCCGGAAATCACGTGATGTCCATAACTTACACCCGGTGTCCCTCTCTGCCTCTTTATCTCTAAACGTTTCTACTCAAAACACGACTTGTAACACCTGTTTCTGTATCAATAACTTTAATTAGTTTGTTACTTGCTCATCATCCTATTCCATACAGTAACACTTTTATTTTATTATGTAAGTAGTAAATAAATCTTTCTTTTCACAAATCGTGTTTAAGTTTTAGTTTCTAGCTTGGGAATAGTCGAAGCTTCAATCTCCTACACTTACTGCAATTGTGAGACGGGAAACTACCAGCCGAGTAGAGATCACAGAGGCTACCAGTGAAAAATGTCATCCCTTTCATTGACATGAACAGAGGGTCAAACGATTGAAATTAAGGAGAAGCATCCTCAGGCCAGAGAATGCCTACTCCCACTGACATGGGAATGTTATTTTCTGGCTCAGAAGCACCCAGAGTCTAGTTGAAAACAATCAAGCGCCTGAGGCGATCTAATGTTTATATGACTGGATGGAGCTACAAAAATGACCCAACCGTCTGCGAATGTGGAGAGGAGGACCATGCGATGCAACACTGCTTTGTCTGCATTCTACTACCCAACCAGCGCACCTTGAAATATCTTGCAAAGGACTGTGTAAAAAACTGCGAAACTGTCATATGACCACATGCTTCAAAGACACGCAAAAAAAACGAACATACTTGCTATAACTGTGGCTATTAGATACTGACTAAACAAATATTCGTTAACGTTCTCAATTAGATTAGGTATTCGTCAGTCATTTATTTTTTATGACATTAAAAGAGTTTCTGCAAATATTTTATTTATCAACTCGCTCTAAAGATTCGGCGACTGTCATGTTCCTACGTCTAACAGCGACAAACATCAACGCGATTGCGAAAACCCTTTCACGAAGTATCTATTTGACAATTCGATTAGCCTCGATTCTCGTTGATGAGAAGTTAGATATCACAGATGGTAGATATCACACACGCTGAATATCACGCTCGTTAGATATCACACACGTAAGTCTTCAACACGTTACAGAAAGTAAACAGTTTACAGTTAAGTAAATAAGCTTGTAACAAAAGAAATAAAGCGATATTCGATAGATACGTTATCTACCTGTGTAATATATTTACGTTTGTTTGGCGTTAGAGCAAACCATTGAATTAAAAAAAAACAAGCAGGATCTTGTAGAAATTTCACAGTGTTTTCTAAATCTATCTGTATAATTTAAGTTACAGTTAAAAATAATATTCCTTTGAAATAAATGTTTGTAAGGGTAAATATTATTTTAAAAATGCTTTTTCTCCTCTCAGTAAAATAATTGTCATTTTCAGCTAAGTGTTATTTAAATAAATACAACAAATATATCTTTTTATTTATTTGAAAATTGTAGAAAATTAATTACTTTTAAAACAATAAATATTCCCTGTCTCCTCATCAAAAAAATATTTTTATGATAAATATTTTTTAAATTAATAAAACAAATTTAACTTCTTGAAATGTATTTATTTAAAATTGTACTGTTTTATTCGACGGGAAAACATGATTTAATTTTGAAACAATTCATTTTATAATAATTTATATTATATTATTATATTATATTATATTATATTATATTATATATATATATATATATATATATATATATATATATATATATATATATATATATATATATATATATATATATATATATATATATATATGAGAAAAGAAGGTAATCTGACGTAATGGGAAATTAAAAAGGAAAAACCAAAAGATGTTTTTTTTATGTATTCATCAGGGAGTAACACCGACTTCCTTGGTCCTGCGCTCCCAGTAGTGACTACTACTTCTTTTCATTAACCCATCATGTCAACCCAATATTTCTATGTACTTGCATGACACTTTTCTTAAAATTATCATCCTGAGGAAGTCTTACAAATAAAGACGAAACGTTGATGAATACATAAAAAAACATCTTTTGGTTTTTCCTTTTTCATTTCCCATATATATATATATATATATATATATATATATATATATATATATATATATATATATATATATATATATATATATATATATATATATGTAAATTGCGTTATCAGTTTCATTTTCTTTTTTTTTTCATTGTGATTAATTAATATAGTTTTTAAATGGTTCTTAAAACTCAAAATTTTTATTTAACCGTGAAATGTCCACAGGTCCCACTCATTAGATAATTGAAAAGAAATATCTATTTGTTTGAGATGTGTGAGAAAATCATACTTTTCCAGAATCGATCTGCAGCTCCGATAAATTTTACACGTCGCTGTTCCCGGTGTCCGCTGGGACCAATAAAAGCCAGGAAATCAAAATATTGTTGAGATAAAACGTCATGAAAGGACATTTCCGTTTGTTTATATCGACCTGGTGCATTCTATCGCTATCGGCCAACCACCTCCATTAGATTGGAACGAAAAGTGGGGTTCAGTTCCGATCGCAGAAACGATGCAGTCAATGCACACGTTTCCAGCAACCATAAGCATTACTATTACCGACATGCATTAGTTTTTTAAAATACAGTTAAGAAATTAACCAAAAACACTTATTTGGGTGTATCCACTTACTTGTGACCTATTTGCATTAAAATATTAATATTAAATATTAGATATAAATATATAACGTTGTCGTAAATACAGGTTCTGAGCAAATAAACCATTTTCTTTATCCATTTGTTTACGCCACGACTATGACTAGATAAAATTGCTACTTTACTGAGAACCCATATTTACGACAACTTTAAACGCTTATATCTCATATTAAATATTAGATATTAATTTTTAAAGCAAATGGGTCACTAATGAGTAGGTAAACAAAAATATAATTTTAGAATAATTTTCCAATTGTATTTCCTATAAAATTATTTATGTCGGTAATAGTAATGATTAACTGAAGAGCCATGATACAACGAGACAGCCTGTCTGTAGATGACTATATGATCCCCCTTCTTGGGTAGAGAACTGCAGTTGGGTGATGTCCAGCTGCTTCTTAGCGTAAAGTAAAGTTCTTTGTAAATAAACAAATTGAGCACGGTGGGCACATCCTATATGCAAAGTCAGCCTACTTGTACTTGCAGCAAATGGAGGGGCTGCCAAAAAGACATCCTGAAGTGTACCAGAAATCGTATGTGATTAGACGGAATGATCGCTACTGATCTGACTTGTCGACGAATCTGGTTATTGAGCAGGTGCTAATGAAAAACATGAAGACGTCTGGGGGTCTTACTCATGGCAGAGGAATGGACTAAATTCAACGATTGGTTTGGACGCTATCACTGCCAGCGTGCGCTGAAATCAAGTTTACAATGCAAGAACTATCAGGCATTCGTTATGGCACCAGGAGACTACTTCAGCAAGAAAAGAGTGAGATGTGACTTTGCATATAGGATGTATTCTTCTGCAGCGAATATTGGCAGCATTTTCCTAACAGCGTCAAGGTGCAATTCCCAGTTCCCGGTGCGCTCTGCCTTGATAAACAATTGCAGGATCTATTTCAGAGACTGTGTGTGCTATCTACCAATGAACCCTCAACTCAGCAGCAGCAAGAACATTTCCAGTGTGAGCTTTGTGGTTACGCACCTGCACTTTTTGATTCTTTCGGCCTACCGCGAGAGGCAAGAAAACGGCTTTGGCAGACGTAATATGGGAACTGACTTCCCCTGTACAATCAGATCCACAGTCTTCAGATCCACAGTATCTCTTAGATGGTGGAAAACTACTTCAACGCCCCCCATGAGATCTGTGCCTAATACCGCAGATATGCCCAACTAGATATGGAAGTGCATGCATTGCCTTTGATGGGTAAATCCATTAAAGACGCGACTTACCGACGCCGAGCAGAGGTCTCTGTTGGTGTTAAATGTGTTACTGACCCCTTTTAATGGTGTTCAAATTAAAAATATAAATGTTTTCCTAGCTAATCAAAAAAAGAATAATGATTCATCAACTTGCTTTGAAAGAGTTTGGAGGAAGAAGGTTGTAAAGCTGTCCATGCATCCGGAGATGCTGACGTATTGATTGTGAAGACTGCTCTAGAACTGGCACAGACAGGAGAAACCATTTTGATAGCAGATGACACTGTCCTATTGGTCCTCTTATGTTATCATGCCAATAGAGGTGAAGGTTACAACATCTTCTTCACGCCACAAGCAAAAGATAGTGCAAAAAGTGTGAAAGTCTGGAACATCAAAGAGAAGAGGAAATCTTTGGGAGATGTGGTCTGTTCCAACATTATTTTCATCCATGCACTACTGGGTTGTGATTCTACATCCAGTGTTTATGGAATAGAGAATGCAGCATCCCTTCGAAAGGTGATGAACAATAGAAACGTCTTCAAACTGGCAGAAGTGTTTGGCAAGGATAGCAGTAGAGAAGAGATTATTGAAGCTGAGGAGAAGGCTTTAGTGTGCCTGTACAATGGTAATGATGGGGAAAACATCAATCATCTCCGACTGAGGCGCTTTAAAGAAAAAGTTGCAAAAAGCTCAAAGTATGTTGAGGCCAAATCATTGCCACCAACAAGAGCAGCTACGAGATTCCATAGCCTTAGAGTTTACTTCCAAATTCAGGAATGGAAATATAGAAACCAGCTAGAACCTGACGAGTGGGGATGGAAACTTTCAGATGGTAAATTACAACCAATCAAGACTGACTTGCCATCTGGTCCTGTAAATTCGTTGGTTATAATTAGGTGTAACTGTACTGTAGGATGTACTGCAGCAAGATGCAGTTGCAGGAAACATGGCATTGATCGTTCAAACTTGTGTGGTAATTGCAAAGGCCTCCACTGTAGCAACTCACCACAGCCAGATCTTGATTATGATTAAGTTACCTTTGACTAGCTCTTGACAAGAAATGTTCTTTGGTCCGTTCATGAACTTGTTCTGTGGTGGTTATGCAAGAGGCTTGCCCCAGCATTCGACCAACTGACCATTCCTTTATTGTAAATTGTACTTATTTTGTACCTATTTTTTTATGAAATGTCAGGAATTAATGTGACAATTGTTGCCTTGGAAAAGGCTAGTTAATCTGTTTTTGTACCTTTTCTATTCATATTTGTATAAGAAATTAAAAAAACATGAAAACAATGACAGGGGCTAGTCATTTTCTGGTGTTAGTTTATTATTAAGCACATAGGTACCTATCATTACAATTTAAAACACCAAGAAAATATCAAGCTGGCTTGGGGTGGGCCCTGTGTGGGTTTTTATGCAAAAAATATTTTTTTATTTCTAATATAATAAAGGTTGTTTGTCAGAAAAAAGGTTTTTTTTTGTCAGTAATTGTCAGGAATTATATACATACTTGTCAAGTAATGTCAGGAATTTTATGTCTCAAATTTTCATATTGTTAAGTTGGATTTTAAAGATGCCGCCCGTTAGCCTCTTTCCTCAAGGGTAATTTTGGTAAACTTTTGTTTATCTTAAAGAGAGGCTATTTATGCCCAATATCCAAGTTAAAAACCTTTGTTAGCAATTTGTTTGAGGTTCAGCCACATTTTGACTGGACTAAATGGGTTTGATATGCGGTGACTAGTCAGTGCATATTTTTTAGTATGCAAGTTTTAATTTACACAAACTCTTTTGGCTACGCATTTGCGGACATGTTTTAGTTCAAACTGCGAATCAGCTAAACCTCCTAAAGCCAAGTTATATATATATATATATATATATATATATATATATATATATATATATATATATATATATATATATATATATGTGTGTGTGTGTGTCTGTGTGTCTGTGTGTGCATGTGTGTAATAAACAGACAGACTGTGTCGCTGCATTACAGCTCTTCGGTGTGGCTAGACAAGAAACTTCCCCGAACCCCGTTCGTATAGATGACAATCAGTGCTTCTAAACCCTTATCAATCATTGAAGACCTGCCGAACATTGTCAATTGTCTGAGAGTACTAATTATTAACACAATCAGCAATACATTATAAATTGGTGGTAGTTGGCGATTTTATTTACCAGAGAGCTCAACCCAAGAACGGGGCGGCATATACAAGTCATCAACATAAATCTGTGAATATATATATATATATATATATATATATATATATATATATATATATATATATATATATATATATGTATATATACATGCAGTTATGAATGTATATATTTATCGATTTCTCATCTTATATATGATGTGATAGGAAAGATAAATTATTTTTCAGGTTGTTGTGAACGAGTATCTAGTGCTTGTGAATCGTTACTTTCAATAATAGATCACGATGAATTCTTCACACTTACAGATACTCCACTGAGTTCCAACCCCTGTCTCACACACTGTAAAACATTCACACCAAGAATCCTCTAGCAACAACAGTGAAAAAAAAATTGTCTCTGTCTGTCTCTCTCTCTTTCTCTTACGTAATCTTCAGTATGGGACATGATATTTATGTCCGGTCGAAAGAGTCGAACCGAGTTTCAAAGTCACCTTTGACTTTGCAGCCTGGTATTAAACGCCTCGGCCACCGTCAATTGATATGAGAAAGTAGTGAATTTAAATTCTATATAATGTCGAATCGGCGGACATATACAGTAAGCGTAGTCATATAGTGTTCAACGGCAGGGACCGGAACATCACATTACGCATAGATTAACAGCTTAGTATAAATCATCATGGAGGCGCAATCCTTGTTGAAGGGGGCGAAACCACACACATATGCATATATATATATATATATATATATATATATATGAATCAAATAAATATAATCAATTTCATATTCGACAGTATTAATATATCTATAACTGTATATACTCAAATTTTTTTTCATATTCTTGCACATCTGAATAACGAATAAATCCTGAAACTGTAGTAAATAGTCACATCTGCCACATTGATTGCTATTTATTATTGTTATTTTTTAAAAAGATATTGAGCTCTTCATATGTAGAAAGGTTGATGTCTTGCTCCGACTTTGTTAAAGAATGATATCCGAACGATTCTATGTTTATACAATTGATTTTTATATTATTATATTTTCATATTCATAATCAATGTTTTCTACGCGCGTGATGTGGTTTTGTCTTGTTGGGCTGATTATTTACGTTTTACAACTCTTCTCAGCATTTTGTTTGATTTAATCCAAATTCTATTTCTTCTGATCTCTCTGTCTCCATGTCTCTCTCTCCCTCTATCTTGCTCTTTATCTCTCTCTCTCTCTCTCTCTATATATATATATATATATATATATATATATATATATATATATATATATATATATATATATATATAGTCTCAGAAGTTTCTCAACCATTAAAACTATAAAAAAAAATTTAAGTAAAAAAATGTTAAAAAACCCTAAAGTCCCAAGTCGTTCAGTGGAAAATCACTCACGTAAGTCAATTTAATTTTTACAGTTATTATATTAGTTTGCTTCTAACATTATTCAAGGGATCATCAGTTGTTTATCATGAAAAACTGTTTCGGCAATTTAATATATATATATATATATATATATATATATATATATATATATATATATATATATATATATAATTATGGTTTCTTACAAAAAATATATTTTTAGTGTATACACTTTATAATATCCCAAAATGTTCCAAATTGCAAGCTTAATTAAGTTATATTATAAGCATAAGAGTATATATATTAAAGGTGCATTCTAATGACCAAAAGAGCAGTCAATCTATAACCATAACTTTCATCTCTTCTATCAATTTCTTAATCTTAATAGTGGTTTGACTATATATGAAGATTAAGAAATCGAAAGAACAGATGAAAGGTATGATTAAGGATTAATTGTTCCTTTGGTCATTGGAATGCAACTAATATATATATATATATATATATATATATATATATATATATATATATATATATATTAAAATCGCCGAGTGTTAACGAGATGGTAATCAGTTCGCTCTTGGCTTGACACAGGTGTCTGTCTAGTCGCACTGAAGATGTCTGTGTAACTATATATATATATGATAATATAAAAAGCAATTTCTTTATATAGTTCGAACTGATTCTTATTAGAATCAGGTTGCAAAGTCAAAGGAAGCTCAAATTAAAAACATTTAAAGATGTATGTATTATTTGTATTGTTCTGACTATTATTGTTATCTTCGGTGTTATTCTCACAACGTTTCGACCGATATAACGTCCGTCCTTCTTCAGATTTATTTTGACAATGGCTATTATTGGTGAATGGTGGAAATAATTTTTTGTAAGTAAACAGTTCAATTATCTTAAAGAATGAAAAATTAAATATTTATTTATATTGTTTCACAACACAAACATTCCAGACACCAAATCATTTTAATCTTTAAGATTTCTAGGGTGTTTCGAAAAGCATAGTCAGATTATTACTGAATCAGAATGAACAAACTACACAGCATTCACACTGCTATAAATGTGTCTTACTTATATTTTTTAGACAAAACTAGTCTTATCATCTGAATAACATTAAAGTAAAAGGCTGGCCATCTTTTCTTAATCAATCGGTGGTGTGTGAAGTCTATCAACGAGGACTCTATGTATTTCCGGATAACATGCGATGCAGAAATCCTCATAGAAAGAATTATTTCAATTTTAAAACCGTAAGCCGTTAAAGATTGCATCAAGTTTAGCTATTTTTACCAATCAAAGACAAAAGATATGTACTATAATTTCTGCGAATTCTATTTCTTACAGCAAATGTTTAATGTGTTATCTTCGACAAATATATCTATTGCTATCAAGCCACGAGTTACATCTGACTTGACCTACACTGACCTTTCAGTTCTGATTCAAAATCACAAACCCGATATACTCAATACACACGTTTCACGCCATTCCGTTTTCATATCTTCATGTAGATATAAAAAATATGGATCTCGTGTAATAATTGTATGCAGATATAATTATCGTCTGGCAGCGTGATTTATGACGTGAATCACGCAAGCTTCTTTATTTCAGACGATCATATCTTTTAATTGTTATCCTTAATAGCTTTCATATTTTTTGAAACAATGGCTAAATATGTCTTGTTTTCCTGGAGCGAAGTCAATGAGAGAAACATAAATCAACGAATCTAATTTCATTTATTGGTGCCCAAATGACCTTCCGTAAATAAACGAGCAAATCAGCAGTTATTCAACGAGTCTTATTTTGCTCAACTACATAAATGGGTGAATAATTTGTTTTTGTCTTCCAATGAATTGTATTCAAATAGACATATTCAAATAAGCATAGAAAATGAAAGTTTATTATTATTATTATTATTATTATTATTATTATTATTATTATTATAACTACTACTACTACTACTACTACTACTACTACTATATTACACACCCTCTGTCAAAAATGACGGGAAAATATTATCTTTCGTCAGTGTTGGCACTCTCTATTTATCTAGATATATTCCGGAAATATTCATATAAAATCATATAATTACGTCAGTAATTAATTTTTTTCACATATAAATTAGTATTATAATTTTCTGATGACCTAAAGAAAAGAACACCTACAGTTGACTTTTTGTTATAGAGTGGTGGATTTCTTTCCGAATTAATTTCAGGCGGCAGGGTAATTCTGAGATGGTTGTCTTACTTGCATTTTTCTTTCTCGCTTCCTCTCTTTTCACTACTTGAAATGTTTGTTTTTTTCGGGGGTAGAAATAAGCATGTGTTTTACTCGCTAATCTTTTGGTGGCGGGAGAGAAGAAGAATTATCCACGGACATATGTTTCGTGGCTGATGTTAGCGATATTCAAAACTAGGACCCCAGAGTCTCAAGCCTGAACCTCTACAACTGACCTCATCTACGCGAGTACTAATTGTATTGTTTTCTTATAAATTTCATTTATTTGCTTATCTCACTAGGTTCAGCCACGCTGATGAGTCATATAACGACGAAACACGTGTCCGTGGATAATTATATTTAAAAGATATATATGTCACTCCCCATCTGGGAGCATCACCTTGGTGAAAGGAAAACTATTCCAAACAAGCATTTAGATATAGTGCTTTTGGTTCTAAAGTATCGCAAACAAAATAAAAAAAACACCTATATATATATATATATATATATATATATATATATATATATATATATATATATATATAGCATAATATAAAATGAAATGATAAAATAAGGTGCGAATCATATTTTATTAGAATTAAATGTTGATGCAAAGTACCGTAATGTCATTAACTCATGAGATTTCAAAAAAAATTCTTCTCCTCAAAGGACCATTATCGCAATGACATTACTGCAGGTAATATAATTAAACTTTGAAAATATATAAAGATATATATAAAAATACATAAATGTATATAAAACATCAAATATATCAGCCCAAAACATACTTTTTTGTTAAAGCTATACAATTCATCCAATTCATACAATTTAAAACATATTCAGGAAAGATATCCAAGAGGTTGATTGAAAAGTGATCCAGGTGGTGAATGGTAGTCCAAAAACGAAAAAGTTATCCAGGCGGGAAATCTGTTTGCAATTGATGCAGTAAATGACAGTGAAAAATGTATCCGAGGTGTATGCAAATTAATAAAACGATAAATAAACCAAATCATATGAAAAGTTCAGAAAACTCACTTGGTGTTGAATATTATTATGTTTAAAATTCAGGGTTCTTATGAGCTGATCGAAGTAGTTCAAACCATAACTCCCTAGTTAAATGAAAGATCCGCTAAATATATATATTATGACTACTACAACTATTTGTACTGTTCTATTATTATTTATTAATTTTTCACTATCATTATGACTATTGTTAAACTTACTGGGATTACCACTCTGATTACTGCTGTCGGTAAAACCACTATTATTACTATTTTTATATGATCAGCATTATTGCAACCATTAACCCATATCACAATATCGGCAAACATTATCTTATTATTTACTATTATTATGATTATCACTACCTCCTAGTATATCTAATATTTCTTAATTATTATATTTCTTTCCTAAACTATCATTTTTTCATAAATCCTTAAATATTATTGACCACCATTATCGTTGTTGTCGTCGCTATTTTTATTTTTATTACTATTAATATTATTATCATTTTTATTATTATTATTATTATTATTATTATTATTATTATTATTATTATTATTAATAATAATAATAATAATAATAATAATAATAATAATAATAATAATAATAATAATAATAATAATAATAATAATAATAATAATAATAATAATAATAATAATAATAATAATTAATAACGCCAGCATTTTCTAGCTATTCTTTAGTTATATTTTTTTAGTACTTTTAAATTAAATTAAACTATTATTATTATTTTTATTATCATTCATTATTATTTTCATTATTTCATCTCAATTATTATGGGTGTTTATTATAATTACTATTATTATTACTACTACTAATCCTGTTATAGTTAACGAATATATTTATTCGATTTATTAATGGTAAGCTAATAAACTCTAGACAAAATATAAAGATTATATTAATTCAGAATTAGCGACACATTTGATTACCACCCCACCACCACACCAATTACACGCGTCTGATCGGGTTGTCCGCACGCACGCATACACACATATACACAATATTATAGTTCACTTAAAAAATACATTTATCCGCTCGGCTTGAAAATAACTGTCGTTTTTTTTACACTTGAATCGTGCATGTCCACTTCTATTTTCTATTTCCTATCTCTTCTCTCTCGGTCTGAATCAACAGGCGTTTTCTTTTCCTTTTTCTTCTCCTTCTTTTCCTTTATGTGTCTACCTTCCTATCACTTTTCCCTTCATTATATGCCTCTCTTTCCACCTTATTTTTTATTTATTTATTTATTTATTTATTTATTTATTTATTTATTTATTTATTTGTCCTGTTTGTTTTAGTTTTTAGATTTTAGATTTTTTAGATTTTTTGTTTTTTGTTTTTTGTTTTAAATTTTTTAGATTTTTAATTTTTAATTTTTAACGGCCCCAATTTTTGAAATGTTAAATTTCTTTTCTTCTTCTTCTCTTACTTTATCTCTCCATTTCATTCTCTCCAAATATAATCTGAGGTTAAGATCGGATTCTAACTCTGCCTGATGAGATCTCAGTTTATACTAACTGTTAATCGATAACATGGACATGCCAGTGTCGCAGATTTTTTACATGTCTGTGTAAATAAAATTATCATATATATATATATATATATATATATATATATATATATATATATATATATATATATATATATATTAAAGTAAATATTAATTATTTTACCTACAGATATCAATGTTTCATGCTTACGCAATCTTCAGTGTAGGAGACGTTAATTCACGTCGGTCGAATGCCACAAACCCGGTTTTACAAATCGCCACTGATTCGTACTCGGGTGTCTTTCCCCTCGGTCGGCGTCAATTTGCATAATAATTAGGAGTGATTTAAATCTAGAAACGCCAAGTTGGCGGACACGTATAGCGAGTAGTGGAGACAGTGATTCACCAACAACAACAAACAGGGTCGGAATCTCGCTTTTAATTCATAGTATTACTGCTCGTTTATAAAGTCTCTCAGAGTGCACCAATCCTAGTAAAGAGACTTTAATTATATTTTGAAGTAAATATTAATTATTTTTACCTACAGACATCGATGTTTCATGCTTACGCAATCTTCAGTGTAGGGGATGTTAATTCACGTCGGTCGGTATATATATATATATATATATATATATATATATATATATATATATATATATATATATATATATATATATATATATATATATTCGGATTTCGAATCTCGGCGTGGATACACTCGCCACGTCTAACCAGAGTAATAAGTTGTATACGACGAAACAGGTCTCTGTGAATGACTATATATATATATATATATATATATATATATATATATATATATATATATATATATATATACATGACAAGTTAGCTGAACAGAGGAATCCATATTTTATTCCATAAAGAAAATCATTAAGTAAATCTGCGCATTAGCGATTCTAAGTTACATCCTGAGCAATCAGATGTCATGCGCAGATTTTCCTGATGATTTCCTATGCTCATGATTAAACTCAAAATCGCAAGGTAAGCTACAGATAACTTTCTAATCGCCTCTGCCATGTGTCTTTCGTATCTGAAAAAAGCTGGAACGTAAAACGACTGAAACAATCAATGTGAGAAAACCCGTCTTTAAATTGTAAATAATATTATTCTCATATATATATATATATATATATATATATATATATATATATATATATATATATATATAGAGAGAGAGAGAGAGAGAGAGAGAGAGAGAGAGAGAGATTCTGATTGAGAACTTTTTGGTTTTCTAATGAGTCTATGGAAGAAATATCCGGAATTAACATACAAATAAGGTTGTTCTTCTGTTGAACGAAACGGATCCAAAATTATACCAAAGTTTTTATTTAGAAAAAATGATTGGTAAAATGAATAAAATCTCGGTGTTTAGAATTTAGCAAAATGTTGTTTATCTATTTATATATACATATACATAGACACATGCAAGCACACACATATTATTATGTGGAGCTGGTACTTTTACATACACCAATAAAACCATAAAAAGATGGAAACTCATATAAATGCCGTAAGGCTCAGAAGAAAGTATTGGGCGTCATGATGGGCTGGTTTGAAAGCCAACATGAAAATCTTGGTCGACATTATGCAAATGTTTGCCATTCTAATTTAAGGTAACTAAATGCAACAGACCAAATTAAAGTAGACTTGTAGTGGAGTGCTATTACAAAAGTAACCCACACAAAGTGGCTGCTTTACACATAGATAACATAATTCCGAAGTGATCCCATCAGTTTTCTAAACACCCTATGGATATATATATATATATATATATATATATATATATATATATATATATATATATATATATATGTGTGTGTGTGTGTGTGTGTGTGTGTTTGTGTGTGTATTTATAAAGTCTCTTTAAGAAAATAAAAGTTGAGCACTGTTAGAAGATATTTAAAAATAGACATTCACTTAAGCTACAAAACAAGGATCCAGTAAAATTCGTCGAGTCCTCTAGTCTATCTAGATGTTTACGCTTTGTTTGGCATAACTTTAATTTAAATACTCCGTATCACATGATAATTACCTATAGCCGAAATTCCAGAGTGAAAGCGTGCGGTATCAAAGGTGACTCTTTGAACCCGGTTCGCGCATCATGAACGTCTGTAATTATCACTCCCCTACACTGATGAGAGCAAAAAGCTCGAAATTACGTCATCTGTAGATAAATATAATTTAATATTCTTTTATGAGTGTGTATATATATATATATATATATATATATATATATATATATATATATATATATATATATATATATATACTTGGAACGCAAGTAACATGTATATATATATATATATATATATACATACATGTTACTTGCGTTCCATAGGAGCAATCAATCCATAACCACACCTATCATCTGGTTTTTCAATTTCTTTATCTCCATATATTGTCGAACCACTACAATCAATGCTTTCATCCGTTCTTGCAATTTCTTTATTTTCTTATATCGACGAATGCCTTTTATTCTTTTTCTGTTTCACCAACAAAAATGCGTCTTATATATTTCTTTTTTTTTTTTTTTAAACTCAACACCTTTTCTAGATCTTACGCGCGTTTCACAGCAAAATGAGGATAATAGCAGAGTCTTTGTCTTAACTTTGTTGATCATCAGAGAAATTGTTCATTCAATATTAAAATAAGAAAACATAATTCCAAAGATACTAGAAAAGAATATGAGAAAAGTTTCAAAAGAGTTCTTGACAAAGGTAAGGGCGAGTCAAAATATATGAACCGGACTCACATGAAAAATAGCGACAAAACTCCAGGATGCCTCCCTAACAGAAGATCTTTTCCCTAAAACTGTAAACGATTCAGATTATAGGTGGCTATGTATATATATAGGCAGTAAATCCTGCGACGCAAGAATTAGCGTCACACGATAAATGTGTATTACGTTAGGCATTTTAAAATATTTTGACTAGTTTCAAACGTAATGTTAGTAATTGTAAGTTGATGGGTTTTGATAAAAAATACCTTCAATTATTTTTTTTTAATTTGTTTCGAACTGTATTATTAAGGTGTTAATAAGTAAAATGTGTCTTTAATCTGAGGGGACTATTATGTTTTCGAAGGTGTTGGTGAATTGAGTTAGCGTTTACAAGATGCATGATGAGACGGCTGGATAGTGTAGTGGTTATAAAACAAATGTAGTTATTAACTTTATTATTAATTATTATTATTATTATTATTATTATTATTATTATTATTATTATTATTATTATTATTATTATCATTATTATTATTATTATTATTAGAGTTACATGCTCCCTTAAGGCATTTAAACTAATTCTAGCGTCACATAATTTAGATTGTCAAAGTCATTCCTGGAGAAATGCGTGGCCGTTCTTTTACGTCTAATTAACTTCACATGCACGTTTCTCAAGCTATCTTTTAAAATTCTCTTCTTTTCTACAGCTTTGTGTTAATTTTCCTTTGTTACCTGAAGATTATCCGACGAAGAATCGAAACCGTTCGTGATACATATGGAACATATATATATTTTTAAACACAAGAAAGATCATTAGAAAAATTGAAAAAATAAAAAATGTTAATTATACTTTTTAAAATGTTTTCAAGTTGAGTCATTCTGTTATGTTAACTATGTTTGCTTAAATGATGAAGTGTTATTAAAATACACAAACAATATATATATATATATATATATATATATATATATATATATAAATTCTTACTAAATCAATCCCAGCATAGGACTATATATGTAGGTATGAATAATTCGTAGTATGTATAAGAATATATATATATATATTAGTATGAAAATATACTTATGGTAAGAGAGCGAAACACAAACGTTTGTGTTTCATTCTCTGTGGAAATCATTAGGCTAATTGCCTCAGGATTTCCCATAAGAATGAAATACAAACATGTCAATGTAGCTTCATTGCCATAAGTTTTTTTCATACAACTACTACTAAGCTCTACGCACTGTTGAAATAAATAATAAAAACATATTCATAAGAGATATATCATATTATTTTATAATATAATTTTATATAAAATAAATTGTTATATATGTATATAAATAAATTGATTCGATTTTGTAAATAATTTCTGATTTTGTGTATACAATTAAGAATCTTTTTTTTTGTAATTTGAAAACATCAAATGTTGTTTTATTCGTCCAAATTTTAATACAAGATCTCGTCCTATTTTTCATAGCTGTTTTATCACTTGTATTGCAGTAAAACTATAAATTTATAACCCATATTATGGAATGACTGAATCTGCATATTCGACATGCGATGTCGTGGCAGTTTAAACAAAAAAATGTTTTGCAGAGACGGCGAAGAAAAATATGCAGCATATATGGCTAATATGACATAACAGAACGACAAGTAGGAAATTGGTTTACAAAGTGTCGTTCCAGAGATTTGATCATGGAAGATAAGCCGCAGCTTGAGCATCTATCGCACATCGATGAAAATGTTTAAACGCGTTCGTGGAGAATGATCCACGTCTAAGCACTCGTGAATTGGAAGAAAACCCCAATACTTAAAAGCCCAGTTATGTCGCCACTTAGAAAACATGGGGGAGGTTATCAAACCAGGCGTCTGGGTCTCTCATTCCTGAAATGAGTAAAATAAGGCAGATCGTATTTCAATAGCAACAAGTCATCTTTCACGGCAGCCGAATTGGCGATTTATTGATCGTGCCATAATAAATGGGTTTCTAATAAGAATATTCAACGTAAAAGCAGTAGGTTGATAAAAGAAAATCTCCATAACCCCCATCAGATCCATGGAAGAAAGATTTTAATGTGCGTTTAGTGGGATACTCGTGGCATTATCCGTCATGAGTTTTAAGGCAGAAACGAAACACTAAATACAAAAGTTTATGTTGAGTAATTTCAGCGTGTGGACTAAAATCCGAGAAAAAAAGGCCCGGCATTTACAATAGGAAAATAGTTGTCCTTTTCTATGACAACGCAATACATTACACTCCAAAAGTGACGCAGGAAAAGGTTCTGCAACTTGGCTGGGCTGTTCTACCCCATCCACCATATCTACATGACCTTGCCCTGATTGATTTTCACCCTTTTAGGTCTTTACAAAGTACACCTTAAGGCAGATGATTCACTAAATGCAACCAGGTGAAAGAACACAATCAAAGCTTTTTTTTAATCAAAACCATCTTCGTTTTTTTCTGGTGGCATTAAAACGTGAATTGATAAATAGGAAAAGGGTCAATGTATAACGTGGACCCCACACCTCCTCTTCCTTCTTCCTCGTGACGGCATCATCATGTAATGATGAACCGATCGGCGCAGGAATCCTTCCTGACTGTGAACACCTTTTCTTTGGCTCGTGATTTCGTCTGTAGTGGCTGTAAAAAGAAAGATGGCTCGAATCTCCCCCGGGTCAGATGAATGACGACTTCGTGATTCTGTGAAGGCAAGATTACTTAGCAGGACAATTCGATGACAGAATAACTCAACAAACGGCTAGGTCTTTTCACAACAATAATTATTTAATAAAAATGAACGGTGGGTTTTCAACCCAAAGTCTATTCTTCGATAATGGCTTTTTTCTAACTATCTTATCTTCCTTCTCTCTGTGTGTGTGTGTGAATCTCTTTACGACTGCAAATCCTTAAGCGAGATATAACTTGTCTACTCAAACCGGTGGGTGTGGACTCTTACGGCTGTTGGTATTAATTGAGACATTAATCTCTGTTGGAAAACGATGGTGGGGCCCCGGGGCAACGGCTCCCTCGGGATCCGACCAGCTCGGCCGAGATCTCGGGTCTAACTCTTTTGTGATCGCATTTTCGCGTCAAATAACAAAGACGAAAAGCGTATAACTCATACACTCTCTCTCTCTCTCTCTCTCTCTCTCTCTCTCTCTCTTCTCGTCGTGTGGTACGCGCGATGCTGACTTACTCTCTTTCTTTCCCCCATCCCTTTTTCTGTGTCCCCACCCCTCTCGTCGGGTGGTACGACAATTGGGGTGTTCTGGTTCGCCTCCCTCCGACGTTATCTAGATCAAACAATCATCGGGAAGAGGAGGCTCTGGCCACAATCAAAAGTGACAGCCCGATCGGCGATCCTATCTCCGCCGCCCGCGCCCGCACACATAGAGCCTGGCACGCTTGCTTTTCCCCGTTGATGTCTCCCCCAGTATTTACGATTAACGGGGCCCGCCAGACATATGGAAATTGTCATTTCTCGGGCGGGCTCGATCGCCACGTCAACACGAGAACCAATTTCAGACTTTTTGGCGCCAACGGCGATTAAGGTCTGGTCAGTCAAAAATATGTACTAGCTCCCAGACTTCCACTTGTCTCTACGCGGGGCCTGATCTCCCCGATGCATTCCAGTGCACCCCGGGGTGCAGACTCCGTCGCTGAAACCACTGTTTCACATCCGCCCAATCCTTATTTCGTGTCAATTGGTCGAAATTGACACCTCCCAGACCGTCACCTTTCTCCACGTGGGGGGCTGATCTCTCCGATGCATATCGGTGCGCCATAAAGGGGGCAGATACGTCGGATGAAATCACTGTTTCACATCCGTCCACCCTTATTTCGTGTCACTTGGTTGCAATTGACATCTCCCAGACCGTTACCTTTCCCCACACACAGAGAGAACAACGGATAATACAATCAAAACAATAATAATCAAAAATTAAAACAAACTGTAGCTAAAAAATGGAACAAAAGTTTTCTTTTTCTGTTCTGTTTTCTTTTGGTCTGTCCTTCTTTTTCTCTTTCCAGTCTATTAAAACATCAGGACTACGTATGTATGTGTGTATGTGCGTATGCATTTTGTGGTTTCTGTGTTGGGAGGTGGGTAGGTGACAAAATGAATTATTATGCATGCAATTAAAAGTTTGTTAATACAGATTGGAGCTCGCAACGCCCCTTACAAATTACGTCACCATCACCCTCTCCTCGGAATCAATCTCTACTTCTTCACTGGTCATCCACCCGGATTTCCGACACGGGCAGCGATTCCTGCTCCCGCTCGCGATCTGGGTGAAGTGTACTCAAGGGTAACCCTCCCTCGCTCATGCACTCGGCCGTCGGTGTGCTCGCGCCGTCCAATTTCTCCCTATGTCTTTCTCGCGCCCTTTGTCTTTTCTGCAAAAGCTAACCCTATTATTTATGTGCACAATTCTCACTAACATCCACCAAGCCCTATCGTGCCCGTGTCTAGTTCTACCTTTTAACGTGAATTTTCCCTTCCTGACGGGGTTAATCGAACCCTCAATCTCTCTAAAGCTAATAGCTTGTTACCTTCTGGTTATGCAACGCATTTTAACACATTATAATACTTTCATAACTGTTCGATGGGGGCGACCGGTAATCGCAAACGATTTGGTAATTCGGCTTTAATCTGCCGAGATGATTATATTCGGCGACAAGTGTCTTAGCGATTGCATATCCAACTGTGCACCTGTGCACTCACTCGTCAGTATCAACAACTGAAATTCTCTTGGTACGGACCTGTCTGGTTCGCATACCGTCACTATCATTGCGTCGGCCACCTCGGCCAGATTCTCTTCCGTTCCCTTCTCTGGGAAAACAATTCTCTCAGACTAACACCTTCTTGGCTCACTTCGGCCCGGTGACATTCGATATCGATGCGCCTTCTCTGGCTGCATGCGACAGTAACCCTTTTGGTTCTTCCCTATAACTTCCAATTTCTTCATAATCATTCTCTCATCGCTTCCCGACACTGTCCCTAATTACTCATCGAGTGCCTCTCCCAGCAACGGGGGGCCACTGATTTCTTCTGCTTCGTCTGTATCAACACTATCTATCTTAGATAGGATCTCATATCCTTCTCTTCGCTTATCATTACTTCTGTGCCCTTTCGTAAGGCGCACCACAATCTGTCGTATTCACGGTGGTTCGAACATCTGTCGATTACTTCAACTTTCTTTTGCTTTTACAACTCACTATATATCTGCCTGGTCGTTCGGCAACAGCCCATCCAGCTGCAGGTATATTACTACTTGTGATCGATCATTTGGATCTAACCACGACGACCCTCCATCGGCCCCAGTTATGCATCTCTTTCTATCCTTATATGTCCGTTTATCTCGGGGGGGGGGCATCCAAGACAACTGTCCGCGCCACAGCCACCAGCACCGCACACGCATGGGGGCCCTCCCTGCGCACGGTGGAGCCAATGAATGCGACACAGCACAACCTCGGCCTCTCCCCCAGGTCCTTGACTATCTTTGGCTTGGCTTTCCTGCTATTCTGTGGTGGGGCGTTCTGCTCCCCTCTACCGTAACTTCATAGGTAATTCCTCTACCTTTTTGGCTAACCGATTTTCTCTCAGTCCCTTCTGGAGCTGGGCAGGGGGGTATTTTGCCGCTCTCCTCCCACTCGCTGGACTCGTCAACCGACCTAGCAGTCGCGTTTAATTCGATCTCTCTCTACGGGGGGGTTCATTGCTTCTTGCGGTTTCTCATAAACCGGCGAACAAAACCCAAGCCCGTCTTCTTCCCATTCTACCGTAACTTCATAGGTAATTCCTCTACCTTTTTGGCTAACCGATTTTCTCTCAGTCTCTTCTGGAGCTGGGCAGGGGGGTATTTTGCCGCTCTCCTCCCACTCGCTGGACTGGTCAACCGACCTAGCAGTCGCGTTTAATTCGATCTCTCTCTACGGGGGGGTTCATTGCTTCTTGCGGTTTCTCATAAACCGGCGAACAAAACCCAAGCCCGTCTTCTTCCCATTTAATTTCGCTATCTTTCACTAAACTTATCATTCTGGGGGCCACCCTACTTTTTATACTCTGTGGGGTGGCCTCTGGGCGCTTCCCTGGTTCTTTACCCTAGTGTCAGGTGGCACACTAAGGTTCGGAATCCTAATTCCTCACCTCCGATCTATGCTGCTGTGCACCACCGACTCTCATGTCCGAACCGACCACACCTAGTGCAGTTCGGTCTAACCGAGCTGCGTGGGCGCCCATAATTTGTGGGACACTCTGCTGCTCTATGCCCCTCACCCCTGCAGGTCCAGCGGACTGATGCCTGTCTGGCCGGTGCGGGCCTATCGTGCTCATTTTGAAGGTCCCATGCCTTCCTTCTAGGATCGGAGTCTGCCTCCCAATCCTCTCCGCCCCCTCTCTCCATTCGGGGCCCCGGGCTCGCCCTGCCCCCCACCGTTTTCCTTCTCCCAGGCATTTCCTCGCCATTGCCTCTATCTACACGTTCCCCTAGTCTTATACTGTCTCTCGCTAATCTCTGGGCCTCCGCTAGTGTGAGCGGGTGACCCCTCAGCACCTCCCTCTGGGTCTCTCTAGCACCTAACCCGTCTACGAGGGCATCCACCAGGATTGCCTGGATGGGACCCGTATTTCGGATCGCCCCATCCGGGAAGGCCTGAACCGCCAATCCCTGGATTCGTTCGACTAACTCGTCGAGTCCCTCGCCGTTGTTTAACCTTAGCCGGGTCAACTTGCGTACGGCCTCAATCGCGGTTCGCTCGCTGGCGTATTACCTCACTAGCTGCTCGCGGAGCTCCGTCCAAGTGATCCCCGGGTTCTCTACATACCTCCCCTCAATGAATCTCGACACTGGGCCCCTCGCTCCCTCTAGAGCGAGCAGCACCATCTCGTGATTTTCTAAGCCGTAAATAAAACTTTTCTTTTCGATTACCGCCAACCACTCTCTTAGATCGGCGGAATGGCCTCTGAAGGAAGGCACGCGTATTCCTCCAATCAGTCTCTCTAGTTTTCTGGTCTCATCTCCCCCCATATCTGTCATACTATTTACTAGGTCCTCCTCCGAACCCATTCCCCTTGCGTTCTAGCTTACCACCCCTAACAACAGAACTACCCAAACTGTGTGCAAAGTTTGGACAACAATCGACACACCGACAAAACCGAGCAAGCGAACAAGAGAAATCAACGAGTCACTTACCCCTCTCCTCTGCTGCTCCTGTGGTCCCTCGTCTCTGGGTTGGTTGCTTGTTATTTTTCGAGTCCGTCTGGGCCTTTCAATCAATTGACTAAAAGTTCGCGGTCCCAGACCGATCTCAAAGTCTAAAAAACGTTTTTTCTTTCAGTCTATCTCTTTTTCTATCTTTCTCTTTTTTTTTCAAACACGGGTGTACATGCCCGTTAAACTGTTTCTCTCTTTTCTTTTCCTATTCTCTTTTTCTATCTTTTTTTTTCAAACACGGGTGTCGATGTCCGTCAAACTGTTTCTCTCTTTTCTTTTCCTTCCTCCTTTTTTTTTATTCTCTTTTTCAACCACGGGTGTACATGCCCGTTAAACTGTTTCTCTCTTTTCTTTTTCTTTTTCTATCTTTCTTTTTTTTTTTCAAACACGGGTGTCGATGTCCGTCAAACTTTTCTCTCTGCCGGTAAAAAAAAATCGTCCGTTGTGCCCGTGGGTTTTTTTAAAATTTGTCTGTCTATTTTTTTCTTTTTCCAAGGTGTTTTGCCGGAAAAAAAAATTGTTTTCTTTGTGGCCGTGGTTGGCTTTGTTCTTTTCTTCTCCCGAGGTTGCCAGGCACTCCTCACCGTACCATGATCCTAGGTCGCGGCACCATTTATAACGTGGACCCCACACCTCCTCTTCCTTCTTCCTCGTGACGGCATCATCATGTAATGATGAACCGATCGGCGCAGGAATCCTTCCTGACTGTGAACACCTTTTCTTTGGCTCGTGATTTCGTCTGTAGTGGCTGTAAAAAGAAAGATGGCTCGAATCTCCCCCGGGTCAGATGAATGACGACTTCGTGATTCTGTGAAGGCAAGATTACTTAGCAGGACAATTCGATGACAGAATAACTCAACAAACGGCTAGGTCTTTTCACAACAATAATTATTTAATAAAAATGAACGGTGGGTTTTCAACCCAAAGTCTATTCTTCGATAATGGCTTTTTTCTAACTATCTTATCTTCCTTCTCTGTGTGTGTGTGTGTGAATCTCTTTACGACTGCAAATCCTTAAGCGAGATATAACTTGTCTACTCAAACCGGTGGGTGTGGACTCTTACGGCTGTTGGTATTAATTGAGACATTAATCTCTGTTGGAAAACGATGGTGGGGCCCCGGGGCAACGGCTCCCTCGGGATCCGACCAGCTCGGCCGAGATCTCGGGTCTAACTCTTTTGTGATCGCATTTTCGCGTCAAATAACAAAGACGAAAAGCGTATAACTCATACACTCTCTCTCTCTCTCTCTCTCTCTCTCTCTCTCTCTCTTCTCGTCGTGTGGTACGCGCGATGCTGACTTACTCTCTTTCTTTCCCCCATCCCTTTTTCTGTGTCCCCACCCCTCTCGTCGGGTGGTACGACAATTGGGGTGTTCTGGTTCGCCTCCCTCCGACGTTATCTAGATCAAACAATCATCGGGAAGAGGAGGCTCTGGCCACAATCAAAAGTGACAGCCCGATCGGCGATCCTATCTCCGCCGCCCGCGCCCGCACACATAGAGCCTGGCACGCTTGCTTTTCCCCGTTGATGTCTCCCCCAGTATTTACGATTAACGGGGCCCGCCAGACATATGGAAATTGTCATTTCTCGGGCGGGCTCGATCGCCACGTCAACACGAGAACCAATTTCAGACTTTTTGGCGCCAACGGCGATTAAGGTCTGGTCAGTCAAAAATATGTACTAGCTCCCAGACTTCCACTTGTCTCTACGCGGGGCCTGATCTCCCCGATGCATTCCAGTGCACCCCGGGGTGCAGACTCCGTCGCTGAAACCACTGTTTCACAAATGGAAGCAATAGCGATATACAACTGATTTTTTAATTCGTTTAGTATTATAAATTTAATCAAAGATCATAGAACAGAATTTATTTAAGAATCGACCTAATATATATATATATATATATATATATATATATATATATATATATATCCGTCTTTTAAAAAAAAATCTTATCTTTCTGTTTCTGCTGGGATGGGGCATCCTACCGGATATCAGACATTCACCGGCTAGTTCAGACACTCCAGCCTAGAGATATTTTAAAGATGTTAACCGTCTCTTTAAGTGCAATTGTTTCTATTTCTCTTGCACTCGGTTCACCGGGTATACCCGCCAGATAGCTTTTGAAATTCTTTTTCATTAGTCCTGCTGCACCTATAATTACTTAGATTATGGAGATCTTCCTAAGATTCCAGTGTCTATTCATGTCGCACATTAGACCTTGGTATTTCGTAATCTTTTCCCTTTCAGTTTTGTTTAATCTTGCATCATTACGGACACTGACGTCAACTAAAGTTTCTACTTTCTCCCTTTTGTCCCATATCACGATGTCAAGTTTAACAGCTCTATTTTCTGTAGGGTTGCATAGTCATAGTGGATGGTGTATAAATTATTTCCAACTGTTCTTTATTGTATATGCTCACAGGACTTGCTGCTACACTGGATACGCCAACTTTTTACATACAGTCCAGTGGAGATATTTACACACTCCGTTGTGTCGCATTGTATGATAGCCATCCCCTAGAATAACCTTACAACTGGATGTCAGGTGGCTCACATACTCTACTTCTGTGTAGCAGAACCTGTACTTGTTATTGTTGCTGAGATCACTCATTTTTTTAAAGGCATTGGTCATCAAGCCTTTATCCTGAGCAGCCATTATAATTCCCTCCTTATCATAGTGGAGATATCCTCTTTGTAGCCAATCTACAGAGCCTTCCTTATCTATATATTCCTGGAGTCATTCCCCTAGGAAATACTTAGCTCGTTGTTGGTTGGCCCATTCTTCCAGTTTTCTGGAATGGAAGGTGTTGATGCATTTTTGGCAGCTTTTGCAGGCTATTTCTGTGCCAGTATTGTTCTCTGTTTTTGCCTCATTTGTAAAACAGTCCTGTCCAAAATGTTTGGCCTGTTTTGTGATAGAGGTCGTTCTGTTTGCTCTAGTTTCTTGATGTTGGCATACCATCATAAGGTTTGGGTTCTGGGAGCTCATCAGATATTTGTCGGTGCTCACAATAGTTACTCGACGTTAATGGTCAATTTCTGAGAGACCTATACCCCCTGCTTCTCTTAGCAGATACAGCCTTGGTAGACACTGGTTCCTGTACACTACTCTGTACATTGTCAATATTTTTTCGTTTTAGTGTCTAATCTATTAATGTCCTTTTGTGGCCAATTATAATTCAAAAGCTGTATGTTATCACTGGCATAGCTAATTGGTTAACGGCAGTTACTTTGTTTTTGCTTGTAAGCTGTGTTTTGCACAATTTTCTAACACGGCGTATATATTCTTTGTTAATCTCATCTTAGCATGTTGAATTGAATCGTTTTCTTCTATGCCAAGGTATTTGTATTGTTCTTGTTCTTCAAGGTCGGTGATGTCAGTATCGTCATCGAGCTGTATGTTTTCCATTTGGATCTCCTTCCCAGCTATATATATATATATATATATATATATATATATATATGGGTGTATTACGTATATAGTTTGTATTTGTAGTCAAACTTAAGTGTAAAACTCAATGGACAATGGAAGTGTACACGGTATTAAGATGAAATCGATGTGCAATTATGAATTGAAATATTTTACGACAAATACACAAAACATTATAAAAAGAGGAATGTGTTTTTATTTTAAAAAATACAGTCGTTTCCTCATTGTTTATACAGATGAGACATTTATAAAAGCAAATCCCGAGTTTTATCAATAAATCAATCTTCAGCTTGAAAGAAAAAACGAACTTGTATATATATGTATATATATATACTCTCATGCTGCAAAAACTTAGTAAGGATAATGTAGACACACAATTACAAAATACTAAAAGAGAACAGTACAGAAGAAAAAATAACAGAATGCGTGGAAAAGTGACTAATATAGCAAAAATAACACTAAGAAGAACAAGAATATAAGCACTGCAGATAGTAATAACCCAAACCCTAATAGCAATCATCTAAATAGAAATGAAAAAGTTAGTAATTAAGAGAAAAGCTGTAACTGCATAACTCGTACACTTTGTCCACTGCAAAATCAATGCTTAACCAAAATTACTGTTTACCAAGCCACAATATTTGCTAAAGAAAAACCTAATAACAAGAAGTACTACGTGGGTGTGACTTCCCTTGATTTGAAAACAAGATATTACAACCACAAAAGCACATTTCAAAACAAAAAACGCCGAATTAAAACAGCACTAGCGAACCATTATTGGGAGCTCAAAGAAACCGGGCGCGCACCAATAATCGAATGGAAAATAATACGACGAGCCATAAATTTGTATAAATTTGAAATCCTAAACATTAAAAATACCCAAAATCTATTAAACAGTGGAAGTAAAATAGTAAACAACTACTTATGCACAAGAAATTTTATGTTAGGTTAACAATGCATAATAAATAAATCAATAAAAAATAAATGAACAAATAAAAAACTAAACTAGAACTTAAAATAGAAATACAAGCAAGCACGTGTAAAAATAAGGTCACCCATCATTTCAAAACGTCAATAAACGGGGATGGGCCACCCTATAAAAACAGAACAATAGAATAGTAAGTAAAATCAACTGAACCCTTGTTTGTGAGAAGCCCAACGATTGGCTAAGAGACTAACAAAGAATCTTATTGGTTAAATAGCTAGACACCACGTGTATATATAAAAACACCCGGCAACACAAACTCCATGCACTTTAGTTTGACGATTCCCTCCGGGGATGAAACGCGGAGGCCCCTGTGCAGTTTAATTTTCATAAACATATTTTCATAACTATATATATATATATATATATATATATATATATATATATATATATAAATGTCTTATTAACACAGAAGTTTAAGTTATAGCTCAAATATGTAGAACTAGAGTTCTAATTAGATTTAATGTAATGTATATCTTAGTAAATGCGGTGAACAAATTTCCATAAATTCATTAAAAACAATTCTTATTAGCATGCAACTGTTTCTTCTTTCTTCAATCACATAAATGTTTGTCATATACAAAATATTTTTTATATATTTTCTATTTGCTGACCATATTATTCAATGGAAACATCTGTTTAATCCTAGTTTAACATTTGAATTTTTAATCGTGGTATGTCTGTACCATGTGCGTTTAACTAATTTTCGGCCTATTTATACTTTATATAAGAATATATATATAAATATATATTTATATATATAATAAAAATGTCGCTTGCCTTTAAAGACATGCAAGCAACTATATTCGTTTCATAGCAGCTGAAACATGTTTTCATCGCGACGGTTTAAAAAAATAATAACATCATCAACAACAACGTGGAGTTTGGATTACAAACTTCGCTTGCCTTTAAAGACATGTAAGCAAATATTTTATTTGTACTTAGCAACCAAAATATGTTATCATGACCGTGTTATTATTTATAAAGGGGGGATTAATAAATAAAATAACAACATGGACAATTATATTTCCAGGAGTTGAAGACGACCAACATCTTAATCCGTGGCGATCAGTGTGCAACTCCACCGGATACTTCATCCACTTACAGTCTCCTTTCGAAATGTGAGTAGTTTGGCTACAGGCTAGTAACCTGTCCCTGTGAAAATTTCTTGCTATGAAAACAATCAAAGTATTCCAAATTCAAATTCAAGACAGCTAAAACTACGGATCTCACCACCAAGTAATCGTTTGACAGATGCCGATAAATGCTTTAATGAGGAATTCGGCATCTTGAAAGCCAGAATTCTTTGTGCAGAATCAATTACCCACATTGGATATTTGAACGTAAGGACTCTCTACCAAACATCCAAACTTGCACAGATCATCAAATAAATTGAGTTACAAATTGAACACCTTGGGTCTAAGCCAAGTACGCTGGACTGATTCCGAGAAGTTTATTCACAAGAATAAAACCATCATATTCTCAGGTCGACAGGATTGAATTCATCGAGGTGAAGTTGTAATCATCATGGACAAAGCTACCAACAGGTCCCTTGAGGAATGGGCACCTATTAATGAACGCATTTCTCATGTGAGGGTTACTGTCATTCAATGTCATGCTTCACTAATTATCAAGACGACAATAAAAAATAGTTTCTGACAACAACTTCAATAGGTAGTCGAGAAAGCCTCAATGTATGATATCTTCATCGTCATGTGTGACATAGAAGCATAGATTGGAACAAAACAAAATGGGGGTTGAAGACGTAGTAAGTCTCCACCGCACAGACAATAAGGACAGGTTCATCCAATTTTGCGGTATTAACAACAATAAACTTGGCTCATCACGTTTCGATCGTAAATGTATCCACAAAATCACCTTGGTTTCAAACGACCATAAGACATGACACAAATAGACCACATCACTATTAACTGGTGGGAGGGAATCAAGAATACCATGTAAGCTGCAGGAGAGGAAATCCTAGGCTACAAGAAGTCAAACAATGAAACTTGGATTAGTGACAACACTTGGAAGCTTATCAGCGAAAGGAAAACACTACATCAGCGGAGGAAGAATATCACTCCTAAGACCATAGAGGCATACCAACAATATACTGATAAGGACTAACAAGTAAAACTTACCTCTCTAAAAGACAAACGAATATGGCTCGAAGTTATGGCAGAGGAGGCAGAGATAGCTGCAAAACGTAGATATGAGAACTCTGTACCTAATTGCTAAGAATGTCACATGTAGTTCCAGAGTAACATCAGGTTCTATAAAAGCAAAAGATGGAACATTGCTCTCAACATGACTAGACGAGTTAGCTAGATGGGCTGAACACTTCAAGGAAGTATTGACCAGACCGAAGCCACCCATCTAAGCAGTCACTTAGAAACCCTCCACTCTTCTCTTTTTCAACATCAACGAATTTACGGAAGATGAAGTCCGTTTAGCCATTAAAAACTTAAAACGTAATAAGTAACCAGGGGTGGACGGCATTTCTTCAAAATTACTTCAAGATTTTTTTTCAATTTTTCTGGTACTCTATTTTTATGAAAATCATAAACATTAATAAATGTTCTACAGGTTTCACGAACGTTTTTGATTCTTCGTCGAATCATCATCAGGTGTAAAAAGCATATGAACAAAAAAGCTGGAGAAAGAAAATAATTGTTAAAAAGACAGTGGAGAAACGTGCAGAGAACATTTTTCGCATGTTCTAGGAATCTTATTTGATTACAATAGTGTATGTTAATATTCTTCCAGTTGTAAATGCCACCAGACTTCAGATTATAAGAAAAAGCCATAAAAATATATTAAACACAGATACGTATCCTCCATTTACAATAACAATAAAATTAGATTCATTATTTACTATAAGAAATTTAAACCCCCAAATTTTGTAGTATAAAACAACTCCTCCCCAATCCCAAAATCACTAAAAAGAGCCAATGTTATTTATAAGTTTAATATGCCCTTTGCGAAAATGTAACCATCATAATGATAATAAAGTTCTTTTTTATGATAGTGACTGTACATGAATGAACTTGATTTTGTTATTTAATACGACATGGGCGCAATAATATGAGTTTTTATGTATGCGCAACGGGGTGGGGATAGGTAATATATAGTATGCGCACCGGGGCTGAAGTAGGTACTATATAGTATGCGCATAGGGGCAGAGATAGGTACGTATTACTATACGCCCTAGGGGCAGAGATAGGTATGTATATAGTATGTGTACAGGAGCGGCGATAGGTACGTATATAGTATGCGCACCAGGGCGGCAATAGGTACTATATAGTATGCGCACCAGGGCGGCAATAGGTACAATATAGTATGCGCATTAGGGCTGCGATAGGTACGTATATAGAATGCGCACCGGGAAGGCGATAGGTACGTATATAGTATGCGCACCGGGGCTGCGATAGGTACGTATATAGAATGCGCACTGGGGCGGGGATAGGTACGTATCTAGTATGCGCATAGGGGCGGAGATATGGACGTATATAGTATGCGCACCGGGGCGGGGATAAGCACGTATATAGTATTCGCACAGGGGCGCAGATAGGTACGTATACAGTATGAGCAACGTGACGTATTAGAAAGCGCAGATAGAGGTTTTACTTTTAATAGAAATATGTTATACTTTTACCCAGGGCAATAGAATAGGAGTGGTGGGAAAGAGACAGCTTTTGCCAAAGGCAACAAGGAGAAGGTGACAACGGGGAGAGGAGGCGGTGAAATGGCGCGACCAGGGAAGAGAAGTGATAAACATAAAGAGACGGCTATAGAGAGAGGGAGAGAAATAGAAGTTGAATATAAAAATGTCACACACACTATTTTTCTTTGTGTTTTTGTGACTCCGAGTAATGCCGGGTAGCCCTGCTAGTATATATATATATATATATATATATATATATATATATATATATATATATAATTAATTTGTGTATAAAACATATACGTGGGCTTGCATAATCAGAAGTATGTGTTTATCAAACTTTGGCAATTAGTATGTGTATTTTATTGTAAGAATAAGTATGTGTATTTTATTGCAATATTTGGGTTTAATGCAGAATATAAGAATCTCTAAGGGTTCGCATTTTACTACATTCAAGTAGATTGGAATCGAAAACCGATTTGCGTCAGTAGAGTCTCTGACGGATTAATTCTCAAATAATAAAATCGTTCAGAGAAAGAAATATAGACATTGAGAGGGAGATACACAGATAGCAAGATAGTCGTTCTGTGAAGCGTATCATGTAATGGGCTGTTATATATATATATTACGATAATGGAAAATACACATCGCGTGATTGCAGCAACATTAATATTACACAGTTTCTTAAAGATTTCGATCACTTCCACGAAAATGTCAAGTATTAGAGTTCAAAATGTTTTCGTGATCGGGCTCTTTATTTTGTGTAAGCAAAGAAAACCGGTTTTGGATATGAAATTATAGATTTGTAAATGCATCATGTATTATATATATATATATATAAATATATATATATATATATATATATATATATATATATATATATGTATGTATATATATATATATATATATATATATATATATATATATATATATATATATATATATACTAGCAAAAACTAACCGGCCTCTGGGTGGCAATTACTGTCGCTGTCGTCTTCTTTACAGAAACTAAAGAAGTAATTTGCATTTGACATTTTGGCAATTTAGAGGAAATTCTAAAAAATGATGATTGTCGTAGTGTTATTTGATATATTCCAATATGGAGGAAATATACTGTGCATGAACATCGTCAAATTAATTTTTTTTAGGAAAAATCAACAAACGGTTAATTAAGATATTCAACGCTGATAAATTTTATTTTGTTTCAGCATAAAATTGAAAATGAATTCCCCATTAAAACCGGTTATATAATGAAATGAAGAATGAAATGAAGGGTGGAACGTCGATTGGTCAAATACTCCACTTTTATGTTACTGAGTAATTTGAAATGGGTACTTTGTACTTTTCACCTTTATTATAAAAGAAAGAAAAAATACGTAAGAATATTAAATATTATTTTGTAATTTAGAAAGAGGAGGTGTATTCTTTTCTATGAAAAATTTTTAATTTCTCAAAATCATCATCATCATCATCATCATCATCATCATCATCATCATCATCATCATCATCATCACTACCAACAAGTTAACTCCTTGGCCTTTTGGCTAGGAGCAATATGTAGTATCTGTACTGAATCTGCACTTAGTTTTTATGTTTTCTGTCAGTGAAAGAGAACTCCTTCTAGATCGAGGCAATTTAAATTTTGGTTCCGATTCAGAGTGCCCATTTTGGGGAATATGGATTCTCCCCACGTTAAATATTGATATTGCGCTTAACTCTGCTTTCATGGGAAAAAGTAAATAGGAACAGCAACAGCAACAACAACAGCAACAAATGTATTATAAAAATAATAAACGCATGTATTTAATTAACAGATTAGAAAATATTAATTCATGAGAAACTTTAAAATAAATAAATACGCAACTGAGAGGCTGATAGAATTATGTCATGATGAGCGAACTACATACACTGAGCCCCAAGGAGGGGTTAATGCCTGGGAGGATGATATCATGACAAGTTAGTGCTCTAACTCCCCAAACACACAAATTTTGGTAATCGTAAGGAAATGGTATCTTGAGGAACGAATATATAATGTACAGCTTTCCTCTCGAAGAGGAGGTAATGCCCGGAGGGAATGTATCATGACGAATGAAAATATACTACAGAGAATTAAATAAGCATAAACTGATTTAATGTCAATATAGGTGGAAACAAACGTTTGTATTTTTTTTATTTAGATAACATTTAAAACCATGGCAAGTTTCATTGTCTACGTGAAACGCCTAAATGAAAATCGGCTGGAAAAATATAGTCGCCATCTTTATAAACAAAGATGAATATGCTGGCTAAGAGAGAACGATAACTTTCATAACCGATATTACACTACCTCCCCCTTTAAAGATATTCTGACTAAATCGAGTCTTGTTCCTTTTTTTCATTCTGGGAGGATTCCCCCTACACACCTTTAAAACGGAAAAGGTCATGCCTGTCTTATGACAACAGAACTGATACTACACTACACTGCCCATTAAAAAATATTCCAATTTATTAAATTATTTTTGTTTGATTTAAGATTTAAAATGCCTAGTCACAAAAATATATTTTATGCTTCCGTGGCCTTTTGGCTAAGATCAAAGTGTAGTATCTGTTCTCGACATCTCAGCGGAAGTAAATAATCTCCCTTGAAAATAAAATTCTTAATAACTTTTTAAACGCTATCATTTTTTTATAAAATCTCTTTATCTTATTTTATTTATAATTATAATAATAGTACTACCAATAACACGATTGTGTATGTAGAAGAAAATTTGACATTACAAAGTAAAAAGGTATATTACAGTATATTAATTTATTAGACACTTAAAAATAAATAAATATTCAAATGAGCAGAATTGAGATTAGTTTGAGTGAGTATTGATTTACTCCTCTCCAGGAGTTAGGCACAAGGCCAGTTTTTATCTTACTCCCACAATTAAGATGTGACCCACGGTCGGGTCGAGAAAGTTGGGTTTGAAAAGCCAGCGCCCGAGAGGTGAGCACTCTGACCATTAAAAATTGCCTGGGCAGCCCCGTCGGCATTCCCCGGTAGGAGCGCCTTAGGCAGTAAGCAATAAACTTACTCCTCCCCAAAGAGGGGAGGGAAGCCTGGGAGGGTGGACCGCCTAGAACTGCATAGGACAGACCCATAGACCGGCGTAAATCAAGCCCTGAAGGCCAAGACAATACCACTCTATGGGGTGCAGTATCCATCGGAACAGAAACTACACTTTGATGTTAGCCAAAAGGCTAGTTTGAGTGAGTAGGACATGCCTATATATAGGGTATTTCAATATTTTTTAATATCATTAGAATTAAATAATCCTAAACTGTTTTGATGTTAATATAGTTAGGATAAATGGGAAAAAAAACTTTCGCATTTATTCATTTAGATATGAGCGGGGGTTTATATATATGTAGTATACGTTTTTATTCATACAAACGTTTGGCTACATATTTGCAGATATGATTTTGATCGAGCCAACTCGTTAATTTTAAAACTTGGCTTGAAGATCTAAATCTATACTGGGTTCTCATACATTACTATATATATATATATATATATATATATATAGTAAGGTATAAAAATATATTTATGACACTAAAATTACAGTACTTAGCCTAAAAACTTCCTGTTTAAAGAATCGATCCTAGTTGAATAATAGTTACATAGTTGTTAAATAAAAGTTACATAGTTGTTAAATAAAAGTTACATAGTTGTTAAATAAAAGTTACATAGTTGTTAGATAAAAGTTACATAGTTGTTAGATAAAAGTTACATAGTTGTTAGATAAAAGTTACATAGTTTTTAAATAAAAGTTACATAGTTGTTAAATAAAAAGTGCATAGTTGTTAAATAAAAGTTACATAGTTGTTAAATAAAAAGTGCATAGTTGTTAACTAAAAGTTACATAGTTGTTTAATAAATGTTACATAGTTGTTAAATCATAGTTACATAGTTGTTAAATAAAAGTTACATTGTTGTTAAATAAATGTTACATAGTTGTTAAATAAAAGTTACATAGTTGTTAAATAAAAGTTACATAGTTGTTTAATAAATGTTACATAGTTATTAAATAAAAGTTACATAGTTGTTAAATAAATGTTACATAGTTGTTAAATAAATGTTACATAGTTGTTAAATAAAAGTTATGTCCTCGAAGGGACATACTAAATAAATGAGGCAAACACATACGTTGAAAGATGAATAAAATGATATCAAAGTAATACAATGTCTCCGGTGTAGCTCTCTGCTACTTGACTGTATTTACTTCCCTCCCACCGCGGGAAGAAGTGGCACAAGGCCAAAAGGGTGGAAGATAAACAAACGCACAAGAAATGGTGCACTTTGGCATTTTAAAAATTGCGTGAGTAGCCCCGTCGGCATTCCCAGGTGAGGGCGTCTCAGGAAGTTAGCCATGAACTAACTCTTTACCAAATCAAAAAGGAACGGCCTGTAAGAGTGAACCTCCTAGGACTACCCGGGACTCATACCACAGCCTAACAGATAACAGCCACCGCAATTGCCACGTCTCTGTCAGACAGATTGTCGAGGACGAATCCTCGACTGGTATTCTAGGCGTTAAACAGTGCCTTTGCTACACAACTCTTCGAGTGGATTACAGTCAAGGTTTTATAGACTTATCGGAAATGGCCATTGTGTATCTAAATATGGATGCTTCTACAACAATAATTAATAGTGTCAGGGTTATACAATCGTGGAAATGTAATGACATTATCTTTTTTTAAATTCTTATAAACAAAACTTTTTGTTTTGAATCGCTGGACATAATTCAGACTCATCGCTAACTGCCTTATAAAGAATAAATATGACATTATCTTTTGTGTTCCTTCTTGTAAATTTGTAATGACAATGTCGTAATCTAATTAGTTTTGTTCGGACAATCGACTCTCTTCTGGTTTTATAAACGTGATTCGACGACTAATCTCTGGTCATATATATTTTTGTACTTTTTAATGAACCAACTTAACTTTGTTAAACCCCAGACCCATCGCTTATCTAAATAAAATTAGATTTTAGTCTTTATCATCCCTTTGTTTGAACTCCCCCAACTTACCTACCTGCGTATGTCAATATCGATAATTGCATTGTCGATATTATGTTTAATTCTAATAGTTTCTTTTGTGATTCGAGAATAATCGAATAATAAACATTTTTTTATTGATCATTTGGCCAAACTAAAACAAAAAGTGTGGATTCGACTCTAGAAATTCAATGTGTACCGCTTCGGCGTGTTATCTACGTATTATCAATCTACTTTGCTATAATATCTACACTCAATTTTTTACCTAATTTCTAATTTGATTGTGATCTTCTTCGTTCCTAGATTTCAAAGATTGACTAGTTATAAATATGTCTTAATAAAACTCAATGTCTGTGTGTATGTGTCTGTTTCCTATAGAAAAAAAGGTTGGAGAATCTACATAAAATTTAAAGGTGTGTTCTTATGTAATTTTTACCAGAGAAGACAATAGAATTGTTCTCAATCTTTAAGTGCACCGCTAAGGGGTTCTATGCCGATATAACTCTTTTAAAACTTTAAATATATCCTATTTTATATGAAATATTTATAAAATTATAAAATTTATAATTTTTTCTTGGGAAGACAATGAACTGGTCATGAATCTCTAAGTGCTTTCCTAACTTAAGAGTAGTATGTTGATCGAACTTCCTTTAAACCTTCAAATATATCCCATTTTTTATAAAAGTTATATCATATGAATAAAATTTTGCGGGGAAGACAATGGAAGTGGAACGGAATCTCTACATCACTCTTTATGTGTTCAATATCTACGTGCCCCCACCTCTAAGTGGCCCAATAAGGACAGAACCCTCTTTAAAACTTAAAATACGTCTATCTTATTTTAATAAAATTTTAACCATAATGATAAGTCGTTAATTCAGAGAGTTTTTTTTAACATTTCAGCTTCTTTCAACTATATTGGAGGTTGAAACGGGGGGGGGGCGCAGCAAAAACAAGGAAAGTTGTATGATGTTATGTGCATAATGAAAAAGTATATAGTAGTGATCCTCATTCAATTCTGATCACCTTCATATCTTCCTGATAGTTTTTCTTAACTTCATTAACCTTAATAAATCCTCTTTTATATTTCAGGCTTGAATACAGCAAAAGATGTTTATCTGATGTACATGCTGTTTATTGTTAGAATATTTTGATAAAGTTTAGACATTTTAGATTTGTTCTACTGTTTCGATTCAATAAGACATTTCTATATTTTTTCACAGTTTCAAAAAATTATCAGTTTCAATAAACTTTCTACTTCGTCAATTAAAGTAGGCATTTCTATATTTTTTCACAGTTTCAAACAATTCCAGTTTCAATAAACTTTCTTTTTTGCCAATTAAATTAGACATTTCTATATTTTTTGCAGTTTTAATAAATTATCTGTCACATATAATGTATGATATTCGGAATTGACGAATTATGAGTTCAAAATAAAATGTGTATGGTGCATTTTTTCCTTGTAGATACCAAGTCAAATCGGAACCATTCGAATGTCTTATCCTCACATGTCGTAGCTATACTTGCTATGTGAAAGAGAAATCGATTCTATTAGATATGGCGACACGCGTGGGTAAATTCTTACTTGTTATCTTTAAATACAACTAATTTAAAATAAATATAGCTCACGTTACCTACGCTTACGCCTTGCAACTGCGTTCCAAATTCCATAATGATCGGTTAATTAGTTTAGGAGTGAATCCCTCACACTTTTATAATTTTTATGCTTTTCTCGTTATGTTTCCTTGCTTGATTCAATCCAAGTCCAGCGTTATTTCTTCGATTCCAGTTCTATGCGTGTTACAGTTTTCGTTTAGTTACATTATTTTAAATTATACTTTCCTATTAAGTATAATCTCTATTTATATCAAGTGGGTTATGAGCATATGTTTATATAGTTCTGTGTATAGGATTCACTCCTAAACCAATTAAGCGATTATTATGTGTTTTGGAACGCAGCTGCTAGACGTAATCTGGGGTAATGTGGGTTATATTTATTTGAATATAGTTTTATTCAAAGTGGGGTCGAAACTTTTCGTGATGATTCATATGCTTTTGATATTTGTGAAATTTTATCAATTGATTTACAAAATTTCATTTTTGGGAGTATGTCAAAGTGTTTTAGGGGAAATATGGTGGTCGCAATCTCCTATTTAAAATAATTCAGATTTGAATAGTCCATTTCTTCTTAAAACCTCTTAAGCTTACGCGTTAAATTTAAGACATTTTCTAGAATGAAAATCATGTAATGAATTTTGATCAAAATATTACTAAGGATTCTAGACATAAGTAACATTATATATTGATTTGAATCTCCTTAAGGAGACATGTAATTGGTGTAAAACTGTTTGGGGAATTAATTTTACCCGCTCTGGGACGGGTATGCTTTTAGTCTGTTAGGAAAAGAACATATATTAAAAAATATATGAAACCTGTTTCCTAAAAAAGGTTTTAAAATAGCGGATGGATTTAATACATAAAAAGTAAGTAACAGTTATCTGTAATTAAATGTTTTCTGTTATTCATTTCCTACAATAATACCTACGAAAAGCAGCATACGTGCACATGCATGATAAAATGTATTTTCAAGTTTACATGGACAAAAACATCGACGCGAGAAGAAGAAAACGAAAACAACTTAACTCTTGTACGCGTTTCAAAATAACAGTGACATATCTACTGTATTTCTGTATTTTCGGATTTGGTTGATGAAGAAGATAATATGTTCGAAAATTCTCATCGCCGATGGGAAAAAGCACTATCTATGCAACAGTACATTAACGTTGCTGCCAGGTTCAAGAGTAATTCGAGCAATCCACAGAAACTAGGGTCGCTCTCCTCTACATCTCGGTGTAGTAGACAACGGAAAGGGAGCCTTCGTATCCTCATCGACTACAGCCGATCCATTTTGTGTTATATTTTATACTTTATTTTCGCATTTGGTATTTGATTAATAAAGAAGATAGAACCTTTAAAAATTCTCACTTTAATGGAAAATAAAAAAAACGATTTATATAACAATATATATGACCTAACCCTAACCTAACTAACCTAACCCTTCGCATACTTTATGTCGCCTATCTTTAAGATTAAGCCTATCTTTCTTTGCTCATAAAATACATTTTCATACTCGATTATTAAAGTGAGGCGGGCACACATGCGTTCACTTTGTATAGAAAAGACGAAGCGAGCTCGCATTCCAACTGTATTAAAATATTATGATTTAGAAACTAATAACTTTCGTCTTAACCAAAATAAGAAAGTTTTGAATTACTTCTGACTTCATCATCGCTTTTAACTAAGTTCTTTCATTTTCCTTTCTGGTTAGATGTTTAAGGGGGGGAGTGGGATCTGAAATGTTATTTTTCCTCGGAGATGAGAAAACGGGGAAGGAAAAAAAGGGAGAAAACGGGGTGGAAATTGTGGAACAGATATGACATAGAGAGACGTGTTTGTCGTCTAATTTCGGCTAATGTTGGACCTCTTGCTAGTAAATAAAGCCAAACAAATCAGTAGACTAAATATAGATGGTGGCAAATGAAAATATCTCTTTAACTCGTACCGAATGACAAATATTTCCGAACAGCGTGTTGTTTGTTATTGCTGCTTTTGTTTTCCACCGGTCCATTTGGAATAATGGTTAGAGTTTTCGCCGGGTCGGGAGTCCGGGGTTCAATCCTCGATAGATTCATAGCAAAGATTCGAAAATTGTACTTGATACCTCTTTGCTTAACACTCAGCATTATAAGATGATGATGAAGGGTATCTGGTGCTATCAAGGAAAACGAGTAGTAATCTTCCTTTACATCTCGCTGGAGTATTTTGTAGGGAGCTTTTGGGTCTATTGTTATTATATTTTCTGACTATTTTTAATGAAGCGTATTCGATTGAGAAAGAAAACTTTAAAATTTATTAAAGTAAAATGACTTAACAAACTAAAACTTTATAACTTCCGTCTTAATCAAAATACGAGAGTTTTAAAATAGTTCTGTTTCCGTTGTCGTTTCCACTCGGTTTTAATTAAGTTATTTTATTTTAATTTTTGGATAAATTTAGGTACTTTTGCAGAACATGACTTAAATCGACACGAATGTTTCCGATTGTTTCCAATTGGTATTTACGGAATAGTCCGAACATGACTAAGACGTCGCCGAACAGTCAATTAGGACCTACATAAACCCTTTCAGTATCCCAGTCAAATATATGACACCTTTTAAAATGCTTGTAAAAAGTAAATGTTACTCAATACACATGTGGGAGTCATACTGTCCTGTTTATTGGACACGTTTCAAGCGTGTTAAAACAGGGGTACACTGGTTGAATGGCAGATGACATCGAGGAAGATATATACAAATGTTCAATGATAATAATCATATTTTAAGCCGTGACTGGAAGGGTTAAATTAAACAACTTCTTCATTTTTTCCCTGATTTCAGATTGAGGTCAATGATCCTTTCTAGTTTAGTCTTCGACAGAAGTATTCCCGAGTTCGACAAGATACACCTGAATAAGGTCGGAGGTTACGTCTGCCGAAACCTTTTGAGAATAACACTCAAGATGAGAACAGTAGTCTGAATAATCCAAATTATAAAAACTAAAACGATGTTGTAATAATTTTACCTTAAAAATCCTATTTAATAAAATAAAATTTTAGCAATGAACACAGCGTAGTTTAAAAAAATAATAGTGAAATAAAGAATAAAAGTCAAAAGACTCCCGGGCAATTCCATAATCCAGTTCAAAATAAAACTAATTTCGATCAATAAAATTATCAACTGGGTGGATGTAGAAGGAAGAAAGGAAAAAGATGAGAAAGTTTGATGTATATAATATATTATTGCAAGAGAAATAACAGAAATCTGTTTTGTTTCTTAGATAATTTAACCGCCAAAAATATGTCTCAGAATAGGATTATATTTTGGCGTTTATTTTGTACCAAAATGTATTCGTTCTCTGTTTATTATTAACTAAATGTGATTACCCGGCATTGACAGGGTGTTTTTTTAACATTATTTTTGTAATTTTTGTTTAGCTTTCTCGTTTTTACAAAATTATTATTTTTTACCATATTTTTTAAATTATTATTTTTTAAATTAAATCTAATTATTACGATACTGTTGTTATTAATTAAACTAAATTGCTAACAAACTATAACTAATTTTATTAAGTTAATATTGTTTTAATCCTTTTAAAAACAAATTTACATTAAACATTATTGGGTATAAGTAGCTTCGAAAACTTTCAATCTCTTACGGCGAGAATGTGCCAATATATTTAAAGCAATAAATAACTTTCTATTCGACAGTTTAAATGCTTCTAAATTCCTTTCAAATTTCGAAGGTTGACAACGTAATTAATTCTTTATTTTTCAACGATTAACAACATAGCCATGTGGCCGATTTGTTTACTAATAAACCGAAATACATTCTGCCGGATTACTGTCGTTATAATTTGTTTTAAATAGGATTCGTAAACTTGTGTATCACTTCACGCATTGCATTTTTTATTTCAATAATCATTAAGTAAATAAAATATAATTCAATATGTAATTATGAAAGTTATGTTGACGCGGGAAATACACACAAATACAATAAGTCGTTTCATAATTTTATTGATATAGTGATTAGATTTTTTCTGTCTTTTGCCGTCATCTAAAATTATAAAACAGGTTCAAATTCATCCTATATTGCTAAAGTAACAGGCCAGTTTATTCAGAATTAAAGCGAATGTTTTCTTCCGGTTTTAGTGGTTATTGACGACACCTAAGAACTTTTGTTTATTAATATGCCCTAAATTTGAATACAAAATAACATGAAATGAGAAATACATCTATGTATAAATGTATGATGTATAAATGTATGATAATGGTAGGGTAACGTGGTGAGAAAGTGACCTAGCAATAGTGTTTGCGTTAAGAAAACGACGTGGCAGAGAGAATGCTAGAGAGGTTATCTTGGGTTGTTTCTGCGGAATTAACCGAACGTATTTCAGAGATCTTCTTCTCTCCCCCATATGGAAGGGACTAGACGGAAAACTATACTATTACTGTTTCAGCTGCTACAACCAAGATATTACCGTGATCTAAACGGGAGACAGACTACATCTACACACAGCTACTACTAACAGATGTTTCATATTAGAGATGGCTGTTTGCAGGGGGACGATTTATTACAGCTCTGTTAAATAAAAACAGGAGACACTTATAATGCTATAAAAATTTGTTTAAATACTTCAGCTTGAAAACCAATAATAATGACATATATTGTACCTCGAAGCAATAATAAGACTGCTTATGTAAACGTACAAGCAAATATAACCCGCTGCGTCACCCATTGGGGACGAGTTATATTGTTCCTATTTACTTGCGTCTTCGCGAAGGAAAAGTTAGACGCAAGATCGGTTTTTAATGTATGGAAAATTCAGCTCCCTAAAAAGAAGCACTCTGGTTTGGAATAAAAATTAAAAATTGCTTCAGTCTAGAAGGACTTTGCTAATCGAGGGGCAGAAAAGACTAATTGTAACATCAGATCCGATACTACATTTTGCTCTTAGGCAAAAGGCGAAGAAGATCTTTTGTTTGAATCGGGAAAAAGTGCGTTTGCAAAGGCAGTTTAATTTTGAAAAAAATAAAAAGACAAAATCCAAAATTAGTACTTTTGTTCGCTTTATCGACTTCTATCTCCTCTATCTATCTCTCTTCTTTCCTTATTTTTCTCTCTCATCTCCATCTTTTCTCCCTCTCTTTATCTCTCTTTCTCTTTCCAGCTACCGCTTAAATAGTGTAAATACTTGGAATGATATTTCTATTGTTTGAATTGTCTATTCTATATCTTCTTCTATAGTTAGTAAAATTAACTTTGACTGTTGATAAACAAAATCAGATAGAGAGAGAGTTAAAGAAGCGAGATTTTATGAAATAAGACTAGGAAGTCAATTAACATAGAGTAAGAAGGGGTGAGAGTAATAGACTGATACTTAGTGAAAAATGGATGAGTTGGTGATTAAATTGCAAATAACAGCTAATAGGAACAATCCAAATGTTGTTTTCGAACGTAACTCAATGCCATGATTAAGGAATATGTTAGCCTATATTTTGAGTGATTAAAATATATATTAACAGTCCTAGGGAAACAAACGTTGATTAACTCAGATTTATTATAATAATAGATGGATATACTAAAATCTTCATTAAAAATCAACAACTTCTTTTAAAATACCAGATGATCATAGTTGGCCTAATGGGTACCATCGCCACCTGTGGAGTTGTCAATCTGATCGGATTGTGATCATTTACATACTGATATTATTGCAAAAGGTATGAACCCACAATTTATTATTGGTTATGGATATAATAGCACCTTAATTTCCATCGACCTTTAAAATAGAAAATTTCCCATAGATATGAAGTTCTTATATTAAATAACATAAAACAGATAAACGGTACAATCTTAGTACGAATCAACTTTTTAAAATTCTGATTTTCTCTTGCAAAGAAAAAATTCCTTATTTACATAATTATGCATTATTTGCATATGTTTATAAGATTCAAGATTCGTTTAGTAAGTAGTAACATTAATTATGTACACGGTGACCTCCCCTTACAAGAAATGCCACCCTACTTATGGAATCGTTAATAAAATGCACAATTCCTTATGTAATCCAACTATATTTGTATAAATAACATTCAGTCTATGCCATAAATGTATGTCCATAAATGTCTAACAGTCTTTGATTCGTTACAGCTCAAAGATAAGCACAAATATTCTAAATAACTATGACACACTTCTGGCTTTAACACTGTCTTGATTTAGGCTGTGATGGCACTCTTCAATTCAGGAATAGTCCGGGCATTATTTTGATACATATTATGTTTGCGATCTCTAATAGTATCATTCAAACTCCTCAGCCTAACATTTACGGGCAACATGAATTGGAACGAATACATAGAAAACATTGCCAAGGCTGCTGCTAAGAAGGTGGGATCCCTCGACCGCGCTAGAAAATATCTCACCCATTCCAGTATCTTATATCTCTACAAAGCCATCATTCGCTGATGCATGGAGTATTGTTGCCACTTATGTGCTGTAGCGTCAACCACTAGTCCCTCCCTATTAGACAGAGTATTAAAAGAGAGTGTTCAATCTAATAAGTCCCACATTGTATACTAAGATCCAACCCTTATCCCATCGCCGCAATGTTTCATCCCTACGCTTGTTTTACAAGTATGTCAATGAAATGTACTCCGATGAACCTGCTGCACTGGTGCTCCATCGACGTAAATACCCCCCGATCATCTCGACAAGCAAAAAAATACCATACCTTTACTGTAGTGGTCCCTAGATGCCGGACTGCTTTCTACTCTAATCGTTTATTTCCTCGAACTGCTAGCATTTTGAATTTACTCCCTGTTCTCTGCTTTCATGACTACACGAGCACGCAGAAATTTAAATGTAATGTAAACAGACATCTCGCTGCTCAACTCCCTTCTTAAGATATCCCTGTAGGCATGACCCCTAATTCACAGTAGCCCCTTACGTCTCAGTGGCAATATGTCTTGTTAAGTGTTACACCGGCCCTTCTTACACAGGAGAAACTGCACCGGTTGTCACTATAAAGAGTGCGAGTCACCAGAGACACAGAGAAGACAAAGCACAGTCTTGTAACTGTCTAGCCAAGTGCTAGTCACTTTCTTACTTTGTTAATACACTTGTTAAACCAACCCTCGACTTGACTTCCTTTATTTATTATTTACTGTTGGACAACTTCACAACATTAAGGGTGAATACAAGTTTTTTAAAACGCAGATAAGAATCTGAGATGTTACGATCCGGTGAGTTTAAAGTCCATTCAGGATCACACCTACTGATGAACTGATCACCAAAGTATCCCAAAATATAACTTAACGGCGATAAAACAAAGAGTGTTCGACATTGATAACTGAAACTTGTGGAGACAAGTCAGGTATTAATTAAAAGGCATTTCTACCAAATATTGTTGGAGTGTAGATACGAATGTTAATTTTATGAAGAATTCTATGGGTGGCATTTTTTATTTCCTCCTGTAAAATATATTCTAAAATATATGTACCATGACTTTAATTGTAAATCAAGTTTATCGTTTTTCGGAAATATATGAAGACTTGAGATAAGCGAGATCATTATGTCAGAAAATGTTTCCATTTAATTATTAGTATCCATTTAATTGCAGATAAACATTATCGAAATTAATGTGACGTGTGTTAGTAATTAATTATTGGCGTTATTAAATAAAAGAAAGATAGTTAACCTACTATGAGATGGCCGATGTTCTGACTCACAAACAAACCAGAAGTTCTTCCTCCATAGCATTATACATAGATAGAATCCAAACAGAGTTCTCCATTGTCTGGTTATATGACAGTCGAACCGTTTAAAACGGAAACCTAAAAAATAAAAAGAATATACAGATATTTAAGAGAGAATTGCAGCACGTAGTCAACGACAAATGAGTGTGTGTCTGATCGATTGACGCTGGGTAATCTTGCAGGAAGTGTATGATGTTGGTAAACTCACAAACCACAACATACGAAGAAAGCAAGGAAAACCTCATTAAAGAAACACCTTGTAACAGAAACCGGATGTTACGAATGTTTATTCAGTCTTAAAAACAACTACGGTCATTCAATAAATGTACGTTACATTTTGTAATACATGTTTTTTTGTTTCTTTTTACTGGTGCGTCACCACCTATCAATGCCTGTGGACCACTCAAAGATAATGGTTAAAGAGACTGTCAGTTGGGCGATTATCGCCCCCACGAAATGGCCAGACACAATGGGTGTAAAAGGCAAAAAATAACAAAGAGGAATTTATTATCAAAAAAGACGGATCAACAGGTACCTGTTTACGTTAGAGTTGAATACGATCGTGCTGTAGCCGTTTGGAAAGCAGACTTGCGGTATTTTGTTCTTGGTAAGAAACTTTGCTCATGGAAGTTTCGTTTGGTGTTTGGTAAACAGAGAGAGATAGAGAGAAAGAAAAGTTCTTAGCTGTGCTTGTAGCTAGAGGAGTTCCTGTTGTGGATGTTTGACAGAGGGGGGCAAGGATTGAAGCCTAGCCGAATACCTACCATGAACATAACGATATAGTAGAGAGAGGTTAGCAGCATTTATACTGTGAGAAAGATGCTGTAGAGGAGAAGAGATTATCCCCCACTAGATTGCGAAGTTGATTTTGTACTCTATCAAGACAAGACAGAATATTCCTCGCGGCACTCTCCCAGATATTATTTGTATCTAATTCTTAGATGTTTATCAACATACACAAAAAAACGCAACAAGGGAAAAGTATCACCGTGTATAAATGAATAATTTGGTAAAACAAACGCACAGCATAGTTTAAAAACATACGGTGAAACAAAAAATAAAGTAAAAGAGAACCGGGCAACACCGGTATATGTAGCTCTTAGATGTATATACATTTTGAACATATAGATAATTCAGTTAAAAATGGCACTAGTTTTGATAAATTATATTATAAATTGGATGAATGCAGAATATAAAAAGAAGTAAAAAGATGAGAAAGATTGATGCAGATAGGATATTATTGACAGAGAAATAACATAGAAATCTTTTTTGTTTGCAGAATAGTTTTACCGCCAAATGTATATCCCAAAATAGGATCATAATTTGGATTTTTGTGCCAAAATATTTTTGTTCTATCTTTCTTTTTAACTAACTCTAAATTGGCCGGGCATTTTTTTCAATTTTTTTTGTTTCGCTTTCGTTTTTCTCGCCAAATTATTATTGTTTGTGCCAGTTAGTATTTATTAAAGTAGGATTTTGAAAGTAAAGTTTAGTTATTACAGTATCGTTCATTCATTAAATTATTAATTGAACATGATTGCTGTGAACGCGAACTAATTCTGTACAAGTAATATTGTTTGAATTTAGATTCATAAAATTATAGTTTCCAAACTTGTGTTCTCTTAATACATGAAGATTTGCGAAAAAATTTAATTTAATTTAAATTACTTTCTTTTCTTTCAAATTTTTTTGAAGAGTCATGAAATAATTGATTTTTTTACCTGTTATAAAATATTTAAATGGACAACTTGTTTAAACCGAAATGATTCCGTGTGGATTAATTTCGTAATTATTTTTTTTAATTGAATTATAAAATTTTCGTTTTATTCTACGCAATTGTATTTTTAATTTCAATAATTATTAGACTAATAATAAATAAATAATAATAATTCAATATGCAATTATCACAGTTACGTAGGCGCTAAAAATACATACACATATACATACGAGAAGTTGTCTCACAAGTGTATTATATAGAGATTAAATTATTTTCTGTGTTTTGCTTTCGTCTACAATTAAATTTTATTTTATGTTGCTAAAATAACTGGTCAGTTGATTAAAAGTTTCAGCTCATGCTATTTTTTCTTCCTGGTAAGTAGTTATGGGGATAGAAAATAGGTGTCATATTATTGATATTTTTCCATTTCTGACCGCAAAAGTAAATACACGTAAGCGGAAATAAGAAATACATACGTGTATAAATGTAATATAATGATGCGTTAACGTGGAAAGGAAGTGACGTTGCAACCTTAGTTACGTTAGAAAGGAAAATGTTGAAACGATAAAGCTAGAGAGGTTCTTTAGAGTTGCGTTTATGGAACTAAGTAGACGTGTTATAGAGATATTTTCCTCCTCCTATGAGGTAATAGAATGAGTGAGACTATGCTATTGCTATATACTGCACAGAAAAATATACTACAAAACATGAATTATGAAAACGATTATGAAAACCAAAAGCGAGAAAATGTGTTATACTTTAGTGTATTACTGCGACGAGAGACACAAAATTCAACTATGTTTGTTGCTACTATAGCTAAGACACAAACCTAACATCAATGAAAAACTGATCATCTTAACAAACAGCTACTACTTCGAGAGGTTACAAAGTGGGGACGCCGCGATGTCAGATAACAAAACAGGTGACCCTTGTAATGAAGAAACTTTTTGTAAAACAATAAAACAACTTAAAAACGTTAATAATGTCATATATTGCATATGAAAAATATATACTCGCATTTTCATCAAAAATCAACATCTTTTAAAATACCATATATTCATGATGATCCCAATGGATACTTTCAACGCCTGTGTAACTTGCTACGCTAGATTTTCAATCTAATACCAATTGTAGCCATCTATATTATTATATGGTTGCAAAAGGTATGCACTTACATGTCGTCCTTTGTTATGGATAAAATAGCACATTAGGTCCATTTAATCTATAAAATCTAGTATTTGCTATGCATAATATGTTTCGATATTAAATAATAAAAAATGGTTTGATATGCCGTAAGACAAGTAAATATTAGTACAAATTAACTATTGAGTGTATCTTAAAACAAAAGATTTCTTAAAGTGAAATATTTTGAAAATCAACAATCGTGCAAGTTTAACTGAAAGAATTCATTTTTTTTGCAAGCTTTCATTGTGGAACAACCTTGTCAGACAAGACTGTCTTATAGTTTTTTCTTTCTTTTCTTCCTCCTCATTTTGATGGTATTAACCCTGAGGGGTCGAATCACGACACGAGCAGAAAGAGACGTCAAGTTCTTAAGACGTTAGGATAAGTAGTCCTGGCAATGTTATGCGCAGATTGGCGCTTTTTTTAAGTAAGGAAATTAACATCTTTGAAGCACGGATTAGAATGTATTAAAGTGAAATATTTTGAAAATCAACAATCGTGCAATTTTAAATAAAAAATTCATTTATTATTTTTTTTTTTGCAAAAATAAAATAAAATTAAATACATTAAAAAATTAAATAAATGAATTTTTCATTTAAAATTGCACGATTGTTGATTTCGAAATATTTCTACTTTAATACATTCTAATCCGTGCTTCAAAGATGTTAATTTCCTTATTTAAAATATTTCTTATTTGGCTAATAATAAAGCCAACAGATTTATTTAAAAAATATATTAAATCTCTTTCGTAAATAATAAAAGTCTCACCCATGGACATAAAGGTCAGAATCCTTTCTGTAATCAAACCATTGTTAGTACAAATAAACTTTGCTTTATGCTTGGCTTTCCACCAAGTTTCAATCATAAGTGTGCAACAATTGTTGTTATCCCCATACAATGCAAGCACACCTGGATACAGCGTGTAAACACTTGAATAAATCTGACGCACTTCTGTCTTAGCAATGCTATGATTATAGCTGTGATGCTTCTTCAGTTCAAGAATTGCATGGGAATTGTTTTGATAGGCATTACCTTTGATATTACTCGTACGAATAAACATATTTTGTTTAATTTCCGGTGTTTCTAAAGCCCATTCTGAATTACACCTCCTACTGACGTGACTTTCACCAATGTGTCTCTGCACATATTAAAACGACCATAAAAAGAAGATTGTTGAACATTCATAACTGAAACTTGGTGGGCATGCCAGGCATAGACTGAAGTGTATTTGTATCAAATATAGTTGGATTGTACGAAGAAAAAGCATTGTGAATTTTATTAAAAATTCAATGAGTAGTATTTCGAAATCATCCTATAAAATATATTCATAAAATGTATTTATTATAAACTTAATTGCAAATAAAATTTATCGTTTTCGAAAATATATGAAGCTGTGAAATAAGCGAGATCATTATGTAATAAAATGTTATCCATTTAATTGCAAATAAACATTATCGAAGATATAAAACTAAAATGGCATGTTTTGGGTCATTAATTACATTGTTATTGAATTCGATGGACAGATTAGAAAAAGGAAGCTAGTTAACTGGCAACAAGATGGCCGATTTTATGATAAATGAACAAACTGGAAGTTCTACTCTCATTGTATTATAAGCAGACATAACCCAAACGTAATTTCCCATTATCTGGTTACAAACGGAAACCTACAGTCTTAGATATATATATATATATATATATATATATATATATATATATATATATATGTAAACATTTGAGAAGGAATCGCAGCATATAGTTGACAAGATATGAGTTTGTGTCAAATCAGCTGAAGCTGGGTTATTTTTATGAACGTGCACGGAAAAAAACTCAGAAGATCCTATTTTAATCCGGGAAATTATCACCGTAAATAAATAAAGATACATGTGAGGAAGACCAAAGCAAACACAGATCGAAACGTAGTATTAATATCAACGATGATGATGAAAATATAGCGTGCTATCAGCCTTTACACAGAGTCCGATCTAAACCATCTTAGAAAGCGTTTCATTTTGATTATTGTAAAGGGTGATAGCACGCTATATTTTCATCATCATCGTTGATATTAATACTACGTTTCGACCTGTGTTTGCTTTGGTCTTCCTCATGTGTATCTTTATTTATGTACGGTATGTTACTGTCTTTGGCCTTTTGGCTATGATCAAAGTGCAAATTTGAGGATATCTTCCACTACAGTAAATGTGATATTGTTGTGAATGAGATGGCTCTAGTTAAAAGTATGATATAAATTTTTTATCACCTTTCGACGTTCATGGTCAAAATATAGACGACGTTGTATGGTTTGAAGTGTAGACGGCCGTAACAGTTGAGGTGTAAACGACGTTAATGGTAAAAGTGTAGAAGACGTTGTAGAGTCGAAGTGCAGACTACGTTTATGATCGAAGTGTAGACTACCTTGATGGTCGAAGTGTAGACAACGTTGATGATTGAAGTATAGACAACGTTGATGGTCGAAGTGTAAACAACGTTCATGATCGAAGTGTAGACAATGTTGATTGCCGAAGTACTGAAACGTTTATGATCAAAGTGTAGACACCGTTTATGGTCGAAGTGTATGCAACGTTGATGGTCGAAGTTTAGAAAACGCCGATGGTCGATGTGCAGACGACATCGCTGATTTAATGCAAAAAAATGGATTCGTTTTAATTTTACCTGATGTCGCAGTTGTGTCGAACATGCAACTCGAATTAAAATACCCTTTATTGACTTTTGGCCTAGGATCAAAGTGTAGTATATGTTCTGTCCAAAGATTATACAATAATATCCTGGAGTCTTCGTTCGTGCTAGACGTCTATGGAATGGACATATTTCTCAAACACATGCAAGACTTTTGAAGATAGACCCCATAACTAGATATATTCTGAAACTACCTTAACCATAATACTTAGGTTACTATGTTTCTGTTTGAACATACTGGTACAGTTACATTGTGGAGTCTGCATTCGCGCTGGGCGTCCATAGAATTGAAATATGTTAGAAACTCCGTCGTTATTTTCTTAGTAATATAGAATGCATGAAGGATACGACTGTATTATTTTTAACGGCCCCGCTAGTAAATATTAATATAAATATGACGGCGACACGGACAATAGTTGAAAAAGGACACTGAAAATCGTGACAAGTTATCATTCCAAAACATCAGACAATGACAATCGATGGAAAAAAAAGAAGTGATCTATGAAGGACACAGAGCGAACAGTAGTATAAAAACGTGAATACGTAAATAAACACGGCTGGTTTATATCTTTAAAGCGTCTATTCCGACCGGTTAAGTTTAATGACAAAGAATCTTACTTATTGTGTTTTGCGCATCTAACAATCAGTCTAAAATCTAATCGCCTTTAATTCATTTTCGGAACTTACAGCCTAACCATTATCAACTTTTAAAAGATATTTATTAAGAAATTGCAAAAATAACAGACATCTGAATATACGTACAAACCATTATTATGGCAGCGCAAATTATTCATATTTACTTGCTTCCCCACGAGGGCAAAGATAGACACAAGATCGGTTTTTAATGTGGGGAAAATTTTGCTTTCCAAAAAGGGGAACAAAAATGAAAATTGCTTCAGTTTTTATTTCACTGACTGTGGACAGAATGGACTACGTGTTGCATCAGAACAGATGTTACACTTTCTTCCTAGTCAAACTAATAGCGAATATTGTGTTAAGTATTTATACAATTGGAAAAGATATGAACTCACAGTTTCTTCCCAGTTGCAGATAAATCAGCACATTATGTTCAGCTAATCTATATTATGAATCTTTACTATATAAATTTCGTTTCGGCATTTAATAACCAAAACAGGTTGATATGCCGTAAGAAAAATCAATTGATTACAAATCAACATAAAAATATTGATCATGTCTTGAAAGATGTCATCTTTTATTTACCTCAGTATACATCAAATGAGTACGTGTTTAAAAATACGAGACCCATTTAGTAAGTACAGGGTGACCCAAAATATATCCTATCCATTGTTTCTCTTCTGAAAATAGTCCGAAAGAAAAACAGCTAAAACATTTTCACAATGGTAGAAAGAATAAGAGAAAATCTGGAGAGGGCGTCGTGCGAACAGTAATATAAAAAAAGAACTACGTAAATAAACGCGGTTATATTTCATATCCTTACAGCGTTTGTACCACAATGTTATTCCTGCTTGAATTCAGCAACTAAGAATATTACTTCCGGTGACTTATCCTTCGGGTGCGGAATATTAAATTCTGGCTTCTTTGAATCGAACGCTCTGTCTAAAGTCGAATCGCCTTAAATTCACTTTACGAAATTAAAGCCTAATCTTTAACAAAGTGTTGTTGCAAGAGTGAGAGTTAGTTAACTAGATTACCTAAAACAAATTTCCACTTCATTAAAACTGGGTTAAAGGAAGTGAACGTGTTAAAGGAAGTGACGTACGAAGACAGGTTGTGACATGAGAAAAGAAATGCGTGGCAAAAAGAGGAAGTACCCCAAGCCTCTTGGTTTGGGGCTGCAGAATTTAGCAAACGTATTTTGGAGGTATTTCTGATAACGGATGATGGAAATACCTATATTGTGTATTATCTTATGAGCGATTAAATAAAAATGAATACTAAAAGATATAAAACCCGAGACGAATATGTATTGTTGCTAGCAGCAGAGTACGATCAACTACTACTGCTGCTTTCATGAGTGAAAGCGAAAGGCAGACAACTCTATGTACTAAACTATACAGTCTGCTGGAGTGAGCGTCGCTTCTGTGACAGAAAGGGACAAACAGAAGATTTTACGGTAACTACGACTACCACTACTACGGATGCTACGAAGAGAAAGGGGGAGAACCACTATATGCGTTGCGAGGACTAACGTTGCAAATACATTTAAAAACGCGATAAATTTGTAAACGTAATGCTACAGTTTTGTTGATGATTGCTTTATTTAAATATTGTAATATTATTAATGAACTTTCGTAATTTATAAAGAATAGCAATAGATAACGTTAACCCATATCTTTAAAAAAGCTATAGAAATGTGTTAACACTGACTGTACAATAAAGGCATATTCAATATCGTAAAACAAGTTTTGATTTGTATCATGTATGCAAACCAATATCATATAGAATCAACATTCTGTTTATCTCTCTATATACATACATATATATATAGTTAAGCATATAAAACATCCGATATTATTAATATATGAACAATTATCTTTTTTTTATTTCAAAGATATAGTAAAAAGTCCGTTAGATTAACTTATTTCAGGAAATTGCAGCATAATAAATTCTTCCTTAGAGGTGAAAAACGACAAGATCTTGAAATGCACCAAGACATTGTTAAAATAATTGGAAAATTTTATAAAAGTTTAAATCATTATTTCGAAATATTTGTGGATATATATATATATATATATATGGACCGAGAGAGAGAGAGAGGGGGGGAGATAATTTATAGCAGAAAAATGTCTTTGAATTGTTACCTTTCATATACAATCTTAGCTCCTCCATTTAAAATCACCGATTTTCTCATAGTAAAAGTATTTAAAATGCCATTCTATATGAATATTTTAGAAATATATAGATAAATAGCGAATGTGAACACTGGCAAAGCATACATCTTGTTTCATTATTTGACGTAAGGTGTACACTAGTATATATATGTACATATATATATATATAGGTGTGTATGTGTGTGTGCATATATATATATATATATATATATATATATATATATATATATATATATGTATATATGTATATATATTATATATATATATATATATATTATATATATATATATATATATATATATATATATATATATATATATATATATATATATATATATATATATATATATATATTGTGATATGATCGTAAAAGTTTCACTTATTTTCTTCGGAAAAAACTTAATCCCCTTTTCTTAATCTACGAAGTTAAAGTACATATTTCTTAATTAACAAAGTACAAATTCGCTACATTTTCTTTTGATGTGGTTTTAAAGTGTCATGCTTTCACACTTCTAGTGCTCGCTAATATAGAATATATTTCCTGTTTCTAATACTTCAAAGGAGAAGCAGGATGTTTGTGTTCTTACTCTGGTGGATGAAAAATTAGAGGTTGGTGTCACCCAGTTGATCGGTCATGCTCACCTTGCATAACCACGTATAAATCGAGAAATAAGCTTCCTGTGTGGGAGACGAAAGTCAGCTGCAGACTTACATGTAGTTAAGAGAAGACCTAAATTATATTCACTGAAAATTAAATTATTCGAAAATTGATTCATCAATCTCGAAACGCCTAGAAGCTTAGAATTCCAGACACGAGTGAAACTTCACTACGATATCCTGACATGATTTATAGAAATTGAAATATACAATTCTGACATACTTAAAAGTACATCAGAAACGCAACTTTTCGATAAAAAGAGTGAAATATTTTCAACAACTCTAGCCAGCTTTATCAACTCCGGAGAATAGTATTCCTTAAATCATAACTTCTTGCTACAGCCACACCAGACTCTGTGTATGGTATTATAGTCTCAAACAAACACACACATATCTATTCGTCTTAATACTTACTTTCCACTAAGGTGATATCGTCTGTCATACAGACAAGTGCCGCTTTTGCTCTTACTTTGATCGATCTTGTCTTATATGTTTTCTGTTCGACCGTGTTATGTTGATTACTATTCCAATTTTCTCGATCAATATTTATATATTGGCATGCATATCTTCTCTGTAAATAAATATTTTTTCTATATAATTAATCGTGTTGACTATTGACGTCTCCTTCAGCCTGTTTATCCGTGTCCTCTGTCACCTAAAACCCCATGCCTCTATATTTTATTTATTTTTCTTGAATCCGGTGATACATATTTTGTATTTTTCGGAAGCGTAGTATCTATTCGTAACAATACATATTTGTAACACTATATATATATATATATATATATATATATATATATATATATATATATATATATATATATAGTCATCCAAAGACAGACTATTTTGCTGTGTCATAGATCTTCAGTGCGGTTAAAATAGCAGTCGCCCTAAGCCGGAATCGAACATACAACTATCTAGTAAATAGTCACCGATTTTAACAACTTGATTATGGGTCGGACGCTGTTTGCAAGTTATATCTCAATGCTTTTATATAAATATTTTCAGTTACTAAACAGTGCTCCATTTGTTTACTTACATAGAGCTTTGCATTATGCTAATCGTACCAGTTGGCGAAATCACTAACGACATAGCTCAACCCGAGAAGGGGGAGCTTATATAGTCATCCACAAACCGACTGTTTCGCTATACCACAGCTCTTTAATTCGACTATGTATTGATGGATGTTTACAGAAGTTTCCTGACTAAATAGATGCGTATTTAGCAATATCAGGTGCTTTATGCTGCTCCACTCAGGTTACTGCAAGAGCTACCAGAATCTCAACCGACCGTTGATTACGTCAAACGGCCAAAGAATATCGACCTATTTTCGCGAACACCACAATACGCCAATGAATTTGACACGGCAACTTTACCAGCAGCCGATTCAACCCACATGTAGTGAATTTTGACAGATTTCCCAATGTTCTGTTCTCGATATAAACTGGTATATCCGTCGACCATTTGAAGTTTTATTTTCAGGGTTTACAAATATGATATTGCGTTTTGAATAATAACAAAAACACTTGTAAACTGATGATTCTGATTATTTTGAACGGAGCAAAAACAGTGATTTAATAAAAATGTATTACGCTAATGATGTTGTCTAACAAGTTATATTTAGGTTCCTTGTACCATTTTTAGAGGAGGATCGGTCTGTTTAGTTTGGTTTGTGTTGAATAGCGACATAACAAACGTTTGCTTCGTAAATACATTAGCCAATGAACAAACACAAGATGAAATGCTAGTAGCGTGTGTATACATTTTTATAATCTTTCACATGATATCAAGTAAAAAACGCATTTGTTATTCTCTAAATTATATATATATGTATATATATATATATATATATATATATATATATATACATATATATATATGTATATATGAGTTAGAGAATAAAAATGCGTTTAACATTTAATAACAAAATATTTATATTATGTATATATATATATATATATATATATAATATGAATTTTTTTTATTAAATGTTAAAGTGTATTTACCTACAGACAATGTTGTTTCGGACTTACGTCATCATCAGTGCAGGAAGTGATAGTTTCAGGCGGTGAGACAGGTCAAACGCAGTTCGTAGATTCATAAGAGAATTGCCATCCTACGCCCCAATCCATTAAGCGATCGGTAATCGCCACACACACACACACACACACACATATATATATATATATATATATATATATACAATTTAATAAATGCTTTGAATTTTTTTTTACAAAATCTGTATCCATACATGCTATTCTGACAATTTTCAAAACACACATTTTATTATGATAATAAATTTATGATGTATTCAAATAGCTTCATCAGTTATTTTTTCATCTCCCATAAAATTAAACCCTGAAAAAAAACAGAACCGTATGTATGAATCAAGGTGTTTATTCTTAAAACAAATTCAGAACATATATTAAATAATCATATTTTGACTTCTAATAATATATACACTGTTGAGCTTTGAATTTAAATAATATGTAAATACTCATCCACAGACAGCTGGTTCGTCGTTTTACGACTTATAAATGTGGCTAGACGGAGCGAAAATATCAACCCACAGATTCAAAACACAGACGCTAGTCACCACCAAACGTGAGCACTCACTAGTGTTTTATTCTCTACCATCTGAGCTGACGGAACTGCTACTGTGAGTGGAAGAAATTATATTGTTTTGAAATATTTTTGTTCATTTGTTTACATTATATATATATATATATATATATATATATATATATATATATATATATATATATATATATATATATATATAAAGTTGGAGTTTCTGTCTGTGCGTCTGTTTTATTTGTTGACAAATAATTCCTAGCGTTTTGAAGGTTTCCACCCATAACTATAAATATTCTTAAACTATGGTTCATGGGTATATATATATTTCATTCTGATCAATAATATCGCGGGGTCATCCATGAAGAGCAAATACGACTTTTTACTTTATTTTATTAAATTTATAACTTTAAAATAATAGAAAGCAAAAATAAAAAATTTGAATGGCAATAAAGGATTCAAGGTCTCTAGCCGGTTCGGAGGAGGCTTTATTGGTAAATGATGGCATTAGGTTTCTCATTCATCCCGAGCAACATCGAGTCTTTTTGCTAATTTATGTTTTGTTGTATCGGCGCATACGATACAACAATAAAACTTCCATCTTGGTGGAGTTTGTTCTTGTGCATGTGGCGATCTTCTTCGGAGCCTGAAGATGGGTGGATTAATAGAATTATTTTGCTTTACTAGGGTTATAGTATATACTTATGAGTGTATTATATCTCTCGCAACCGAACATAGCGGAGAATAATGATTACATATTGAGAATACGCGAGCAAAGTTCACATAAAACAAGTCTAATATAACAGGCACGACATTCTATGTTGGCTAGTGTAATGAGAATTTAAATTTGATGACCAGAAAATATTAAATGTTTGACATTTTTATTTGTTTTTCGGATTAATGAATTTTTAAATTATTCAACGTTTTTTACGGGTTAATTTCAAGTTTGTTTTCGAGTGAAGAAAACATGCAAATGTTTCGTCTCTTATTGTAAACAAAGAATATTCGACTTTCATATTTCTTTTTGTTTGACAAGAATTTGAATAGAATTATATTGACTACAGATAAACAACAAACAAAAGTCGAATAAAGTCATTGTGAGGGCGAAAAAAGTATGAAGTGCGTGCGAATATTTGATGGGTGGTTACCATGGAAACCGATATTTCCGTATTTATTTTGCTGTTAATTGGTTTACAAGAGATTTCATTAAACTGTAGCTGGTCTGTGCAGACTGTTTGTTATCAGTTTGCCGCAAAGACAAGGACAAAACAAACGTGGAAAAATAAATAAATCAGTCTGACATTTTGCATAGTTGTTGAAACACACGTCAGCAGGTTCCGTTTTTTTGTTTCAAGAATTGGCAAACATGTGTGATGTTAGTAAAGATTAAAATTAGAATAACTGTGATTTATGTTCCGGAACTTTGACCCGTGACACAGCCGTTAAAGGCGTTGATTAACACTCAGTTCTAAGTGACAGTCTTTTGGTAGTTTGGTAGTTTTGTTTAACGGTATATCAACCCTTTTTGGGTTATTTAATGCCGAATCTGGTCTTGTTTTCTACTCTTTTTTGTTTCTTTCCCCTTTTAATATCTGTTTTTATTTAACCCATAGTTGGGACCCTAACAGGTACTACCACTCCGGGTCAGGGTGGACCTGGGAGCAATGGTAATTAAGAGGAGGCTCCACATTCCCCACAGTCCGTAAGCCGGATCTCACCATCGGATGTAGTTTAAGGTCATATCCAGGACCGGGAGTAGGTAGGAAAAATAAAAATAAAAAAGGGGAGGGAGAAAGGGAGAGGGGCTGTTGTTTTTGTTTTTGGTTTTGTAGAACATAATTAAGTTTTACAAAAAAAAAAAAAAAAAAAAAAACGTCAATGTAGGTGAATTTCGTCTCAGGGAGCCACAGGGCAGCCTGATCTGGTATCACCAGGTGACAGTCTTTTGAAAGTTAAAGGTTCAGTCCATACCAGAGGCGATAATAAGTAAGAATACCATAATAATTAACACTGCTACCCGATCATTTCTGCCGGCACAAGAATAATCTTCCCTTGTGGATTAAATAAAGTATAAAGTTTAAATAATCATTTGGAAAAGGTCGGAGATAACATCGGCCAAAACGTTATGAACATAACAACCAAGATGGTTACAATAGTCAGAATAATAGAAATAATATTCAGTGATTTATGTTTTTCAATTAAAATTGTTATTGATTCCGTTAACACTTTTAGAATGTGCATATTTTTTTTCAATTTAACTGCTGTTAAAATCTCATTCGAATCGAAGGTGAACATTTTTTTATATGGGTACCATGATCCTCTTGAAGAGCTTTTTCTCACATATGAGAGCTTTTGTTGTGAAGTGGTTTGTGTGATAGATAAGACACAATATTGAGAAATAAAATTGATAAAAACGATTCTATGAAAAATGATAATAATTAATAATTTATTAACAATTTACAACTGAAAGAATTACTGTGATAATGAGATGTTCATAGTCTGCGCGGAAACAATTTAGGTAAACGTTTCTCTATTTAAATTTTGCTCTTTTCCGATAATCGTCTAGTCAAATCCAGGCGCAGATAATCCATGCTTCTCAAAATTTATTTGGCAAAGAAGATAACTTTAAATACAAGTATTATTTTATATTAAATAAAAACAGTATTCAACAGTATTCACCTTCCCTTTAAACAGAAAATATTCAAAAGTATTATTATGTGACATTTATCCTCCCTTATAACAATTTGCATGAACATGATTCCTACTAAATAAAAGTTGGCATGGCGTAGAGTCTAAAAGCGTTATATACTAGATTGTTAATTTGTTTGTTCCATGAACTTCCTACACCCATCTCTGCTAGTCTCGGTTGTCGATGTTTGCCGCCATTATCGTCTAGCAGTTTGGACCTACAATTTGAAGGTAAATATCAGGTGAATAATGATTGCCGTAATATATATAGCCATTATTATACTAAAGATGGGTTAATCAACATTTTTCTTCTCAAGGCTTTCAATCACACAAAATACATGCTAAAATATTTATCAGTTTTGGGATCGAGTAATGTTTGAAAAACTTCCATTTTGATTGTTCTAATTAGCGGAAATCTAGGACGATTAAGTTGTGTGAATGACCTCAGAACTAGAAAAGGGTGTTGTTGTTTCTGTTTTCTCTCTTTTTCTCTATTTTTACTCTCTTGTTGATGCATCTAATCCGTCTGCTTCGGAAGTCAAAGGACATGGTCTCTTTCCGTATCATCGGGGGTGGGGGCATTCATCATGGTTTACTACTTTCGTTTTCCGAAAATGCAAATAAACCTGTGAACCGTACAAAGTGTGTTGTTCGGTTTTGATGAGTTTTTGTTTCAGGTCGACACGTGTCAAGATGACTAGCAGTAAGGACCAAGAACTATTGGACGACACGAGAGCGATAAACAACATCACCATTAACAGACGATGCTATTTGTATTTAATATTCCCTAGAAACTTCCTTCTTTTAGGGAAAGCTAGTTCAACCTACTAAGGTCTAATGCCGCACCACGTATCAGGTATGCTACATTGGTCAAAATATTGAGATGCTGAAGGAATGCAAACACGTTTCGATGGGAAAAAGTTTTTTAAAGAATAAAGATTATATAAAAAATGAAGGCAACATTTTGAGCCTGAATGAAATTTAAGTCGTTTAATTACAAAAATGTATTTATTTATTGAATTACTCACTTATGAACCCCTACTGGGGAAGGTATTTGAGCTAGTATTATTATAGGAAGCCCTATCTTGTGTTAGGTGTTCATTTACACAATAATAGCTATAAAGACCTTCTTCCTTTGAAAGGAAAATCTTTCTAATGGGCAATGCTAAATGTTATTAGAAGTAGCCATAAACACCAAAATCTATTGTAACCAACTATTGACATTGCAAATTAGATATTCGATTCAAGCTTCAGTAGATTCTACGTTGTTTGACTAAATTGTGTTAGTTTTTACAATAGATGTATTGTGTTCTTCCATTGATTTTTGTGTTCATCTCTGTCATCCTGAATCTGTATTTTTTCGAACTGAGATCAAATATTCTTTATTATAACGATGCGGATTTTTTTGGATGAAGATTGGAAATTTTTACTATTAGCGCTACTATTCTTATCTTGATTGTTATTTTCACAACTTTTCGGTAGATTTAATCTCCGACCTTATTCAGGTGCACCTTTTCGAATTTGGAAGTTCTTATTTCGAACTCGGGAACCTCTGCGAATTTCGAACTGAACACCTTATTTAATCCATGGAGGTGAATGTTTGCCATGACCGGGTAGAAGTGTTACATATTTTTTTAAATGTTATTCTTGGTCTGTAGTTTGGATTGAACATTTACTATCCAGAAGACTGTCACTTAAGAACTTATTGAACTCTACGCATGTATCCGTTGCGCTACGGATCTATGTTATAAATGACAGTCGACAAACACAAAGAGTACACGACTCAAAGTCAGCAGCAAACGCTGTTCGGTCAGATTTAGTTCCTGATATTAAAGACTTCTTGTTTTGGGTCGCCTACTCTTCTGGTTTGACAAGTTTTGTAATAATTTTTATTTATTAATTTATTTATCAAATTGTTAGGTTAAGCTACGGAATAGTTAACAAAGCATATTAAGAATGGCTTTCGAAAAACTCTTCTGCAGTTTATGGACCATACGGAAATTATAACGTTATTATTTAAAAATCCATTGTTAACTATTCTGTAATAATTTGATAAATAAATTGATAAATGTGGAAAACTGAATCTCACGCCGAAAGTTATATTACGGATGAAGTTTAATATCTGGAACTAAATCTGAGCGAACACAGTTTGGTGCTGACTTTGAGTCGGGTACTCTTCTTGTTTGACATGACAGTTTTTTTGTGAAAATAACAACAAAGAATAGAATGGTATTCTGAATAATAAAATCTTACAAATACTTGACAAGTTGTATTATTTGTATTATTCGATTGACACTTAGAAATGATTGGAAACCAACGCTCTTAACTGTTACGCCATGGGTCTAAGTGGACAATTCTTGTATGAATTTTAGAAGACGTATAACTGATTGATAACCAACGCTATTCCTGATAGGTCACATGTCTATATGGGTAATCCTTGTAAGAATTGCAATAACCTTAATCCTAATCTTGTTTAGATATCTAGTATTACTACTTATAGTGTGTTCGAAAGAAATTTTACACCTCATGGAAGGAAAGTAAAAACATCATATCTTGGCCAGTAATTGATCTATTTTCAAAATTCAAAGTGCGTATATTGGATAGCCTTTTGTCGAATACAGCTCACCCGGAGCCCGGGACTAAAACTTGGAGCACTCGGCATTCACGATGTCTTTCTAGAGATACCTGAACACCCGTTAGATCCTGGCAATTATTCGTCCTCGGTGATGCAGGCCGTACGGTTTGTTTTTTTAGTCCATGGGGTGGCAATCAGGCGAGTTTTGGGACAAGTTGAAAGGACTGTGAAAGTCATGGAAGTTCTATAATAGCGACTTCTGGATGTTCCCAGAGGGGTGAATAGGGGCTGAGTCTTACGATTTTATGCATGGCGTTCTTGTAGCAATCTTCTCAGCCCAGCGCTTGACAACAGGAGAGAACACCTAAATATAGCCATTTGAATTGAGTCTGAGTCCATTTTCCGATGAAGTGAGACAGCATGACGTGGCTTTCGCTGGAAAAACCCCATAGACGATCACAGTTTTTATTTGTTTCATACCTGCGAGGGTACAGAAATACCCAACTAGTACACGGGCGCAGGCTATCCCCTCTCGGTGTGTTAGACCCGTACACCTTGTCAGGACATCCAACTAAGAGAAGGAAAACTTTGATAATAAAACCTTGCTGCTAACCACTTACGTCTTGGCAGCAAACAGTGTGGGAGGAAGGCCTAATTAGTCCTGACCGACAACGTTCCTAGAGCTGGAATATCGAACAAAATATCTCGTTTTGCAAACCTACAATTGCTTAAGGAGTAGATAGATTCTGCCTATCGCCCGGCCTTTGCACTCCTTCTTGTCTATTAGCCAGGCGTAGAGGTACCAGCGCTGGAACGCCGGAAAGCACTCAGTGCCGGGTCTTGTTTCCTGACTAGGACACTGAATGCCGTCTCTTTTTCTCTTTATCTGTGCAATTTGGGGAAAGGTTATTTGTCACTCTATCTTACATGACCGGTTTGGGTCGCTCTTGTTCCGACAAGTTGAGGGTACAGGTTAGACAGCTTGTCTGGCTGCTGTTTCCGACTGACAGGACAGTAGCCCAAACTCTTAGGTAGCGCTAAGAACGGCTGCTCCATCATCAGTTGTATGATACCGTAGGTAGCTGTACGTGCCATGTCGCGCATGGAAACGGACCCTGCTTTATCTCCGGTGAGCTTTACCGAGGCCATAATCCCCATGGACCAGGTCGACTAATGGGCTGGTTGTGTGAGCCTATTGGCACTTAACAAGAACCCACTTTGTCTACCCCACTCTATCTAAAATTTAAAACGCCAATGCAAAATAAAAAAAATCCTAAACCAGACACCCAACAAAAAACATCTTCGCCTCCGCCCTTATCCAGAGACTTAGAACCAACATCAACGATGTAGAATCTTTTCTCCTGACAAACACCCCGAATATCCTAGCACTAAGGTAAACAAACCTTCTATCCTCAATCTCCTCTCACCACTTTGACATGACTGACTACCTCTCTCTCTACCGTAAATACTCTGACAAACATATGCACGTGCTATGGGTTTATGTTCGAGACACCCTACCTTGACTAGAGAACATAGGTAGGAATCAGATGGCCAAGCCTACATGTGCTTTAGATTGACTTTACATCACAGCGTTAGTAACTTATATTACTTATACTGTTCACCTTCTACCCAGGACTGTAACTTGCTAAACTCTGTCTCTGAAAGCATAGATAGAGCACTCTCACTCGACTCGAATGGCAAATTACATGGTGGGATTCTCCAGCCTTACTGACGCAGCCAGTAACTCTACGTATAATTTCTACTTAGCTCCCTCCCTCTCACAGACTGTCGCTTTCCCGACCCGCCTCCCTGATCGAGTAGACCAGCAAGCCTCACTTCTCGACCTGTGCCTTACCTCAGTGCCCGAGGCTTGTGTGCGTGAAGCCCATAATCCGCTTGTGAACACTGATCACGTCGTGGTTATGATTGCTATCACCCTAAAAACTCGTTCAAAATCTGATGACCCATTGCTCAAAACAACGAGATACTACGAGCAGGATAATTTTGAGTCCATCAGAGATCACATCAGCGACGCCCCATGGAGTAAAATCTTCTCACTCCCTGCTGATCATTGTTAAAATGAGTTAACTGAATGAGTCAAAGCAGGCATTGAAGCCTATGTCTCCATGCGAAAATTCTTGAGCAAACCCTACTCTCCTCAATGGTTCACCTCAAAATGGGCAGCTGCCATTGCTGAGAGACAGCAAGCATTCCGAAAATTCGGCCGCCATAAGTCAACTGCCAATATACAGAAATTTATAGAGTCAAGAAATAATTGTAAAGTAGTGATACGTGAAGCAATAAGGAGGTATACAGAGATACCCAAAAAAACACATTCAGTCATAGAAACTAGTTACTCGCGATTTCTAGAAAATATATAATAGTGTAGTAAACGATGGACAATCAACGATTCCGCCGCTATCAAACTACAATGACGGCAACTGATAAGGCTGAACTACTTGTCCGGCGTTTCGCCCTAAACTTAACTATGGATTAAGCAAACCACCCCGTTCATAAATTCCTATTGCGGACTGAGGCCACACTTTATTACCTGACCATCACTCCATCTCAGGTCAGGGTCATCATAAAAGACCTCAACACCTCCAAAGCATGTGGGCCTGATCTTATACCGGTAATAGTAATAAATAAATGCTCAGCCGAACTTGCCCCGTCATCTCCAAACTCTACAACAAATGCCTTGCTTAATCCTGCTTTCCTGATAACTGAAGAATTGCCTCTGTGGTACCAGTCTTCAAGAATTCTGGGGATAGAACAGATCCCTAGAATAACCGCTCAACTAGTCTACTCCCGATCTTTGCTAAAATCTTTGAATCCTTAATCAATCTAGCGATAGTCCGGCATTTAGTTAATGCTAAACTTTTTTCTGACTGCCAGTATCGATTTAGAAAAGGACGATCAACTGTGCATGTATTAACGGCCATACACTGAACAAGCCAGGTGAAGCTAGGGAAGTAGCGCTTAATTTATCCAAGACTTTTGATAAGGTATTGCATAAGTGGCTCCTCAAAAAATTCATTCATATGTTATTACTGGACAAATATTTAATATAATTAGATCCTTCCTAACCAAAATGAAAATCCAGGTTGTCCTAAATGGCCGTTCATCTAAGCAACAAAACATAAATGCTGGTGTAAGCCAGGGATCCATCCTTGGACCTTTATTGTTTCTGATTTTCATAAACGACCTCCCTGATGACATCGAGTCTGAGATAAGTATATTTGCTGACGACACCACGTTCTACTATCGCCATGTTGGCAAAGCAGACGCATAAATATCTGAGGCAATGGCTGAATCCTTAGAAAGTGACCTCCAGGCTGTAGTGTATTGGGAGCAAAAATGGTTAGTAATTTTTAATGCCGAAAAGACAACGCTCCTTTCCTTCAATAACTACAAGAAACCTCTTAAACCACTGATTGTTATGGCAAATGACACCCTACTTTAGAGTTCACCAATCAAACTACTCGGCCTAACATTCATAGGTAACATGAATTAGAACAAATACATTGAAGACATTGCCAAGGCTGCTGCAAAGAAGGTGGGATCCTTCTACTGTGCTAGTAAACTCATCACACCTGACATTATCCTGTATCTCTACAAAGCCACCATCTGCCCATGTATGGAGTATTGTTGTCACATCTGGGTTGATGAATCATCTACTAGGCTCTTCCTCTTAGACAAGATCCAAAAAAGAGTCGCCAATTTAATAGGTCCATCACTACTATCCACCAAGCTCCAGCCCCTATTCCATCACTGCAATGTTGTATGCTTGTGCTTTTTTTACAAATACTTCAATAGATTGTGCTCCGATGAACCTGATGTACTAGTGCCCCCTCGACGCTAATACACAAGAACAACCCGACGATCAGCTAGGTCCCATCCATTCACTGTGGAGGTCCCCAGATGCCGAATAACCTTCTACTACTGTAGCTTCTCTCCTCGTGCTGCCGGCCTCTGGAACTCACTTCCTGTTCCTTATTTCCCCGACTGCCCAACATGCAGAGGTTTAAAACTAATGTACACAGACATCTCGCTGCACAGCTTCCAACTAAGGATGACACCCAAAACCTACACCCTAATTCTCAGTAGCCCCTTACGTCTATAGTGGCGGCCTGCCTTGTTTGGGGTAAAATATCTTGAAAGAAAACTTGGTATTTAGGATGCACGGTTGATTTATGGACTGTACGCAAACCACCTGTTGTTCTGGGGGTCGTGCAATTAATCCTGAAGAACCAGCTCGACTGAGGGTTTTAATTTGTTAGGGGTTTTGTTGGCTTTCGGACGGCGGCTCTTCTGGTTCTTGGTGGTTAGTAGTAGTCCCTTGTGATTCTATCTCTCGCCAAGATCTGCATTACCTTGCTTATATCTTGCCACATTTCTTATTTATACGTCTTGACGAAATTTCTTATTCAGACACATTTTCAATTTATTACTTTACTAGAAGCGTTTTAGTTTATAACCGAATAAATAAATTAAAACAACTCATCGCTTTGTCTTCATGTTTTGCCTTGTACCAAACTTAGAATAATCAATAGAGTTAGAAAAACGTGCATAAATCCGCTTTTTGTGAGCTCTTATTTTTTAAACTTGATTTGAATGCTAGTTTATATCCATATACACACATACATATAAACTCTATTTTATCGTATGTAGAAGTATTGATTCTCTCGTCTCCTTTGCAAGTTGTCAAAAATTCGTTTGAGAATGTTCTAAGTAAATTTTAAATAAATTATTTAAATTATTTAATAACGTATACACTTAAATATCTTACTTAAATATCAATCTAAAATCATAGAATTACGTCTTCGTATAACACTTATTATTATCATTTCTGATCACATAAAAAAACACGCACACTGCTGACGTTTCATTATAAAGTTGTTGATTTATTTGTGAATCCCTTTTAAGCGGCGAGGTAAATCTTGGTGGTATTCTGACTTGTAATTTACTTTCTCGCTGCGCTTCACCACTTGAAATAGTTTCGTTGGGGAAGTGGGTAGAAAACGCGCGTGCTTTACTCGTAAAGTTTTGCGTGACGAGATAGAAGTATATTTATTTATACACAAATAATTACACATTAGTCTTTATGATAGAGTAGAGCTGTTAATGTCTAGTCTGAAGATTGTGTTTCAGATCGTGACACTCGTAGACATCTGCAATTACATCTTCATGACAATTCTCGTTTTTTCTCTGCTCTATTTGATCGTTTATTTTATTTATCGTGTTATATATATATATATATATATATATATATATATATTTATATATATAATTTAATCATTAAATATTTACATCCACAGAAATCTGATTGTTTCGTCTTATAAAGACTCACCTGTGTGGCTATAGACAACTGACCCGCAGACCGGAAGGTACAAACCTTAGACCTCAGGTCTGATAACCACATATCTATATGTATGCGTCAAACGATTCAGTTCTACAAATGAGAAGTATAAATACTGAAATTTATCAGTACGACAAAGAGGATTCAATCTGAGCTTTTGACAGGGGAGGGGACTTTTGCATTATAACTTCAAATCGAAACAATTAATTCTTCCAGTAACGAGTGGCATCCATTTAAGGGAGCCGATGATTTAATGAAATAATTAAATATTTATATTTACAGACAAGCGCTTGTCTTGTTCATTAAAAGTCATTAGAGATCTTAAACATGAAGTTATGCAGTATATGTAGTCATCAAGAAACAGAGTGGGGAGGTTAGAGGTGCTTGATGGAATAAAAATTGACACCAAATTGCCGGATTGACCGACTTATCTTGTGATTCATTGGTCTTTTCTTTCTTTTCGTTTTCCTTTTATTTATTTATTTTTGGGGGTGGGAGGATTGTCCCCAATGTTTATTTAATTATATATATATATATATATATATATATATATATATATATATATATAAAATCCAAGTAAGGTAAACATCCAAAGGATAGGAATCCAAAGAAATTCAACCGGGCTTACTAAATGTGCTCAATATCAAATAGAGCTTTTATATATGATTATTTTTATTTACACAGACATGTACAAAATATGCGACATTGGAATTTCGATGTTATCGATACACAGCTGTTATAAACTAAGATCTCATCAGAATTTCTATTTCTATTTATTTGTTTTTATTCCATTTTATTTCTATTTAATTCTTTTTATTCCATTTTATATTTGATACATATATGTGTAAATAAAAGTAATCCTATATATATATATATATATATATATATATATATATATATATATATATATATATATATAATGATAATTTATTTCATTTTGACTACAAAATTGATTTTGTTTTACAAGAGCAGTTTGAGGGACTCCCGATCATCAGGCCTAGAAATAAATGTAAATGTTATATAAATAAAGGTAATTTTATTTCGAGGCCTGATAATCGGGAGTCCCTAAAACTGCTCTCGTGAAACAAAATCAATTTTGTAGTCAAAATGAAATAAATTATCATTCATATTTCTGCTCTATATTTTTATTGAGCACTCTTATAACCCGGTTCAACTCCTCTGGATTTATACCCTGTGGATGTATACCATACTCGGATTATATATATATATATATATATATATATATATATATATATATATATATATATATATATATATATATATATATATATATACAAGTTGTGATTGTGACTCAGGGAAACAGTCCGTAGTCATTAGCATTAACGCATAGCTCTTCGTAATTGTGGCCCCGTTCGGTTTATTTATCTGCCTATTCACGAACTCCTTGTATTATTTCGGAGATGTACCCCACAGAGACCGATATATTTTTTAATACATTGTCCAAAGTCCTTGGATAAGTATATCGTATTTTGGCGAAAAGTGGTACAAGAATATTGCTGGATAGAAAAGGAAAATAAGAAATTTATTTTTATTATTCTATTAATAACTTAAAAATTATAAAAACTAAAAAAAAATAATAGAAATGGGAATCCTGACTGAAAACATAATTGCACAGAGGTCATCATTGATTTCCTGAAAACACCTGGCAAGCATTCAGAAGGTTTAATACTATATGTTTATCGGGAACCATTTAGATAAATGCCACTGTACTTTAACCCCTTCTCACACAATCAATGCTGGGTACATCCTTTGGGCTCATCTCCAAAAATTGAATGTAATCTATCTACTACTAAAACTCTATGTAGCTTACTTGTTATCTTGTTTGTCCACGTGCACACTTGGTCCCGTAATCAAAATGGTGAAGTCAATAAAGGATGACGTACCTATTAAAAAAACTAAATCTCCGCGGACCTTACTTGTTATCTTATCTTGTTTGTCCCCATTCATAAGTGATGAAGTTATCAGATGGATGACGTCACTAAAGTATGCCATCTATTAAAACTACTAAAATTTCTTATCTTTTTTGTTTATACAAATAAGTAATAAATCTCCTATTTTGATATTTATACTTATTAGGAACATTTAAGGTGTTCAGCATTGTAAAAAGGGGTGATAAAAACAAATATTCAACAAATAATTGTAACCATAAGAAATAAAATTTATTTTCTACCTTCCAGCATATTTTTGTGTGTTTTAAAGTGGGTAGGAAGTGGTTTTCATCTCAGTATAAGATTTCGATCAAATCGGATATCGTTTGAGTCATAATTCAAAGATGGATTCCGCTGACTTTTCAGAAATCTTAGGAGTTTTATTGATTGCTATTTTTTTCTTTTTGGGGACGTGAAAACAAACAAATATACAACAAAAATCTGTTCCAAACGCAATAAAAATCACTTTTCTACCGAATTGAAAGGAGAACGTGACGAAAAAAAATTAGTATTCAACTTCGATGATTTGCGGAAGGCTTTGACAAGCCATCTTATGTTATGACTCTACAGATAGCCGATTTGATATAAATATTATACTGCAATAAACACACACCTTCAAACACTTTGAAATACAAAAAAATATGCAGGTAGGTAGAAAAGAAACGTTTATTGACTTTAATCGCTTTTGGGGGGATGAAATTAAAATATCTATTTTGTTGTTGGACCAGGGAGTACAAAAATAGAAACAAATTGTAAATAAACAGACAGGAAGTGTGCGTAGTGAAGTGGGTAACGATGTGGACTGGCGACTTCAGTGAGCCAAGCTGGAATGCAGTCGATTTGATAGCACCAATTTCGTGTTGGGAACTTTAACGTGGCCCCTTCCTGTAAGTACCTGATTCTAGAAGGAATGGGAGAAACTAGTGTCAGTCACATAATCAAGCCTATCAAAAAAGTTGTATTATGCTGATTCATACAACTTTGCTTTCTTAAATAAACAGCTATAGACGTAATTTCATCCGAAGCATGATGACGTCATTCATATTCCGGTGGAACATGAAACGTACAACTTGCAAATATATATATGTCTATTGTTAGTCAGCAGATTTTTTAACAAACTTTGTAGTTTGAATAAAACAAAAAAAATATTTGATCGTATTCTGGTTTTGATGAGTTGATTTCAATCTGAAGTTATTTTGAACACCTCTCATATAATTAAAGATGGCGTGTGATTTTGCATACATGCATAGAACATCTAATCACGGTTTAAATTATATTTTCTGGTTGTAATGATTGTGTGTAAAATAATGTTGAACTCTTATTTGCATGTGAGATATTTCACCGTGTCCTTTTGATTTACCTATCACGTCTAAATATATCATTCTTATGAGGGTGACTCTAGTTTAAGTTAACTCATGTTTAACATTAACTCTCCTTGAAAGATATGTAAATTTATGGAGAATGGATAGCTCGTATTCAGAAATTCGATCTAAAAGGATGTAATAAACCTTTCACAAAATATACTACTTATCTCTATCTACATAGTAACTATTGCGTTTTTTTAAATTGCAATCATAGCTGATCATGAACGATTTTTTTCTATACGAATCGATGTTTAGTATATAGAATTAGTTTTATATTATCATTATATTAAATATATAATATCTAAAGTAAATTATTACTAGAAATTTAATAAAGCCGAAACGATATGTGTTGTTTTCTTTAAAATAAACATTTATTTACTTTTAAGATATAAACAAGTAAACTTTCAGTTGGGCGACTTTTTTTGCAAATTACTTTTTTTTGCTCGTCAGAGATAAAAAAATGTCTCGTGAATAGCAGTCTGTTTAGATGTTAATCCGGATGGTTTAAAAGTCTCTTTAACTGTCAGATGTAGCTTACGTGGTAAAGTGAGTGAAATAATATATTGGCACTTATTTTAAATATTGTTTCGTATTTAAATTATTATTAGAAATTTAAGAAATCCGAAAACATTTTTTTTTAATATTTGTTAATTAATATTTCCTAATAATTGGTATTTTAAAGTCATCCACAGACAGCTGTCTTATTCTAAGTTGTATAAAGAGAGAGAGAGAGAGAGAGAGAGAGAGAGAGAGAGAGGGGGGGAAGAAAGAGAAAGAGAATGAAAGAGAGAGATTATGAAAGAAGATTCAAAGATTTGTTTCAAATCTTATGTAAATGTGATTAGTTAAGAAAAGTGTCTATTAAAATCAACAAACAGGGGGTTGTACATGCATGACACATTTTAAAGATAAGTTTATTCTTATTAATTTTTCTACTACGACTATTATCTCGTTTATCTACTACGACTGCTCTATCTCTTTTATATTGAGCAATATATCCATAAATACTACGAATAATTTTATATCCTTTATTTTAATTAGTTGCACGAATTGTATTCGAGTAGTTAGATCCTTGCTTATACATGCTCATATTTATTTCTTAAGAAACAGTGGGCCTAGCCTCCTCTCCGGAAAGGTCTTTTGCACAACAAGAATTTTATAAGCCGCATTTTATCCTGAGTCAACGTTCTTAAAATGTATAGCCTCTTATCAAAATTCGCCTGCCGAATTAGACTACACGGGACCCGTTGGATCACATCCATTGTCATTATTTGTTCAAGTTTGATTTCATTCGAAAATTCATAAACTGTGAAATTAAAGCTAAGAGATCCGTCTTGCATCACTAAAAATATTAAGTCTCTTTAACCCTTATCCTCGAGTTTCTTTTAGCCTTGGAAATTGGTAACTCATTAGTAAAAAAAATTCAATATTATCTTATGGATAATATAGAAGTAAAAAGTCATATCATTTTACTATATAATTTACATACGTTTTTACGATGTGTGGGAACACACGTATGTAAATTACTGAAAAGAGTTTCACTCTTTTTCTAAATGCTCACAGAATTATCAAAACATATCAGGGAATGGTTGGTTTAAAATACACTGGGAGAGGTCGAGAGAAATACAAACAGAAAAGTAATAGAATGAATGAAATTCAAAGTATATGTTAAGTTACTTATAATTTAAAGCCAATTAGAAGGATTACAATAAGATTTTTCAAACGTAAATCAATCCCAGAACTAAGAAATATTTAGCATAGATTTTTATACCAGTAAGTTATATAAGAAAAAACGCTGATGAACTATGCTTTAACATAATAATAAATTGTTAAATGTTCGCTTACCAATCAGAGTATAAACCATTATACATCCTTGTCGTCGCCGTCGTCGTCGTCGTCGTCGTCGTGTATCCAGGTTATTGCTTGTCTCTCGGATACAAACCACTGTTGATTTATGAGAAAGTGTATTTAAAAAGAAAGACAATCACAGAAAACATAAGAGAGACAGGTCACTTTCGTGCGCAGAAGAGGCGAAGCGGCATTCAACCAAAGCCGGATGAATCATCTTCCTCCTAAACAGAAGGTTTCTAGAGAATATCAAATTGATAAGCTGTCACCAGTCGCATGTATATCTCGGTCAGGGGAGATGGCGACGTTAGTTTGTTTCAGTTCTTGCAGGGAGGTGTCTACGTCCTTATACATACAGCGCCTGGTATTCCCAAATCGTTATCCATCTGGTACTGACCAGGCTCAACGTTGCTTGATTTCAGTGATCAACGTGATTATACCGGATGAGGGAGATAGAGAGAAAGACAGACGAATAGCTCGTCTCACTACATCTAGTTGAAGTGTGCGCGGGTGCCTCTCATTGGGGACAGCACTCCAGACACATATGTTCTTCTTGAAATCTCGTCAGGTCAAGAGACAGAAAATCTCTGCCTGAAAATCACGTGGGTTCGTGACTTCCGTTTTAGGTCACCTCTGACCCTTAAAATTGTCTCTCAAACTTTTCCATTCAAATATGACCCACGTTATATAACAAGATGGCCGTGTGTACTATAATAATAGATGACTGTATTTCACGTCTGTCGGAAAGTTTAAAATAATCTCTGAAATAAAAAAGCGGAAGACGGAACGATTTTTCTCACTATTCGTATTTCTTGCTTCAATTCTGATTTTTCACAGGCAAAAACGATGGAAGTTCGTTTTTTTCTTTTGTTCGCTTATATTTCCAAAAATGTCTGCGAATATGTCTTTGAAGAAGAAAGATGCCGTTTTGGTGGAAGTAGGGGTTACCTAATTCATTTATTTCTATTTTTGCTGACAACGCAATTTCTGATAAGTAACTTTGAGGAGCGAATACTTTTATTAGAAACGAGAAGATTGCGCGAAACATAAGTTAAAAAGACGCCATTTTTTGTCAAAGACAATTTATAGATTCTTCCGTTTGTTTTTGTTTTTTTTTCATTTGAAGACATAGTTCTGTCGTCTACAACGACTGGTAGTGTCAACGAAATATCTTTACAATCAATAGCCTGTAGAAATATAGAAATGATATTTTTTATTTCCTAAGATACGTCCACGCATCTATAAAAAGGATTCTGTCTGCTGGAACACCTGCCATGTTTCAGTTTGAAATAAGATGTTGGTGAGTAAAAATTTGACGAGCGAATATTAATTTAGATGCGTCCAGCTGGACGGGCGGATAAAGCGTCACGTCGATTTGTCTGTCACGCTAAATTCTGAGATAGAAGTTTTTTATGTAGGTTTATGTTTGAAGCAGCATTTCTGTTTGTCACGCTTAATTTTGTAATATAATTTGCGTCTGTCATGCTTAATTTTGTAATATAATTGGCGTCTGTCACGTTTAATTTTGTGATATAATTTGCGTCTGTAACGTTTAATTTTGTAATATAATTTGAGTCTGGCACGTTTAATTTTATAATATAATGTGCGCCTGGCACGCTCAATTTTGGAATATAATGTGCGTATGTCACGTTTAATTTTGTAATATAATTTGCGTTTGTCACGTTTAATTTGATAATATAATTTGCGTCTGTCAAGCTTAATTTAATAATGTAATGTGCGTCTGTCACGTTTAATTTTGTAATATAGTTTGCGTCTGTCACGCTTAACTTTGTAATATAATTTGCGTCTGTCACGTTAATTTTGTGATATAATTTGCGTCTGTCACGTTTAATTTTGTAGTATAATTTGCGTCTGTCACGTTTAATTTGGTAATATAATTTGCGTCTATAACGCTTAATTTTGTAATATAATTTGCGTTTGTCACGTTTAATTTTGTAATATAATTTGCGTCTGTCACGCTTAATGTTGTAATATAATTTGCGTCTGTGACGTTTAATTTTTAATATAATGTGCGTCTGTCACATTAATTTTGTGATAGAATTTGCGTCTGTCACACTCAATTTTGTAATATAATTTGCATCTGTCACATTTAATTTGGTAATATAATTTGCGTTTGTCACGTTTAATTTTAGAATATAATGTGCGTCTGTCACATTTAATTTTGTGATATAATTTGCGTCTGTCACACTTAATTTTGTAATATAATTTGTGTCTGTCACATTTAATTTTGTGATAGAACTTTCGTCTGTCACGTTTAATTTTGTAATATAATTTGCGTTGTCACGCTTAATTTTGTAATATAATTTTCGTCTGTCACACTTAATTTGGTAATATAATTTGCGTCTGTCACGTTTAATTTTGTAATATAATTTGCGAATGTCACGTTTAATTGTGTAATATAATTTGTGTCTGTAACACGTAATTTTGTAATATAATTTTCGCATCTCACGTTTTATCTTGTAATATAATTTACGTCTGCTACGCTTAATTTTATGATATAATTTGCGAATGTCACGTTTAATTGTGTAATATAATTTGCGTCTGTCACGTTTTATTTTGTAATATAATTTGCGTTTGTCACGTTTAATTTTGTAGTATAATTTGCGTCTGTCGCACTTTATTTTGTAATATCATTTGTGAATGTCACGTTTAATTTTGTAATATGATTGGTGTCTGTCACGTTTAATTTTGTGATAAAATTAGTCTCTCCTACGCTTAATTTTGTAATATAATTTGCGTCTGTCACGCTTTATTTTGTAATATAATTTGCGTCTGTCACGCTTCATTTTGTAATATAATTTTCGTTTGTCACGCTTTATTTTGTAATATAATTTGCGTCTGTCACGCTTCATTCTGTAATATAATTTTCGTTTGTCACCCTTTATTTTGTAATATAATTTGTGTCTGGCACGCTTTATTTTGTAATATAATTTGCGTCTGTCACGCTTTATTTTGTAATATTATTTGCGTCTGTCACGCTTCATTTTGTAATATAATTTTCGTTTGTCACCCTTTATTTTGTAATATAACTTGTGTCTGTCACGCTTTATTTTGTAATATAATTTGCGTTTGTCACGCTTTATTTTGTAATATAATTTGCGTCTGTCACGCTTCATTTTGTAATATAATTTGCGTCTGTCACGCTTTATTTTGTAATATAATTTTCGTTTGTCACCCTTTATTTTGTAATATAATTTGTGTCTGGCACGCTTTATTTTGTAATATAATTTGCGTCTGTCACGCTTTATTTTGTAATATTATTTGCGTCTGTCACACTTCATTTTGTAATATAATTTTCGTTTGTCACCCTTTATTTTGTAATATAATTTGTGTCTGGCACGCTTTATTTTGTAATATAATTTGCGTCTGTCACGCTTTATTTTGTAATATAATTTGCGTCTGTCACGCTTCATTTTGTAATATAATTTGCGTCTGTCACGCTTCATTTTGTAATATAATTTGCGTCTGTCACGCTTCATTTTGTAATATAATTTTCGTTTGTCACTCTTTATTTTGTAATATAATTTGTGTCTGGCACGCTTTATTTTGTAATATAATTTGCGTCTATCACGCTTTATTTTGTAATATAATTTGCGTCTGTCACGCTTCATTTTGTAATATAATTTTCGTTTGTCACGCTTTATTTTTTAATATAATTTGCGTTTGTCACGCTTTATTTTGTAATATAATTTTCGTTTGTCACCCTTTATTTTGTAATATAATTTGTGTCTGGCACGCTTTATTTAGTAATATAATTTTCGTTTGTCACGCTTTATTTTGTAATATAATTTGCGTCTGTCACGTTTCATTTTGTAATATAATTTTCGTTTGTCACCCTTTATTTTGTAATATAATTTGTGTCTGGCACGCTTTATTTTGTAATATAATTTGCGTCTGTCACGCTTCATTTTGTAATATAATTTTCGTTTGTCACCCTTTTATTTTGTAATATTATTTGCGTCTGTCACGCTTAATTTTGTAATATAATTTTCGTCTTTCACGCTTTATTTTGTAATATAATTTGAATCTGTCACGCTTAATTTTAGAATATAATTACGCTGACTGTTGTAATATAATTTGCGTTTGTCACCCTTTATTTTGTAATATTATTTGCGTCTGAAACGCTTAATTTTGTAATATAATTTTCGTTTGTTTCCCTCGCTTAGTTTTTTAATGTTATTTTCGTCTGCCACGATTAATTTTAGTAATACAATTTCCATCAGTCACGCTAAATTTTGAAATATATGTAACGGTTCATTTCGTAATAAAACTTTCGGCATTCACGGTTAATTTTGTAATATAATTTTCGTCTGTCACGCTTTATTTGGTATAGAATTTCCGGCAGTCACATCTAGCTTTTAAATAGAATATGTTTCTATCTTAGTTAAGGTTCAAATAGAATTTAAACTGTCACACGTAAGTTCTAAATATTATTTTAGTTAGTCTTGCTCAAGTTAGAAATATGATTTTCGTCTTTCACGCTTAAGTTTGAAGTAGCCTTTCGTTGGTTACGTTAAAGATTAAAGGAACATTTTCATCAGTCACACTTAAGTTTGAAATATAATTTTTGTCTGTGACGCTTAAAGTGGAAGTAGAATTTTAGTCTGTCACGCTTAAGTAGTAAACAGAATTTTAACCTATCACACTTAAATTTAAAAGAGAATTCCCATCGATAAACGTGTAGATTGAATAAACGTATCCTATTTTAGATGCGCCCAAGGATCTCTAGTTGGTCTGTCACGCTTAAATTTGAAATAGAATTTTGTTATGTGTCCACGCATCTTTCTAAGAGGTTCTGTCCATCACATTTGTCTGTATGTCACGGTTCAGTTTGAAATTATATTTCCATCGCTAAACGCGCAGATTAAAAGGACGCAATTAAAATAAGAAACAACTGTCTCCGTATGTACGTCGATGTGTCAAGTTTGCATTTAAAATATCATTTTTATCGCGAAACCTGCAGTTAGAATAGACGCATCTATACAAAATATCCCATGTTGTTTCCCTTTGAGCCTGAAAAGATGGCGCCTAATTTAGACTAAATTTGCTTCTATTTTTGTTGTGTTTTATCTTTTAATTATTGAATTATGAGTTGGCAGTATGTAAATATACTTATATTCTTGTGGAACGATTATAGGCGACATACTGCGATTTTTCATTAGATTCTCACAAGACATTTAAACTATTTTTTTATTATTTGAACATTAAAACTGCGTGACAATTCCAGAGATGAAGTATATAAATATATACAAATATATATAAATATATATATGTAGTATAAACTTTTATTTATACAAACATTATTGGTTACATATGTGCATATATGCTTCGGTTGTACTCTTCATAGAGAGTCCACCTCTTCAGACCAAAGAAGACAAAGAAAGTGAGATGAATTTGGAAAACTTTCCTATGAGTACATCTTTTTGGGGGGATGGGATGTGTTTAGAATTTTCACCGGTCAAGCTCAGCATAGGATTACATTATTTACTTGTTAACTCTTTCTGTCAGTTTCTATTTTCGTTTTTATTATTTTTTTACTTTTATAAATTAAATTATTGATACCTACAGACGCTAGCGTTTCAAGCTTATTGCTTTTATCAGTGCAGTCAACTTTAGACGGTCGAGGGGCGTCAGCCCGGTTCACAGAGTCAGCCTAGAATCTACAAGTCGTTGCCATATCTACTCGGCGATCGGAAACTGTCACGTAATTAGGGGAAATTAAAATATATATGTACCTAGAAGCGGGAACAGATACAAGACTAGTCGAGAGTGTTCTACGAACGTATTTGGATCTTTGCATTAGAGCTTCTTGTCGGGCTATTTTTAACATCCCTGAGAGTGCTCACCTTTAATTTCTTAAAGGGGCTTATTAAAATATTTATAAATAAATAGTAAATTATTTATACCTACACACGCTAGTGTTTCAATCTTATTGCTCATCACTGCAAAAGAGTAACAATTGTAGACGGTCGGAAGGCGCGAGCTCGGTACATAGAGTCAGCTTAGAATCTGCAAGCAGTCGCCATATCTACACAGTAACCGAAAACTGTCACGTAATTAAGGGAAATTAAGATCTAAACTGTGTTTCTCGCTTTATTGCAGATCATAATATTGTTAATAACTTCAATAATATAAATCGCACAAGTTTGAAATTTTACACACTGAAGAGTGCTCCTAAGTAAGTAAGATACAAAAATATTTTGCAAATCTATACAATATTTCTAAAGTTATAGACATTTATGCATTTGTTAGTCATTTTTACTGTTTCTCGCTTTATTGCAGGTTTGTTAAAATACAGTCCATAGGTGATTTTTTAAAAAGTTGACTTAGCATGGTTAATTATTTTAATCATTTAAATCATAAGTAACAATATGAATGAAATGTAAGGAAAAAATCACCAGATATGCACCACAAAATTGAATCATTTATCAACAAATCTTCCATTTCTTGAAATTACCCTCTGCAGTCTCCTCCCAGCAACAGTTGATTTTGGGAAGGTGTTATGCTACTAGCAACATCAACAATTTTATTCCAGAGGACATCTTTTGATGTAAATTGTTGTCCTCCTTCATAAACCTTCCTTTTAAGATTGACCAGAGCTGCTCAATCGGGTTTAAGTCAGGAGAACAAGGCGGCCAAGTCATAAGACTCTCTCCCTTGATGCCCAGAGATGCGAGGAAGGTAGTCGTAGCCTTTGCTGCATCAGTTGGAGCATTGTCGTACATAAAGATTAGTTGACGTAGACGAAGTAAAGGCAGGTCGTCCAGCCAAGGTGATAAATGCTCATCTAAGAACGATATGTATGCTTGGCTTGTGAGTTTCATACCCTCTGGCACTCGGAAAAATCCAATTAATTCATCACCTATGATCCCCGCCCAAAACATAACTCCCCCTCCACCTTGTTGGCGACGAACGCGATGTGAGATAGCAGCTCCGGTAGGACTCCAAACTTTAGCCCATCCATCCGGACCATCAAGTGTGGCTCTAGCTTCATCTGTGAATAGAACCTGTTGGAAATCCGTTTTCATGTATTTTTCTGCCCACGCAATGCGTTTTCCCTTATGGGTTTTGTTCAAGGGAGGCCTGGAAATGGGCTTCACGTTCCTGGCCATCTCATTCAAGACACTGCATCTGGTCTTCCTGGACATCGGAACAACGCCAGCTTTGCCAAAAATGGAGACGCTAGTGCCATTTGGTTCTCTAATGATCTGTCTGAGTATTTTTCGCATATCGCTAGGGGAAATGCTCCTTCTTGTACCCTTATCTTTCCTTGGTGCAGTGTTGGGCTTCTCCACAAAAGAAACAAAGGTTCTCTTATTCCTTCCCAGTTACTTGGCTAAATCCAAAATTGTCAGTCCCTTGCAAGGCCAGCTACAACCCTTTGCCTTTCAATAGCAGTCAAACGTCGATTTTGGGGAATTTTTACAAACCTGCAATTAAGCGAGAAACAGTGAAAGTGGCTAACAAATGCATAAATGTCTATAACTTTAGAAATATAGTTTAGATTTGCAAAATATTTTGGTATCTTACCTATTTAGGAGCACTCTTTCAGTGTGCAAAATTTAAAACTTCTGCATTATATATTTTTGAAGTTATTAACAATATTATGATCTGCAATAAAGCGAGAAACACAGTTTATATGTACCTAGAAACGGGCACCGGTAGAAGACTAGTCGAGAGTATTCGAAGAACGTATTCGACACTTTGCATTAGAGTAAATATATATATATATATATATATATATATATATATATATATATATATATATATATATATATATATATATACAACAGAAAATTAGATTCCAGTGACCATGTTACTATTCATTATTAAAGAGATCAAATTCTTTGCAGGTCGTTTCGTCATCACTCAGATTTGTCTATGAAGGTTAATTACGAAATAAGTTAATGATTACTTTCATAAATGGGCGTCATATTTGATCCTAGCTTGTCAAATACTAATATATTTTTTAGCTTCTTACATCAAGTGGCTTCATTCTTTGTTTGACGCGATTTCCATAAAACGAACCTCTCTACAAGTGTTAAAATAACTATAGAGGCTTATAGGATAGAATGTTTGTCGGTCATGAACATGGACGACAAGGAATCGGAAGAGTCTTTTAAGGAGGGAAAAAAACTTTTCATCGGCGCCTGCGCGAGTTCTTCTATGTCGACGTCGGAATAACAATAATCCGACTGGACCATCATATATATATATATGTATCTAATGAACGAATATAATGTAGAAGTCTATATGTCCTCTACGACGGCAGTAAAGAGGATTAATTAAAAAAAATGAAAATCACTTAAAATAAACAAAAACATAGAAATCCGTTGTATACTGCACTTGTGTTGCAATCGAACACTGTAGATGTTAATTCAATAAAACTCCAGTGTTTATAAGTTTATGCTCAATAACAAACAAGGCTGTATTATTGTACAGATATTTTTTTTATTTTTAAGAACATTATTATATCATAGGCATGTGCATACATTTTTTAGCCTTTTCTACTTTAAGATAGGCCATGAAGTTAAATTAAAAGATAAGAACTATATCATTTGTAAGATATACGGGATACAGAATGTGTAAATGTGTGAATATATATACAGGGTGGGCAAAAATAAGGGTCCTATTTTTAAAAATTCATAACTTTTTTATTTATTGATTGTTTTTTTATTTTATTTTTTTTAGAATAAGTAAAGGACCCCTTCCGAAGCAAGCATGAGCCGTATTAGCCCTAAAAAACGTACCCTCATTTAGAAAACATTATTTTTGCTTAAAAAACTCAAAACAGTGTAAAAAACAATACTTTAGTTTTTGTAAGTTTTAAGAAGTGTTTTTCGGCTAAAATTTGTTTTGTTTATTTCAAAAAATCTCGGAAGGGTCAGCCTACACACACATAAAGTTTGGTGAGTTTAACTTTTATTTTGTGGAAGTTATTCAAATTCAAGTTATTCAAATTTAAAGATAGGACCCTTATTTTGGCCCACCCTGTATATATATATATATATATATATATATATATATATGTGTGTGTGTGTGTGTGTGTGTGTGTGTGTGTGTCTAAATACGCACGAGTGGATGTATGTTTTGGTGTATTTATGAGTAACTGTGTCTAAACAGATGTATACCTTGTCCGCTCAACAATATGCAAGAATATAATGTGTGTGTTCCTCTTAGTTCACGTAACAATGGCACGAAAAAGCTGGATTTGGAATGAAATCACAGTTGAAACATGTATGCACATATGTAGCAAAAATGTTTATATAAATAAAAATGTATACTATATATATATATATATATATATATATATATATATATATATATATATATATATATATATCCTCCACATGTATACTATATATATATATATATATATATATATATATATATATATATATATATATATATATATATATCCTCCACTCTATAATACAGAGAAATTAACATTTATTTGTAAATATATATCCGTCCCGTCACACAAGAATCTGCCCGACAGAATAAAGAGAAGAGGGAATGCAAATCTATTTCCATAAGACGTTTATTTTCTTCTTTTCCTTTCTATAAAAAATTATATTTATTTGTTTATTTTATTTTATTTTTCTTCCCTAATGTTTAATTAACAATAGATGAAAATGAAAAAAAGAGAAATAAAAAGAAAAGTTAACGGTTGGTGTTTTTCTTTTTGGTCATCAGAAGTGACTGCGATATTTCTGCTTCTACTTATCCTAACGTCATTGAAAAGATACACTAGAAAGAATTACGTTGAAAAGCAAATAGCAAGCTGGACAATCTTCACAATTTTAAATTAATTTGAAAATAAATACTCTACTCTTAATAAATTTCAACGGTAAATGTTTAAGTAATCAGAAATAATTATTCATATATGAAAAATTAAATTATTAACGTAATTGTATGCATTTATACAAATATCAGTGGGAATACTAGTGAAATATAACTTTTTCCGTCATTTTTTTACGGATGTGTACACTAGTATATATATATATATATATATATATATATATATATATATATATATATATATATATATATGGTATTTTTTATTTATACCAACATTGTTGCCTACATATGTGCACACATATTTCAGCTGCGATTTCCATTGAAATCCAGCTTTATCGGGCAATTTAAGAAACTAAAATGAGATAAATAAAGAAAATTACATTCTTGCAAATCATTTTGGTGTTTGGGGAGGTAGGGGAATAATGGGCAAGGCATGTGATGTATCCGCTTAGACACAGTAATTTATTTATATAACAACAATATTCGTCCACTAGTGCGTATATACATACACATTCAGACCCTCCATTTTCTTTAACCAATGCCTTCCCTGTTAATCAGTTCTCATCTATTTGTGTTATTAAGATTTTTTACTATACCTGTTATCGAGCACTATTTCATAAACACTGGAATTTCATTGGATTAACATCTGGGAAACAACAACTATACCAGTATATATATATATATATATATATATATATATATATATATATATATATATATATATATACTAGTAAAAACTACCCGCGTTCCGGGCAGCAATTACTGAGGCTCTAGTCTTCTTTACAGAAACGAAATAAATAATTTTCAATTGACATTTCAGTAATTTTGAGGAAAATAACAAAATGATGATTGTGGTAGTGTTATTTGATATATTCCAATCTGAAGCCAATCTTTTTTTAGGAAATAGACAACAAAAAGGTTAATTGATATGGTCTTTAAGATATTCAAAGTCGAGAAATCTTTTTTTGGTTCAGCATAAAAATAAAAATGAATTCCCCCAGTAAAAACTTGTTATATAATGACATGAATAAACATGAGGGTAGAAGGTCAATCTGGTCAAATGAACCTATTTTATATAACTGAGTACATCGAAATCAGTACTTTGCACTTTTCGCCTTTATTACAAAAGACGGAAAGAAATCTTAATGAGCATTAAAGAAAAATAATCTATTTTTTTGTAATTCATAAAGATTGGAAAAGGTGTTTTTCTTTTCTTTGACAAATGTTGAAGTTATCATCATCATCATCATCATCATCATCATCATCATCACTGTTGACTCTTGGGTTTTTGGCAAGAAGCAAAATGTAGTAGCTGTTCTAAATCTGCACTTAGTTTTCATTTCCTCGGTCAGAGAAGGAGAAATCCTACTAGACCAAGGTAATTGAAATGTTTGTCACAATGCAGAGTGCCTTTTTGGGGGGAGATGGATTGTCCCCACGTTAAATATTGACATTGTGCTTAACTCTGCTCTCGCGAAAGGAAGTGAATGGAACAGCAACGACAACAACAAATTTATTTCAAAAATAATAAACGCATATATTTAATTATTAACAGAAACACTTTGGTAATTATTGCGTTTAATGCAAACTTTATTTTTTAAAAGTAATTATTCGAAAGTTATCGAGGTTGTTTCTATGTAAACATATACGCGTGCGAAAACGTAACCAAAAATACAACAAACAATGAAACGGAAGTTATGATTTTGAATTTTAATCTTAATTCATTAAATCGCTAAAAATACTATTACTATTGTTAATAATTCAGAAATTAATATCAGGAAAACGTATTCGTATACATAATAAAATAGCAGAATCAACTTATAAGTGAATAGTATGGAATATGAATTAATTAGACAATGTTTAAAAAATAAATATGCAAATAATTTATAGCATTGAGTGTTGGGACATGTGTTCTGTGAGTATATATATACGGTATGCGAAAATATTTTAGTGTATAATTAAACTAGGTAGAGGTTTTTAATTTCTTCCCACCGCAGCAATATGTGTCATAAGGTCGAAAGTGGGGTAAGAGTCAAGCCAGCGTTTTTAAAGGAGGAAAATGTGCTTTAATATTACTATAGTTCGGATAAATGATAACAACTTTCGCATTTATATATATATATATATATATATATATATATATATATATATATATATATATATACTTGAATTCCTAATTCTGGTTTGAAAATGTTGACTCTATGGAAAAGTACAAGTAAAACATGTATGAACATATGTAACCAATAATGTTTGTAAAAAAAGTATATATATATATATATATATATATATATATATATATATGTGTGTGTGTGTGTGCGTGTGTGTAACAATAAAGAATACTGAAGTTTTTTCAAACTTTCAGTACTGATGAAACTCTTTCTAAACGATATCTCCTTGATCTTCCTGGGTTTATTTTATCGAGGATTTCCATGGAGTTAATCGCAGACATTTTTTTAAACGTATAACCATGGAGTTGTAAAGTACAGATACTTATCGCTTCCTCACCTTTTGATGCGGCTGATTTGGTAGTGCCATTGGCATAAACAGCTATATAATAAATCTATATATGTATATACACATATATATATATATAATTGATGTATAGTATTATCTATAAATAATATACATACCTCTGTCTATACGATGTTAGGGATGTATATAGTCTTATATATTTGTATATACATGGTTTACTTAAAAACTAATTAACGATTATTATAAATGTTGAAACACAGCTGTTAGGCTTTGAGGGTTTAAATGTTGGCTATATTTAGTATAATTTAATTTTAAACAAAAGGATTTAAAACGGTTGTTGCCTTTTGTTAAAATTCATATAACTCTGACTTTTGCGAAATTCTAACAATAGCTATTAGACATCAATTAACAAATATTCCTCAAATTTAAGTTTTTGGGGAGTATTTTAAAGGTTTTTAGGGGGCCTAACATCCAATTTCAAAATTCGAATATATATTTCTCGTGTAAATTCAAATACTTCGTAGCCAGTTTTTGTGATGTCTTTTTTAAGGAGTTTCGCGAATTGTTGTAGGGAACCGTTTAGATCCGAATATCTTGACAGTTGTTGTTGTTGGGTCCCGTGTAAGAAAAATGAAGGGCAAGGTGTAAACAAGAGAAGATTAGGAGAGAAATAATAGGTTGTGAAGAAAGGATGGGGAAATAAGAGAAAGGATTAAGGTATAACACCCCAATGAAGCCAGCATAATGGGGCAGTATGAACGTTTCAAATGTTTAGGCTGTGTATAGCAGGTTGAGAGGGAAATTAAATAGGGATTTAGTCAAAAATACATTCAGAAGGAAACACGGGAGAAGATGAACAAGAAGAAGAACAAGAACAACAACAACAAGAATAAAGCGCCGAAAAATACATCCACTCTCCAAAATGAGGTGGTAATGACTAGTATGATGGCCTATTATTACATTTAAAAGTTGTGGTGAATTCGAAATTACACAAAATCGCTGCGTTTCTTTGTATCTTTACAAAAAACTTTAATTCTGGGTAGCTAAAAAGACACAAAAACACAATAGTCAAGATGGAAACTTTGCGCGCTCAGTGAGCGCAAAAGAACAGTTAAAAGTCAATTTGCAGTCTTAGGAACCGTTAAAAGTCAGTCTCGTTCCAAAATCTCCTCGTCTGTCTCGTCGGCAAATCTCCACGGAGGAGTGTGAATCCAATGTTTTTTACGTGTGCATCTGTAGTTAAAAATAGTCAGCTGTAACAATTCAACCAACTGCTGCTGTCTTGCGCTAATGACGTTACACAGGGAGGATGCAGTGCTAGACGATTAAAATAATCAAAGAATACATTCCTGTCTATCGAGAATGTAAAATGTTGTCCTCTGGTTTCACTGAAAAATCGCACGCTATAACGCGATGTGTTTAACCAATTTGTAAAATGAGTAGTTGAAATTATCGTTACTTGAGTAAGAGCCAAATGTTTATTACATAATTTATATCGTGCAGAAATCATTTATTAGAATAAAACAAGGAAAACAATTATAAATGTCATGTTTGAAATATGTAATCCCAAATTGGGGAGCAATCGTGTTATTGATTCCAAAAACTGCTTACTATTAGAATAAAAGGTTATTCTGCTATACCGAGTATGAGGAAACGAGCCTTTAGAATGAAATGGTACCTTTCACCTTGGTATCTGTAAGCCTCTGAAAACTGGTACTTTAATAGGTGTAAAGAAACTTAAATAAGTAGCTGAATTTCAGAGGCGCCTTGGAGCAGATTTTTGTTTCGTTTACACGTAAATCATAGGATGGTAAAACTGTAATATTAAATGCATTTAAAGTTATTAAAGATTTAAAATTGAGAATAATGCCAACGATTTTGTAAATCTGCTAATATGTAATTCCATCAATCGAGAATGTAAAAGAGTACCTTTGCAATATACAAACAAGACGGCCCCAAAAAGAAAATGTAGTAAAAGCTAACATTCTTTATTCAGGGAAAATGTAAAGTAACTAACGGGAAATAGCAAGTTCTGAGAAAAGAAAATAATAACGGTGTAACGAAGATAATAGTGTCTTATGAAGAATACTTACCGATTAACTGGGTAGCAGTAGTAGTAGATCTTAGCGTGAGAGTGAGAATTCCTCAGCATTTCTGTGTATATGACCATCTTAAAAAAAGATGTAGAGCTGTAAAAATGTAACAATTATTGAAACCAACGCATATTTTTCGAAAAGATGCATCAAGATGGATACGTAAAATAATGCACGTTGTATCTATAATTGTCAATGAAAATAAAGAAATAGTACTACATTTTATAGATATATATATGGTGTGACAAAAAAACATCAGCTCTAATGTGGTTCTATGCTGCGATGACCACATGTATTCTGACTGGTTGCTTTGTTACTCGTTCTGCGCCCACGCTATGTTTAAAGATATACAAAACTTTAGTGATGACGCAACTTATCACATAAAAGTGTTTTGACGCCTCTTTAATTTAGTACATTGTTTCCTAATTTATTCAAACTTAATGTAATAAACACATAACTTACCAATAAGATACCTCAACGTGTCACGCAATATCAATTGTAAAATATTAAAATTAGTTCAACCTGTGAATATAAATAATGGAAACTATTTTTAAAGAAAAATATAAAATTATAATCCTCAAAAGCCAAATCAAATTATTTAATAATAGTATTAAGGGCTGATATGCTTCAACACTGTATTCTAAAAATAATCATTGGAAATTATTTTTAAAAGTATACAGCATGTTAATATGCGCATAAAACACTGTGTAAATTGCAGTTTAAATAAACTTCTTAAAATAAACCAACCAGAATTTTCCAAAACCATAGAATAGAATAAACCAGACAGATCAGACGTGGCATCCAATTGCTTTTTTTATTAAACAGACTGTAAAGAGTGATATAGTTAGCTTAATGAAAGTTTAATACGTACTGAAACATTATGACGTGCGGGGTACGGATTAAAATCCCTGACGACGGGTGATTTGCTCGGAGCCGCATTTGAAAAAAAATAATAATTTAAGGTTAAAATTTTTAAAAAACAGGGAAAAATAACGATTTATAGAAAAATGAGTCGAAAACAATAGAGAAAAGAATAAAATATTGTTTTGAAAAGGAATATGAGTTAGAAAATTAGGCAAATATAGTTCAGTCATCGGACTGACGTCAATTCACGGTGTTTTATTGAAGGAACCATGTGTTATATGCAGAAGAGAAAATCTGGCACGCAGGCAGACTAATCGGGAAGTGAGAGGTCACACATTGATCTGGGATCTGTTTGTTGACACGTAAAAGAAATTACCGAAAAATAAAATTGCCTATTTATGAAACAAAATTAGTTGCGTTATATCTCTGTTGATGGAAATAACTCATATCCGACAAAAAACGAATATTGTTAGATTGCTGCTATTACTTTAGCCTAATTAGATAAACGATAAAATTGATCCTAATCGTGCTACATTATGTTTATACAGTTAGTGTGAGCTGGATTGGTTTAGTGGCTACCTTTGTGCCCCTATATGGCACAACATGTTGTGTGGATGTGCCGTGGAAGGCATTCAGAGTCGTATCCTGGATGACTCAGCACTGATTGTAGTTCGATTCTACAAGGACTGCGTGCGTTCCGACTGGTATCTCTGTTAAACATTCTACACTCATGCTGTGTTTACAAGATCCGCAGAACTTTAGTGTTTAAGCAAATTTGTCGGGAATTTGCACTAGTGGCCGGTAAGTAATTTATTACTTCCCGTGTTCGAGAAAGCGTTGTCTTAATTTATAGGTAAGCTTTTTGTTGTGCTGCAACGATTTAAATTGTGAGTAAGTAAGCTGGAATACATGTTCGCATACAAGAATGACAAAGTCATACTTTATTATAACAACTTACATGGTGGGTCCATTCTCTAATTAAAATATAAGATAGACTTAAACCGTAAACTTCTATACTCCTCCCTATTTAATTATATCCAGTTACTGACAGGTTTTAAGAAAGCAAGCTTGAATAAATGTTCACATACAAAATTGAGACAGACATTTTGTTAAAAAAATATACTTTATTCTGTAGCTGTATGTAACAACAATGGTGGGTCAATTCCTTACTAAAATATAAAATTCTACATCTTAACGCGTTCAATTCCATCTAGCTTCTAGCTTTCTATTTCAGAAATATAACTCATACAAAAACACCTTTTCGTGTCACATCTGTCAAACTACAGTTGTGCCAAGACGCACACTTTATCTGTTAAAGTTCATAATTTTAAAAAAAACTTTCAGTAGTGTTAAGCTTTGATTACTCAACCCAGGTTATCCAAAATTTGCAGGTGTAACCACGGTTTATTGCACGAGATGGCACCTCAACCTATTTCTAAAGAGATGTAATATTGCCAATCGCCATTTGACACCAATCATGGTGTCATACGATAACAGACCATAGAATCTGTCATGATAAATTATAAGTATATAATATACATTGTGATCGAATTCCGAACTGATAATATTGGGAAGAGTATGAATCCAGAATTTCTACTTAGATTTGCTGTACAAATTCAACCCTAACTAAAATATCATGTTGGATGTTTCGAATTCGCAATATACTTCATACCCATAAAGAAGCGTTTATCTAATCTGGACAGTATATGTTACACGCAAGCCAAGCTAAACAGAAAACCTTAGCATAGTACTCAAGATATATCCTCATGGGAAATAGCCCTGTTATGTAAACAAATCGTAAGATATGTATACAACAAGAATGTTTCTTATTTAGTGGCCTCCCCACGATGGCCGAGTTAGACAGAATGTCGGTTTTAATGTAGAGAAATCCAGTTAACCCAAAAGGGGCACTCTGGATTAAGACAAAAGTAAAAATTGCATTAGTCTAGAAGGATTTTTCCTTTACTGACCGAAGACATAAAGGATGAAGTTTATCATCGAATGGATACTACATTTTGCTCCTTGCTAGGTAAAGGGTCTTCTTATGGAGATCGTTTATAATAATATTTGTATAGAATAGAGACGCTAGTAGTATGGTATGGTCTGGTAGGGACGAAACAATCAAAATATTTACGATCGACAGCTTCAACCAAATGTCGATATTATTTTCCTGTTTGAACTTAGTATAAAATTTGATTTGTGTGAACCACGTTCAGATCCGAGACGTTGAACGTCAACTTCAAATAGGGAAAGGCCTCTATCAAAGGAGGCCGATCAAACAAGAAACGTGTATAATCGGCTGCATACTTCCAAACGAGAATCTTGTTTTCCTTGCTCCAACAATGTAAAATCATTTGTTTGGTTTTATATGATTATTCCTATCGTCTATCAATCAGGTTTCCACTTGGCTCCACTTTCTTTATACGCCCCCTCTTCCAAACAATCCGGTCCCCCTGCAAAGGACGGCGTCAAAGTTCGCCTCTTCTTGGAAGTTTGTGTGGACACTCAACTAGAAAGTCTTTGAACTTTTCCACTTCAGACAATCGCCTTGTCTTTAAGAATTACATTGTTGTCTTATATATATATATATATATATATATATATATATATATATATCAAGAGAGGCGCGAGAGCGCTCTATCCCTTAATAGACCACACGAATGGCCTATGCTGGAAATCTCATTTGTTTGATCAATCATAACTCAAAAACCAATAAACCAAATTAGTTAAAACTTTGCACAAAATTTTTATTTGATAGTTTCTATAAGTGTGTAGAATTTCAGCATCATTAGACAAAGCAACCCAGAGATCCAGACAGTTCAATCATGAAATCATCTTATCTGTGTGTACGTACGTACGTATGTGCCACCCTGTATCTCATCAACTATTTATGGATTCAGATGATTTTTTTCTGAGTTTCTAGGGTCTACTTGATGGCATTTTAATTTCAGTTTACCATATACCTTAGTTTTACAGAAAATTACAAAACACCTTTAAAATGACCAGTATTCATACACTTTATTCTATATCTTATCGACCATTTGATGGATTCAGCTGATATTTGGACAAGATAGAGGTTCTTGTGTCTAGTTGATGGCATTTTAATTTCAGTTTACCATATACCTTGATTAGTCAAACTACCAACTATATCAGTTATGAGAAGGCATTGTATTGAGGCATAGCCTTTACAAAAGTAGTGACATTCCATGAAAAATGCCAGTATACTGAAACCATATGCCCTTAATATAGTTAAGTGAAAATTCATATACACTAAATGTACAAAAGCAAGGAAATTCCCAAATTTTTACACTTTTATTGTCATTAAAGATATGCGAGCACAACAGGGCTATGTATTTTACTGGTAGGAATTTTTCTTCAGCGCACCTTACACACTTCATCCACTCATGCATAGAGATTTATACTGTAGTGATGTGATAATGAAATGGTTTAATTGATATGTAGTCATACCCTTAATGACAATAAAAGTGTAAAAATTTGGGAATTTCCTTGCCTTTGTACATTTAGTTTATATGAATTTTCATCTTAACCCTATTAAGGGCATATGATTTCAGTATACTGGCATTTTTGATGGAATATATATATATATATATATATATATATATATATATATATATATATATATATATATATATATATATATATATAAGTATTGTTTTATCACTAATGTTAAATATATCTATATTTATATTATTTTTCGTCTATAAACTGCGATGTTTTCCCGTTTTATGTATAACGTATATTGCGTATTTATGCACGTTTATTTTTATGTTTTTTTCCTTGTTATTATACTAAATATAACTTTATCAATATTTGTTTCCCTGGGCATGTTTTCCTCTATACTTAACACAAAATACATGCTAAAATCTACCTTATTTTTCGGACTGTGTTATGTTTTAAAGCATATTATGTTAGCATCGTTTGATTACCGGTAATTTATAATTAACCGAACGAGTCAGGTATCTTTTTCTTGGCTATCTATGTGTTTCCTCGCTCTCTTTACCCTCTGCGTTTATTCAAAAATTGGCTAATGTTACTTAATGTTTCTGTGATCACTGAAGCATCGTCATCTAATTTACATACATGCGTATGTATACACCACAGACAGGTATATAAATTAGATGGCGTAATCATAATTATAATTTATGTATATATATATATATATATATATATATATATATATATATATATATATATATATATATATATATATATATATATATATGAAGGTGAGAATTCCGAGGCAGAAGCAATGTAATGTTGACAACCGGTAGGTCGAATAAGAATGAACAAAAATAAATGACAAGGGACGATAAATCTCAGATCATTTAATTTATATTTACAAAATTTTAATATAAAGACAGTAAATTGTAAAATTTGTGAGCTTACTGTTAAATATTTAAAGAGACTTTAATCATTTCGAGAGTAACAACATCTCTTTTGGAAAAAGAAAACAAAAGTTTGACTGGCTGTGTCAGATGAGGAGAGCCAAGTGGACGCTGCTATTCAAAAAATAAAAACATGAGATTCGAATAAAGAAATACAAGTCTTGCAGAAAATGCAATCGTTAAGATATGTAATAGATTACTGAGATTAATTAATTTAGTTAATCTTTAATAATAATATTTAGATTTAATTTAATTTATTGTGTTGCTGTTCTTTTATTTATTTTTTCATTTATTATATTTTGCTTTTTAATTTATTATTTACTTTTTCTTTATTTTATTTTCATATTAAATATTTAATATTTATGTTAAGTGTTGCAATTGTAAATATAGGCTCGAATAGTCAGGTAACGATTAAGGGGGTAATTAGGGGTCAGCATTAAGATGGTTAAAGGGGGAAAATTACGTAAATTAAAGTAAAATAATGAATGGTCAGATAGAATTATTAAGCTTTCGTCTATTCCATTATACTCAACCAGTAGTGTGGGAACAGGTGGTTGTTAGAAGAGAAAGAAGGGAAAAGGGTTTATATATAATTAAAAATTATAAACAACATTTTATTATTGCATAGTAAACGAAACTAATTAAGTGTAAGTAAAATATATGGGAATTAAGTCTAAATGGTTTGGGTGGCTTATTCTATGAATAGGAAGTTGTAGGAGTTGTGGGGAAGGGTATCGACAAGAAAGGTATATAAGAAAATAAACGTAGGAAAGATGGGTGTCCGAGGCTAGAAAGACTGAAAAACAGATACAAACAAGTCTCTGGCTTACCCATGGTCATCCACTTTTTTGTTCTTGAAATAAAAACAGGGTTCAGCACACATCGAAAAATTGAACGAAAATAAACATTTCCCTAATAATGCACATATAAGCATATCGTTGGAACCACGCGTTTCCAATACGAATTAATTACTTGTGTTTTGGCTGGGTTTTTTATTATTGTTTTTCAAATAAAAACAGGCTCCGCACACACCGAAAAGTCGAACGAAAAGATAGATACATACATAGATACACACATATAGACATATACATACATAGATTCATATATATATATATATATATATATATATATATATATATATATATATATATATATATATATATATATATATTTAAATTCCCGAAACAGTTTTTCATGGTAAACAACTGATGATCCCTTAAAATAGTGTTAGAAACTAACTAATATAATAACTGTAAAAAATAAATTGACTTACATGAGTGATTTTCCACTGGAAGACTTGAGACTATAAGTTTTTTTGTTTGTTTTTTTTATTTTTTTATATAATTTTTTTTTTTTATATATATAGTTTTAATGGTTGAGAAACTTCCGAGACTATATATATATACATAGATGCATATATATATATATATATATATATATATATATATATATATATATATATATATATATATATATATATATATATATAAATAGATACACGATGATGAAGAATGACACTTATTTACAGAAGAACGCCATCCCTACACGATTGCAATGTCCGGTTGTGGACATGCACATGGCTCAGTAGGCCCGACTTATTTATACAAGTCTTGCTGCAGGTATGATTACAAGTCTACTGGTTTCCGTCTGTACATAGCTATATTAAACTCCTGTTTGACACTTGTTTAGTTTGCTCCTACTATGGGATCTCAGTAGACCAGCCCTTGACAGACAAACTCTGCCACACAAACCACACACATGGTCGTATTGAAATATATCTAGCAGATATCACAGGTTAGTTGCACAAAACATGAAATGCTCGATCGTAGATTCTACAAGAACTTATATGAATTATTTTATTTAAATACTATACATTACAGTGCGTGTTAGGAATACCCAGACAACATCAATCTGTTTATCCTAGATTTAAGATAAAATCCGGCTAGATACTGAAGAAAGATTCGCCAGTATCTCTTCGGTACCGAGGATTCTGAAATCAGGTTTGGAAACAGTTCACGGACGTACTTTCACGGTGTTCATTTTATCCGTTCCTCCACAAAAATATCCCGTTTGTTTAAAACGTTGCTTGTTTCTAGTTATATTTAAATCGGTGAATGGGATTATTGAATATTGTTTCCTATTTTCAAAAAAGTCTTTATTTTTGTTTATTAATAATTCAGGCAAGTTCCGGGTAGGTATGTTTGGAACGGTTTATATTCTATAAAGTTACATAAAACTCGGGCAGCGGTCTCGTTTCTCTTTTAATTGTTATTTGCGGACTAACTTGAGCACAAACCGCTAAACGGTGCATTCTGTCATTTAATCCATTCGCAAGATATTTACCAGAGTTACGTGTTTTATTTTGAGAAATAGTTTAAATATTAGGATTGGTATTTGTAGTTGGCTAATCGGGTAATTAGATATCGTATTGATAAGAGGAATAATTATTAACGTGTTTTAGTAGCTGTTTCACTGTTTTTGTCGCGATTGTGGAATTGTCTATTCACAAGTGGGTGTCGAGTGTGTTGGAAAATGAGGGTTATTTTGTGAGAGTGTTTCATGCAAATGTTATATTAGGTGTAACTTTGCGTATTATGGTAGGGGGTCAAGAAGGGGACTGTTTCCGTTTATTATTTACAAAGTGAGTGTGCATTTTAGGGTTATAGTAATGTAGTATACACGAGGCGGGTGGTAGTGTGAGACCTTATGTATATTTGGGAAAGTATTTTCCTTGTCTTGGTATAAAGTTTTTTTTTTCACCGTATTATATTATTTTATTTTTTAATATTTTGTTTGGAGGGGTGTTTGAGTGTAGTGTGTATTTGGGGTTAGTTGGTGGAGATGTTTGGCAGTATTGGTGTTATATTAATCATAACTGATTTAAAAGGGGATATATTTGTGAAATGAGTATATTAATATTTTTGCTGTTGGATAAAGTGTATATGATCCATACCTCAGTGTGAGTTATAGTTTTGTCGTTGGTGGTGTGAGGCTGTGTGAGGCGGTATGAGTCTGCTGATGTTCGGTCTGTTACGTATTTTTATTGTTTGGTCATTTAGCCAGAAGGATTTTTTCTGTGAAGGCACATTTCAAAAAAACTCATTTGAGTTTGATGAAATTTATTGACAAGTTATTAATCACTTGAAGGGTAGCGCACAGTAGACATCTCTTGAATATGGAGTTGTAGGGATTTTGTTTTTCGAAGATTCTCCATTTGATTGTGTATGATTTGTTTGAGTCTTTGAGGTGCTATATAGTGGTCTTTAGAGAGGTTATATTTCGCTTTCCCGGGTATTTAAAGCGTTCTGTTATGAGCATATAATCTTTGTTTAAAAGCTTCCTGCATCATACTGATATAGGTTTCGTATTTTGTGCATCCTCCTTTCAAAGAACAATTTTCAACAGTTCTGCATGAGCAGGTGGGTCTAGGTAGATTGATAGGGGTTTTGTTTTTTTAGTTTATCAGAAAACCTATGGAAGGTTAGCAGAGGTAACTAGTTTAAACTGTTTTTTTCTGTTACAAAGTCAATAGATCTTATTGGATGGTGGAAAGTATTTATCTAACAAGTGGAGGGAGTTTTTGCCTACGTTGAATTTTATGCTGAGAGAAAAGGTGGGGTGAATCAAATGATGTTTCTTTCCTATTAGGTCTATGTGATCTAGTGTGATGAGTAGGTGTATATGTGAAACAATTATCAATTAATGTTGAAATTATGTTTTTCTTTTTAAATGAGCTAAAAAGCTATTTATAAACACACACTTATACACAAAAACACACGCATATATAGAAGAAGGCGATAGCGTTATCTTTTTAAAAATACTCTTTACCCATTATATTTCTTCTCCCCATTAATTAGAAATCGCAAAATAACGTGTTAATATTCATAGCAAATCATTGTTTACGTAATAGCAAGCGAACCTGAATATGATGCCGTGTCGCACTCTTCTTGAATCCTGACCATACATCACCAAAATACAATCAACATAAAACTGTCCAATATTTTAATTAATTGTCTTCGGGAAATATGTTATTGTTTATAGGTTATGTTTTAGGTTTCGCAAGGTTTTATTATAGATGTTTTGTTTTCATTATACGATATGGTCTCTGAACAATTGAATGGGGACGGTTGATTCGCGGTGATTGCATATCACTTCATTGCACAGCTTATTTATGATGTCGCGTACTTAACTATTTAAACAATCAGCAATCATAATTATTATTGATTGAATGTTTTAGTAGGAAAACGGGAGATTTATTTTATCACAGAGAAAATTTACCCAAAGTGTCAAAGCTTTATGTTATAATTTTTAACTAATTAGTCAGCATATATTACTCGAGCATAAAGGTTGATAAGATGGATAGATTGACAATTGAATGATGAAGTATTCTATGAGAGGGTTGAAAATCTCCACATACCACACACGCAAAGAAAACTGCCAACCCAGAAAACGGCAATTCTTTCCCCTTTGTCAAAAACATCGCCCATGGAATGTGAGGACTAAAGTGTATTACTTCTAAACTAATTAACCGATCAATATGTATTTTGAAACACAGATGCTATGCATAAACGGTTGTAATGTGGTCTATATTTGTGGTCTATATTTAGTTTAATTTATTTTGATGGAATTGGGATGAAAGAGGGTGGAAACCCTTAGTAACAAATTTAGATACATCCGATTTTTGTGAGATTTTGGCAATAAGTATTAGACATCAGACTTTTACTTTATATCAATTGATAAATATTATTTTAATTTCAGACTCTTTGGAGAATTTTAAATGTATTTAAGGGGATTAATATGGGCACAACCTCTTATTCAATATTTCAAAAATCTCAGATTTGCATTGAATTTGATACATAGTCAGGAGACACTAGATAAGCTAGATTTCCTGCATTTAAATTTCTCCTTAAGACCTCTGAAACCTTAAATTTTAGACATTTCTAGAATCAAAATCATGTAGTTGATTTTGATAAAAATTGCAATAAGAATCGTAGACATAAGGTTAGTGTCATCATATATTAAGTTTAATCTTCGTAAGGGGACATAAACGTAGTGCAAATCATCTCGGCCCTGGAAATTAATTTTACCCGTCGTGGAACGGATATTTTTCTAGTTTTCTCATATGACAAATAGAAACATCGCAAACTCACGAAGGCATATTATGTCAGTCACTACATAACAATAAGTGCAAATGTCCAATGATGACCGACTCATTTGCTTGCAGAAATATTAACGATATATTCCAATGATTTGGAGCGAGTAATGTTGTTTCTATTCCTGATTAGTAATAAAGGCGTTGATTTTTTAACGTGTGCGACTCCTGTTTCAATTGTCTCATTAAAAAATAACTTTTGAACATGTTACAATTGGCTATGTATTGCTAATTTCTGTTTCAAATGCTCATCTCCTGCCGAAGTCAGTCAATCCCCAGCTACATATTAGTGAATAAGTTGTTCGTGTTCTGTAAACTAAGTGTAGCAGTGCTGTCATTCAACTCAAGGAAGAGCATAGCTATCAATACCACGCTTAGACGGTGCGGAAATCGTCTGGGTTCAGTGTCAGAAACGTCAGAATTCAAGAAAGCTAGCGCGACCCAGATTTTGTTTTAGTACCAGGAATGGTGTAGCAATATTTTGAAAAGTGATTTGTTTGAAAGACTATATGCATCTACATTCTGAAGCAAATGTAGATCAATTCGTTGAGTAGTTGTTGCTATTTTCGCTTGTTGTTGGTGAGCAATCGAACTCATGTACAGAGCCCACAAAGATCGTGCCACGGTTGTATATGAAGTCGGGGAAGGTTTGACCTATACCAAGCAAAGGAGTGGCGGTTGTACAAGCAACGTTGTTATAGTCAATCTATGGGTTTGCGAATCCGCGATTGGCACGTCTTCGCTTGTCATAGACGTAGAGGATGAGACGATCAGAGTACGATAGATCCTGATGTTGATTCCTCCTAGATTTTTATCAGAGCCCTGTTAGCCGGGTAGATCTGAGATTACCACCTGACCGCCATCCATACTATTGAGGAAAAGCGTTGGAATTTAAGGAAAACTGTTTCAAATCGCAAGTATACCCAGCTCTGGTGTAAATAAAGATTGCAAGTTAATTGAACTGCTGGAGGCCAGAGGTTAATCTGCAAATCTGAAATGAGTTTGACCATCCAACACACTTTGTACAAATACTTTGGATGATTTATATAACGATTGCTTAACTGAGAGACATCGTCAAGAATTGGAAAAGTCAAAATAATTCATTCTCTGTCGTCATCTAAATGCTTGATGTCCTCAAGCTTGCGTATAAAAACTAAGTCGTTTTGTCCTTTCCTGACAAAAGATATCAATAACAGACTTGACTTGTCACTGATGCAGGTTACAAAACTTGATCGCTTAATGTGATTCAATGCACGAACGCGTTTAAAGAGTTTAATTGTTGGCCAACTGTAAATACTGATTGACAAATAAAAAAGCGTAGCGATCATAACTCATAGACGCGCATGCGAGACGAATCAATAGCTCTTCGTGTATTTTGTAGAGTAAGATACATATATCCTCCTTTATTTGAATGTTGCTTGCGCACATGAATTGGATTTTGTCTCTGAGACGCCAATTGTCAATTAGCTTTATACCCGAGATTGCTTTTGCCGTGTCTATTTTGCAGGCATATTTTAACTCCTTGATCGAAACGAAACCAGCAAATCGGTCAGTATTTGCGTTTCCAATCAGTGCAGAGAGAATTCTATCATAAGAATAAACAGTCCTAGGGCCATCAACTACAAAACTGGTCTTGGTATTGTAATTTACTGCTTCACAATGTGTTCTCCCTGATTGTCGAGCTGACTCTTCGTTTATAGCAAGTCCAGGTGGATTATGACCCAAAAGTTTGTACAATTGACGCAAAGATAAATGACACTCTGTAGTCACTCGTACCGATACATTCTAAGGACTATCTACCATCAGAATTTAGCATATTAACTGGCTTCCATCATAGACAGTCCGACCTGTTACTGCTCTCATACGTGATGGCTACAGCGAGTCCATTATATTATGTTATCATTAATCTTTTCTGCTATTTTTGTAGTGTTTCATGACCACGTTGTAATGTGTCATGTCAATACAACACCTCCCTAGATAGCATTTATTTCTCTTTGTTAGACCATAAAGAATAATGAGTCATCATCGTGGGGATTATTAACCAGAAAGTCTAAGATGAAACAAAATTATCTTTTGTGCGCATTGTGCTCACTTATTTGTTATCATGTTACTACTAACATGGTATTGCAGTGTGGTTGGTATCCGTACTTTTTCCCAGAAACTGGCAACGTCGTGAGTGGTTATGGCTATACTTTATTGCATAGCTATTTCCTCAAAGTTGTGTAGATACAAGTGTTACATGAGCGTAAGGGGGGGCATAGAAATTACCTTATGTAATGATTTAATTACAAAAGGTTATTTAAGCATTATGATCCATAAATATTTTAATCAACTAAAATTCTATACCTTCGTTTCTAGCTGGCGTCGTTATTCGTACGTGTATGTTTCCTACCCCCGAAAACCCTGGCTAATTCTGTTATCTGCAATAAAATCCATCTGATATGCTTTCTTATTATAAGTATGTCTAATAATACAACACGTTCTTTGAAGAATTAAGGGTTTACTGTGCCAGATGATTGTCTTGTAATTGAAAGTTAAAAGCTTAAGAGAGAGTTACTTATGTGTTAAGTACATTGCTTAATTATATACCATTTTACTAGACCATCTTAAACACGCGTCTTCTGAGGTCAGCCGCTTCTAATAAACTGTTTACTAATATATATATATGAACAATAAGTACTGGCTAATAGCTTCTAGTAGACGTACCTAATCAATATTTAACAGAAGCGGCTGAACATCTATCAATCCGAAAGCAACGTTGATCCAATAATACATTAAGATACTCCTCATATAAGTCAAACACAGCGTATGTTGTTGCCAAGCCAGATGGACCTTACATGTCGCTGACAGAGCGCCCAAACGTTCCACCGAAAATCAATAATGAATCAGTGCGTTGTAAATATAAATTTTGTGATAAAATGCAGTCAGTATTGTCAAATGTAATTATTCCGTTTCTCTAACCAGCCAAAGTAGACGGTAGCAATTAATGACATTTCCAATTTAAACAAAAAGCAATTTTAGCAGATAAAAACGGATGCAGTTTCTATGCATCAAAACAGCAAAGAATATAAATTAGTATAATATAAGTGGATTAAGGCAATTGAAAATTCATTGTTCAGCAATGTTATTAGTCTGTTCAATGTTTGACAAGTATAATATAAAGCCGAGATAAATTGATCACATTCAAATAGAAAAGCAGATTGATTCATGAAAACAGTAAATTTAAAGATATTTGCTTGACGTTTTCGCCAAGTTATAATGAAAAAAGTATAAGGATGACACCGGAAAATAATATAATCTAAATTCCCACATACATGTTAGCACCCTAATAATATATATATATATATATATATATATATATATATATATATATATATATATATATATATATATATACTGTTACGTGTGTGCATATATTTATGTGTACACTAGTAGAATACCAGTCTCAGGCCGGTTATAAGCAATAATATACAGCGTTAGTTTTATTGTTTGTGGTTTCCGTGGCACACCTCTAAATGGTAAAAAGCACAACAAAAAATTATTGGTTCACGTTAGTCATCTTGTTTCCTGAAATACATATTCCATAATTAATTATCATAAGTGCAGTACTTTATGATTTTACTAAGCACATAAATATTATTGACTCTCACGAACGTACCGATCCTTTTAAAATGTATTACTGAATATAATTAAAAATATGACGTAGAGCAATTCTTTTCTCTATAAAAGTTTTTGTATGTAACTTATTTTAAAAGTATTTAGGCGATAGGTTCGAGTTTGAGTGTGCGCACTTCCTAAATGGTAAAGTTTACAAAGAAATAATTGACTCGTTTCCGATAATATATATTCTAAAATTCATAATGCTCAGTTCATTAGTTTAGGAGTTTATCTGTACAATGATATATATATATATATATATATATATATATATATATATATATATATATATATATATATATATATACGAGCGACGTGAATTAACATCCACTACACTGAAGATTGCGTAAGCATGAAACATCGATGTCTGTAGGTAGTAAAATTAGTATTCACTTTAAAAATATAATTATAGCCCCCTTTAAAAGGACTGCTGCACGGTGAGATAATTTAATAACGAGCAGTAATACTACGGCTTAATTATTTGTTGTTTCACTGTCCTCCGTTCGCGTTACCCGCCCCCTGCTTTGGCGTTTATAGATTTAAACTCTCTTAATTTCTATGCTGGTTTACGCCGGTAAGAGACTCGACTACGAATCAGTGGCGATTTGTAAACCGGGTTCGAGCCCTCCAACCGACGTGAATTAACATCCCCAATGATGAAAAATGCATAAGAATAAAACATCAATTTCTGTAGGTAATAATAATTAATATTTACGTTAAATATATATATATATATATATATATATATATATATATATATATATATATATATATATATATATATATATATAATTTTCTGTGTATTCAACCCTTAAATGTTAAAAGTTACAAAAATATAATGTACATATTTAACTGACCATGTTACCTGGAATATATATTCTAAAATTTATAATGATCTATTCATTAGTTTAGGGGAGTATCCTGTACATAGAAATATATATATATATATATATATATATATATATATATATATGATAACCACATCAAATGTAGCGTACAAATTTTCACAGATTAACTAAAGAAACTAAAATTACTACGCTATCGAACTCCTAAAAATCTTTGTATTATTAAAAAGGTTATGTTTCAAATTTCTGAACTTTAATATTTATTTATAAAAATATTATTGTTTATCAGCCCCCTCCCACAAAGGCTGGGCACTCTCGAGTAGCTTTAATAACAAGCAGTACAAATAGCTATATGCACGATCCGAACGCCGTTTCGTAGATCACTCTAACTGCCTGGTAAATAGCCGCCAATTTCGCTATTTACAGTTAAAGTTCCTCTATATTTACTAACTAATTGGCTATGGCCGATGGATAAGATCCCCGACTACGAATCAGTGGCGATTTGTGATCGGGGTTCGCGTCTACAGACCGTTGAGATTGCGTTAGCATAAAACATCGATGTCTCTAGGTATTTAAATAATTAATATTTATTTATACAAATATTATTGTATATATATATATATATATATATATATATATATAGCTGGGCAGATTTTTTTCCCTGATACATGTCTGATTAAACGGAAGTGAAAGTGCCTTTTTGTAATAAATTCACCAATTTTAATTTTGTAACCTTATCGCGTGACTAAGGACGACTCATGCGAATCGAAAACGTTTGCAGATATGGCGAGTTTAATATGAAAATAAAGAAAAGGATTATAATTATATCTTATCTTGAATAGTCAAAGCTCGATATACGAGTATCAGTAGATAAGTGATGAAAAAAAATTGGATAAAATGCAATATTTATTAAATCATCAATTGTTAAAACAAGGGTTATATAAAAATAAATGTATTTCCTTAATCCATGGATTTTCAAAGATATGCACTTATCATCAAAGGAAATTCGTCAGAATGCAAACATTTGAAAATACAAAAACATAAAAGACATGAAAATATAAACAATCTAAAAATTTAAAATATGCAAAGAAAATTATCACCATGTAAGATGCATAGAAAGTCTGTTTAATTAAATCCGAGGAGTCAACGTATGAAGCAAGTGTCGGGTGATGGGTTGAAGGTAATCCAGGTATCTTATACAATTATCGATTCCTATTCCGATTCAAATAACAAATCGCCCGAAAGAAGACATCGACGGCATAAAAGTAATTAGTTGCTCAACTATAGACCCCACTATCGAAAGAGTTCTTTAAATGGCGTCGATTAAAGTTCAATTATATAGAAAATTTCAAATATTTGTAGATTTTTCATATTGCAAACAATGAGGTTAAAATAAAATATACCAACGTTATTTTTTTAAATCAACTTACAATTTGTCTCCGTCATTTTTTTAAATATAATTTTGCACTGGAACACAATCTACAAATATGGATATGTGCATTTTTATGTATCTCATTGATAAGTTATAAAAACCATATACATTGGAAAATTTGTAGATGGATCAATTTCCTTTCATGTGATAGGATTTTGTGCATTTTTAACGATGTTATAAGGGTATTTCCGAGAAATCTGCACCCGGAGAATTTGGCTCAAAATAATTCTACCCGATATGTTTTTGTTACCAGTGAGAGTTTGTTGGGGAAAGTGGTGGCAGACATTTTTTTATGAACTTTTAGGAGATTGATTGGATATCCAACACTGTATAAATTTATTATTGAGAAACAATTTATTAATATTTTTAAGTCATCATATGAAATATTTTTTCTGGATAAAAAACTTCATTAATTAATTAATTATTATGATTATTATTATTATTATTATTATTATTATTATTATTATTATTATTATTATTATTATTATTATTATTATTATTATTATTATTATTAATAATAAATAACAACAACAACAACAACAACAACAACAATAAAATAATGATGATGATGATGATGATGATGATGATGATGATGATGATGATGATGATGATGATGATGATGATGATGATGATGATGATGATGATGATGATGATGATGATGATGATGATGATGATGATGATGATGATGATGATGATGATGATGATGATGATGATGATGATGATGATGATGATGATGATGATGATGATGATGATGATGATGATGATGATGATGATGATGATGATGATGATGATGATGATGATGATGATGATGATGATGATGATGATGATGATGATGATGATGATGATGATGATGATGATGATGATGATGATGATGATGATGATGATGATGATGATGATGATGATGATGATGATGATGATGATGATGATGATGATGATGATGATGATGATGATGATGATGATGATGATGATATATATATATATATATATATATATATAA